>CM053410.1:69985048-70014550 GCA_028644305.1 Xerus rutilus
GTTAGATTTGTGCAGTGGCAGTGCGCAGGAATGATGGAAGAGAGCAGGACAGGGGTGAGAAATCAGGTAGGGGAGGTGAACTGTAGTCCAGGAATAAGGTTTCTGGATGATAATATTTGGAATCTACGTGAAAAATTTATCAATAAAATTTTGTTCAGGAAAATTAGAGACTAGCAACTGATTTGATTTCTATGGTAGCAGGGAAATCTGAAAGAAAAAAAGCAGGTAAAATGACTTTGAGATTTAAATAGTGATAGAGTAACCAATACTTGTTTGGAACAGAAGATGAAGAGTTCACAGTAAACCTTTAACATCTGAGGTTAGGGCAGAACAATCAATGTGAGCCATCAGGAGGAGGGACAGACATGGTGGAAGAGTTTGATAGTCACTCACTTAGCAATCATGGTTGATGGTGTGACATCAGCCCTACTTTCTCAAAAACCTGTTGTCTCCATCATGTGGGGCTGGCACTCACCAGTCCTTCTCTTCATACACTCAAGATTTTCCACATTCTCTTGCCACTGACTGGAAATTTCTTCCATTCTACTCCTGGATTACTCTTACA
Source organism: Xerus rutilus (assembly GCA_028644305.1). NCBI lineage: Eukaryota > Metazoa > Chordata > Mammalia > Rodentia > Sciuridae > Xerus > Xerus rutilus. Next base: position 69,985,614 of record CM053410.1, read on the forward strand.
TTTCCTTCAGAACTAATGGGATTTCTTTCTTTCTCTTTATAGTCTTTTTTAATTTCCCCAGTTATTTCCTTATTTTGTTTTCTATGAACCCTTTGTATACATTTTTGCAGTGCTGTAAATTGTCATGGTTTTTGTCTCTCCAGTTAGATAGTGAATTCCTTGTATGGTAGGGGGCCCGAATGGGTTTGTGGCTGTTGTCAAGTGCTACAAGCAAGAGAGGAAAAGATAAAGTGGAGATGGGAAGGTAAATTCCATGTAAAGTTAGTTCTGCTTTTGAAACTCTTATTCAAAGACATCAGCATGCTCTTTTTTTCTCCTAAAATGTAAATTAGACAATTTGATCAAACATTGGAGAAGATTGCTCTATAGATCTCAAACTAGCCAGCTACTTATTTAGATTCTTCATCTCTTGACAGTTGCATGAAGAAGCAGTCAATATAATGCTTAACATCCTCAGGATAGTGATAAATCCCCAAGAAGTGTTTTCTAATTAAAAATGTGTTGATTCCTTCTGAAATATAATAATTTAATATATTTTTGCTGCAACAAAATTGAATCAAATCAATGTCAGATGATCCCAAAGAGCCAAAGCAAAGTAAAAACAATTTATTTTTGTTTGTTTGCTTCATGGATTGTCTTAATTTGGACAGGGTCATAGATCACTCCAGAGATTCAGAGTCTGTTTCACAGAGTTGTTTACCAAATACCCTTGTCAGACCTCATATTTACTAAGTGGGTTCCTATGGGGCTGTTTTCTATCCATTTATTATGAATCTTCCCCAGTTTAATGCAACTGTTTTCCTCCATAGTGAAGTCATTTAGTAAAAACATGCCACGAGCCAAAGCAGCCTGTTTCTGGAGTTTATTGTTTGGCCTTCTGCGGATGAGAAGTAGGGCATGCTGTCTGAAGGGCCACTCTTGTGTGGCATAGAACGATAGAACTTCTGCTATCTGAGTACAGATACACAACCTACCTCCCAACAGTGCTGAACCATCAGGACTCCCAAATATTTATTCATTGCCTAATTAATGATTAAGCAAGAAAAATCACTTCCTTTCTTGAGGATATTCCTCTCTCACTTTCCCAAGCAAATGATATCATTCAGCAGTCAATAAAATAAAACTCATTTTTTCTTCAGTCTGACACAAAAGTTAGTAAAGAGACAGACATGATTTCCACTTTGATTCAGGGTTTTGTATCAATGCATCATGCATTTGTTTATATCTCAGACCCTTCAAATGTGCAGTTTTAGAAATTAAGCCCTTTATGAAAATGTACATTTTGTGATGAACCCAGTGACTAAATATATGTATTGTTCCAATATAATTCTTAATAAAATGAATTGTTGTTGAGCAGGTACTTCAATACTGTATTTTTAAAGTTCTCTACAACAAAAAGAAAAAGTAACAAAATTTATCAGCAGGCTGTCGTATAGAAAGGAACCACAAGGTGGCACCAGTGCACTTGAAGTTATTTCCTTTATACCTACTACAAAACAATGACAGAGTGATGTTTTTAGAATATGTGTATTTGTAGATTTATACGTAAGTGAATTAAAAGCAAAATTACACATTTTAAATTTTAAATATTTTCTAGGTCCTCTATTTCTTTCAATATGAGAGTAAATATTTTAAAAAACAAAACTGTGGCTCAAGTCAGAAATGGAGGGCCAGAGAAGGGATGTATAATAACATTCATATGCTGGTGAAAATGGCTGCCTTCCTCTAAAGAACACAAAGTACACACCCGTTTCTATGGATGTGTACGTATTTTTAAATGTATATAACACATTATATTTATTCATGTATATATAATACATTTTATATATAGAATGTATACATTGTGTATGATGTTATACATATCACATCACTCCCCACACACAAGCCCCACAACCCCCCACAATCCTCCTACCACCCTCCAACCCATCATATACAATTTCTTCCATAGAAGCACACTGGGCTGCTTTGTGTCTCCATATCTACCTCAGATTCCTTTGTAGACCTCTCAAAAGCCCCTTCCTTTGCAAAGCCCTTCCTGATACTTTCCAGGGTAATACAAATTATGTACTTTATTGTTTGTGGCTCATTATTTCCTTACACACTTTTAAGGAAACTGTGGCTTTCAGTGCATACATTTATTTTTCTGCCTGCCATGTTTTGTTTAATTACAGTTTGAGGAACTGCATCTTATTTGATCTTGAATCCAGTAAGAAATGCTTTACAAATGGTTGTCAAACATTCCATGCTAAGATAGCAGTATAGGGAGAAGAAAAGAAATAGCAAAGACAGTACTTTAAGTTATGGTCCAAAGGTCAACATAAATTTATCATTAGTTTACTAATAGTACCAATATGAATATTATAGTTAAGTGGTTATTATTATTCCTGTTTCTTGGTGTGTGGGTGGAAGAAAATTATCTGAAAAAAGAGAAGGCTTAGATAGCTAACCATTACCTTAATCATTTTGTAAATTACTTTTGCTTATAAAACTCCTCTACCTCCCCATTCAGTGTATGGATAAGCTGGATCAAATAAAACTAGACTCAACATTGATTCTACCATATGGTGGTTGGCACTCCCTCATCAGCTAGGAGTTTAGATTTTAATTTTTTTAAGCCCCTTGTTTACAAACCTTCTGCTTATTTTCAAATATTGCAGCAATGCTAAAATGTAAGCCAATGAGACTCAATTTTTAAGAACCAAATGCTCAAGCTAAATAAAGATACAGTATCTTGGAGATATGTGGATTAATGAATACCTCTGTGAGGAGTTTAGTTTCATGGTTGAAAAATGTTTAAAATAAATACGTTTGTATTATATAAAATTATAGTAGTCATTTAATGGCAAATTGTAACAAACACAGCAATTTATGTTAAGGTGGAAAGTGGAGGAGACCAAGATTTCATTTCTGTTACATACCAATGTACTAAAGAAATACACACACACAGAGGAGTGATCTTTAGTGAGCTATGGGCAGGGGTCTAGCTCAGTAGTAACGCACTGGCCTACCATTGTGGCACCCTGGGTTTGATCCTCAGCTCTGCAAACAAACAAAACTCAAAACAAACTAATTGGAAAACACTTTAAAGAGTTGAGATGAAAGCGGGTGATGACGTTGTAATAGGACCAAGCACAGAAAGTCTCCTGAGGGTCGCAGGGTAAAACTGGAGGAAGCCCAAGCTCTGGTTGCTGTGTTCTGACTCAGGCTTTCTTTGGACTCTTCTCAGACTGATAAAAAGTAAATACCAGCCATTTGACAGAGAAAATCTAGAAGAGACAGAAACGTTTTCCATCTATTAAAAGTCCATCTTTGCTTTCCCAGCACTATGGAAAAATCCTTTTTTTACTCCTCAGAACCTCTTGTGTAGATTTCATAGATAAAACTCTCAAAGACATATGAGAGAATCTTAAGTCTCTACATGTAAACCATTGCTCTAAACATGAGCAACTCTGAGGCCACATATGGCATACTGTTTTCAACTTATTCTTTTCCTTGCATCTCCTCTTTCCTCTTTCGCCCAGGAACATATGTCCCCATTTTAGTCGTTTCTTCCATGCTTTATGTAATCTTTCAGAATCTGTGTGTGAGTCATGTATCACTTTAATGAGCCATTTTCACAAGCCTTCAAACATACTATGCATTTTTCTTTTATAAACATTGTGTTTTAGATATCTTATTCCCAGAATAGAATACACATGGGTAATTTGTAAAAGTGTCCTCTCTTTCATTACATTGCTTTTTGTCCTCTCTGCCTATGCTGTTGGTTCCGATTAATGCAATGTCAGGCACCCAGGGGCCACTTACTGAATAATTGATAAATAAATAAATGCACTATTTTCCAGGTTGCTGAATTGAAGTTTTGAGATGAGACAAATTGTCACATATACATTTCAATTCCTTACTTTATTTATAGAAATCTCAAAGACATGAGTTCATATATTTATTTCATATTTCTTTAGTGTCTAACAGTGTTTTGCACATGGAATGTGTCATAATACTGTCTTTATAATTTCTAGATCTGAAACTGTGTTTGAATTTTGATTTTATTATTTATTGGCTGCATTAGCCATTCTTAAGAATAGGTTCCCATTGTAAATGCAGAAGATAATATATACCAAATAGGTTTCTTTTGAAGAATGAGATAATGTGACAAAACTATTAACATATCTGTCTAGTCAGTCATCTACTGCTACATAATAAACCTTCTCTAAAATTTAGTGGCATAAAAGTAAAACTATTTTATTATGTTCATAGATTCTATGGTTTAGGAGCTGGGGATATCTGATACCTCAGCAGAGAAGATTCAAATAGCAGGGAATATCTATCAAATGCTAGGAGTGGAATCACAGAAGGTTCTTAACTTATGTACCTAACTGGTCACATTGCAGGATGATGTGACTGCAGTCATCTTTTAAAAATGCAATCTTTAAATAGTATTTGGCATATACTAAGTGATCCAAAACAGTTTGGCCATTATTGTACAGGGTGCTATATAATTATAAAGTATACTTAAGGGTATTTTTGCATTTAGTGAATTCAGTGAATATTCTGAGTTCAATGCCTGGGATGATGACTCACACAGCTGGCTCTCAGTCTCTGTTAGTTGAATGAATATGAATGCTTTGGTGACTGAGCTAGCCTGATGTCTTCATCACTTATTGGGATTATTGATTTATCTCCAGTGCTACCTTATATCTGTTCCTGGAATGAACTAAAAGGGTTTGGCAACTGATATGACCAATGTCTCCCACAGTTTCATGATTCTCATGGGTATGACAATAAATGATGCCTAGTTCCAAACTCTTCTATTCTCCTGGATTTGCCATTCTGCAGATCCTCTAGCTCCTTGGGATTAAAAAGGACAGAATGCCTTTGTTTAGACTTTTAAAAAAATATACATGTATTCTAACTCCATCTTGATCTGGCTGGTTCTTCAACTTCTAACTGAAGTCCCTGGAGACTCAGTCCCTGCTCCTTTACCTTAACCCCTTGCCTTTGTGATGTCATCCACTGCTATGGCCTTAAACACTGCCTGTATTTGTCTGCATGTCTATCTACTGATTGCCAGTTCATTAATAGATTTAAAATGCTCACATACACATAATTTCTGATCCAAGTCCCCTACTTTATATCTCCTTTTGGCTGTCTAAGAGCAAAAATTGGAAATTTAACATTTCCAAAACTAAATGACTGACTTCTGACTACCCTTCACACTCACCCACCTGCTTCCAGACATCTCCTTTCCCTTCAGTCTAATCTATCCCTTTAGTTTCTCAGATTAAAAATCATCTCATAATTTCTGTTTCCTCTCTTTTTCCTGCTGCCTGATGGATAGTAACTTGCTTGGTTCCAACTTTAAAATATATTGTCACTGTTTCTCCTATCCATGGCTATGGCCCTGGCCATTCCATTGCCACCTCTCTCCTGTGTTAGATTCCTGAGACTATAGCAGTCTCAATGATGGCTCTCAGTGCTTTTGCCTTTCCTTCCTGAATTTTTAATTCTATTCTTAAAAATATTCACATTCCTCTTATCATACTCATTGCCTTCCTATCTTGCTAAAACCAGAAGTCAATGGCCTTGCAGTGGCCTAAAACGCTCTATAAACACTCATAACCACATCCTCCCCTGACTTCCTTCCTGGTTTTCTCCCTGGTTCTTGTCACCATTTCTACACTAACTGCCAAGCATGCTCCTGCTTATGTCCAGGGTAGTTATATCGTCTTCTTCTAGGTAGCCACAGGAAGGCGCTCTCCTCCTCAGGACATTGTACAAATGTTACCTTTTCAATGAGGACTTCCTGATCACCCTCCTTAAATCTCAACCAAGTCAACATTCTGCACTGTCCCTCCCTGATTTACTTATCCTGTAACATTTTTCTCACTATTTATGTCACTTTTTTTTCATTCCTTAACTGTAGAAACAAATACAATGAGGACAGAGATTTTTTATTTTGTCTCTCATTTATTCTTTTCTAGTTCCCAGTACAATACCTCTCTCCAGGCATACAGGAAATATTTTTAAAATCGATGACTAAATTAATAACATAAAACATTTCAATATTTATATTCAAGTGAAATGAACTAGCTTCCCATCTAATATATTTATAAAAAAATGATACTCATCAAAAACATTCAACATTTATTTTTTTCTGAGTATTCTAAGTGTCTTTCAGGTAATTTTACTTCCTAAGTACCTTGACAGGCTGCCAGTTGTTTATTAACTGTTTTATGCTCATTGATGAAGCTTCCCCAGTGAAATAACTTATAAACCACAAGTTATTTAAGATTCTGGATGAATCTGGTTCAATTTGGATCTTCATTTTTAAATACACTGCTGCCAAAATTAAAATTCCCTGCATTGTTTTGAAAGATATCGATGTGTCTTTTTATAATATGATTTTGTAAGTTATTTTTAACAGATAAAGAAAAGTTTAGTGATGTCAACTGTAGGACAAGTTGAGACTAAGATAAGTCAAAGTTTTAGCCAGTATTATTCAAATTATAAATTTTCTTCTAAATATATGTAACACAAAAATACATAGCCAAGTGTAAATTCTTACTGTTTATGAATAAGATCAATAATAATTTATCCATCTTCTAAACCTAAGGTAATAACAATTATGAATTATGTGCATCCTAAAATTTAGTTGGATAAGTAGGCTATGTGGCTAGTTTCTTCAAAGATTCTGTGAAGAACTGTGTTAATACTGTTATTTACTAAGTTTTTCAACAAATAAGATGCTTAACCTCTGAATTTCTCTTAACAGCCAGAGAAAACATTACGTAGACAAAACAACATGTGTGTTATTTCAAGGATGAACTGTTTGGCTCTCTTTAAGGGGGACATATATTTGGTTCTATCACTCTTGCTTGAGCTTTAATTCATTCATAAGGTTGAGGTATTATTTGAGAAACCTAAATTTAAGTTGTGAACTAGATAAAATTAAACAATTACAAGTATTGAGAATTAGGTAAACATTTATTGTTTGGTTTATTTATAATCATAAAGCTTGTGCTATGTAATTATACATGTCTTTTTTTTTTTTTTTTTTGTTACCTGGGATTGAACTCAGGGGTACTTGACAACTGAGCCACATTTCCAGCCCTATTTTGTGTTTTATGTAGAGACAGGGTCTCACTGAGTTGCTTAGCACTTTGCCATTGCTGAGGCTGGCTTTGAACTCGCGATTCTCCTGTCTCAGCCTCCCAAAGTGTTGGGACTACAGCCAACTATAATTAAACATGTCTATATATACATTGTATTTTTCTGTCATGTCAGAAAAGTTCTGAGAGTGATATATTACTAGAGTGAATGTAAGAAAAAATTCTCAATTCAGAAGGGTTTATGCTTTGTTGGAGTATTGTCCTTTAGGTAGACATATTAGGATTCTCCAGAGAGAAAAGTCAATAGTATGGACGGATAGACAGGCAGGCAGACAGATGAGACAGATGGGAGGGAATTTATTAGGGGAATCTATTCAGGATATTTCAGACTCTGGGAAGACAACAGTGTGACTCAACCCAAGACTGAAGTCCACGGAACTGGGAGGCTAAGGGTGGAACAGTCTAAGGCCAAAGGTCTGAGAATCCAGGGGCTGCTGATGCAAGTCCCAGAGTCCAAAGATGGGAGAACCTGGTGTTCTGATGTCCAGGAACTAGAGGAGGATGTCCCAATGCAGAAGAAAGAATTAGCCTTGGGTGAATTTGTGAGGGTGTTTCCAGAAGAGAGAAACATTTGAATTGTTGACTAAATAGAAAAGACCCAGCTGTGCTCTTGTGGGCAGTCATCATCCCTCACCTTTGAGCACCTGAATAGAACAAAAAGGCAGAGGAAGCATGGACATGCTCTCTCCCTGTGCTGGGACATCCACTTCTGCTTCTCAGGCCTCTGGGCATGAACTAGGAGTGTATCACCATCTCCCCTGGTTCTCCAGCTCACAGAGAGCAGACCATGGCATTTCCCAGTCTCCATAATTACATGAGCCAATTCTTCGTAACACATCTCTTTCTACATACGTACATACATCTTGGTTTCGATTCTCTGGAGAACCTTGACTGATGTGGTTCACATGTAACAGTGGTCCAACTTTATGTGTAGAATACAGCCCTTGCTGCTCTGCCACTGCAACTTATTTTTAAGATGGACATGTTTCTTTTTCTTCCTCTCTCCCTGCTCCTCCCTACTCTCTCCCCAACCTTAATATCTGGGGAAACAGGACCACCTTTCTTCCTCATTTTAGGCAGATTTATCTGTCCTTGAGTACACACCCACAATAGTAACAAAGTAATCCAAACTTTGGGGATGGTATCAGAAGATGTTAGAAACTACTGTCTCCCAAATTAACAAGTGAATTGTAATTCCAACAGAGAACATATGGATCACCTCTTTCAAAGGCCCCTATTCCTGTCCGGGGGCAGAATCATAGCCTCTGGGACAGGAGACCCTTTTTCTCCTTTTCCAGCAAAGCAAAGCTTTTTCCTTTTTCTTAGAACCATGTCCTTGTTATTTATTGGTTGACATCAGGGACAAGGACTGAACTTTCTGCAACACACACACACTTATAAGGCCTAGGGAGGGGCGTATTACATTAAAATCACATTTTCAAGTTTTGCTTCATAGGATTGTATATGAGGATTAAATGGCTGGGCATGTTTGCAATATAGTAATTACTAAAAAAATTTACTGAGCAAATGAATGGATATTTAGGAACAACAACTGTACCTGAGTGCTCTAGTAGAAGTCCATCTTCCTTGGAATATAGGGTTCGCGGGTCATTGTAAAATCTTGAGCTGATCTTGGTCTTGGATCTTGACAAATCATGTTCCCTTTCCAAGCTTATTTTTCTTCAAGGGAATATACAATGGAGACTTCATGATGATGGATTCAGATAATCATTTTGCCATGCTGCAAATGAATAGGAAAAGTGCTCCAGAATGATGTTATTATCAGTCCCCTTTTGTGTTATTTCTTTAAGTCCCAAGTGCCTTCCCTTTAAATTCAGGTATTCTAGCTTTGTCTTCTCCTTACTTCAAATCCAATATTCATTTATTTATATTAATATATTCATATTTATTCCTACTTAACAGTAATATACCTTTTTTCCCATTCTTTTTCTCTTATTTAGCAGCTTTATTGAAGTATAATTTACATACCATAAAAATCACGTTCTAAGAGTACGATTCAACAATTTTACTAAATTTATAGAGTTGTGTAACTTCCATTAAATTCCAGTTTTAAAACATTACCATTTCTCCCAAAAGCCCCCTTGTGCCTGTATATAGTGAATTCCTTTTTCCACTCAGTAATATACATTTAAGCACCTATATTGCATATTTCACAGATAATTACATTTATCCCTGTTTTAGAGTTCTAAAGCTTTTCTAAAGAGAAGATATTGAGAAAATAAATTATTATTAAACAAGGCAGCTGAAACCAGATAGCATATTGACTATTTTTTATAAAAAATGGTTTTACAGCACTGAAGCTATAACTGTCTCATGTCTGAATTTTTCTGATGCAATCTAATAAGTGCCTTGAACCCTAAGATTGTATTCTGAGTTCCAGTGGAGGTGTGGAGGATGTGATCTGCACAGTTATAATCCTCATGTGGATTCTTAAAAACATTTTATATTTATGTGAAATCAGAAGAACTAGGCTTTATTCCTGTCTTTGTCCTTTATTGGTTGTGTGAAGTTGGATGGATGATTTCATGTCATGGAACTTGTTTCCTTATCTGTAAAGTGGGGATGATATTTATTTTTCTTTTATTGCTTTATAGGGTTGTTATAACACTTAAAGAAAATGTCTATGAAAATACCATGTAAAAATGCTGCATATAGGTTAGTTCCCCCAATCCCCACACATCATTATTAAAGACCAACTGTGTTTATATTTAACTCACTTTACCAAAGTTCTAAAACTGGATGAATTAATAAGGTAAAGTATTTTTCATTTGTGTATTTATAGATTCTGTGATTCTTTAGGTACATGCCTGAGAGTAATTAACATCCACCTGAATTATTTTCACCTCACATGAATGACTGAAATCTTAACATTAGTAATGCATGTGGAGAATTTATTGAAATTTTAACATAATTTCATCTTTAAGTTCCAGAGATACAATATTTAACTTTTCTTGATAAAATTTTCTGAGAACCTTCATCTTTCCACTGAGAAAGAATTTTAAGTTGCCAGTGGCACTCCGCAGGAAGCATCTTACACAATAAAATTGCAGTTTTACTCTCTGTCAAGGTTAAAAGCTCAATACTATCTCGTCATAGAAGGTAAAAGTAAGCTATTCGAATTGTCTTTAAGTGGATAGAAATGGGATGGGGAATTTATGAAATTCTTCCAGACCCACTTCTCAAACACCTTTTCTGTCAGATTCCTATGCTTTTGAATGGAATCCATTGTCGATAGAGCCCTGTGAGCCTTCACCACAGAGATTCCTTTATCTTGTGCATGACAGAGAAAAGACTTACTCTTTGCAGGCATTCGTTACGCAGCTTGAGAGGATTGAACATTATTGATCTTAAGTCCTATTATTTCCTGTTAGGGTGCCATATTTAGTGGGTCAGCAGTCTCGGTATTGTTTGCAAAGAATATGCCCATTTGAAAGAGCTGAATTTCAAAGTGGTGATGTGGTGACAGCAATACGGAGTTTTCAAATACAGATTTAATGCTATCATTGTCTCAGTTGTTCTTTGGTTAAATCTAAACCATAGATGAATAATTGATAATAGATATTTAATTCTCCCACTTGTTTTGTCTATTGCATTGGTAAGAAAGGCTTCCATATTGCCCTTTTCCATGGTTGGTTATTCTTTGCGTAAATATTTATTTGCATGTTTTCATCTGGAGTTTTGATTTCTTTTATTAATCTTTAATATGTTAATTTACAAATAGAATTTAAATTTCCTTCAGACTCTAAAATCAAACCTTCAGACCCTGACTGACACAGCCTACCTGATCTAATACTGACTTCAAAGGAAGCCTAATTTTTCAATCTTGACTTGACCTATTGTGTGCAGTTGAACTCTACTTTCAACTTTAGTTTTTTGCTTGTCCTTCCTACTTAAAAAGCACTAGCATCTCCTCTTCTGAAACATTCATTACTCTCATCGTGCTATAGGTAGTGCTGCTATCCAGCTTCCCAGGAAAAAGATTCTGATGGAAGTTGAGAGGCAGGGAGTTTATTGGGAAGTGATCTCAGGGTTCATGTTGTGCAAGGGAGGAAAGCAGCATTAGGCCCAGCGAGCAACTGGGCTGCAGTGAAGCTCAGTAAAGTCCTCAGGAAACCCCAGGGGGATTGATCTCTGAAGTTGGGTTGGACTCTCAGGAGTTGGGTCTGGGGAACCAGGCTCTCTGTTCTTCATCATGGATAGTTGTTGAATGTAAGATGTTCCTGGATGAGGTGTGATCTTCAGCAAGGCAGCTCTCTTCAGTGAGGACATTTTCAGAGAAGGCTAACAACTGAGTCCTTGTAGCCAGTAGCACTTGCAGCAGTGGAGGAGTGTCCATCAGTCCTCAGGGAACCCTGAGGGGAGCATCACAGGGTCCACGCCAGCTGCCTTTCTTGTTATTTTTTAGATCTCAGTTTACATGTTACCTTTTCAGAAGAGTTTTTCTTGGTCACCATGGTAAACCCACAGTCACACCCTCTTTAACTTCTTTCCTTGTGTGTGTGGAAATATGACTTGTTTCTCATCAATAGATACAGCAAAGGCAATGGAATGCCACCCCATGATTCCATTATGATGTCTAAGATTTTGTGTCACCAACCAAAAGTGAGAAAGATTCTCACTGACCTGGAAGAAATAAATAGCCATGCGTAAACTGCCTGCAGAGATGCCACACTGCACAGAATGGTGGGAAATCACTGGGATATGAGAGCAGCTTCTGTCTGCTTGCCTGGGAGAAGCCAGGCCTCCCTGTCATACAGCCACAAAGAAATGAGTTCTACCAATAGTCTAGGGAGCTTGGAGGAGGGCCCTGAATTCTAGAAAGAATGAAAATCAAAACCACAATGTTAGAATGTCTTTTGTTAAAAAGACAAAAGATAACAACCACTAGCACTGATGGGGAAAAAAGGGAAACCTTGTACACTGTTGGGAATGTGAATTGATACAGCCATTATGGAAAACACAATGGCCAGAGCTGCTTGGAGAATAGAAGATCTTGTGCTTCACAAATGCTAGAGACATATAAACCTGAGATCAGAATTGCTGGATTGTATGGTAGATCTATTTTTTGTCCTCAAAGCACAAAAAATAGATCTACCATACAATCCAGCAATTCTGCTGTATATATAATTCATACACTACAGAGTATATATCCAAAGGAAATAATATCAAGAAGGGATACCTGCACTCCTTGTTCATTGTAGTTTTATTCCCAGTTGCCAAAATAAGGAATCAATGTTCGTATCCATCCATGAATGAATGAACAAAGAAAACATGTTGTGTGTATTCAAGGGACTATTATTCAGTCTTAAAAAAGACAAAGGAAATCTTGACATTTGTTATAAGATAAAAGAATTTAGAGCCATTATGCTAAGTAAAGTAAGTTAGTCACAGAAAGACAAACACTGCATGATCTTACTTGTATGTGGAATCTAAAACTATTGAAATCATAGAAGTAGAGAGTACCAGGTTGGTTAACAGGGGTAGAGTGGTTGGGCATCTGAGAAAATGTTGGTCAAAGTATACAAAATTTCAGTTATAACAAATTGTGCAGGACCAATGTATGGCAGGAGACCTAAATATACATTTAATAATAATGCACTGTACACTTAAAATATGGTAAGGGTAGATCTTAAATATTTTTTTGGTGGGGGAAGTGTACCAGGGATTGAACTCAGGGGCACTTGACCACTGAGCCACATCGCCAGCCCTATTTTATATTTTATTTAGAGATAGGGTCTCACTGAGTTGCTTAAGGCCTTGCTTTTGCTGAGGTTGGCTTTGAACTAGTGATCCTCCTGCCTCAGCCTCCTGAGCTGCTGGGATTATAAGTGTGCACTGCCACACCTGGCAGATCTTAAGTATTATCACAGAAAAGTTAAACTACATGCGGTGATAGTTATTTTAATTAGCTTGATTGTGCTAAGCATATCACAGTCTACATCAACACATCATATTGTACACTTTCAAAATATAGAATTTTTTATTTGTCAGTTATTTCTCAGTAAATTTGCAGAAAAACAAAAATCAGGTTGGCAAACACCTTGATCACAACCTGTGGGACCTTGAGTGGAGGACCCAGGAAACCTGGGCCTTGGACTTTTGACCCATGGAAACAGATAAGAAGTTTGTGTTGTTTGTGGCAAAACTAAAACGTGCAGAAAATTATTCTCTCTGACATCACTCCATTTAAATTATCTGAATAATACTTGTATCCAGACCATATTTTATCTATCTGTATCTAATCGGTTTCCTATAACCAGAGTAGAAGCCACATGAAGACAGTTACCATGTGCGGCTCATGTTTAGTTTTGTTCCCAGTATGTCGGTCAGTGTGAAGTGGAAAGCATACAGGTAAAACACTCCTTCACACCTCTGTCTGTGCATATGCCTCTTATGGTGTTCACCTCTGCTGAGATCATGGTGTGGAACTTTCGGTTCTAATCATATTCATGTATCTACATAAAAAAATACCTATACTGAACATTTTAATATGATTTTTATTTTATGTCTTGTTCTTTGACTTTGTTTCCATTTAACATGTTTTAGAAATATTTTCATGTTAATTCACATCAGCTTCATTCTGTCTTTTATTTACTGAGTCACACTGTGTGGTATGGATGTGTGGTGATTTATTTAGCCTTGTGTATAATTGATCCCAGGTATGGAATTGCTAGAGAAAAGGAAGTGTGCATTTTTATCCATTTTTCTTACCTGAACAGTTTTAAAAATATATTAAGTGATCATGCCACCTCCACATCTTCCTTACTTCGCCATCCTCTTTTAGTATTCACTAATATAGCACACGATATATAACTTTCTTAAAACTTTCAGTGTTTTCTCATGGCCTGTCAAATAAAGTTTCAACTGCTAAGTCTGGCATCCTTACATTATTTTCCTAACCTTTCAGCCTCATATTTAACTATCTACTTCATGTTTTATTAGCAAGTTAATGGGAAGATCTTCTATTCTCCAAGCAGCTCTGGCCATTTGTCTTCTATTTTCTTATTCTTTCTGTCCCTGGAAAGCAAAGCTGTTCCTACTCTCTGTTGTCCCTGCTCTGTCATGTAGCTCAAATGTTGTCTTTTCTAATGAAATATCTCTTGAATTTCCTAGCTTTGTTAACTGCATTAATCAGCTTTTTATTTCTATATTGAAATACTTGACATAGGCTACTTATGAAGAAAAGGAGGTTTATTTAACTCACAGTTTTGGATCTTCACCTCTTGACTGTACCCCATAAGTAACAGACAGCAATGAAGGAGCACTTGGGGGAGCAAGCAATTGTGTCTTAAACCAGGAGCAGAGAGAGACTAGGGTCCTATAATCTCCTTCAGGGGCACACCCTCAATGACCTAAGGACCTCCCACCAGGCCTCACCTCTTAAAGGTCCACCCCACTTCTCAACAGTTTCACCCTGGGGATGAAGCTTTCAATCATAATGGATCTTTAGGAGACACAAACCATCTTCAAATCATAGAAGCAATACATATATGTCTGTAGGTTTTTTCCCAGTTGTTCATGTTGTGCTGTGTGTCCTTTAATTCTCAGAAAGAGATAATAATATATGTATTTTGCAGATTATCAAACTAAACATAAGAGATTTTAACTGTTTTTACACTTCACTTTAAGGAACAGGATTGTAATGTAAATCTTTCTAATTCTAAGCCCAGTCATGGCTCACTGTGCTATGGCTGCCTCTTCTGAAGGTCTATAATACTGTGCTGTGCCAGTCCAGCCTTTGATGATTATTCAATTATGATGTACATTTTAAATATTTTTTTATATTCTCTTCTAGATTATAAACTCCTTTGTTGCCCATGTCCCGTGTGGATGGCAGGAAAAGATTCTCTGACTTATAAAAGATTGACTGAAAGAAGTAAAGTGACGAAAAAGACCACAGAACACAAAATAGTTTCCAAACGCGAGGGTAGGAAGGCCCACAGCCAGAAGATCCTCCAGGCTTCTGGCAGATGGCAAAAGGCAAAAGGACAAAATGGCCCCTGCGGGTGGTTTATTTATATCTAGGGACTTCAAAGACCTTCCATCAAACATTCTTTCCTAAGTTAGGAAGAAGGCGGAGTCTTGCAGTCAGCAGGTTGATTGACATCTTGGCAGGTCACACCCATCTCAGAAGGGCTGTGGCGACATGGGGTCAGCCCATGTCTAGTGATGTGTGGGACTTTTTCGTGGTGGTCCACACATAGCCCATGGATGGCTCTCTACACTCCTTGAAGTTAGGAAACTTCTTTAAAAGTTTCTTACCACTTCTTATTATCTCAGTTACATTTAATTAGAGAGTAAAGAAGGATTCAATTTCCTATTGATTGTATTTAATGAGGAAATTTGTATATGTATGGTCATTTTTTCATTTGGGCTAAGGAACCTCCTTTTGGGGGTTGTATGCTCAGGTTTATATGTCTCTAGCATTTGTGAAGCACAGTATAACCTAGGACTTCCCTCCCTGTCCAGAATCTATGGGCATGTCACTCCTAGCTCATATGGTTCGGCCACTATTTTTACCAAAAGCTAACAAGAAGCCTGGACAGCAGATTTTCTAAATAATATCTGATTATGAGAAATCAATCTGAGGAACTCAATTTAGTTCTTAGCTGTGTCTTAGAACGTTTAGTCACCTCTAGCAGATGGAAGGTCAAATCTTCTATCCCAGTGTGAGAGGTTTGCTGGGGATAGACAAGGGTGAGGTCACTTGCAGATGCATGGGCTTCTCCTTCTGTTTTCTTTCTTTTGGGACAAAACAATGATCTTATTTGTATTCAAAGAAATCTGTAAAACCACCCATGTGTGCTCAGGTACAGGCTTACTGATCAAAATGAAATGTGAAAATAATGTATGTGTATTTGCCTGAGAAAAATTATATATGTTGACTTGTTCCATTCTATTATGAATTCTAGACATACAAAATATTGACTCCCTTATTTCTAGGCTCACAAGGTAAATAATTTGATAAGAAAAACTGATTCTAAGTGAAATCAAGATGGAGTCATCAGTTAATTACTGCTTACATCTAGACCAATATCTTATCTGTCTTTCCAGTCCCCAATGTTCTGCCTGACAATTAGATAAAATAAATTGCTACAGGTTGTGACCAGGTCTTAAAGGTCAGGACATGCTACACACAGTCCCAACAGGCCCCTCTATTTTCTTTCTAATAGTAATATATTGTTCTAAACCTTCTCATTGTAATTTTAGTTAGTTCTTAAATGCAAAGAAGATTTTGTAGAAAAAAAATAATTCCAATTACCTTGAAGCACATAAAACAAATAGTGAAAGTATCCATTGTTCCTCTACTTAATTTCCATGAATAATAATTAGTTAACATTTTGTGTTATATCTTTGAAGATGTGAAAAAGTGTGTGTATGTATGTGTGTGTGTGTGCTCACATGCACATGTATGCACACTTTGAAGATATGTTAATACTATTGCACAATGCTGCAACTTATTATTTTCAGTGCAGAGTATAACATAGATCCCTTTCATGTCAATACATGGCTTCTACCCTCCGTGTCCCTCAGGCTCCAGGCTGACTTTTTAAGAGAGCTTCTTCTGCAAGACTGCCCTTGTTCATATTCATTGTATTTACTTGTCCAACCATCTAGGGAAGAGTGTGGTCAAAGGTGAGGCAGTGCAGGTGGGGGTATTTGCATTACCCACAGCTCCCTGGAGGGCTGTCGCTTCTTATCCTTTGATCTCATGTTGTAGGAATGGAAAATGATCTTTCCTTGCAATAGGCTGATCACTTCTAATATTAGAAAGTAAGCTGTAAAACAAAATTGAACATTTCTCTTTTAAATTATTGATCATGGGATAATGCCAACCTCTGAACACTTCTCTAGTGATTTGAAAGAAAAACTCTTTAGCTTGTTAATGCAATTTCATTTCATAACAATAACTAGTAGTTTCTACTGGCCTTTGTATTTAAAAAGTCATTTCCATAAGATCATCAAGTTGAGATCATGAAAATGTTTAACAGATGCTATATGTAAATTAATGCTCATTTAACATATTCAACTATTCTGCCTGTGATATATCAAAATTTCCTCTCCACTTATTTTCACTAATCAATCCTGGAATACTACTTCTTCTTTTTCTTTCCACATACACATTACATATCCTTAGATATTTATGTACATAAATGAGTGTGTCTTCAAATTAAATGCAAATTTTCATAAAATTTTCTCATGACCTCCTCTTGTTTTTAGATAGAAAGAACCACATATTCTAATATGTGTTGAGAGAAATAAAAATCTCATAATTCAAATCAATGTTTTGATTTAATGGGAAAAAAGCCTTTTTGATTTGTTCATTGACATCTATGTCTTTGTAAATCTACCTTTTCTGAAATACAATTTTGTGTATAAAGGGCCTAATCTTATTTTTTGATATTTTTGAAAGGTCCCTCAAGGTTCATTTTAGAAGATGTTCTGTTTTTGTAAAAATAAATAAAAATAACTTCCAGACACAAAATTCATTCATCACTCTAAAAAAGGGGAATAGAAAATTGTCTATTGTCTGTAACATTCCAGGTTGAATACCATTCAGCTTAAAACCTGAACAATCATTGTGATTTCCCTAGGTATATTTAATTATTCTTGATATCCAAGTCAGAGAGTCTGGCTGGAGTGTGTAGTTTTCAAATTGTATAATGGTTTATGCTGTTGGGATTCATGCAGACCATGCCATTTCTTAAGGTCACACAACCAATAATAAGTGCTGTAATATTCATATTTGGACATATTTTATTACTCATGAAGCTATTTTGATGATTGTTTCTGATATTCAATTTTATATATTAAAACTTGCTAGATAATATTTATTCTCCAGTTCAGAGTTCAGTTAACTTTTTCTGTAAAGGATCAGATAGTAAATATTTGGACTTTTTGGACCAGATGGTCTCTGCTGCGAGTACTCAATTCAGCCTTCACAGTGGAATAGCAGCCACAGACAATAAGCAAACAAATGGGCACGTCTGGGTTCCAATAAAACTTTATTTACAAAAACAGGCAGCAGTTCAGAATTGGCTCACAGCCTTAGTTTGCTGATACCTGCTCTAATGCAATGTTATTCATAATAAATGGTCCATGAATTGTTTATTACCAGTCTAGAATGAGATATGGAACTTGTACCAGGATGTAAATCTACACAACATTTCCTTCGTTGGGGAGGTATTTTTATGAAAAATATGTCAGTTGAACTAAATAATACTTAGTGACTTTGCAGCTGATTTATATTCTGCCTCCAGCTCCTTTTCTCACTGTGTATGGCAACAGTTTTTTGGCCATCCCTAGTCCTCAGAACACATTGAGTAGCTCTGCTAAATCCTTTTTCTCCTGCATACCAACCCCTGAAAATGTGTAATTTATGATTAGGCTGAATCTAATCCTTTTCTCCCAAAATAGAGAGTAATTCTTATGGCACTTATTTTGATGTTATTGTTGAAACTACCCCTCAAATGAAAGGCAAAAGCAGGTGTTATGTTAGCTCTCACTTCTTCAGCAGCTGTGCAAGAGCTATAAGAGCTGTCTTTTAGTCCTTACAGACATTCTCTCCTCATTTCTTTCCTTTTCTTCGTTAAATATTCCTGTGGTATTTACCTTTAAGGACATTAAACATTAAATCTTTAAATTTTATAGTAAATCATTCATTAAAAAGACATACTTATTGGGTGGTTTTTTTTTTTTTTTACTTTCATGTCAAATAATAACAATACATTCAAAAAAACTTACGCACATTTGCCAATTGCTGTTTTTATTCATATCAAAAACATAGAGTTAGAAATGTTATGATGTGTTACAAGACACACATGTGAGAAGTGATTCCTCTCATGGTCTAGCCAACTTGGGTGGAATGTTTAGAGATGGTTGAATAATAGTCACACAGATTTGCAAGCTACTACCTACAATCTAAAACTATTAGTGTGAACTTAATTCCAGTATTTCCAACCTTCTTCAAACAGTAACAGATATAAATTGTAAATGTGTGAAATTAGGAGGTTATGTTCTTTTTTTCTTTAGTTCTTATTTACATGTGATAAAATTTGCAATTTAAAACCTGAGCTAGTGGTTGTTTTTTCTGTTCTACATAATCTTTCTCCATCACTTATGTTTAAAATGGTTATACACACTAACCATTCAGGTTTGAATTTATGTCTCCAGTTTTTTGTAACCCGTCAAACAACCATTTAAAATCAACTAAATTGCTTACACGTCTAACCTGTCACCATTTTGAATTTTTTATGAATTGTGAATACTGGATAATTTGTGGGAGGTTGTGATGATTCTCTATTACTGACAAATAATCTCATGACACATATTATATTTGTTAATATTCTTAAGAACTTATCCGTATTCAAAATATGTAGGATTTCTTCTATGAGCAATACAACAATTTTCTCTTTCCTACAAACCACTCACAATATGTTGCAAATCTTAGTTTCATGTGAATTTTAGAGATGTGAGAGAAAGTATCACAAAAGATAAAGTGTGGTTTGGTAGAGCCATATATTCATTCCTTCATTAAGCATTTATTGAACCATTATTCAGGGTTCAGAATTTCTCTTTAAAGCACCTAAAAGATAACAATTCAGTTTGATAGGACTTCATGGAAGCGCTTTATAATTTAGATTTAGGTTTTCGTGGCTTTTATCAATTTAGTCACATACAAGCAGAGATGTTTGATCATATTCTTTTTCCTGGCTTCAACTTTTCAAGCCTCTCCAGGGCAGAAATGAAAGATTATGAGTGTGCTACATTTCTATAGCTCTTTCATTTCTACCCCAACCCTAGCTTACTTTCATGTCTGCAATAAAAATTTTGATCCAGGTGGATTTATGTGAACATTATATTTTTCAGATTGACCTACCTTGTGACTGAATTTCGCAATGAAGCCTTATCAGGTTGTTATATACCATTGCAACTAGGCACCTTAAAATTAGATGAAGAAACAGAATATGTTAGTAAAGGATGTGCTGACTGGATAAAAAGTGGGTTTTACCTTGTTTCATATTTTCTGAGCACATAAGGCACTTTAAAAGTTTGCAAGTCTTTAAAGCATTAGCTCTAGATATTTCAAATGTGCTAAGGTTAGAAAGTGCAGTGAAATTTTAAAACACCATGTGAAGGAAATTCTGATATGCTATTACATTAAGGAAAGTAGACAGAAGTTCAGGAACATGTTGGAAAGAAACTAAGAAAACTAGATTTTCCTACTCATGGATGTAAAATGATGGATAAAGAATCAAGGTCTTCACATTCTAGGATGTCTATAGACTTCTGATCATAATTTGCTAATAATTTATGTTTCTACTCTGAATTGACAAAATTTTAATGAAAGCCAAGGAAACAATGTTTTACTCAGTTCATTCAAAAGGGTTGAATGTGCATGTCTATAGGACCATTTGGAATTGGAAATAGCTTATAGGACTTCCCATGACTATTTTGAAAGGTGGTATGCACACCAGTTAAAAGAGCTAAGCTGTTTGGGTTTTCATCTCAACCCAACCATTTACTAACTGAGTGGCCTTGCTTCCTCAGTTTTCTACTTCAATCTCCTCATCTGAAGCATGAATAATACTGACCTCAAAAATCTACTTGACATTATACATCATTAGAACAAAAATGTTTTCTCTGGAAACAACATTGTATTTTTTATTTAAATGTATAGATTTGCTCAAGATCTACATTTTCACTTCCAATTTTCTAAAACATATTGCCTTAAACACTATCATAATATCTCTCATTAAGATTCTATAGAAAGCTATGGATTTTAAAAAATTCATTAATTAATTTTACAGTAGAACACATTTTGACATATAATACAAAACTGGAAAAGGCTCTGGATTTTAAAATGTTATATTCTGACATTCTTGTAGTAATAAAAATATCCAGTCTCTCCTAAGCAATACTACCTTGTAGAACCTCATAGAATTCTAATATTTACTTTGGAAATATTTGTGGCTGTAGAAAATATAACTGTTTTTACTCATTCTTAATGTAAAAGAAATCAACTAGGAGAAGTTTTAAACTTCCCAAGATCTATAGGATATTGATTTCTTGAATTCTTGCTCTATGGCCAAGAATATAGTCAGTTTTTATAGATAATCTATGTGTACTTCAGCAGTTTGTATATATACTAATTATAGGTTTCCATTTTCTATATGTGTAAGATTTAGTTTATTAAGTATGTCATTTAAATCTTTCATATCTTTATTGGGTTTTTGTTAGCCTAATCCATAAATTACTGAGAGGTTTATGATGATTTCCTAAGGCAGTATTTATCAATTTGATAAAGAGTAGATACATAGTAAATAAATCAACTTCTATTTACAATTGTATCAGTTGTTGCTTTATATACTTAAAGTTATATTATTAGGAACATTCATTCTTGGAATGGCAGACTAAAGCTTTTAAAATTAAAAAAAAACCTTTCATCTTAAGGTCTTTGTACTTTTTTTTTTCATTCATGTATTGTTGCCAAGAAAAAAATGTCACACATAAACATAAAAAATAGTAGTTACAATTGAAAAATGTTTATAAAAATAATTTTATTCTCAAATATGTAATATGCAGTGCAGTCCTTAATGGAAGATTTATTTGGAACACTGAATATTTCCTTCTTTTGTTCTGTAGTAATTTTTTTTCATTTACTTACAGATTGTTTTATTTAAAGTTGTGGCAACATGATTCAAGGTAATTTGTGTAGATTATATTGAGGTTTCTATGTTAAAATTTATTTTAAATTTTAGACTCATGCATTTACTGGGTTTTAGTCACTGAATATAAAATACTTCATAAAATAGTCAATTTTTAAAATTCCATAGTTAGCAACATATTTGTGACTTTTACAATGTTTGAATCATGTCTGATGAACTTGCATAGAAACTTTATAAGAACCCCACAAATCTAATTCTCACAATAATTTTTAAAAATTCTTTTAATTTGTTCTTTTTAGTTATATATGACAGTGGAATGTATTTTGATATATTATATATTCATGGAATATAAGTTCCCATTCTTGTGGTTGTACATGATGTGGAGTTACACTGGTCATGTATTCACATATGAATAGAGGAAGGTTATGTCCAATTCATTCTACTGTGTATCCCATTTCCATTCCCCTTCCTTTCCCTCCATATCTCCCAGTCCAGTCTGGTGAATCTCCATACTCACACTCCAATTATGAGTTAGCATCTGCATATCAGAGAGAACATTTGTCCTTTAGTTTTTTGGGATTGGCTTATTTTACTTAGCATGATAGTCTCCAGTTCCATCCACTTACCAGCAAATGCCATAATTTCATTCTTCTCTATGACCCAATAATATTCCATTGTGTATAAGTAGCACATTTTCTTTATCCATTCCTGTGTTGAAGGCACCTAGGTTGGTTCCATAGCTTAGCTATTGTGAATTTTGCTGCTATGTACAGTGTTGTGACTGCATCACTATAGTATGCTGATTTTAAGTCCTTTGGGTATATGCTGAGGAGTGGGATAGCTGGGTCAAATGGTGGTTCCATTCCAAGTTTTCTAAGGAATCTCCATACTGCTCTCCAGAGTGGTTACACCAATTTGCAGTCCCACCAGCAATGTATGAGTGAAAGTTTTCCCCACATCCTTGCCAACATTTGTTACTTGTATTTATGATAATTGCCATTTTGACTAGAGTAAGATAAAATCTCACTGTAGTTTTAATTTGCATTTCTCTAACTGCTAGTGATGTTGAACATTTTTTTCATATGTTCATTGACCAATCATATTTTTCTTCTGTGAAGTGTTTGTTCAGTTCCTTTGCCCATTTATTGATTGGGTTATTTGTCTCTTTGGTGTTTGAGTTCTTTATGTATCCTGGAGATTAATGCTCTATCTGAGGTGCAGTTGGCAAGGATTTTCTCCCATTCTTTAGGCTCTCCTTCATGTTCTTGATTGTTTCCTTTGCTGTGAAGAAGCTTTTTAGATCAACACTATCCCATTTATTGATTCTTGATTTTACTTGTTGCACTTTAGGAGTCTTGTCTTGCACTTTGGTTCCTGAGCTGACATGATGGAGATTTAGGCACAGGGTCTCTGGTCTAATGCCTACGGTCCTTGGTCTACTTGGAGTTGAGTTTTGTGCAGGGTGAATGATAGAGATTCAATATGGATTTCCAGTTTTCCCAGCACTAATGTTGAAGAGGTATCTTTTCTCAAAAGTATGTTTATAGCACCTTTGTTTAGTATGAGATAACTGTATATG
The DNA here is from genome assembly GCA_028644305.1 of Xerus rutilus. Classification (NCBI taxonomy): domain Eukaryota; kingdom Metazoa; phylum Chordata; class Mammalia; order Rodentia; family Sciuridae; genus Xerus; species Xerus rutilus. Next base: position 70,009,049 of record CM053410.1, read on the forward strand.
TGTGGGTTTGTCTTTGTTAATTCTCACAATTTGATTATTATTGTAGTTAAATGTTTCATTTAATATTTCTAGGTATATTCTAGGTAAGATTGTGCACATATTACTAGTAATATATGTTTATTTTTAAACAACCCCCCAAATATATAAGAATTTATAAATTTCTTCACAATATCAACAAAAATTATATGAATAAGGATATTAAACTTACCTAAAAATAGCTAAATATTTCCATATCTAGTGGATATAAGGGTAATATAAGTGATTCTAATATATTTTAAAGATGATGTGATACTGCTATAATAAACAGCTTAAATAAAAGTACTAGTTTATATGTAGCTATTGAGTTATAGGTTAGAATATTCTTATTATCCTTACTCTTCTTTCATCACTCAAGCATCAGTTAAGAGTCTTATTTTCACTGCCACAAGAATGTAATAGTTAAAAAAATACCCCTATTTTTAATTGTAAGAGTCAGGAACTTTAAAGAGAAAAGCATTTAGTGAATTCTGCTTCTCACTTAAAAATATCAACATCCCAAATCTGTATGCCTCAGAGCAGAGGGTTTATACCAGTGAGAGATTATAAGGTTGTCAAAGCATACATGCACATGAATTACAAATCTCACCCCATGAGAACATATAGTTGTGAGGCACAAATGAAACAAAAAGGGATCCAGGATCTTTAATGCTGTTCTCCAGGTCATTTCTTGCCAATCAGCATGTGTTCTGACTCAGGTTGCTTTATGAGGCTTCTGTGTGACATTTGTGCTACATAAATGACACAGATGTGAGATATTTTTGCTATGATGTGTTGTCATTCAGATGGGTGCATAGATTTATATGATATCTGGCAGAGAACTATAAGCTATAAGTTGATAGATTCCAGGTTGATTTAGTACAAACAATCCTAAACAAACTAAGTATACTCTGCCAAATTTTTTTCACATGTAAGGACTCTCTAGGTAGATAATACCATTAGTTTGTTTTCCAGAAGTGTCATTAGCATGATTAGAAGAAAGTTTGACTAGGTCAGCTCAATTTTTTTATTTCTCCAAGTGTCTCATCTCCCTCCTTCTGCCACAAGAGAGATTTTGGATTGTAAACCCCTGCTTAATTCTTTTCTTTCAAGGAACCATTCCTAAAGAAGGCAAGTTTAGCCATAGGGTAGAGAAGAGGTTGGAGGTAAAGTGCCTTCAGTTCAATGGTTAGGTCTTTGTAAAGAGACAGTCTTTGTAACGTCCTCTCAGTTGAATTCAGAGAGAATGTGTAACTTTTGAGACAACAGATGATCTCTAGGTATCGTAGAGCTGAATTAGGGAATAGTCAACCTGAATTAGGGAATAGTCAACAAAATCATAAGTTATCAGTAGTTGAGTGAGGTATCTTGTGGACCAGCCTGAGGACAGTATCATAGTTCTGCACACTCAAGTATACTGATAGAGGATTGAAAAGAGTTATTTTATTCACAGTGAAGATGTGGATGGATATAGGTGTGAGGTCCTGTGAACTAGCAATCTCATCACTGGAATATGGGTATGTTGAGTGTGGACTTGTTACTTGGATGTCTTGGCAGGTCAGTTATCAAAAATGGATGCAACAGAGGCAGAGAATGATAACTTGAAAAGGAGCATCATCTTCCCTTGTGGAGGGCCAGTAATGACATGAGATATGGCATAAACAAGAATTCCTTGGCTCAGTCCTAGGAAATCACATAAGGCCACTTAGACCTTTGCTGAAGAACAACTAAATGATAGAGGGGAAATGGAAGTGGAAAAAAGCTCAACATCACTAATCATGGAGATGCAAATCAAAACCACAATGAGATATCTCCTCTCTCCAGTTAGAATGGATATTATCAACAAGACCAGATGACAAGTGCTGATGAGGATGGGGAGAAAGGGAACTGTTCCACACTGTTGGGGGAATGTGAATGACTGCAGTCCCTAGGGAAAACAGCATGGAGGTTTCTAAAAGAATTAAAATAAAACCATCATATGATATATCAATCTCACTCCTGGGTCTATAACCAAAGAAAATGAAATCAGTTTGTTGAAGAGACATCTGCACTCTAATGTTTATTGTAGCACTTTACAATAGTCAAGAAATGATGACGATCTCAATGTCCATCTACTGATGAGTAGAAAAAGAAAATATAGTATGAATGTATAGTGGAATACTATTCATATATAAAAGGGTGAAATCTTGACACTTTTGACAACATAGAAAGAACTGGAGGTCATTATGTTAAGTGAAATAATCCAGGCACAGAAAAATGAATACCACATTATCTTACTCATACATAGAATCTGAAGATAAGTTGATCTTATAGAGGTAGAGAATAGAACAGTGGTTACCAAAGGCTCAGGAAGGTAGTGGGAAGGGAGAGGAAAGGCTGGTCAATAGTACTAAATCAGACAGAAGACATAGGTTCTTGTGTGCCATCACGCAGTAGGGTGACCGACTATAAATAATAAAAACATAAATTTCAAAAAACTAGAAGAGAGTATTTTCACCATCAAGGAATGATAAATGTTTGAGGAGATAGATATGCTTACACTGATTTGAACATCACACAATATATATGTGTATCCAAATATCACTTGCTATCCCATGGATGTGTACAATTTTTATGTGTCAATGAGAAAAAAAAAAGAAAATCTCTGTTATTAATCATGTTAACTTGATCATATTACTTAATCTTGCTGACTTGCAGTTTCTTTCTTTATAAGGTGTAATTACACCTATTCATGCAGTTACTATAAAACTAGATGAAATACAAGTGGAAACACCCAGCATGTGGCCTATGTGTTGATGCCCAATAAGCACTTGGAAAAGCACAACCTAAAGCGATGCGATTGATGTACTACTATACCTTAACTTTTCATAAGCTATTTCACTTCCCTTTCTACACTGTGGCAAGTCTTCTGCAACCCTTTGAGATTTTAAGTCACCATTTGCATTCTTTTGCTTCTGCAGTCTAGACATTGTGACAACTATGTTTTCAATTGTTATTAGAAGTAAGAGGTTCAGTTGTGAGTAACAAAATATATCAGGTAACATTAAGTTTTACAGATGCTCATATGAAACACACTTGCATCTTTGAAAATACTCCTAAGATCTATCTTCTTTATTAACACTGATATTTAATTATTTAAATTTACTATGGGAATTCTGTTGCTTCAACCTAACTTACATGAGAGAAAAAGGCAAACACATTTGTGATATTTTATTCATTATTCATTTATTCATTTTATTTTACAGTATCAGTGAAAGTACTGGTATTGCAGGCATGTGTGCATTTTCAAGAAGCTTGACTATCCTCAAATGTAATAAATAATACCTGCAAGCTATTTGGGAACACTTGTTCTCTTATGAGGTCAGGAATATGCAGGTATAAAAAATACAATATTTCCTCAGGGCATCTTTTTTAAGCAGCAACCAAAAGTCAACCAGTGTCTTTATTTTTCAAAAGAAGTCCACTGAGGTTTGCAAATTCATTTATGTCTGAATGCTGGAATGGGAGTCATGAAACTAATTAGAGACCAAAGGCTAAACTGCCACTTTGTCTTCTTCTGGGTACCCCACACTCGAGGAGCTCCATGACAGGGAAGCTTGAGGGAAACATATGGCTGAGCTCATCACTGCTTAACAACAAATTAATCCAAAACAAAGCACGACATTTCTGTCAACAGTTTTTGGAATTTTAAAAATGAGTCTGAAGGGAGAGGAGGAAGTTAAAGATATTCTAAACAGTACTTTAAAAAGGGACTATTGTAGCAACTTTTAGTAAAATGATTTAATATTTTCAAAATAACTAATTTGGACCTCAGAATCCACAATAACATGCAAATTCTATGGAATTTATAATTGTAAGGAAGAAAAATGTGGTTGATAAAATAAAGACATTAAGGAGCAAACCCTTGTTTTCTCCCCTAGACCTTCTTTTTCTTATATAAAGTGAAGATTTGATATTAATAATGCCTAACTTCCTTTGTTATTCTAGCATCATCTGAAATCACTTTATCATTTTGTTGATTTTGCTTCTGACTTTCACACTCTTAACATACATGTATGCTTCCATACATGTTTCCATCTTCCATGGTTCCATACATGTATATTCCTACATGTGTGTTCTGTATGTGTATGTTTCATGTTTCCATATGTGTTTGTTTGAATCTTTCATAACCACAGGGTTGAAAGTATACTCTTGTGGCATCATGGAGTGAAATGATATTCTGTTTGGAATAATATACCAGAGCAGATTGGACTTTATATAAATAGCCAATAAAAAAGCACATCAGCACTTGGAACCTGGGGATCTGTGTGTTGAGTGAGCTAGCTCCATTAGGTCTACTAAATATTATTAGAAGCCTAACAGGAAGCCAGTAGCAAGGTTCGCCCTTTCTTTCCTCTTTCTGGCTTTCCTTGAAGTCAGGAGAAGCTGAATGTGTGTAATGGGTTTATAATGAGGACTGTTATAGATGGCATTGCTATTGTAACCCAGGTTCTTTTCCCATGTAACTCTTGGAGCATTTTGTCACATCCAGTTTCACTGTCAGTCACAGTGATTTGCTTTGGTATCCGTGGGCTGAAACTAGCAGAGACAGAGGAACTGACCATTAATTACAAGACTGTAGTGGAGGAACTGAAATGCTTAGATGAAAAAATTCAAAACTCTTAAAATGACTGTGAGAAACATTGTCACAAAATGGAACAGTGGAATTTCGAAGTAAACACATTTGGGAGTTAACTGTATTTTAGATTAGTCATCCTAGGAGTTATATTGCTATTGATTTGGAATAAATTTTTGTTACTCAATAATAATATTTAACCTTGATTCTATTACTTTTTTCTTTAGACATTAAGATAAGAGTGGAAATTTTTATGATGTTGATAACTGACATAAAATTGGACTTAGAAATGAGAATAAAACTAAAATTCTGGAAGAAAGAAAATATCTATGTGCATAATGACCTGGAATATATCTAGATTTTCTGTGAAAATTACTTCTTGATTTGAATTGATGTGGCTAGTTCACAAGAAGTATTTAAGCCAATCAAGTAAAATCCAGTTAAATATATCAACACAATAGGATGATGTGCATCTGAGAGATTTAAAGGAATCCAAGAAGAAAACTGGAATTTTGTGAGATAAAACATTATTTAAACAGCAAAATTCTTAATGATTTACTTTAAATTTGATTATCAATTTAAGAGAGAACTTAGTCTCAATTCCACAGTTGATAAGCTGCAGATATTTATAAACAGATAAAGAAGTGAATATTGAACAAAATAACACATTAAAAAAATTGAATTTTACTCTTCTAGTATAAAATCATGCTCATTAAGATTTTATTTTTTTTTTTTTATTTTTTTATTTTTTATTATTTTATTTTTTTCCCAAAAGTTGCATTTTAATACATGTTGGCAAACATAACAGAAAAAAACAAATTATCAGAAGCTGTACACACTATTCACTGAAAACATTTGTTGAGGCAAATAGA
>CM053410.1:70015050-70042263 GCA_028644305.1 Xerus rutilus
ATTATTAAAATGGCCATATTACCCAAAGCACTATACAGATTCAATGCAATCCCAATTAAAATCCCAAAGGCCTTTTTTATAGAAATAGAAAAGGCAATCATGAAATTCATTTGGAAAAATAAGAGACCGAGAATAGCTAAAGCTATCATTAAGATTTTATAAATGAAGAACTCACTTTACAAAATCTATATAAAGAGGAAAGGGAACAGGGGGTCGGGTAAGGGGCAGTACTGGGTACTGAATTAGAACAAAATATATTTCATGCTTTTATAATTATGTTAAATGGATTCTACCATCATGTATAATTAGAAAAACAACAAAATTGAACAAAACAAAACAAAAAGTAATACATGTGGAAAGGAACCACACTATTATGTATAACTATAAATATTAAAAATATGTAAAAACAAGTGAAACAAATTTATTTGAATTTCTAGAGACCATCTTTGTGATTCCACAAAGAACTAGGATTTAATATATCAACGTGACCAAAATAGTTATTTCCTTAAGACAATAGCTTAGAAAACAAAGGCCAAGGACACAATTATTCTGCACTAAAGAAACATATAATATTTCCATCACTGGAAAGGTGTCAGGTTTGCTATATGCTTGGTAAAATGATAAAACACTACAGAGTTTTTAAAAAGCAGTTGAATATTTAATAGCTATCTAATGTGTTCTAGAAAAGCATTTTAGAGTCACTTATGGTACTCAAAATTATTAATATGCAGTGATGTAGCAAACAAAAAGCTTAATGTAATTAAGAAAAATAATTTACACAGTAAAAATAATTAAGAGCTAATATACAATGGATAGATGCCAATATAAACTCTAGGGCTAAAAATGCTAAAAAATGTAATTGAATCAAAACTAAATCTAGATGTTAGAATGATATAGATGAATTAAACATTATTTTTTCTACAAAAATCTCAAGATGTTAGAAGATATGCACATCTTCTAAAACCTTAGCAATATAAGAAAGGAAACTTTACATGATAAAACAAAATGAAAGAATTTTAAAATCTGAAGGCTAACAAGTTATAGAGAATACAGTTTAACACAAAGAAGTTAAAAAATTTATTTGATTTAATCAAAGAGCCACAAATTTTTTTTACAGAATCTGTGATTGATTGTCAAGAAGAACTTCTACCATATGTCTTTTAGGCCCCAGAATGCAAAAATGTAGAACTTACCAGGAAGCTAATGTAGCAATTCTTGTCTGGATCATTTGAAGAAGTTGTTGCAATAAATGGAATAAAGTTGAATAGCACAAGATTTTGCAACATATGTGAAGTAATTTAAATATGAAACAAAGAATGATTAGTTTCAGTTAAGTACTACAGAAGGACTTCACTAAACATGTGTTCATAATGAGCTAGATACTCTCAATAGCAAAATATTGTTTAAGTTCTTCATCTTATTTATGCATTTTCCTAAATTTTTAAAATAAATTTTGGACAAAATTATATAATATTTCTCTATTATCCATGCATATAGTTATATGTATGTGTATACTATAGATTTCAGAAAACTTCAAATATTGTGGAAGAATCCATTTATACATAAGACCTGACATATTTGTGTGTGTGGTACTGGGCATGAAACTCAGGGCCTTGTGCATGCTGGGCATGTGCTCTACCTCTGAGCTGCATCCCTACCCCTAAACATTTGACTTTTGATGGGGAATTTGTTAGAAATAAAAATGATAAAGCAGATGTCACAGTGGCACATGATTAATTATAAAATGAGTGCTATAAATAACTCAGTGAAAATATTATTTTGACTGATTGACTTTAATGTTGGCCAAGAATGATTCATAATCTCTAGGTCTGGTATTCACTTAAAATTGATATTGCGACCAATATAAGAAATGTACTGAATATGAAGTGTAAATTATTAAAGGTTTTTGAAAACAAAAATTTGAATCCATCAATTGGCTAAACTTTCTTACAATTTCACTTATATATGTTACTTAATATTTCTTTCTTCTTAGGTAGTATAAAATGAATTTTAGTTCATTCTCCCTTCTGATTATTACAAATTTTGAATAGAGCCTATGCTATAAAATGTTTTATCAGTCTATTCAAAACTCACATTGACTGAGTTTCCACATTTTGTTAATTGATTACTTATCTCATTAAATAGTTGTTGGTTGGAAAGAAATGTTATTGTGTATTAGTGTTCTGTGGTGGTATACCTTCCTTTTATGTATCTCATTTATGCAGAATTATATGTAGTTCTCCAAATTTAGTGTGAGGATTGAAATGATTATTGTATAATAAACAGAAAATCCTCACTAAAGAGATATTTGTGTAGGTATTACAAAGTCTTTCTATCTGGAAGGAAACTGTCTAGAGTAATCTGATAGTCTTATGAAAATAAACCCAAACTCATTTAATCTATAAAGTATTAGTTGATAGAGTTTGTTATAATAGTAGTAGAAATCATAGAAATACTTATCAAAATATCATATTTTATTCAGTTTTACAGAGACGTTTACACACATTATTTCACAGATATAAATAATTTCATGGTAATTTAGTGTTTGCTGATGACCCAAATGCTCAGAGGAAAAGGAATCTGAAGGGTTAATGAGCTACACCAGAAACTGAATGGATAAATAGGATTTGTACTCTTTTTTTCAAAAATTTATTTTTATTTTTTAAAACAACAGAATGCATTTCAAGTCATAGTACACATATGGAGCACAGTTTTTCATTTCTCTGGTTATAAACAAGGTAGAGTCATACCATTGTGTCTTCATACATGTACCTAGGATAGTGATGTTCAACTCATTCCACCATCTTTCCTACCTCCCATGCTCCCTCCTTCCCCTTTGCCCTATCCAAAGTTCCTCCATTTCTCCCATGCTCCATACCCCTACCCCCATTATGGATGAGCATCCACTAATCAGAGAAAACATTTGGCCTTTGGGATTGGCTTACTTCACTTAGCATGATGTTCTCCAACTCCATCCATTTACCTGCAAATGCCATAATTTTATTCTCTTTTAATGTTGAGTAATATTCCATTGTGTATATATACCACAATTTCTTTATCTATCCATCTATTGAAGGGCATCTAGGTTGCTTTCACAGTTTAGCAATTGTGAATTGTGCTGCTATAAATATTGAAGTGCCTGTATTACTATAGTATGCTGTTTTTAAGTCTTTATGGTATAGATCCAGGGGTGGGAAAGCTGGTTCAAATGGTGGTTCCATTCCAAGTTTTCTAAGGAATCTCCATACTGTTTTCCAGACTGGTTGCACCAATTTGCAGTCCCACCAGCAATGTTTGCGTGTGCCTTTTCCCTCACATTCTCGCCAACACTTATTTTTGCTTGTATTCATGATAACTGGCATTCTGACTGGAGTGAGATGAAATCTTAGAGTAGTTTTGATTTGTATTTCTCTAATTGCTAGAGATGTTGAGCATTTCTTCATATATTTGTTGATTGCATATCTTCTGAGAAGTGTATGTTCAGCTCCTTAGCCCATTTATTGATGGTTTTTTGGGGGATTTTTTGGTGTTAAGGTTTTTGAGTTCTTTATCTTGGAGATTAGTGCTCTATCTGATGTGCATGTGGCAAAAATTTGCTCTCAGAATGTCGGCTCTCTGTTCACTTCATTGATTGTTTCTTTTGCTGAGTAGAAGCTTCTTAGTTTGAATCCATCCCATTTATTGATTCTTGCACTTTAGGAGTGTGGTTAAGGAAGTCAGGGCCTAATCCAAAGTGATGAAACTTTTTCCTCTATTAGGCGCAGTGTTTCTATTCTAATTCTTAGGTCCTTGATCCACTTTGAGTTGATTTTTGTGCATGGTGAGAGAAAGGGGTTAATTTCATTTTGCTGCGTATGGATTTCCAGTTTTCCCAGCACCATTTGTTGAAAAGGATATCTTTTCTCCAATGTGTGTTTTTAGCGCCTTTGTCTAGTATGAGATAACTGTATTTAAGTGGGTTAGTTTCTGTGTCTTCTATTCTGTACCATTGGTCTACATGTCTAGTTTGGTGCCAATACCATGTTATTTTTGTTACGATAGCTTTGTAGAATAGATTAAGTCCTGGTATTTTGATGCTTCCTGCTTCATTCTTCTTACTAAGGATTGCTTTGGCTATTCTGGGTTTTTTAGTTTTCCAAATAAATTTTATGATTGCCTTGCTGGTAGCTGGGGGTCCTGCATAGGAGTGGGTCTTATATGGGCGACCAGCCTGGGTCCTATGCAAACACTGAGGCTTGGAGACCCATGGGGGCACGCAGCTGAAATTCCTGTGTGGGAGCAGCTGTCGGGGGTCCTCCAATAACTTGCAGTAAAACAGTATTCCCACTGCTCCAATCCTGGGTCACGGAGAGACTAGGAATGCAGCATCCATCTAGGCCACCATCTTGGATCCCGCTCCTGATTTGCACTCTTAACTGTGAAAGTACTTGCCTTGTTTAGTTTTCCCATTCAAATTTGTATTTATTCAATATTAAATGGGGAAACTTCTCATCTAAATTTCTTGAGAGATTATATGGTCAAGGAATCAGATTATACAATATTGAGAATTATATGAAATAAAGCAAAATAAAATATTCCTTAAGGCAATAATAAAGTGACATGAGAAAGATTCAACAAAATTAATTTAGTGATTTTGTTGAAAGCCACAAAAACATTTCATTTAAAAGGTATTGCAAAAAATAAGAGCCTTCATTAGGATTTTTCCAAGTTAAAAAAAAGAAACAAGACAAATGCATTTAGAAGGCTTTACTATGGGGGAGCAGGAAAACTCCCTAATGTCAACTTCCAATTCAGATTTTAATTGTCTTGTACTTGCAGCTATGTGAAAGAGCCTGATAAGAAAATATCATATAATTTTATTTTTTATGTGATTTTATATTTTAAATACTGTTTTTTTACTGTTTTTTCTTGTTTGGAGAAAAAAATATTGAGTTTAAAGTGATATAGGAATATAATATCATGATACAAATAAATTCTGAGTTAATAAACTGATCATTTTTACCTTCAGATGGCATGATAAAACCAAAATCCAAAGGCTTTTCTTTCTCCTGTTTCTTTAAAATTATTCTGAAATTGCTATAATTTTGGGGTTGCTTTGTACTCATGAGTAGAAAAAAAAGCTAATAAGTTCACACTTATCTTATAAAACCAGGCAGAAGACCATGGTTTTAATATTAAATTCTTATTTTTACAATTATCATACATTAAATAATTATGACTGGAAACATAATTCTTTTCAATATTTAAACCTCTTTAGAGTCTCATACTCAGGGCTTGCTTTGAAGTCCAGAAAGCTTTGGATATAGGTAAAATGCCTGAAAAATACTGTGAAAGTGTTGTCAGAATAAAACTAGCAGAAAAAGGGGAAGTAATAATAGGGAATATTCATTTTGTTTGGAAAGGTTACCAGATAGTCATGTCAGGACAGCTAATCTGCAGTTGGCTTTGTATTCATGCTGTTCAATTACATGCGGGATCATGGGACGTTCCCAGTGGCTCTCCTACCTTTCTCTTCTGTTATTGTTTCTATTTTAGAACTGTGATTTTGCTTTAAAAAAATATGTGGAACGCCTAACTTAGGGCAAACTATTTCACCTCATGTGTCTTCTATTGAAATAGATACAATTTATAGATGCTATAGATAAAAGAGGTCAATTTGTTTCATGTAATGTGATATTATTCAGGCAATACCCTTGAGGTTTCAAATCATTGCTGTTTACCTAAGAGCACACATGGATTTAATGCTACCTGTTCCTGGAGTCGTGGCTGCTGTCTGGGTCCCCTGCTCATCATCTCTGATACTCCCTTTAGCCCACATCTCTCTGAAATGTCAGTGCTGCAACCCCTGCACGCCACTCATGACTTATGAAGGGGATTGGGCACTGTGTCTTCATGATTAACATGGAGATTCACACAGCTCATCCTGTGATGCTAAAGATAGATTAACACTTTTGTTAAGCTTTTTTCTTGATATAATAAGAAGAATTATCAATTCAAAAGAGAAAAGTTTGGAGAGAAGACAAAATATGAACCATGGGTACTTGTCAGAAGTGTTTTGTGTCTGGAATAAATATTTTCAATTTTCTTCTCTCTTCTGTCACTGAGATGTGTATTCTATATGAATGTTTTATATGTATTAGCTGGTATAATTATTGATGTGCTTTTTTCTCATATCATAAAAACTTCTAAATGGCTTATAGGCAATTAGGACAGCAAATATGAAACATGCATATGGAGTTGACGACAAACCAACTTCTGCACTGAAATTCTAGAATTTTCCGGGTCTTTCTTTGTTGTTTTATGTAATATAATGGTCACGGCTAAGAAGCCTAACTAGAAATTATTAAATAGATGAGTTTGTGTACAGAGTTCAAATCATTTATCTGAATGCTATAAATTCCTATAGCTAATTGAAAAATCCAAGCAATTCTTTCACTGTTGCCCCAGTGTAAGATGGGATCCATCCCCATCCACACTTTGGCCTGGATGTGGGGACTGCCATCACCCATATAAAACATGTGGGTACTCAGAGATGTATTACACATCTGAAGAAGGTTTCTTGGGGAAAGCAGCCTGGGCTTCAAGCTGGTTTAGGGAAGGCTCAGGCAATGGCTTTGGTTGTTACTGTGGTTAGAGGGTAGGAAAGGTGGTTCCCAGGTGGGGCGGGGACGTGCGCAGTTTGAACTTTCCTCTGACATTTAAAGGAAGGAGCACACTAGCTTTCTTATCATTTCTCCAGATGTGTGGCAAGAGAGAAGTGGAAAGAGAGAGGGCCTAAAAGCTCTCATCAACCATCCCAAATGGAGTCGGACTCTGTTAGAGCAACTGTTAAATTTACCTTTTAAACCTGTCCCTTGGTAATGTCTTTCACCCCCACCTACACTGTCACCCTTCGTCCTCTATTGCCTTATGCTGCTTCACTTATTTTCATGGAACATCACAGTTGACTGACACTGGAGTGTACTTTGTTTATTTGCCTCATCCAGCTGAAGTTGTAACTTCTCCAGAACAAAGGTTTGTTTTGTTTCCAGCTGCATCCTCATGCCCAGACTGCAGAAAACAGAGCAGGTACACAGTATTTTTTTTTTCAAAAATGTCTCTCTACTTTACCATATTATAGTCTCCATGAAGACCAGAGCATGTTTGCTTTTCTTACAATTGATTCTAATGACTCTGTGTTCATTGCCTTCGTGAATATTGGTGGAAGAATTCAGTCTTTCAGTTGCTTTGATACAGAAACTTTGTAAAGTTCTCCTATATCTTTTACTTTCAAAAGAGGCTAAACCTATCTTTTAGTCTACAAGTCTGTGGAAGAACTGGGAATTCACTTCTGATGACAAAGCAATGCTAAAATTTTTAACAATTTCAGGATTATATTAGACATGACTACTCTTATGTTCATAGAAAGCAATAAAGAATGTCTTAATTCCCAGAAAACCAAACTTTCAATTTAAAATAAATTATATAAGCCACAAAATAGCACAACTGACATAGGGAAAATCTGACAGACAAATTATGTTATGTGTATTTATTAATAAGCCAAAATATGATCTGAGTATGGTGTTATAAACCTATAATCGCTGTGACTCAGTAGGCCGAGGCAAGAGTATCACCAGTTTGAACCTAGCCTGGACAATATAGCGGGAACTTCTCTCAAAATAAAAAATAAAAAAACCCTGAGACGAAGCTCACTAGTTGAGTGCCCCTGGGTTCAATCCGCAGCACTGCAAAAAAAAAAAAGGAAAACAAAAACATCCCAAACACCCCAAATATCTCTCTGACTTAATTTTATAAATAAATGAAAAGAGAAGTAGATATATAAGGAGATAAATAATAAAATAGGTAAATTAGATGTTGCTATCTATGCTTTCCACTCTAACTCACATGAAAATACAAAAGAAGTTAAGGCATTGAAATTAAACAATTCTTTTTTTTTTAATTCATTAAATGTTCTGAGACTCAGGTTGGTTATTTTTAGTTCTTTTTAAACATTTAGTTCACTCTAATTTGGTAACTGTTATTACAAAAGCATTTGATATTCTGCAGCTGTGCAATTTTGTGGCTGCCAAACTCTGGATTGATTGTGATGCTCCCACTGCCCAGGAAAGATGGCTCAGCCAAAGCTCCTTCCTGGTGTCCAGCCTTAGGTTGGCTCTCAGCTGCCTGCCATTTGCTAACCAGGGAAGGTGGGGAGCTGTAGGCTTTGCAGACTAGCCTGTTGCTCAGCAACCAGGCCTTCCTCTTAGGAAACAGGTCAGGGAAAAGGAAAAAGATGAGGGGTGATTAAATGTTTGTCTGCCATTTCTGATAAAGCAGAAATCCTTTGAATAGAAATTGTTCTGGACACATATCTTCAACTCCTGGGGAAACAAATTAATCTCATTAGGCAAGGGGTTAATATCTGTTAGTAATATTGTTTCCCTATCACCTGGGGGAAAGTTCTAGTAATTTTAAACAGCATCGAAGACCAATTGGATTATATTTGGTGAAGTTAGAAATTTCAGTATGGTATATCCAGCATCTCAATGTCATCTCAAACAAGTTCATTCTTGAATGACAACAGAGTATATTTTCTTTTATTCAGTAGTTTGTTATTTAGTTATTCAAAAACACTTTAAATGTTATGACAAAATCTTGGTTTTTTAATGACAATTCATTAAAACATCTTTCTTTTGATATTTTCTGATGTATACTGATTGATAGTGTTTGTCAAGAAATAATCTAAATACAAAACTGCATTGCAGAATCTTGAATGCCTCCAATTGAAAATACTCAAAAGAGAAAATGCTATTTTTAAGTGAAATTTCTTGTATTAAATAATATAAACTTGTAATAACTATATACCACTTGGAAGAGAAAGAATCCAAAATAATTAAAAATTAGAACAATTAAGTTATTAGAATTAAAAATTTAAATACCAAACAGGAGAAAATAGAGGCTATATGGTAAAAGCAACCATAAGTCTTTAAAAATTGCCTATCAACATGCTTCTTGAATAAAATTTTTTGTATGAATGCATGTCTATTTTTTTCTCGGCTAGCATAATTATATGTGTTAAAAATCAACTTTGTATGTTACTTGACAGATATGCTATTTAAAAGGGACAAGTGCTATTTAAGTTATTTTTCAGTTAAGGTTTTTTCAGTGTTGTTAGGAAAGTAAAGCTATTCTCTTTTAAAGTAGGGATCAGCAGCAGGCATAAAGTTTCCGTTAAGTAAGATGAATGATATTAGAGATCTGCTGTATATTATTGAATCTGTTGTCAACATTACTGGACTAGGCACTTAAAAATGTAAAAAGGTAGATCTTGTGTTAGGTGATCTTACCATAATAACATAAAATAAAGTAGGATAAAAAGTGGGGGTCAGTTAAGAAAGGGAGTTCCCTCATAGAAAACAGGGAAATGTCAACCCAGGAGACTGTGTGCTTATAAAGAATTATTTATAACTCTGCCAGAATCTGAAACAATGTCTATACGATTATCTGTGCATATATTTGTTTACAATTCATTCACCTACACTTCTGCTTCTACATGGCTAACAAGAACTATGAATAAATTAATTTGGCAATGATTTACTGATTTTAATTTTGTTTTCTCTGGACAATCTCTTGGCTTTGAGAATAGAAGACAACTGACATATTTCAAACCATAGAAAAATACAGGGTAAGATTGATCCCTTTTATATTCATCAGGAACTCATTATATTACAAATCCAAAATCAACCTCTGTTTTACTTTGTCTTTTATGAAATGGGATTTAAACTTCATCTCAGTTTTTAATGAGGTATTGGACTACTGTATGAGATTTTATTTTTGAAAGCATTTGAGATCCTTGTTACAGCTAATTATGTTATAATTAAGGACAATATGCTGTGACCAATAATAATTTAAATCTCTAATTGTATATAATAAACTCATACTTACATTTATATTTATATGTTATATATATATTTTTTAGTTTGGCTGAGTAGTTATAATTCTTATGATTTTGAATGATGGAAAATTTTTAACAAAGACACATATTAATATGTATATATTTTACGGTGGCCACATAGATTTAGCTCAACTGATTGCAATTGTAATTTTGATTAATATTGCTATCTCTATATATATTTTAAGAATAGGAATGTTTTCAGTCACATTCTCACTCACATTTTTCAGTTCCTGTGCTGGCAGTAAAACTCTTCAGAATCAGAGAGCAGAGGCATTCTACCCATTTTTTAGAACCATTTTATGACCCTTTGTATATATTACTCAACTCCTGTCACTAAAATATCGAAAAGCCATGTTTTAGGTGAGAGAGAGCATTCTTCAAAACTCATAAAATTTATGACTAATTTCCCATAGACACTTATATTTTAATGTGACCCAGTTGAGTTTAGCTGAGGAAAATAGTAGCAAAAATATGCTTATATTATTTGGATTATAATAGATGTATGTGGTGTGGTATGTGTGTGTGTATGTGTGCACACGCATGTGTGCACACGCATGCCATAAGCTCAGCTAACTTTTGCTGCTATATCTTACTTATGGAATCTCTTGCTTCATAAGATTTCCTCACACCTGTAACAGACTAGCAGTGTATCAAACGATTTGCATTTAAACGTGATAATCAGGAAAAAAGAGATTCTTTAAAATATAAAGCTCAGATCAAGAATAAATTGTACATGCAAATGTGCTGATTTGGATGCAGAGGATGGAATCTAACAGTAGGGCAACTAAAGAAATTAAAGTTAAAGCTTTTCCTGAGTGCCCAGTAATGTTGAATTACAATTGAATACCTATAGAAATAATTGTGACATCCAAATGGATACTAAATGAATATATTATGCTCTGTGATGTTTCACTGAATTCTAAATGAGCTCAGAATGATGACATACTGAGAGATGCTGAAGTACTTCAGACACACTCGGTCAAATGCATGTGGTTAAATAAAACTCCATGGAATGTTCCTTACATAAAATGAGCTTTTCCTATTCAGAAGGAAAGTAGAGCAATTTATTTTTTTTCCTCATACAGTCTCACTACAAGTAGGAGTTTACTTTAATAAACTTGCTTTGGTTTTCAGAGAAACTCTTGCAATTTGGAAGTTACTTTGCAATTCTTTTGAACTCTAACAAACTAAACTTGCAATCCTGCCTTTATTGTGCCCTGTAGCATTAAGTAAACCAAAAGCTCTGTTTAATCGGAAAAGCAGAAGTAACTGGTGGAAATGTGCTAATGGCACGATATTCTCGCTAGCAATAGGCCTTCCAGGACACTGGGAAATTGGGATATTTTGATTAGTTAAATGTTCTGATATATATGATATGATACATTTATGACATATACATACAAATATATATGACAAATTTATCAAAAAGTATTAAATGATATAGAATCATATTGCTATATTACAATAGAATACACTTGTATTCCAAGTTCCTATTCCTTTTTGGAAGATGTGTATTCATGATTATGAAGCAAATTTCCCCATATAAAACTCAAAATGACCCATTTGAGGATGATTCTTCTGTAGGATCTGTCCTCCATCAGTTGTTTGGAGGAGTAGATGGCTGGGCCAGAGGCTCCCAGTGAACTACAACTCAACCTGTGGCATTAGTTCAGCCCAAGACGCAGCCAAGTCAGGGAAGAAGCCAGGAGGAGCCTGGAATGGAAACTAATTCAATGGGGCTGGTGTGGAGAAAGAAGAGGAGGAATTTAGGAAGAAGGACATGGCTTTTAATTTTATCTCTCTCCATATTTCACCAAAGAATCAAATTCATAAAATGTTGTGAATTATGATTCTGCCAATCATCTGCTATAGGACTCTGATAAGTTCAGAATACCACTCTAAATTTCAGTTGTTCCATCTGTAAATTAAGCTTAGCTTGGTGGACAATTGGAGGTTTAGCATAAACACATATGAAGCAGATGATGCAAAGTTTACTTAGCCAATAGATTGTTGTTGTTACTATTGTTCAGCTGGGTCTCCTAAGGGCACGGTGCTCAGGACTTGACTGTCCTTGAGCATGGATGAATCCCTTGAATGTGGTTCTTCCACTAACTACCTGATCTCATCCTTCCCCCCTACTTTATCTCCAACAGATTGGCCTACCAATGTTCTCTCCATTCCACCTGGTGTTTAAATCAAGTCATCTGCCTCAGATCAAGATTAGCTCTCTTGATCTTCAAGTGTTTGACTCTTCTTATGCCCTTTTAGCCATTCCTGAGTAATCAATTTAATTTTAAAATTATAAAACATTTTCTACCAAATCTCCTTAGTGTATTTGTCTTCTAGAAATCAACATATTTCATGTTTTCTTATTTGTTGTACTGATTTATTGTCTAACTCCCCTGCACCCCCCTCCGCACCTGCCAGAATGTAGACTCCAGAAGAGCAGGGCTTGGTTAATCTTGTTCACTTCTGTATCCTTTCTATCTGCTCTTGTGGTTGGGCATACTAGATGCTTAGCAAATATTTGTTGGATGAATAAATTTGGGATGTAAAGCTGTGGGGTTACATTTGCACTGTCTGTGGGCAGAAGATTCCCTCCTTGGTGTAGATATTAGTCTCTCACCAATGTACACTCAGAGTTCTTCAGGATGTTCTGAGGACATTTTTCTCCCAGCTGAGATTTGGTTGCTAACTTTCCCTCGTCACCTCTCCTGTTCCCCTTATCACCCTTGTTCTTCTCTCTCCTTTTCCTCTTCTTCTGCCTTTTACTGTTTTCCTCTGTGGCCACGGCCAGTTTTTTTTTTTTTTAATTTATTTATTGTAATTAGGTATACATGGCAGCAGAATGCATTTTGATTCATTGTAAAGAAATGGAACACAACTTTTCATTTCTCTGGTTGTACATCATATAGAGTCATACTATATGTGCAGTCATGCATATACCTAGGGCTTCGATGTCCATCTCATTCCACCATCTTTCCTGCTCCCGTGTCCCCTGCCAGTTTTAATTTAGTATGTCAAGCTATTAAAATTTCCCCCATTCAGTTTTAGTGTGGCACATAGACAGTTCGGGATTCCAGCCAACAAGGAAAAGAATGAAAACATGAAGCTGTTGCTTCAGGTTTCTGTATAGGGGTCTTAACAAAAGTGATAAAAATTGCTTCTTGTCTAATGAAGAAGACAGCACTGTTGAAAAAAACCAGAAAAATCATGTTCATCAGACCATTCTTTTTTTCAGAGGACATATAGATGCTACTCAGAGAAACTCCTGGTCCCCTGTCCAGTGAGTCCCCTGCATGTAGTAGTAGAAATCTGTAGAAATTCTAAAAGTGAATGAGGAGAACTGTTTATTAGGAGCAAGAATTTTATTTTCTAATTTGAGCCTGTTGACTTCTAAAAACATCTAATTCAAATAGTCATAGTTTTAATTCTTTGTATTGAAAATAAACGGAGAAGCATAAAAATTTGCTAATGAGAAAAAGCAATTTCTTCCCTACAATTCCCATTAGTAAAGTTGAAAAGGAGCCATGTGAGTAGCCTATCCTGAAAGCCTCCCTGCTTTCAGCCTCTATGATCCTTAAAGGCTTGATACTCCCAGTGAATGGGACTCTGTTCCTCTTCTCTCCTGTGCGAGTTTTTTCTTCTTGATATTTAGATACCTTTACCTTTGGGTACGCTTTTTCCACTGTGGAGTGTTCAGACATGATAGCTCTTGTCTCATTGTGTATTATTTCATGATGATAGATTAGGGAACTGAAACATGTCAGCAACATCTTTCTATATGGGAGAAGAGGTATCAAGGAATTCCTGGAGAGAAGGGGGAATTCAACTCAGGACCAGCAAAGCCCTTGGCTTACATGATGATAAAGAATGTCAGCATATGACAGAGGTATAGGCACAGGTTTATTTAGGAAAGCAGATACACAGTCACAGGAAAATGTGCGTGTGTTAGTCAGGTTTGCGTCACTGTGACCAAAATGCCCAACAAGAACAACTTAGAGGAGGGAAGGTTTTTTTTTTTTTCCTTTTTCTTTTTATTCCTCACAATTTCAGAGGTTCAGTCCATGGTGACTAAGTCCATTGCTCTGGGCCCAAGATGAGAAAACAAATTATGGTAGAAAGTGTGTTAGAGGGATGCCATTTCCCTTATGGCAGCCAGAGGGTGTGAGGAGTTGCACATCTAGACCGCCTCCAGTCACACCCCACCTGCCAACAGTTACCACCCAGTTAGTCCATTCAAATTAAGATCAACTGATCAGGTTACAGCTCTTACATTCCATTTTACATCTGAATATTCCTGCATAAGCACAGGAGATTTGGGGGGACATCTCATATTCAAACCATAACAGCAGACAATCTCAAGGCAGATGGAACTTTTGGGGTAAAGCAAGGAATATTCAAGAGAGGAAATGGGTCATCTCAAGAGTGTTTTATTTGGGGGAATGGGAAGGAGAGGTCCTAGCTCTTCTTTCACAGGAAATTTGGTGAGGAGTCGGTCTGGGTAGGTATGTAGGAATGATATCAGTCTGATAATTCTAAAACAGTTTATGTTGACATTGTCAACCTCTGGATCCTCAGGGTGACATGATCTTTATTATCTGATTAGTGGATAGCACTAAAAAATCCCTGAAATTATAGATTTCTAAATTTATCATATCTTTCTAATCTATTTATTAGAGGGTTAATTAATAGTGCACAAGGTATAAGCGAACAAATTTACTTATTGATTACCTTTAAGATTTACAGATTTCCTAGGAATCTGGGAGTGACTGAACTTGAAGAGAGATTGGCTTTGGAAGTGACAGGTCTAGAAAAGTATGTTTAATTTCTATATTAAAATTCAAGTTAATTGTCCTTCATGTCTCATTACAACTTTCCCTTACTCCTTTTTTTTTAAAGCTGGTATTAATAGTAAAATTTCTGAAAATTAGAGGGCAGAGATATTCTACTCTCTTCTAGAACTGCTTTCTGAGCCCTTGTATTAGCTTCTTGACTCCCATCACGACAGTTCAGTGATGCCCATTCTCTGTGAGGTATGGCATTCCTCAAACCTTACCTGCTATAGAGAAATGTCACCAAACATGATGGACAGATAAAAGTTGATTTTATTCATACTATTTCCAGCAATAGCAGGGGGAGCACGGGCCAGATCTGAATATTTAGCTCCACTGAAACAGTGGAAAGTTAAGAGCTGAGATGGAGGGACATAGGTCATCAGTGTTTGCCAATAGACCTTAAAAAGAAAGTAAACTTTCTGCTATCCTTGTGACAGGACGCAGTTTTGCACCTTGGAGCCAGGGACTTGCCTGCTGAAGTTGAGCTCCTGCCTTCCCATGAAGACTGGCATTTGAGGACAGTACCTTCCTTGTTGTCATTTCAAAGTGATGGCTCCCAGGACCTTGAGAATGACACTCTCAGGCTTTAAAAAACATTTACTTCTTAAAGAGGCTGGGGAAGTATTTCTAATTATAAGTTTTTTCAAGTAAATGCTCTGAGAAAGGGTGTGTTGGGACCTAAAGTCAAGTAAAGCTGATGGGAAGGTTAAATCCTTCTTGGTCACCAAACAAAAGTGATTTCCCTTAGGTCCATATAAACTTAGGGACACTCTGTATGAAGTTCATCTTATACCATCAGATTACTTGCATTTTTCCCATTTTCCTTGCCTGGTATGTAAAGATTTTGGCTCACTTAAAAGCCAGTTTTAGGCTGGGGATATAGCTCAGTTGGTAGAGTGCTTGCCTCACATGTACAAGGCCCTGGGTTAGATCCCGAGCACAACCAAAGCAACAAACAAACAAACAAAAAAACCTAGTTTCATGGTATTTTTATTTTCTCACCTTTATCTCTAAAATAACCCAGAAGGAGCTTTCTCCAGTTAACAGCACAGTGAGTCCTGCTAGCTCTTTGGTTATAGTGCTTTTCACATTAACTTGCATTCCAAATGTATTGGTTTAAGTGCTCTTGTAATATGCTGCTGCTGTGGCTTGATAAACATTTGAATGATATTATTAGACATTATTAGAATTTAAAAGTTATTTTATGTTAAAATAATAGCACAATGGGAATCAATGTCATGTAGAAATTCCCATGTGTGTAAACAACATCTTGGATCAAAAGATACTAGAAAAGTTTAGGAGTGGGTATTTACCAGCAAGAGTACTATTTCTGTGAGACACTTCTGCTTAAGTAGTCTTAATAATTCATTTGGTCTGGTTTGCTATTTTGCCATTGTTAACTGAATTTTACCATTACTTGAGGTTCGTTATTTCATGAAATGAGTTAATGATATTGATCTAGAACAATTGCAGACCTGTATTTTTATTTGCAAATAGTAACCCTGTACCTTAGTGTTGTCTACAATTTTAGCCAGTTTGTTTGTTTCTTTCTTTCTGGATAAAATCCAGTTTACCAGCTTTTAATGTTTTTTTTTTTTTTTGGTCATTTAATTGACAGATACATTTTATGTATGTATTGTGTACAACATATTTTCAAATATGTATACACTGTGAAAAGATTACACCTAACAAATGCAGTACCGCAATTAATTATCATTTTGTAGTGAAAATACTTAAGATCTCTACCTGTGTTTTCCAAGAATCAAATATATCATCATTAACTATAGTGACCATGTCATACAATGTCAGTTACATTTTCAAAAAACAGAAATGACTTAGTGTCAAGAACATGAATGCTGGATAGTATGTATTCAAAATGATTTATAACTATCTGAGTCATCTCCATAAGCATCAATGTGTTAATAATGCTGGAATCTGGACAGTAGTCAGGTGACATTATTATCTTCATTTTGCTGCCAAATGTGCAATAAAGAAGTTTATCTTTTAGATGACTGCTAACTCTCTTCTTTAATGTTCAGTTATTTCCAAGTTTAAAACCACTATTTCATATAATATTTTAATTTAATTATTCAATCATAGTTATGAGATGTAATCTTGCAAGTGTAACATTAAATGAATCTATGATATGACTTGAATGATTTTTGTGTTGTTTCTGAATTGAACAATTATTCCTTAGCACAAAAAATTTGATGTTGTATTTTTTAACAGTGGCATATATAGCAAAGGATAGAGCCATGGACTGATAAAATACATATATAGGAGATCAACAATGTCCTGCATCAATTTTGATGATAAAATAGTAATGCTCTCAACTTATAACAACTGTGTGGGACAAAGTTTTTGTTTGACAGTAATATAATTTTACACTTTTAATTCCAATTCATGAAAATTATGAAGTTAAGTGTATTGGCATTTAGTATATTTCAAATATGAGTGTCCAGAAAAGCAAATGATAAATAGAAGCTGTTATAAATTATTTAAAGTCTAAAAAATTTTAGATTATAATAGAGATTTAATCATGGTAGAGATCATGATGAGCCAAATTTCTTCTCATTAGAAGTGGCTTCATTCAGAGTTCAAACTATCACATTCACGATAGCTTCAAAACAAAACAAAACCATAAACCAAAACCCAAAAAAACCTTGGGGATCAATCTAGAAAGAGAAGTGAAAGACTTCTACAATAAAAACTATAGAGCAGTAAAGAAAGAAATTAAAGAAGACCTTTGAAGATGGAAAGTTCTCCCATATTCTTGGATAGGCAGAATTAAATTGTCAAAATGGCCATACTACCAAAAGTGCTATGCAAATTTAATGCAATTCCTATTAAAATTCCAATGTTTTTTATAGAAATAGAAAATTCATTTGGAAAAATAAGACGCCCAGTATAGCCAATGCAATCCTCAGTAAGAAAAGTGAAGCAAGAGGCATCACAATTCCAGACCTTAAATTATAGTACAGAGCTATAGTAACAAAAATGGCATAGTATTGGCACCAAAACAGACATGAAGACCATTGATACAGAATAGAAGACACAGAGGCAAACCTACATAAATATAATTACCTCATACAAGACAAAAGTGCCATAAACATACATTGGAGAAAAGATAGCCTCTTCAACAAATGGTGCTGGATAAACTGAAAATCCATATATAACAAAATGAAATCAAACATCTATCACTGATCCTGCACAAAACTCAACTCAAAGTGGATCAAGAACCTAGGTATTAGACCAGAGATCCTGTGCCTACTAGAAGAAAAAAGTAGGCCCAAATCTCCATCATATCAACCTAGGAACCAAATTCCTCAGCACACTCCTAAAGTGCAAGAATAAAATCACAAAATAAAATCATAAATGGGATAGTATCAAACTAAAATGTTTCTTCACAGCAAAGGAAACAATCAAGAAAATGAAGAGATAGCATACAGAATGGGAGAAAATCTTTGCTACCTGCACTTTTTATAAAACCTTAATCTCTAGGATATGTAAATAACAACAAAAAACAAAAACAAAAACAAAAAACAAAAAACCCCAACCCAATCAATAAATGGGCAAAGGAACTGAACAGACACTTCACAGAAGAAGAAATACAATCAGTCAGCACACATATGAAAAAATGTTCAACATCTCTAGCAATTAGAGAAATGCAAATTAAAACTACACTGAGATTCTATCTTTAGTCTGAATGACAACAATCAAGAATACAAATAACAATAAATGTTGGCAAGGATATAAGGAAAAAGGTACATTCATACATTGCTAGTGGTACTACAAATTGGGTAACCACTCAGGAAAACAGTATGGAGATTCCTCAGAAAACTTGGAATGGAACCACCATTTGACCCAATAATCCCACTCCTCAGCATATAAAATCAGCGTACTACAGTGATGCAGCCACATCCATGTTTATAGCAGCTCAATTCACAATAGCTAAGCTTTGGAACCAACTTACATACCCTTCAATAGATGAATGGATATAGAAAATGTGATACACATACACAATGGAATATTATTGGACCACAAAGAAGAATGAAATTATGGCATTTGCTTGTAAATGAATGGAACTGGAGACTATCATGCTAAGTGAAATAAGCCAAACCCAAAAAACCAAAGGCCAAATGTTCTCTCTGATATGCAGATGCTAACACAAAAAAAGGGGAGAGCAGGGAAGAATAGATGTTCATTAAATTAGATAAGGGGAATGAAGGGAAGGGGGGGAGGGTGGGAATACGAATGACTATAGAATAATTTGCACATAACTTTCCTATGTTAATATATGAATACACAACCATTGTAACTCCATATCATGTACAACCACAAGAATGGGAAGTTATCCTCCTTGTATGTATGATATGTCAAAATATGTCCTATTGTCATGTATAACTAAAAAGAATAAATATTTATAAAAAGAAGTGGCTTTATTTTTGTACTTGCTTTTATAACAAGGTTATCATTTTACTTTAAAATTTTTACCTTATCAAAAATATACACAAACTTGCTAAAGCTGAGATTTGGTTCAGGGTTTGGGTTGGCTATAGAAGCTGGCATCCTATAACTTGTCTCTTCCTTGAGACTGAAAATTAAGCAGAGTCAAATTACTCTTTGATATGTGAGGTTTGCATTAATCATGTAACAGATTTTTCCAATGAAGTGTAGAATCCCCTTTTACTTCCTCCATACGTCTCCCTCCCTCCCTACCTACTTCTGATATTCTTGAAATATTATAGGAGGTTCTCTGACTCTTCTTGAGAAAATTTTTAATTTTAAATTTAAAATTATATGTATTATATTTAAAACTATAATACATATAATTTTAAATGTAAGCCTATTCTGAATTACCTGAATGACCATATTGTAATTTAATACACTTAGGCTATTTCAGGGCCCATATCCATTTTATTATGATGAATATTATTTATTGGGGGAAAAACACATTAAATACAAATATTGTCTTAAGCATTTTAAAGTGTGCAATACAGAATTGTTGGCCATGTGTGCATTTTTGGCAATGGATTTCTAGAACTTATCGTCTTGAAAAACTGAAACCCTGTGTTCTCATTGAACAGCTCCCCTTTTCCTCCTCCCATCCCTAGCCCCTGGAAACTACCATTCTATTTTCTAAGAGTTTAATGATTTCAGATACCTCACATAAATAGAATCATGTTTTATATTTGTATGTTTTTGTGAATGACTTTTTTGCATTTTATCTAATGTCCTTCTATGTTGTAGTACATGATAATATTTTTTTTCTTTTTGAAGATGGAATAATATTTTGTTGTATTTAATACACACACACATATCACATGTTTTCTTCTGTCGACCTCTTGGCTATTGTGAATGATGCTGCTGTGAACATAATGAGCAATTATCTTTTTGAGATCCTGTTTTCAATTCTATGAGTTATATATCCAGATGTGAGATTGCTGGATCATAAGGTCATTCTAATTTTAATTCTATGGTCATTTAATTCTATGTTCATTCTAATTTTAAATTTTTGGGACACTTCTATACTATGTGCCATAGAGTTGCATCATCATTCTTTATTTCCACCAAAAGTACATAAGGGTTTCTTTTTTAAAAATATTTTTTATTAATTAATTTATTCAGATGCATTTCAAGTCATAGTACATATATAGAGCTCAATTTTTCCATCTCTCTGTTTGCAAACAAGATAGAGTTACACTATTTGTGATTTTATACATGCACCTAGGGTAGTAATGTCCATCTCAAGCAACCATTTTTGATACTCCCATTCTCCCTCACCTCTTCCATCCCCCACCCTATCCAAAGTTCCTCAATTTCTTCCATGTTCCCCACCCCCATCCCCCTTATGTATCAGCATCCACTAATCAAAGAGAACATTTGGCATTTGGTTTTTTGGGATTGGCTTATTTCACTTAGCATAATGTTCTCCAATTCCATCCATTTACCTGCAAATGCCATAATTTTATACTCTTTTATTGCTGAGTAATATTCCATTCTGTATATATACCACAGTTTCTTTATCCATTCAACTATTGAAGGGCATCTAGGTTGCTTCCACAGTTTAGCAATTGTGAATTGTGCTTCTATGAACTTGTCCAGGTCTTTGCCAGTTTGTGTTATTTTCTGTGGACATTTTTTTTTGTCTTTGTGTTTTGATCATGGCCATCCTAGCAGTTGTGTGTGATAAATCTCAGTGTGGTTTTGTTTTTCAGTTTCTTAATGTGAGTGATGTTGCTTATCTTTCATATGATTTTTGGCCATTTGTGTATCTTCTTTGAAGAAATATCCATTTTTTTGCCTGTTTTTTGAAATTTGTATCATATTTTTTTGTTGTTGTTGAGTTGTAGGAGTTCTTTATATATTCTGAATACAAATTCCTTATGAGATATTTAGTTTGTGGATATTTTTTCCCATCTGAATTTCCTTTTCTACTTTCTTGTTTCCTTTGCTGAGCAGAAGTTTTTGTGTTTGGTATAGCTACATTTGTCAATTTTTGCTTTTATTTCTTATGCTTTTCATGTCATACCCAAGAAATAAATGCTAAATAAAGATTATATAGTCTTCTGTTAAGATTTTAATAGTTGTAAGTCATATGTTTAGGTCTTTAATCTATTTTGAGTTAATATTTGTATATGGAGCCTAACTTTATTCTTTTGTGGTTTCCCCAATGCTATTTTTTGAAGAAACTGTCCTTTCCCCATTGTGTATCTTTAACATCTTTGTCATACATGACTTGACCATATATGTCATGGTTTATTTCTGGGATTTCCATTTGGTTCAATTGGTCTATATGACTTTAGGCCAGTACCATATTGTTTGGATTATTGTAGTTTTGTAATGTTTTGAAATTAGGAAATATGTGACTTCCAAATTTGCTATTTAGGACCTTTTGAGATTCCATATGAATTTTAGAAGTATTTTTTAAATTTCTGCAAAAAAAATAAATGCCATTGGGATTTTGACAGTGATTGCATTAAATTTGTAGGCTGTTTGGGGTTATTTTGGACGTTTTAACAATATTAGATCTTCCACTATCCCATATGTCTTTTTATTCATTTGTATATTCTATGTATGTATGTATGTATGTCTGTCTGTCTGTATGAGGGATTGAACTCAGGTGTACTTGACCATGAGCCACATCCCCAGTCCTAATTTGTGTTTTATTTAGAGACAGAGTCTGAGTTGCTTAGTGTCTTGCCATTGCTGAGGCTGGCTTTGAACTCGCGATTCTCCTATCTCAGCCTCCCACAGTGCTGCTATACCTTCTATTTCTTTTAGTCATGTTTTATGGTTTTTAGAGTACAAGTATTTAATTTACTTTTCAAGTTTGTTATTAAATATTTCATACTTTTTGGTAGTATTTTAGTGGATTGTTCTTTAAATTTCCTTTTTAGATTGTTCATTCTTTTGTATAGAAATTCAGCTGATTTTATGGGATAATTTTCTTTTCTGCAACTTTACTGAATGCTTTTATTCAAAATTTATTGTTGTTTTGATGTGTATGCATGTGTGTATATGAAATCTTTAAGATTTTTTTTATATGAAAGAACATGTCATCTGTGAACAAAGATAGTTTGCTTCTTTCTTTCCATTTTGGATGTCTTTTGTTTAATTTTCCTTAGGCCTCTAGTACTATGTTAATTAGAAAGCATAAGAGTTGTCCCTGACCTTAGAAGAAAACTTTTGAGTTGTTTTATTATTGAATGATGTTGGATGTAGGCTTTTGATATATGACCTTTATTAAGTTGAGGTAATTTCCTTCTATTCCCCTTTGTTGAATTTTCTTCCTCCAAGTCATGAAGAGCTGCTAAATGTTGTCAGATGCTTTTTCTAAATGAATTGAGATGACATTTGGTTTTTGTCCATTATTCTGTAAATGTGAATTTGATTGACAAATTTTCCTTGTATTTCAAGAATAAGTTCCACTTGTTTGTAGTTTGTAACCTTTTTAATGTACTTTTGAATTTGGTTTGCTAGTATATATATTTTCTTCTGTGGGTTTTTCATCTATATTTCAAGAATGTTCATCTATAGGTTTCTTTTCTTGCAGTATGCTTATCTTATTGTATTTTGCTGGTAATGCTATTCTCAAAAAATGAGTTCAGGAGTGTTCACTCTTCATTTATTTGGAAGAGTTTGAGAAAGATTGTGTTAATTCTTCAAGGGTTGTGTTAAATTCTCTAGTGCAGTCATCTGGTCCTATACTTTTCTTTTTTTAAAATGTTTTTGATCACTAATTCAATCTCATTATTAGCTATGAATCTTTTAGATTTCTTATTTCTTTATGATTCAGTCTTAATAGGTTGTATGTTTTTGGAATTTATCCATTTCTAAGTTATCAGATTTATTAGCCAGTAATTGTTTACAGCAGTCAAATATCTCTTTTTTCTCCTCCTGGGAATCCCATATTTATCTACCAGTCTTTTTTTTTTTTTTTTTTTGTGGCATTTCATAAGTTCTTTAGCTTTCTTTGTTTTTCTTCATTATTTTTCTTTGTATACATTTTACCTGAGAATTCCAAATGATTTTGTTTGACTTCACATATTCTTTGTTCTGCTTGACTATGCATGCTGTTGACTATCCCTTGTGAATTTTATTATACAATTGTATTTTCCAGCTTCAGGATTTTTATTTGGTAATTTCTTTTATAGTTTTATCTTGTTGTTGGTCTTGTTTTGTTCATTCATTGCTTTTATGATTTTGTTCACTTCTCTATTTGTGTTCTGTAGCACCTTGGGTTTCATTCTTTGGTGATTCGTAGATTCAATTTCTTTAGGGTTGGTTGCTGGAATTTTATTTTATTTTGGATTGGGTTGTGTTTTTCTTTTTCTTTTTGGTGTGCCTCATTATTTTGTGTTAATGATTTTTACTCTTGATGAAACAACCATCTCTTGAAGTTTTTGTGTATTGGCTTTATATAATGGAATTCCTTCTCCTTTCTAACACATTTAGTAGCTCATTAGAAAATTTTACATGAATCTATTTTTAAACCTTTACATTTTTTCCAAATTGTTTCATGAGTTTACTTATAATATTATTTTATTCAACTAACTAGAGCTGCAAAGTATCTGATTTAAAATAGTCTTTATAATGTCACTTCCTTATTTGCCCACATTTCTGCTTTTAAATATTTTAGAGAATCAAAAACAAGAGGACTAAATTGGCCATCATAGAAAAAAAACTGTCAAGTTATAGAATATATAAACATGATGTGTAACTAGATTGTAATGACACTTGTATGGAAAGAATGCAAAATAAAGTACATTGCATTCTTATTCTCATAATTGATATAGTACTTACATAAGGTGACTTTCTTTTCTTGAGGCTTCTTCTTTTCTTTCTGTCTAGCCATTGATGTTTCTCTCTTATTTTCCCTGTATTTCTCTCATTGACATTTCTTCCTGTCCCAATTCTTCCCTCTCTCTCTCTCTCTCTCTCTCTCTCTCTCTCTCTCACACACACACACACACACACACACACACGTAGTTTGCTGGAATATGGTAATTATTTAATTACATGTTAGAAAATTTCTTGCCTATCATTTGTGTTCTTAGAACTAAAGAGAAATGGGAAGAAGTCAAGAAATCAATAATATTACCAGAAAGAAAAAATAACCTCTGGATTCAATCATGTCCTATAAATCTTATTTGCTTGTTTCTATGACTAATGAATGCAGTATGGAAATTTTTCACACTCCAGCAGCAACCTGGGTGCAAATCCATTTGCAGAAGGCCTTGAATAAGAATAAAATTCAGCATTCATTCATTTTAAGTGCAAATAGTGAAATCTGAGTAGGACAAGAGTGTCAGAGTGGAAGGGCCTGTTTTCAGGCATTGCAGAAAGCTGTCATGGTGACTAGGAGGCATAGATAGCATCTTGTTTATAAAAATAAGCCTGAAAAGAGTCAGGCATAGGCTTGCTATTTGTTGCATGGAGAATACACCTTGAAAAATCTCAGTTTTGGGATGCTGAAAAAATTATTAGAGGGAGAAAAGGATAATAGAAAACCATCTCATTGCAACAATAGAGATATGAGATATATTTATTTGAAAGTTTTTTTGATATTCTGATAATGAACTTTCTAGAATATTTTCTAAATGAGAGGCAATGAATAATTTTTTCAGTGTGAAATTAAAAAATATATATGTAGTGAATTCTGATTTTTATTAAATTACACATCTTAGGTTTTATAATGATAATTTTGCAATCATCTTTCCCCACAGGTGTATTTTTCTCCAGCACTTCTCTTGATTATCATAAACTTTAATAAGTAGAAAAGGCTAGGGAATATATTGAAATTCAGAGATAAAATTAATTGGAAATCAATCCTAAACAATATAGCTCCATTTTATAAGTAGAATATGCCTTCTTTCTCAGCTTGTGTATATCAGGGTAAAGTGTCACTGAAATTAGTTTGAGAAGCATGAGGTTGAAACCCTGCTCTGGGCAAAGAAGTCCCTGCAGCTACTGCTGTGAGTTCTGTAGGGGGCAGGCCCCAAGGCCCTGGTGCTCAGCAATTAAGCTTAATTGGCTAGCCGGCCTTCCTTGGGGGATTGTGGAGACACCTAATTAGCAGCAAGCAGTTGATTTTCCACCAGGGTACTCTTTCACTTCCTCTCATATTTTGACTTTGAACTGGATGAAAGTTTAGAAGTGAAATTTCCTCCTAATGGTGTGAATTTTGATGTGGAGTGATCAGGTAGGAGAGTCCTCTCACCAGGATGGAAGCATTTGCTCTCTTTCTGAAATACTTGTGTGGTTCCTTACTGAGAGTGCCTTCTGGAGATTAGCAGGCAAGATTCATGTAAGAGTTTAGTCTGTGAGAAGTGTTTGTGCCAGTTGTTTCTCCATCCATGATCTCACTCTCCTAATGTGTTCCAACAAGGAAATAGACAAGAGAGAGGCTAGCTGATATTTTACAAAAAGTGGTTATAGAAGTTTAGTCAAACTCTGATATATTTTTTCAAATTAATGGTATACAGAACAAGAAATGTATGAGACAGTTTTTACTATAGTAAAATACTTGACCTAAAGAAAAATGTTTATTTAGCTTACAGTTTTGGAGGTTCAAAGTTCAATTCAGGTGGTTGGACTGGGGTATGAATGCCATCTGTTTGGCCTCTGATAAGGATGGTGGGTCTCATCATATCACAGCAGGAGTGCATGTGTGTGTAAGAGATTGCATTGCCAAATATTTCACAGAGAGAGACTGGAGTTCCACAATCTCCTCCACAGACACTCCTAATGACCCAAGGACCTCCCCTGAAGACCCATCTCTCAGTTTCCACCACCTCCCAATACCACAACCTTGCATAACAAATCTTTGATCACAATGGAACCTTGGTAGACACTCAAACTGTTAGTAGCTAGTAAGGAGCAGTGAAATGCATGGTAAGTGTAAAACCAGATGACCAAAAGGAGGTGAATTAAAACGGCTGGGCAAGGCTTTATTGGAAATTCGTGCTCTCAGGCTGAACTCTCCCATCCACCAGAGTGTGTACGGGAGAATGGCACCCGTGTTCCAGCGTATAGACAATTTTAAAAGGCCCGGTCAGGAAGGGAAAGGCTTAGGGCAGGAAGAGAAGGCCAGAGTCCTTCCTGGATAAGTCAGGAAAAATCCGCTGATTGACAGGAGCCTCTACTGGTGCTGTCAGCAGTAGAGGCTACCCGCTGATTGACAGGAGCCTCTACTGGTGCTGTCAGCAGTAGAGGCTACTGGCTGGCTGCTCTGTTCCACAGCTGCCCTGACCGGCCCCCCTAATTGGACACCCTGGACCCTGAGCCAACCTAACATCCCTGCCTTTTTGGTGATATAGGACAGCAGACTGTCTGGCTACTTCTTGTAGGATTGGGGGCACTGGAGAAGGGGAGATGGCTCGGGTGTTGGTCAGGCAGGGAGGCAGACAGAGGGGTGTGGGAGCCTCTGGTTGTCAGTCATGTTGCTTGAATGTAGAAGCACCACCTGTGGGTAGGAACAGAGGCTTGCGAGAGATTACTGATTAGCAGAGAAAGAAGGGGGCTGCCAAGAAATTTTGAGTTTGGTGAAAGTCCAGCGTGATGGAAGTCCAAGGCTGGTCAGTTTTGTAATGAAATTTGTTCAAGTTTCTAAACAGAGGAAACAGTCTGAAATGGAGGAAGTATAAGGGTTGAGAATTTGTCCCCATAACAAGACTCGAGAGGACAAGGCATGTAAACATAGTATTTCATTTTTAATGTCACAGATGTCTATCTTTAAATTATTTTAAATGCCCAGGAATGGCTGTGTTCTTGGTTTTGCTAGGTGTTTAAGATGAAGCAAGTCAAATTGATTTTTGTTTTTACCTATTGTTAAGAGTCACCTTTTGGTCTCCTGGGAGGCATCCTCGAGGAACTTGAGAGCAGCTTATTAGCTCTGCTAGTGCCATCTGCGTAAGGGTAGATCAAGGTCTGGCACTG
>CM053410.1:70042763-70073689 GCA_028644305.1 Xerus rutilus
TGAATAGAAAAAAAATTAACAAAGGATTTGCTCATGAGGTAGTGAACTAGAAGAAGCCTGGTGGGTTTTGAGGAGAAGAAAGGCAAGAGTCAGGAGAGGCATGGAGGTGCTGGATACTGTAGGAACTTATAGGTCTTGTTAAGGAATTTTGTCCTTATTCTGAGAGCATTGAGGAGAATTTTAAATGAGGAAATAATATAAACACGTTTTTAAAAAATGTACTGGCTCCCAAATAGTGGAACAACAGGTAGGTTTGGATATAAGGAAGAAACATTAGGAAACTATTCCAGACAGGTGGACAACAGGGGTACATTGGGGGGTGGTCATGTTGCAGGAGTGAAGGGAGAGTAGGCATTGCAAACATACTCAGAAAGCAGAATGGATGGGACTTGCTATTGAATACTTATGAGGTGGGGCAAGGGAGAAAATCTTTGATGGCTGAATTTTAGAAACATTCTGAGGAATATAGGGCTGATAGATTGGATATGGGATATGAGAGAAAGAGAAGAATCAACAGAGGATGACCAATGGCCTAGGCACAATAATGGCAGAACAGAGTTGCCATTGACAAAGATGGAGAAGACTTGGGTAGGAAAGAGTTTTAAACAGAAAATTGGAAGTCAGCTTTCAATTTGTGGCAAGTTTGAGGTGGCCTTTAAAGCCATAAGATTAGAAAAGATGTCTGGGACAGTGAGTGTAAACTGAAAATGAATGAAGATTATCTCTACTCATGATAGTGCCCATTAGCTTATGAGTAGGAACAGCAAAAGAAATGGTAAGGGAAAAGATCCAGTCCAAGAAGCCAATTAAAGATATTTCCATTAAGAGGAGTGATAAATTTAGTTGTTCCTTCCAAGTCAATTCTGGTAACTTATGGGATTGGGCCCTTTATTCTTGACTCCATGAAATTTCAATAATTGGGGGGAAATAGGGAAAAGATAGGATACTTATGTCTACCTATCTATTTATGGTCTACCTACCTATCTATCCCTCTGCCACAGTCACTCCTAGGAGGCGTGTCTGTGAACTGAGTCCCTAACTTTCCACTCACCTCAAATGTGATGTTTTGTTCAGTTCAGCTACAAGGTACTTGGATAAATTTCTATCTCAAACAGTATGACATATGACATCATGAGCCTGGAATGTACTGAAGGTGGGAAACTATCTGCAGGTGACCTCTGACTTTCTAAGAAAGGCAGACTACCCCACTGCTGGATCTAAGGTTTTCCTGACCTTCTTGGGAGCAATGGAGATCCTTAAACTTTGTTGAAAATCTCAGACTATTAGGTTCTGAGCATTGGCTGAAGGTCAAGTCAATGAAATAAAGTTTATATGTATATATGCATATACATATAAATAGATAGCTATAGATATAAAAAATGCTTGTATTCTGTTTCGATACTCTTTAGTTTTAAGGACTTTGAGAAACATAATATTATGTCAGCTTCTTTTTCAAAAGGGCATGAATTATCCTAGATATCTGAGACCACCACACTGCCAATCTCAGAAAATAAGACACAGGATTGTGATTCTTATGAATTGACAGCTGAGATGTCATCATAGCCATTTAGAGGCTTTTAAATCCTGTCAGTTTTGAAAAGGCCTTGACATAGCTGACGTTGACAACAATCCATTGCATTCAAATGACTGCCTTCTGAATGATGTGTGTGGTAGTTGTTTAAAAACAATTTTATTATAAAGATCCAGAATAATTTAATACTCATGTGGTTTTGTTAACTGAAAGTTATGCAAGCCAAATTCCTTTCTTCTACACCAGCTTCTTAGAATTCTTCTGGCTTTCGACAAATTATTTTTGCAGGAGGAATACATTTTAAAGTGTACCTGTTGGCTCTCTTGTGACCCTAAACTGTGCTTTATATATTTTTTTTTACATAATTTGAATGAAAAGTTCTCAATTGTGCTCCCACATTCAAATTAGAGAGTCTTTCCTCATTTAGAATGTATAGTGTAGCAGGAGATGATCATTATGCAAAGGATGTGTGCATGCATAAGTAAAACGCCTTGCCAAGATGGAGCAGGCAGCATCTTAGACCTCATTCACAACAGAGCTGAAAAATTACTATTCAAATTGAAGCAATCTATAATCATGTTTTTGGTTACCTAATTCTATTTAATCACCACTAACGCTTCTAGTATTACTTCCTTTTTGACATCATCAAAGGCAAATGGATGTCCTGAAATATATTCTTAAAAGTGGCTATTAAAGTTGAAAATAGCAGTTTGCAACATTTAGAATACATTCTTCCCTGCACAAGAACAGTATCTGTTTGTTATCATTGGCTCAGGCGACAGAAATAGATGATCCAAGCTGGAAGGTAGTGCTAGTAACTTAAATTGGGCAAGAGAAATGAAAAGAAATAGAATTCCAAAGCACCTTGATTAATTAGACAAGTAGTCAAAGCAAAGTTGGGAATGAATAGAAAATAGATGACTTTTCAATTTCTATGGCAATAAAAGAGATTGCATGTATAACATCATAATGTATACAGATTGCTAAAAATAGACATACAAAAGCTAGAAAGGGAATCAGATTGATTGGTTTCCTTCACCAACTCCAACATGCTGGTCCAAAGCTGAGTGGCTCAGAGACATAGGGAAGTTTGAAGAACACCTGACCTTTTGGTTTTGACTTGAAATTCAGAAATCACTTTTTGAAGAACAAATGACACTATAGAATATTAGAAGAAGTAGTCCTGACACTTGTTTACTCCTAATGCTTGCATCTCGGTTTCATAGTCTAAGAAGTTATAACAAATTAGAGTGTGACAAGAGGAAAGCTTTTTAGAGAAAGGTAGATTGACTTGATCATTTTTTGCTTCTGCCTCTAGCATAAACCTCAAGGTTTCCAAGCCGTTTCATTAACACTTGAAAATAAGCATTAGATCTAGGGAAAGGAATATGAAACCAAAAAGCATGGATGGAAGATTTCCCTCCCCATGGATCCTAATGACTGCAGGGCTCATCACTTTATCTCTAAATCTCAGTTCATTTTTTACCCGCAACATGTAGATGATTATGATACTGTCCTAAGACGCTGAATGTGATAATGAAATTAGAATAGTCCATGTAAAAGCACTGTGCAGGTATTACAGTTTTTGTACTTCTGTTTTTTTCTCTCTCTCTTTTTCCTTCTCTCTCTCTTCTTCTCCCCATCTTTCCTTCCTCTCTCTCTCTCCCTTTTAAAGAGATCCCTTTATTTAAAAATGGAATCAGTAAGAATGCAAAATATTTGGGATCCAGAAGGTGTAGCTGCCTCAATTTATATTCTGTTACCAAGTACTCAGCTTCTTTCACAACTGGGCTTGTCTTTGGGGCACTAAATAGTTCTTTGTTAAATTTCTGCCAAGTTTTACCAATCACTTCTTCTGAGAAATATTCCTTGATCTCCTAGGCTCCTGATAGTTTGTTGTAATATTTATTTATTTATTTATTTATTACCAAGGATTGATCCCAGGGGCACTTAACCACTGAGCCACATCCCAGCCCTTTTTATTTTTTACATTGCCCAGAGCCTCACTAAATTGCTGAGGCTGGTTTTAAACTTGAGATCCTCCTGCCTCAGCTTCACAAGTTGCTGGAATTATAGGAATGGGCCACTGCACCCAGCATAATTTTTATTTTTTTAAAACTGGAATCTTCCCAACTAGATGATCAGAGGCCCTGACTATCTTTTTACTCAGCTATACCAGCATAGTACTTAGGAGATAACAGACAATCCACTATCCATTAAACAATTTAGAAACTGAATACTAAGCAAAATTGTTATATCTAGAGGGGATTCCATAGTTGAGCATGAACTTTGGGCTGGAAGTAACTTGTGGGACAGAGAGTCTCCTAAGAACTTGCATTTAAGAATGCAAAGGAAAAATATGAAAATGAAAGAGAGAATACAAGGCTGGGGATATAGTTCATGTGGTAGAGTGCTTGCCTTGCATGCACAAGGCCCTGGATTCAATCCCCAGCACCACCAAAAAAAAAAAAAAAAGAGAGAGAGACTACAAATTTGCATTACCAGTAAAAGCAGCAAGTGTTTCTAGGCATTGATTTTTATAGGCTTTTCTCAACCAACAATTCAAATACTTATTTCTTCTTTCAAGACTCAGTTTCAAAAAAATCTAACCTTATTTAAAGAGCTCATCTCAATATTCTGTCTCACTACTGTTCCATCATTATATCCTGCCCACATATAAGACAACTGCATTCTTTTTTGCACTTAATCATTAATGGTTTTGCCATATTCCTAGTTCAAAAAATTTTATTTTTTAACCCAATTAGATAAAAGTTTCTTCCACAACAAATCACAATTTCTACTTATTTTCTTACATTTCCTTATTGAGAGCTACCTAGTAAGACTGTTGTGTTATGCTTTTGTGTTTGTTATCTGTTTTTCTGCCTAGACTGAGTTTCCCTTTCATGGAGAGATTTCTATCTTAGAAGGAAGTGAATAATAATTATAGAATAAGCCTTTATTGATGGTAAATAAAATATTAAGCCATAAATAACATTGCACCTCATCAAAAATTAAAGAAGTTAGACACTAATATTAAAAAGTGTTCTATACAGATCCATTAAGCTATCTTCTTTATGACTATAATTTTTTATAAATTATTATGTACTCATATTTAATACATTTTAGAATTAAACATTTTACACTACTTTTTGACTTGAGAAATTACCAATGTAGTTTTTTTCTAGTTGGTGATAATATGAAGTTGAATTTGTAGATATATTTTCTTTCTCTCTTGTTTTAAAATATTTTTTAGTTATACATGGACGCAATGTCTTTTATTTTTGTTTTGTTTATTTTTATGTGGTGCTGAGAATCGAACCCAGTGCCACACATGTGCGAGGCAAGTGCTCTGCCACTGAGCCACAACCTCAGCCCTGCAGATATATTTTCTTTTGGCACTGGGGATTGAACCCAGGGCCTGTACTTGCTAAGTACTTG
The DNA here is from genome assembly GCA_028644305.1 of Xerus rutilus. NCBI lineage: Eukaryota > Metazoa > Chordata > Mammalia > Rodentia > Sciuridae > Xerus > Xerus rutilus. Next base: position 70,047,733 of record CM053410.1, read on the forward strand.
CTCTACCACTGAGATACACCCCCAACCTCTGATTTTATATAATGCTGAAACATTACAAAATGGTACTAATTTATACTATTTTCTAATCACACAGAATGACAATCAACATGACTCATTTTCTTTTTAATGACATTTTCAATCCTACATGATCAATTTTCTTTTTAATATAAAGAACAAGGATATAAATACATTATGAAATTTAAAAAAAAATATCCATGTCTTGTGTGAACATGAAGATATTATTTTGAATTTTCTAAGACAAACATTTTCTCAAAACTTAGTAATATCAGCCAGGCGCGGTGGCGCACGCCTGTAATCCCAGCACTTAGGGAGGCTGAGACAGGAGAATCGCGAGTTCAAAGCCAGCCTCAGCAATGGTGAGGTGCTAAGCAACTCAGTGAGACCCTGTCTCTACATAAAACACAAAATAGGGCTGGGGATGTGGCTCAGTGGTCGAGTGTCCCAGAGTTCAATCCCTGGTACCAAAAGAAAAAAGAAAAACAACAACAACAACAAAACTTAGTAATATTATTTTCTTGAAAATTTGCAAATCTTATGAAATTAGTGCTCTAAACTGAAGAAAGAATGAATACAAGTTTTAGAGTTCTGTTTTTCTTTGCAACTTCAAGGTTTCTACGGTGTACAGGGGAAGGATACTTTAAAAAATATATTGCTTAGTTAACAGTTTTCTCATCTTCTAGTCAATTAGTCAAAATACTTGGGTCATGGTAGATTTTTCCTGCAGCATTTTCTCCTGAACTCAACAAGGTATAGTTGACTGAAAGAGTCACTTTTTCCTTTTCTTCTTTTTTTCAGAACCTGTTTTGGTAATATGTTTTTATAACATATTTACATTTCTACTTTTATGACATCATTTAAAGGTGCTTGTCTTCAAATAATCATAGAAGTTAGCTAACGGCTGCTTTCATGTCCATAACTTTCAACAGTGCATATAGGGACTTTAAAGAAAAAAAGGGATTACATTTTCTTAAAAACTATTCTGCTTGATATAAACCCTGAACACATTATTGTTTTTTGGTACCAGGATTGAACTCAGGGGCACTTGACCACTGAGCCACATCCTCAGCTCTATTTTTTTGTGTTTTATGTGGAGACAGAGTCTCACTGAGTTGCTTAGTGCCTTGCCGTTGCTGAGATTGGCTTTAAACTCGCGATTCTCCTGTCTCAGCCTCCCAAAGTACTGGGATTACAGGTGTGTGCCACTACACCTGGCTTTATTTTGTTTTTCATTCTCATCTCTTCTATGTGGATGGCTCAGGGAGATGAAATAGCTTTGTACAAGATTACGAGCAAGTGAAGTGTCAGGATTTGAACCTAGGTCTAGGCATTGCTAAAGTTCAGATTTTCTTCCATCTCATAAAAACTCCTTAATGTAGAAATCAGAGAGAAAGTCATACTATTAAGGAGAGGCTATAAAATATACTGAAATTATTAGTTTCTTTCATAGAGATCTAAAAGTTCAATCTGCCTATGAGGACAACAAAACTGATGACCATAAACAACCTCAGTTTACAAATACAGGACACTTAGTAAGTTAGTATAGTCCAATTGCAAACTGTCTAATTGTAATAATCAATTTTATAGATAAGGCAATAAAGATATAAGAATTTGAAAAGGAAAGTAAATGGAACTTAATAGACATTTGGAAAACTTTGTCATAGTTCTTTATTTTAGAATTTTCTACTAAGTAAATTGGTTATAATTTTGATTTTTTATAAGAATAAGCTATACAATAATTAAATATAGAAAATAGAGACAATTTTACATGAATTTCATCTTAAATTAATATTCTACTTAGGAAGATCATTGTATTTTCCAATCTTCATATCAAATTTATCATCTAATCATGTCAAGTCGACCTATTAGATAAATCTAGAATATTTGCCATCATGTCTTTATCTTCACTAGTGGTTACATAGCCAACCTCATCTCCCACTTCTCTGCTTGGTTTAGCAATATCAAAATATTTGTAATTTATAGAGAGCACTAGGCTGTTTTTTTTTTTAAATCTCAGTGCTTAACCAGTGTACTCTCATCTGAAATATTCTTCCTTCATTTACTTTCTTCATAAAATGTGATTTGTTTTTCATGACTTTTCTTTTTCATGTGTGAACCATGCTGTAAATCTGTCTTTCAACTCTCCAGGTAAATGTAATCACTCTTTTCCTTGCACTAATAATGAATTTTAAATATAATTTTATTATCACATATTCCATTGTATGTTCATCTGGTCTTATTATATTCTCCTTCTATTCTGTGAGTTCTTTGTGGGGACAAACAATCAAAAAATCAGTTTAATGAATGAGCACATTATATGAGCTGTATTATATTTGACATATAACTGATGGACTGTAGAAAAATACTTCGAAGATTGAAATTGGTATAAAACATAGTAAACAATGCCCTTTAGTAATTTGAATTAGAAAAAATGAATAGTAAATAATAGGAAAGAGAATGAGAATATATGTGTGTGTGTTCGTGTGTGTGTAGAGACACGATTTGTTTGCAATGAATTGTCATATCTTAAGTATGTGTTTAGAGATTCTTCAATGATTTAATTTATTACTTGAAAAGAAGCCATAAATTTAATTATATTTACTTAAAATTAATTAGATGGATGAAGCATAAAAAACTCTAAAAAAATTTATGTCTTAAAAGAATAACTATGGAGTGCCTCAACAAATGTTTTCAGTGAATAGTGTGTACAGCTTCTGATAATTTGTTTTTTTTCTGTTATGTTTGCCAACATGTATTAAAATGCAACTTTTGGGAAAAAAAATAATTAAAAAAAAAACAAAAAAACTGGATATAAAAAAAAAAAAGAATACTAAACTTTATGTATATTACATCACACTATTGTAAATAAATCTTAGAAAACAAAAAAAAAAAGAATAACTATGTAACTATGCTATTTAGTTAAATTATTATGGTGTGCATTTACTTTGGAAAGAAAAGTTAGGAAAAAAGCAACAAAAAAATTTCTTATATATTATAACTTTGAATTCACCTGCAATTAAAAGACTACATTTTTTATTAGATGATTTTTTATACACAGTGTTTGATAAAGCTTTTCCAAAGCAACAGTTGTTAATTAGATGGATTAATAAAGAAGAAAAAAATGGCTTTCGAACTGATATCACAATATAGGATATCTTCAGGGCTGGTTTCAAAGCCTATTAGGGAATGGCACATTAATCAACTTGACAAATATTACATACTACATTTTCAATTTTCCAGAATTATTTATTGATTTTTAGATGGTGACTTGGAAATTAATGTTGAAATAAGTCTGCAGGAGTTAAAGTTCGTTTTCCCTCATGAATTCCTCGCCATGTTTCAGTGGTTCATGTGTTTGTTAATGATATACTAGACCAATACAGTCTGCAGTAATTAACGTCCATCTTAAACTTGAACTACTGATATGATAACTTTATGTCCTAGATTTTATATAGGTGTTTGCATTTCATCTCATCCACCCTTTGTCCCCATAAGTACAACCATCCTTCTCATACCGTGAATCCTCATTAGGGGTCAGAAAATATGGCTACTGTCACCTCTAAGGATCTAAGTATTTTACCTCTGTAGGGAAGATGACTGATCTCCTGAGTTTATGAGTGGTACTTGTAGTTTAACATAGCTTCCTGTTTACTTGCTACTTATGCTTAAATCTTTTTGCTTATATGATATTGTTGGCAAGGGATCTAAAGAAATTTTAACATGCAAATTGCTTAACCTTTTCAGTTAAGATGAAAAGAATAGCTAGAAATGTTTCATCATAGTATTGGTACTGGAAATTAAGTCAAATATAAATAGGTCGTTCCACACATAAAATGCTTTTGGGGGTCTATTTTCAGAGTTGTCTGGGATTCTCTCTAAGGGCTTTTCTATGTTCCTGATTTTTAAGTAGCTAGGTGGGTCCTGATCATTGGGTACAATGCCTCACACTTTAAACCCCTCCATTCGATAGTAAGACAGTATTACATGCCATAAAATGGACTTCTAAGATGTTAAAAATGAAAAACTTTTATATTGTTGGGCAGTGGGCTATTTTTAACTTTTTAAAAAACTACTCAAAATGTTATACCATATTGGCTTTTTAACTCCATGATTCCCAAAAAGAAAAAAGAAACTGCACTGGAAATCCAACAGCTTTTCAAAATGTGGTATTTGTCATATTGACTTCAGCTATTTAACTTGAGATATTTGCCACTCTTTTTTGAAACCCTGTGTATGGTGCCATGGAAAGAGAAATATTGGTCAAGTCCCGTCTATACACAGTAAGTAGGTTTTGAGAAATGTTAGCTGAGTTGTTGAAAGACAGGATCATTTTGAGGAACTTCTTTGGGTATCTACTGACATTTTGTTTGAATACATAGCAGTGATTTGATTACCCTTTAGATGGATTAAGCTAATCTGCTTCTAATTGACAGCAGATTTGTTAGGGGATGAATCTCCATTGTCCTGAAGTATTTCACTCACCTCTTTAGGGGCATCAGCTACAATGAATTCAGAATAAATCATCTTGGCTTTGGAAGCAATTTTTTCTGCACTTTCTGTTTTCTTGAAGTCTTCACAGGCAAGCCAGAACTCAACATTTTCTTCACTGAACTCTGATTTTAGAAATGTTCGGAAAGCATCTAGACCAGCTATAAAATATATAAGAACTTTTGAATGATATCATATGTAACAGTAATATGACCAAAATGAGTACATTGTTTTAAGTGCTTATTGAGTATTCAGTGACGAGTGTTTATCACCCCACTTAATATAATTTAAAATAATTTGTATGTTTCAATTTCTAACTTTTGAAAAATTATTTTCAATCAGAAATCATAACCATGAAATATTTATATATATATTCTTTAAATTAACTCCATTAACAAAAAAATATGTACTTTTTCTTTCTATATCTGAAAAGAATAAATTATGTTAAGGAGAAGGTCTTAATGGTTACTTCATAGGAGACCCTGTAGACTTTTCTTTTTAGACATACTGCACCAAGTTCAGAACAAGTCAATGCTATTATACTAAGTTAAGAGTAAGAATAACTATGTTGCTGTGAATTGATAAGGACACACAATTTGATGGTAAGATATTAAATTGTGTTGGTTTGGGCTTAAAGCAAAGGAGGTAAAGGAGGTAATGTTGACCTTCATTAGTGTGGGAAGAATAGACTGGACAAATATCTTTAAACCAAGAAGGTAACTAGTAAGGTATTTTGTGTGAATGCTGCTTCTTTTGCTTATTTGGTGACATAGGTAATTTTAGCTCTGTAAAACAAATGGTGGGGTTCTCCAAGCTGCCTTAAACATAATACAATGCCCCTCAATATCCTTCTCTGTACCTGTGGATGGTATTTTCCTCCTGCTTCCAGGTATTCTCCTGAGCAAGTATTTCTCTGGCAACTTTAGACTAAGAACTGCAAATAGGCCCATTTATTTGTAGGTTCATTTCCTTCAACTTTTCTAGTATATGCATTTTTAAAAATTTAATAACCATAGTCAGGGCTTGTGATCTGTTATCCCTATATATCTTCCCCCACTCCCACCACCTTATCTTATCTCCAGCCAAGTTTCCATCCTCATTCCTTGCTCCTATAGATATTTAAGTTTGGAAAAATCTTTTCAGTCCCTTACTTTTCTGCTTTTCTCATCAAAATATGCCCCAAAATATCCCTTTTTGGTATAACTAGAACTCATTTGAGAAGGTAATTCTCGTTAAATACTTTAGGGCAGAGTACGGTTAAGAGTGTGCTACTAGTTAACAAGTTAGAAAGTTCTTATTCAGATCCCCATCTGTTGACCAGATTAAGCTAGTGTGTTAAAATCATGTTATTCAGTATCACAGTTAGCATTCTTCTGAGGACTACAGCTGTTTCTAAGTGAGGATTTATAACTCTCCGAAGAGGAAAATGTACGTCAGAGCTTTTGCCACTCAAAGGAATTTGCTTTCCAAAACATGGGTGTTTTCTCTTCCACCTGTCAGGAGGACCCCTTTGCAGGTGCACAAAGCAACTCTTCCCTAACTGCAGGCTGAGAGGGTTCATTCTTCAAGTTCCAATGTACGAGAGAAGTTAAATTTTATGGAGAATGGGGGGATGGGAAAAGTTGACCAGAGAAAATAACTATATAATAAAAAAATGTTAATGGAAAGGGGACTATGTCAGTTTTTTATAGGTTGCTGCCAGTAGGAAGCAAAAGGGAAGTTTAGCAAGAGAGGACAGAAAATATTTTTCTGGAGCAATATCAAAGTGTCTAAAATCACTGGATTAAAAATAGATTTAACATTTAAAAATTATTTGAAATAATGTTGAAATAAAAAGTCATTGCAAAAGGTTCCAAATACCAATTAAAATTCTCAGTAGAAATATTGGAGAGCATAGATGTCATTAATAAGTGAGCACTATATGAAAATTCAATTAACTACACATTTCTTACACTTAAAAATATATCCAAGAGGCTTCTGTGACAAAAATTTAGGTTATAAAAATCTTAGTAACACTCAATTAGAATTTTCTCTGAATGTGGTCCAATGATAAATTTGAGAGATTCAAACAGGATCTATGCTGAAATTTATTTTATATAAAGAATAAAGTGTACTTTAATAATAGTAAAAGAATGTTGTGGATTCATGCTTGGCAATATTTTATATGTGCATCATTAAGACAGATGAAGCTTTCTCCTTATAAGGATTATTTAAAGGCATCCTTTTAGATAAGAGGTGGGAAGTTAGAGATCAAGAAACTATTATTGTTTTCTAATGTTCTCCAGTTTTAATGAGGGGCTACACTGAACTAACAATGTATTTTTTTTCCTTCCAAAGCTTGATTTAGCACAAAATAGAACAAAATAAGCAACTTAAATAACTAAAATGTGGTATTTATCTCTTAAGTATTGGACACAATACTTAAATGACCTACTTTTCCCTTCTGTCAATACAATTTGAATGTTAAAAAATGCCAAATGATTTTGGAATAATATACTACATACAATTAAAATCATTACCTGAGGGCACTCTGCATGATGGATTGATTGGTGGGTGTTAAATGGAATAGGTCAACAATAAGGAGTGAAAACTACTGTAAGGAAAAAATATGCCTAGTCTATGCACAGTGATTCTCAGGTTGACAAAAACAGGAAACTTGATGAGTCCTTTAGCTCTTTAGAGTATTAAAAGCATGTATAGTTTGCTGTTTCTGTGGTATTATAAAAGCAAAATCAAATGATGAAAATTTGAACTTTTTGCTATTTAATGCATGAACTATAAAATCCTAGGGGTATGCAGATGGAAGCATTTGCCTTCACCTCAAGGCTCTCCTCGCCTTTAGTCTGTGGTGCTGTTGTGTAGAATCCTTCTTGCCTGCAGCCTGCTATGCAACTCACAACCAGCAGAGACACTTTGATGAGGCTCTTAGCAAACCTGATCTGTCACATTCATTATACACATAAGAAAAAAAGAAACACACCACTCAAAACTTCTAAAAATGCAATTTCATATCCATAACATCTTAATGTGTCTTTAGGTGGATTCCAGGAGTTATGTTGATTATTTTATACTATTTTAGCATTTAATTATTTAAGAATGATAAATTCAGAGTATCTAAATTCATCTAATTCAGTCTAACATATATGAATAAATAGCTGGGAAGAATTTATTCAATTTTATCGTATTTTGAACTTTTCTAATACTTTGGTTGTTTTACTTAATTTAAAATGGAAATATCATTTGATTAGTACAAACAACATAGCGTTATACTATTTTCTATATATGTCTCTATAGTGTCATTTTACCTTCCAGAGATGAGATAGAACTCCTGAAAAGCTGATTATTTATAACACAATGGCAGTTGTATATACCTTTGTGACTATTTTGTATATAACTATTTCATGTCAACAACTAGGACATGTTATTACTGACCAAAATTACCCTATTCAACCTCTTGTTAAATATAAGTGAATATTTTCACACATACATATTACTATACACATATTTAAATATGTTTTGTATTTATTAAAAATTAGAATAACTTAATTAAAATATGTATTTTAAAAAACTTTATTTTAGCTAAAAATAAAGTGATTTATTTAATTTTTCAGCTTTTTGATAGTTGTTTTCTTTTTCCACGAATACCAAAGATAGGCACTTATTCTATATATCAAATGCTAGTGAGGCTGAAGAAGTGGAAAGTTTCTCATTTGTTGTTTGAAATTTTCCTTTTGTTTTAATGTTTAGAGTTTCTATATACTTATTTTAGACCCAAGCAGATTTCATTTGGGCTTTGACTTTGGACCTTTGAATTTATGTCACTTTCATACTTCAAATGTTCATCATGTTTTATGCCTGTCATTTTCAGAATTTAATAATTTACATTTGATTATTATATTTTTAAACCTATTATTAGTTGGATCTTACCTTGGTTGGCTAAAAGTGTGTCCATATTTTCAGACCACGTCATTGCTTCTGTAGCTGGTGACCTGTAGAAACAACATCTACCCTTGACAATAGCATTGTGATCTTTTTCTTCTATAACCTATAGTAATACTTGAATTATATGTATTTGTTGAACTACATCATTTAAATGAGCTTTATGCCATTAATCAAACAGCAAAAAGTCAACAAAAATCATATGCTTTTCCACAGAAACATGAATTGGGCTGTACTTTGACATCAACTGATTGTTTATTAATATATTCATTTATAAATTATTATTTCTAAAAAAGGTATAAGAGCAATATTAGTTTTATGAAGTAATAGTGAATTTCTTCTTAACTAAGATTATAAATTTATGGGACACTACTCTGGTCTATTACTTGAAAATTTCTTTTGATAACAGTGATGATGAATGAAATACTTTGTAAGTTTTCACAGCATACAAAACTATCCATTTAATAATAATGCATCTTAAAAAAGTTCAGAAAAGTTTTAAGATTTTCTAACATTTGATAACCTTAAAAGTGTTTGAACATATTATTTCCAGAATATTTACCCCACACTGAGTCAAACTTTATTTCTCCTTAGACTGATACTTCTAGTTCCAGATTGATTTATTTAAATCTCAGAATCTGTCAGGACAGAGTAATGTCTTTTCCAAAGCAGTCAAAAATTTATAGACTTAAGTCTTCTGAGGAAGGTATACTTTGGGAGATGTGATGTTAAAATAATAAATTAGGTTTAAGATATAAGCTTTCTGAGCTGCAAATGCATCAGTCTCCTTAATAAACAAAAATCCTGATAAAATAAGCCCCATCCACAGAAAGCATCTGCTGGCCAGAAAAACAAACAAACAAGCAAACAAATGTTGTGTTATGTGGCTGTGATTTGAAAATGACTTAGTTATGGAAAGGGATGATCTAATTTAAAATTTACATTAAAATGATTGACAAAATAGAAACAATCTTGTATCTTGTCATCCTTATAAAACTACATTTGTACATCAAGGTGACAATCTTAAATATGATAGTGTGAAGTGATTCCTATGTTTTTATAGCCTATCACTTCTTCCAATTTGCTGCAGTTTTATAATTTTTGTGAGATTGACTGTTTTCCCTTCCGTTATTGCAGTATTAGTTGTAATTTCAGAAAATAGGGGAGGAAACATAGAATAATGTGACTGGGAATTCATTTTTCTATCTTTTATTGCTTACATTTCCTATCTCAAATTTCCTTCCCCAGTTATGGACCACTGACTTTTCTTTCTCTCTTGGTACACTAAATTCGGAGGACACAAGATTATCTGGGAAACCATTTTGAAATAGTAGTTTTTCATTGGAATGGAAATTTTGAAAGGTTTGTATTGTTCAGTTCCCATCTTTCATAAATGGAAGATGAGCTAAATCTGAGATTTAGTTTTATATTGAAGAGCTTTTGTGTATTATATAATCTGTTATTTGAATAAGCCATGTTATATTTCATATGTCTCAAAATATTAGGTTTTATAGGAATTCTAAAATCAAATGGACACTTGAAATGTACATGTTTAAAAAGCATTTAAAAAGCAGACTAAATTTGGTGGTTAGCAGGGTATTCAAATTAAAAGCAACGCAATACCTGTGGAATATATGCTAATGCAGAGGTAGAGGAGAGCCTGTCCACACAGAACAACCGTTTTGAAAGAGGAGCAAACATCCAGGGAAAACACTGAGAAATAGAATCTAAGCAAATTCATTCAAAGATGAACATCTACTTCCACATTTATATGTCAGTTCTCTGATGACAGAGCTAACCATTATTTCTAGCACTGGGAACAGTGTGCCTGGTCCGAGACATACTTGTTGAACATATTAACAAACAAACAGTGAATGAGTAAACCCCAAATAATGGCAGATTTTAAACTTCCAAAGGAAGAGGGGCAATGGCTTTTAAAGTCTTGGTAGACTGTGATGATATAAAGATTATTGAAAGGTATAGTTAATTGTATTAGCTTTCAAAGACCTAGCATGTTCTGGGCTAGGAAGACGAGAAATGATCTGATAGCATCACTGGTGGGAAACAGGGCATGCCAGACCTCATTCTCAACCCTGACCTGTGAGGGTGGAGGTGGAGAGAAGGGACAACATCTAATGGAGAAGGCCTTGAGAAAGGCAGATCCTGTAGGAAAAGCCAGGTGTTGGTTAAAAGCATAGTCCACAAAGACCTTTGTGGATGTGAAGTAGTCTTTTATAAAATCAAAGTGTTCAAATAAATGGTAGGCCTTCTTATTGTCTTAATTAATGTAGTGAAAACAGAAAGAAGAAAATAAAATCTGGGAGATAGAAAAGAACCAATAACAAAAGGAAAACTTATGTTTAGAGTTAGAGATATATTAAAATATTATGATGTTCTATAGATACCTGTATGGAATACTGTAGTCAATAGAATTAAAGCTGCTAGGATATTCTAGCATTAATTTGCTAACCTACTTCTCAGCCAGAAACTCAATTTTATATATTTAATATGCTGAAAGGGTTGGAGGTAATGCAGCATTTACTTTTTAGAAATTAGGTGACACATAACTATTTTAAGGAATAATCTTCATTTATTGCCATTTAATTTTTAAAAAATTTTGAGTTTCTTGTATATTTTTAATTATGTGGAAGAACAAATTATTGGTATTTTTTAACAAATTGAAAGACTATAATAGCACTAAATGCACAATAATCTATTGAATGTTTACTGTACTTTATTGTGCTAGCACATCATATACTTTACCTCATTTAGTTTTGAAAATAGTAGTTTTTTTTTTGCCATTATTTGTGAGTAAAAAGGCTGAGAAGTGCTGGTAATTGGTAGAAATCCCACAGACAGTAATGAGGAGGTAGAATTTAATGGCGTGTGGGCTTATCACCCTAAATCTTCATACTTCTTCCTTTAATGACTGGGTAAATGCATATATGCTTTTTCCGTATTTATGTTTTGAAACATGTAATAAATATCTTGAAAGTGATTTTCCTGCAATAGAGTTTTATTACACTTCAGACAAATGTTTGTTCTAAATAATAGTTTAATTGTGGTAATCAACTACTCAGTAGCAAGTTTACACAACACATTCTCAAAGCTTGTACATTGTCAAATAAAAATAAAACATTTCTTAAGTCAGATGTGAATGAGAAATACGGTTTTATGTTTTGAACAATGCAACTTAGAAATGTCAGGAAAGAGACCTATTGAATAAAATTGAGAAGAAACAGAAGGCAGCTGATTTAAAACTGTACTGTCTTCATTGATGATTTTTTCCTTGACGTATGTTACCTTAAGTAAATGGGAAGTGTATCATTTATTTTTCTTTTTATTTGGATTATAGTTATAATTTTAAGAGAGGTTTTGTGTTTGCATGTTGTTTGTTTCCTCTAAAATTCTGATGCATAATCAGAGTAACTTTTTGTGTGTGTATGATTTGCCATGAAAATTCACTTTGTATTACAGAGCCAAAATTGTGCTTAGTATTTCATGGGGTTTTGGCTGATTTCCTTTCTGTTTTCTTCATTAAGCAAGTGCCATCAAGGCTAGCAGTACCCATATTATATGTCCAAAGAAGAGCCAGGCCAGATGGGAACCGCGTGAAAGCTACCAGTTATCTTGCTAATTGTGCCAGCTAGAACCAGTTGTAGTGCATTAAAAATGTGGAATCCAACAACTTAGCTGTTCACACTCAATTAGCAGTGTGCTGGAGAATGGAAAATTCAAGCAAGGAGTCCATGTGCCTGAGGAAGTGACAGCTGCTTCCTTACCCGGCATTTAATATCCATGTAAAAGTTTCTCCGTAAGTGTTGTGATAATGAATAATTTTTGCAAGGACCATATACATGTCATGTCTCTAACTCATCTCATAATCTTGAAAAACAACACACAGAAACACTCAGTGGTCTTTCTCTACTTTATAACCTTTCTTTATCTAGAAATCATGAAGTTAACTGTAAAGTAAGCCACACATTGTTGACATATTTTGGAAAAGAAAAATAAATCAGAAGGTAAGACAACAATTAGCATATTTATCATAAATGAAGGAAAGAAAGCATCTAGACCAATGAAGACCAGTGTTTCAATCTTACATCTTCTGAGATAGAAATAGCTTTAAACGGCAACTCACTTCACTGGCATTTTTCGTCCACTGTCTGACTGTCACAGATGATGCCGAATTTCTCTTTCTGACTGATCTTCAAGCTGAAGGTAATGTGACAGCAGGAACATTACAATTAGTATGCAAATACCTGTCCCCTGGGTTACAGACTGGCATTCTTTAAATCATGCTATTCTCAGCTTTTTTCAATTTGTTAACTTTTCACTGGTCAAAACAAACTTCTAAGTAACACATAGCTCTTTGAATCAATGTGACATTTCTCTGAGTCTGGCATAACAGATAGATATTCCATTTGAAAATCTAATTACTGAAGTTTATATTTATTCATTTACAAGACAACTATTGTTCATATGAAGTTCAGTGAATATAAATATCAAAATATGTATTTAATATATATACATTTAATATTTACCTTTAGGATTTTAATCTGTCTAAAAGATTTTTTTTTGTTTTTCTTTGTTCTTTGATTTTTGGGAAGTGGGAGAAGTGCTATCCTTCTAATATACTCAGACAACTATGATGAATGCTTAAGTATTTAAATCATTTTATATATGGGCTGAAATGTTCTACATTGAGTACTATACTTTTCTCTGAAATTTATGCGGTATTTATTGTATAATAGCATTTATTTCCGTATTATTTTTAACCATGAATCTCATGAAATTTTATGCCAATATTTCTTCATGCAATGTTGATGTTTAAGATAATAATAATATATTTATCAAAATCAAGGCCATATACTGTTATTTTTAATTATAGTCAATGCTTTGTGTCGCCATGTTTTGTCAAGCTTTTATCTCAATATGATAGAGTTCTTTGGTAGTAAAATTCTACCACCATATATTTATGAACCTTAGTGTAAATTAAACATTCCTGAAAGATTGATGACTTTCAGGGTGGAAAAAAGAACTCAGAATGTGGCAGAAAGTCAGCTTCTCCCTGACTTAGTATTAAAGCATCCCCATGTAGTTACTTTATGGAAATCCCTAGTCTGGGAATGGCCCTGGGACTATTGAGACTGACAGAAGAAGAGATGACCTAAAATGTCAGTGTATTATTCAGAAGGGATATCATCAATTAGCTCAATTTGTTTTGTTAATTCAAGCACCATTAAGTAACGTTCTTATGATACGCAAAAACTGAATCATTAAACATACTTTGACTTTGTTTTGCTGAGAGGGGATAATGAAGTACTAACTGTATAACATATGCATGAAAATATTACATTTTAGAAAACAAGTTGTCATTTTTAAAGATCCTTTTGGTAAAATCCCTGCAAAGTCTTTAAGAAATAAGAATGAGGAAATTGTTTATTTTACAGTAAAACTTTAAAACAAAAATTGAAATTTCTATTTGAGTTTAATATAATTACAAGCATGCCAATTCTCATAACTCCTCTACAAACCACAATTAATATTTATTTAATATGTACTTCCCATTCCTTTCAAGCTTGTTTTCAATAATTGGATTTTATGTATCAAAATGAAGGTCCATAATACAATGAGCAGGTGAGGATATAAACTTTCTGCTTGAATGATTCTTTGCAATGTTCAATACATCCTGATAAAAGATTGCTAAGATATAGACATAGTTGGAGCATCTAAATATTCAGATTTTAGTCTGAAGGGGTTCAGGCTTTATCATCAGAGCTTTTCCCCAGGTTTAATAATGGTTCTCCAAAGATGTCCAGGTCTTAATACCTGGAAAATGTGAATATGTTATCTTCCATGATCAAAAGGGGTTGATTATCCTAGATTTTCCTGGTGGACCCTTTGTATCTAGCTGGGATACGTAAAGAGGAGTGGAAAGAGGGTTAAAGTGTGTAGTGGGAATGGAGGCAAGAGATGGAAGTGATGTGAGGAGGGGGCCAAGGGCCAAGAACTACAGGTAACCTCTAGATGCTGAAAAGGGCAAGGAACAGATTCTCTCTTCCAATCCCCCAGAAGCAACCAGCCCTGCCAATGCTTGATTTAGCTCACCGAGGCTGACTTTGGACTTTGCTCCCAATCTCTTAGCTAATAAACTTGTGTTGTTTTAAGCTACTAAATTTGTGGTAGGTCATTACAGCAGCTATAGGAATCTAATATATCCAGGTAACTCCAGTCTTTAAACTCCTGATTAAAAGAAGATAGGAATATAACAAAATAGTCATAAATTTTGAGACAAAAGCAGTGTGTGCTTAAGTGTAGCTTCTTCATACCAGACAATAACCCTGACTTCTTTGAACCTCTACTACTGAAGTGAAGGTAGTGCCTATCTCACAAGGCTATGATGTGAGATGAAAGGGAGATCTAGTAAGTTAGTGCAACTTACATAGCATTATTTATATATGATTGTTTTATTTCCTTGTTGCTTATTGTTCATAGAACCATGGCTTGGACAATAGTAAGGGAGACCTTAGATCAATCATGCTTCTCTTGAAGGATATGTATTTTATTCTAAAAATTTGTAGAGTGCTTACATTGTGTAAGAGATTATGACAGGGAACAGAAAATATCAATCAGTGACTATGAAATTGATAATTTTGGAAAATTAATGTGATTAAGATGTGTGGAATGAATTGGAAGAATGTGGGAAGAAAGGCAAGGGGACATTTAAACATTATGTTGTATGTATGTAGTGTTTTTATTTATCAATGAAAATAAAGGAGAATTGGCAGAATCAGAGATAGTTCCTTTGATACATTTTTGGCTTATGATTAAGTAAATACTTATAAACCACATGTTTATATTTTGGAACTATTAAGAGTTTTGGGAACTGAACTCAGCAGTCAATTTTTTAGTTTAAAAAGTGCTAGTTCTTTGTATTGATTTTACTAAAAAGTTTAAGAATTTTTTTAAAAAAGTGAGGTGCAGTAGTTCAAGCACAAGAGAACAAGGATTGAGCAAAGGTGACTGCAGAGGGATGAAATAATAAACAGCAGTCCTGGGGTGCCCATGGTCTGGGAGTCAAAGGAACAGATGTCTAACCCAGTCCTCTGAGCAAATGTGTTCCCACTCGTGATCAATAGCAATAGCAAAGGAAAAGCAAGGTTGAGGAAGTAAATATGTAAAAGAAAGCTTTGAGATACACAGATTATTTAGACATAATTTGATTAGTGTTCCTGTCAGAGGTTGTATTATTTTTACAGACTATTCAAAATTAATAGGCCTTTTAAATCTATATGAAACGTCTCCATTAACATAAAAAACTACTTCTATATACATTTCATTAACAAAGGCAAGAGGAAAAAATAATGAGATTTATTCTTATACATGGTATTTGCATAATTTAAGTAAAAGAAAAATATTTTAACTTTATGCAACTTCTAAAAGAAGCTCATATTTTAAAAATTGATATGATATCCAAGTGAGGATGTCACTTGGAGTGATTTGGGAAGAAATAATTAAAATAGTGGAGCATTTGAACTTATACTAGCTAACATACGTTGAATGCATGTATCAGAAACTTATCAACCATTATCTCCTGGGTTGTTGTTCAATGAGATAGATAGTATTTTTATGCCCATTTTGCATATGAGTTTAAATAACTTTCTTAAGATTATATATAGCTTGGAAGTGGTAGGGTTGGAGCATGGCCTTTGGTGGAAGTTGGTATTTAAGTTGTGTTGATTGTTCACCTCTTAGATTTAGTTTAACAAAGGAAATAGAACAGAAAAACAGAATGGAGAACTATGGGTTAACTATGTGATAAATATTTAAATACTGCAGTAACCTCTGAACGCAGAGCAACAGCTAAATTTTAGGAATAAATGAACTGGGAAGAAGAAGTAGCACAATTCTCAGAGAAAGGCTAATGCTACAGAGTGATGTCCAATATTTTTAGGAATACTATTCATAACATGTTGGGAAAAAGCATGATAAAGACAACAGATGACAGAAAGGAATTACAAAGAATAAGAAGTGATAAAATGCTGAGGAATTTGCTAAAGTAATCAGTGGGAAAACAAGACCAGCAAGAATAAGTTCAGATGAACAGGACAGTTCACAGCACATTGCACTGATTATTGATCCATCATATGTTCCTATTCAAATTACAAGGGGGAAAAAGGAATAACTATTATTTTTTACCACTGTCTTCAGAGATTTATAAAATAGCTATATGGGCAGGTTTAATTTGGGACTAAATGATGTAAAATTTAAATTTCTTTTATAAACAAAGGAAAGGAGAAATTATTTTTTTCTTGATTCTGCTTTGCCTCAAGTTACTGCTGTATGAGGTGCAATTTATAAAGCAATGAGCCCAAGTCTTGTATGGTTCATAAATTATTTCTGAGAGCAATTCTAAAGGAGAAGTTTGAAATGTTTTGAGCAATGGCAATATCACTGAAATGTGTCTGATCTCCCAAAGTGGCTGCTTAGAAATACAATGCTCATTTGGATATATAATTCTTAGTATGCTTGTTGACAAATCAGTCACATTACTTTCTAGTCACACCTCATGATTATATGTCCTAAATGTACTTTCTTTGTGTTTTCTTAGAATACCAAGTTACTGAGAGTCAAAGAAACATCTGCCTCACTAAAGAGAAATATTTAGAAACTTAAGATTTCTGATGTGAGTAAAAATATATTTTCTCATGTTTTAAAAATAAGTAATATTTTACATTTTAGTGGTTTCATATGCCTAAATTAATTACTGAAAATTAAACTTACCTTTTGAAAAATTTTGTATTTGTTCTTTTTAGTGGGAATTAAATTTGAAGAGTATGATAGAAGTTACTGAAGTTAACAATATTCTCCATAACAAAACATTAGCTTCTCTTTTGAAGGGAAGAAAATAATGTTTTACTCATCATTTTCATGATATATATTATCAATTGATCCCTCACTCATTTTCTCTCCTATAACTAAATATTCTAACAGCAGGGATATAAATAAGCATTTAATTGACTTTTCCCCATGTTTCAAATATCTACATTGCCATTCTGTATACATATTTAATGTGTTTAACTGTTCTTCTGAGCTTGGTATTCCTTTCTTTACTATTGGGTAATAAACTCAGTATTCAATGCAAAAATATGTAAGGCAAGGTAGTAGTCATGGGATATAGGAATAAAGTGTATTTCAACTGGAATCTATGTTTACCTTGGGCAAAAAATGCTGTTTTGACTTTTTTTAGCCCAACAGAACATTGCAGTCTGCATAGGAATTTTGACATGTTAAGAAGAGCAATGCTCTGTCAATTGCAGCATTTTAAAAATACACAATAGATAGAAAGTGTTCAGGTCTTCCTTGTCTCTCTGGGCCTTAACTCCTAAACTGAACGGAATGTGCAAAAATTCAGTCTGTATGTATTTAAATTGAAATTCTTGATTATATCCAAATGCATTTTATGCATAGCATATACTCGTTTACTGTTTTAATAAGGGAATGGTTCTATTTGTTTTATATCACTAAATTATTTAAGCCATGATATAAAGTTTATTTAATTCTTTAGCCAGACAAAAATTTCAACTATGGATAATTTGTCCTATTACATTGTCTGAAATGGAAAAGTAAAAAGGCAAAAGGAATTCTAACCAAGCCAATCATCTTTTTTCCTTGACAAAAATATTTTTTTAAATTTATTTTCATCATAACCAGGTATCTTCCTTTGTACCAAAATATTTTGCATATATATATATATATATATATATACATACATATATATATATATATATATACACACACACATACACACACACTTTTAAATCTGTAAAATTTATTTTGCTACAGTGGAAAAGGGAAAAGGTAATTAAAACTAATTAAAACTATTCACTTTTTTGCAAGTATTAGTGAAATATCTGGCACAATGCTTAGTGATGTTCAATCATGTAACTTTTGACAGGCTGAATGGGTTTCTCTTAATTTGTAGATTATTGCTGAAAGAACTCTCTTTTCAACATTATAAAGAAGGCAGGAAGTCATCAAATAAGTGCTCTGCCGGGAATCAGACAGTAGAAAGTCTCCCATTGAATTTACCATTCTTTGACTGCTTGAGCCTTTTAATCCTCTGATTAGTGGTGCTTAGGCTTGACTTATAGACTAGCTACAGGAAATTCAGAAATGTCATACATACATTAATTTTCAATCAATTGGTTTTTAGACAGTCTGCTATACATGGCAGGATATAACACAAGTTGTTAACCTAGATACTATGACAATGAATATACCTTCTTGTACAACTACCAACATTTTTTTCCCTGGTTTCCTCTTGCTTGCCCAGTGAGTCCAAAGTCCTTGGTATGGTGGTATGTCAACTATTTCTTCTAAACACAGATCTTTTATCTGTCCCTCTCAGACACTGATTTTCTGTTATTCCCTGATTGTGCCTTGCTCTTTATTCTTTGTCATGAAATTTCTTCTACTTCTTGGATTCTCGGCCCACTTTTTATCATCTGAATATGTCCAAGGCTTAGCTTCAAAGTTGCCACCTCTTAAAAGCCTTTCATGCTGTTCCTTAGAAACCTCCAGCAACAGCCTTCTGTGGGCAGAACTCTAATGCTGCTGGTCACCTATTGCCTCTGCATTACTCTGTGTTCCTGTCTTTTCTGTCATCTGAGGTGGTGATAATGTCCTATACACCTCACAGCAGATGGCATAGTGCTTTGCACTTTAAGAGTGAAAAGTTATAGAAAGAATTAGTGAAATGGATATGGTAGGAAACCAATGTGCGTAACTAGGGGACACACTGGGATGATTAAAGTAACATAAATATTGAGGAGGAGGAAATAAATATCATTAATGGAAGTGATTGGCATGAATAAGCCTCTGTCATGTGCCAGACTCTGCTTATATACTCTGCTTAGAGTTTATAAGTACATTTTTATGCAATTTCCCAGATTCCACTATATAGGTGAGGAAATGTGCAAAGTCATGCAGAAGTTGCTTAAGTGGTGAGCCAGGATTTAAACAAAGCTTCGCTGATCCCTACACCAACGTTTTCTTTGCATATAATTATAAGGACAAATTATGTGCATCCTTTGGTTATAAAGGTATTTGTCATAAGTTTAAAAGAAGCATCAAGTAGTATTTTGATGGTCTCTGAAGTAAATTAATTTTTGGAGAAGACATATCTCTAAGAATAAACACATAAGTATCACCTATGATTTCCTAGTGCTTGTTCAGAATTTTTTCAACTCATTCTTCATTTCAACATCTTCTCTTCAGCATCTATCTTTTCCTGCTCTTTTTGTCTTAAGTGGCCTACATACATTACAGCATGATTTCAGAGTCCCTTGTCTCTTTATTTGATAAAGTTTCTAAATTAAAAATAAACATCAAGTGGCCTTTCATGATGCAGCTTAAAAAGCAGATTGTACTCATTGTCCTATAGAGAAAAATAAATTGTTCCCAATATAGACAAATAAAATTTTAAACAAAAATGGAAGAAACCCCTTCATGAGTTTTCTTTGATTTTGACAATAATACTGAATGATAGCCATTTATTATCTCCTCTTTAAAAGTGATAAACTGATGCTCAGAAAATGCATTAAGATTTTTTACTCATACTTACACAACTAACAAACTTCTTAAATCAATAAGTGCTGGATGTGGGATTGAAGCTTAAGTTTCTCTTAAGCCCAAATGTGCTTTCTACTCCACTTCTGTTGAGAAGTTCACTGTCTAAAAATATGGCCTACATTAACAAATGTAGGACCCAAAGCCATGGCTATATATACATCTTTCCATAACCATGATATGTTTAGGGAGCCATATGTTAAAGTAGTTCATTTTTTTCCATGGGAGTAATGATATAATTCTGAGTTATATTTTCATCCATACAATATGTTTTATTTTACTTTTTAAAACTTTTATTTTGATAGAATTATAGGTTCCTAGGAAGATAAAATTACAGGACAGAAAGGTCTTATGTGCTCAACACAATTTTTTCCAGTGGTTTGCATCTTATATAATTATAGTACAGTAACCAAACGAGCAAACTGACATTGATTATATGTATGTCCATTCTTTGTCATTTCATCACATGTGTAGGTTTATGTAGCCAACATGGCAATCAAGATAGAGAACTGCTCCACCACCTCAAAGTTCTCCCTCAAGCTGTGCCTTTCTGGTCACGACTTCTGCATCTCTACCTGCTGGAAACCACTAATTTGGTCCCCCCTCTTGGTTATTTTAAGAGTGTTAAATAAATGACATCATATAGTAAATAAGCCCTGATGTCCTTAAGGTACATCTGCATTGTTTTGTGTGTGAACAGTCCTGTTCTTTCTATTACTGAGTAGTATTTTATCATCATGAATATGTCACTGTTTGTTTATCCATTCACTATTGAGGGACATTGTTTAGGATCTTGGATCTATAAAAACTAGAGCTGCTATGTGCAGGTTTTTGTGTTTAGGTAAGTTTTCATTTATCTGGAATAATTGTGAAAGATTGCAAGTGCTGAGTCTTATAACAAATATGTGTGTGCACATGCATGCACGTTTGTGTTTATTTATTTAAGACCTGCTGAATTATGTCCAGAGAGACTATTGGTCTACATTCTATCAACAATTTATGAGAGACCCAGTGTGTCTGCATCTTCTCCATCTCTTGTTCTGATGATGTTGCTCCGTTGTCTGCTTCTATCCAATGATGGTGACTGATTCCATATCATTCTCAATTGTTTCCATCTGTATTGATGGTAACGTGGAATATTTTGATGCTGTTTCTTTTTATGTTTCTTTTTCCTTTATTGAGCTGTATATATAATTTATCCTTTCAATATAAATGCTTATGTTTTTCATACCTGGGAATTTTCCTTTCATCATGTTTTTGATAATTTCCTTTTATCAATTTTCCCCTCAATCTAGAGTTTATCAGTTTTTAGATTATTAACATCCTGAATTTAACTTCTACCTTTGATCTTTTCTCATCACTGTGAACCCTCAGTCTAAGGTTATACTTTATTTGTATGAAATGTTTACATCAAATAAGTTTTCCAAAATTAAATATACATATTTTTAAATTTAAGATGTTTCTACAGATATCTTCATTATTGTGAATATATTCAATACTTGTGAATATATTCAATTCAATATAGATATTCAATATATGTATTCAGTATATTCAATTAATATTATCTTAGAGTGGTCTTGAGGGAAAGGCAAAAATACTTTCAATCTGTTAATTTGATCTGAATTCTTATTCAGCCTTTAATTCCTCTCAACACCTAGCACATTACCATATATAACAATAATGTTGGCTGATGTCATATGAACAATAATATTGGATGTAAAAATATAATTCAAGAGAACAGAATTTTAAATTCTTTCTTTCTCTCTCTGCAACTAGGGAGCACTTTATGGAAACATGACTTTAACTTGCCATGAACATATATGTATAGGACAAATTTATCATTGAATTGGAATATTTCTGTTTAAAGAAATAAGCTCCTACCCCTAAAACCTGTTCATAATGCAGAAAAGGCAAAATGTGTACTTGGTGTATATAGATTTTTGGGATTTAGGGCCTAATTCAGTATTTTTACTCTTTCCTGTCTGTGTTGACCTCCTTTTCTCATTTGTATTATTGCCTCAGGCAGTAAGATTATAGAACAAAGATTTGGCTGCAGTTTTACATTAATTGCATGACATACGTCATTTGAGAAACATTCTTCTCTTTTATAGAATCTATGAAATTGCCCTAATACTTTAATTTCTCCCTTAAAAATATTCCTTTAAGTTACAGTAATAGGTGTTTATGTAATTTTATTTTTCTAATGTAACATTCAATTTTCATAAATGCCTTTTTTCTCTTTATAATAATAAGCAAAAAATTTAATATATTCTCTTATAAATATGCATTGCAGAACTAGAAATAGTCAAAATTTAGCTTCCATAGGTAAGAAATATGGTTAATACCAAAGCAATGGCCTTGGGAAGTGGAATTCACAATGGAGTGAAGTTCATCTTATGGTCACAATGAAGATAACATATATTCAAGAAAAAATAGAACAGGTATTTGGATTTTATGCTTACACTAATGGGAGTACACCTATATATTTTAGTTGCACAGAACCTACTTTCACTGAATTCAATAAGGTGTCAATCTATTTCACGTAAATATGACTGTATTAAGGCATTAAATGTCCAGTTACAACTAGTAATGTTAAATTTATAATTTATTAGATCAAATAGCTTAAAAACCTTGATTGCTATGAGGTAGATTAACTCCCTTGAACTTTTTATTGTAATTAAAAAAGAAAAAAATTGGCTTGTGAAATTCTAACATTTGATCTATTAGAAATAATTTTCAATTGTGTAACTTTTCTTTTTTTTGGTACCAGGAATTGAATTCTGGGGTACTCCACCACTGAGCCACATCCCCAGCCCTATTTTGTGTTTTATTTAGAGAGATAGGGTCTCACTGAGTTGTGTAGCACTTCACCATTGCTGAGGCTGGCTTTGAACTCACGATTCTCCTGTCACAGCTTCCCATAGTGCTGGGACAATTGTGTAACATTTTAACAAAGTAAATTAATTTAATTTAATCATATTTATATGTGAAAGTATGAAATATTGTTAATATCAGTAATATTTCTTAATCATAATAGCTGATCTCTGCATATTATTCCATAATTTATTTGATCAATCTTCTGTTAAACTTTTGGTGGTTTAGTCTTATCCACTATTTTAAGTAATGTTGTGATGGACATTCTTGTCTAGACATATTTTATACATATATGTTTATGCTAATATAACTTCCTAGAAATGAGTTTGCTTGATCAACTTTTATGCACAATTTATATTTTTATATTTATTAGTAAACTGCTCATTAGACTTGTTTTATTAATTTTCTTTTTCATGAAGAACATTCAAATTTTTCCAACAATGAGGTTTTATGATTTAAAAAAATATTTATCATTCTGATTGATACATGCCATAGCATAGGTGATAGCCTATTTTGTTGAGACTCTCATCAGGAACTCATAAATATATTTGATCTAGAAAAGCACAATGAATCATAAATATAAATTATGAGTGTAATTATTAAGCATTTCATTACAAATATTAATTTCAGGTAAATGATAACCATCTGTGCTGTACTTTACTTTTCAATTCTTATACTTCTTACACCTTCAATCTTATAAATTCAGTTCATACATCTTACAAATAAAATTAGTATGAATTTTGATAGGCCTATAACATTGTATATGCCTTTTTAAAAAAACCAAGAATACTGTATTCATTTTGTGTATGGGGTATGGTTTACATTAACGATTACATCCATTTTGCTTATCAAAATAAAGACAACTTTATTGGTGATTAGGTAATATGACTTAAAGATAATAAGCATCAATTTAGTTACATAAGCACAATTCCTGATGTAATTAACTTGCTACAGATGCAGAAGTCAGAGTCTTAGTATTTTTCCCATGATAATTTTTCCTCATATCATCATTTTATGCATATGATGGAATGTAACAGACTTTCTATATTTACTGAATGCTTAGTTAATTATTTAATAGGACTTTGCTTTCCAGATGGCAAATCTTTTTAAAAATGCATTCTCTTTCCCTTTAAAATGTAATATTTTTTATTTCATACATATTTTGACTCAGCATTATTATTTGCCTTTTTAATTTCCTGCTTTCTTGCATTTGTAATACTTAGGGCACTGTGTAATCTGCTTGTTGCTAAGAACGTTTTGTTGTCAGTGTTTCTCCTTCTAACCTTTTGTAGAGTCTACTGTCATCTTCCTAAAGGCTGCTCATTTCATGCTGCACTTTTCCTTTTATTCATCGCTTTTTGCCACTTTGGTAGCATCGTATCTTCCTCCTTACTAAGGCTGCATGATATTTGACCAACTCTTAGTTTCTCAGCTAATTGAAAACTTTAATAAATTATCTATTATTATTTGTTGCATATTGAAAGGGTTTTTTATATTTCTAGAAATTTTCTTATTGTTTTTGAAAGAAATGGTTGACTTCTCTGGAAGGAGTCCTCATAAAGCCATTTCATCAGAAGACAAAGCTGGTTCTTCTGCCATTCTTGATTATGCTGTAAAATAGAATCAGAGAGGACTAGAGCCTGGATTATGCTACGACTTTTGAAATGCTCTTTTGACTTCACTGTCTATCATATGTGAATTATGCAGATATACATGGGAAATTGTTGATGGTGTTCACTTGCTCTGAGCAACTGACTGGTATAATTCATATCCTTGAATTACAGGGTGGGCGGATGCATAAAGATATTACTTCTAAAACTTAAAATCTGCTGTTGTGCGTATTATAAATACAAAGTGAGTTAGTACTAGTGTTAGTGTTAGTTTCCATAGGACTGTATTATATGTTTTTTCATCTTCTAAAATTGAGGAAATTGCATTTCATTTTGCATATGAGGTATAATTCACACTGCTAGTTACTTGAATTTTTATACTCAAAGGAAAAACAACCTTCTTGATTTTCCTGCTGATTAGATAATATGACTTAAACATAAGAAGCATACACGTACTTAGTACTTTTCAATTCATGAAATAATTGATCGTATTATTTCAAAGTCATTAAAAATAACTTGTTAAAGTTAACTTGTAAACATTGTTATCCATTGTTTTTCAGGTGTTAATATTGAATAAGTCACAAAACTAATAAGCTGTACAGTTCAAATTGAAACATATTTTTTAACCATTTGGAGAGGTTCTACTTTGACTTCTCCTTTTTTCTATCAAGTTTGGTAATACTGGGTAAAACACATTGCTTATCTCATAACTGTTCAAAATACTTGAAAATAGCTTTTGGTTAATAAAATGGTATAACAGAAAAAGAAATATTATTTTAAAGTCATGCCTAGCATTTTCCCATTCTGGTACCACAAAGACTACCCAGATTTATCAGTCGATACGTACAGCAGCCATTTCATTTTCTTTGTACTTAAGTTGTAATATTAACTTGATTCATAGATTTTAGTCTTAATTATTAGTCCTAGAATAGCCATATTTTATATTCATAATACAATAAACAATTTTAACAATATCCCATATAATGGGCTATTACTCCTTTTTGACAAAACAACTTAGATCCATATTCTTTCTGTATGATTTATCTATCCCAAGTTAATCAAAACAATTTTTCTTGGTATCATAAGACTTTAAAATTTGAAAAGTAAGGGAGCAAGGTAGCTCACATTCATTCTCATGGATAGTGTAAATTAAAAACAGAAGAAAACTTTCTTCTTGGTCATCACCAAATGATTTTTCATGGCTTAAAAATTCTCACCTTCCCAGCCTACCCATAGCTATAACAGCTTCCTATTATTTCAATTCAGCTTCTTAATGCTTACCTTGTAAGTAAGACATTCATTGGCATGAGACAGTCTTTGTGGGCTTATCTTTGGCAGTATGAAAGATAAATTATTTTAGAAAAGACAAATAGTATTTAATAAATATAAGTGGA
>CM053410.1:70074189-70128366 GCA_028644305.1 Xerus rutilus
ACTGAGTCCAACTCAGAATGGGAAAAAATTGGGGAAAAATTAAAAACATGTGCCATTGGCCAAAAGTATGAATTTACAAATCCTTCCTATGGGATCCTTTATGTGGCATTTGAAGGACCTATTGGTCTGGGAATGGAAATAGATATTCTGAGGTTTGGAGCAATTAGTTTGATTATTGCTTTGCCACCGTAGGGTGTTTTTCTGCTGATATAAAATCTTTAGTCAGCCTTCGGCATTTGAATGTCATGCTTCTATATTTAAATGAATCTTCTCAGGTTCTAACGGGCAAATATAACTTTCTGGCTAAGTCATCTACAGAAGACCCTGAGGGAAAAAGTCTGTGTATTTGTCAACTTCCCTGGAAGTATCAGCTGTAGTCCCCAGCAAGGGCAGGATATTGGATTAATCGCTCCACTTCTTATTTCCTGGGAACATATTGTGTAGTTAGAAGGACATTTAACTAAGAAATATAAGAAAAATAGGCATTAAATCTCATATAAAAATGAGATGTACAAAATATTTACTTGCTATAATGTGTGTGTGTGTGTTTGTGAGTGCATGTTTATATTTTGGCTATTTGTAATCAAATTTCCCATTTTGATATAATGTAAATGAAGAATTGTTCAAGTATTGAAAATGAAAACTATATTAAAAAAGCACATTATCTTCAGATCAGAACTCTTCTTGTGTGTGTATGTAGGATTCATGAGAAAGTAGTTTGATTTACAGTAACTTTATATCCCTACAGTATGTCTTTTAACTTATCATCATGTTCATATTATACATGAATATGCAAATAATTTATATAAAAACAATCTAAAAAGGCATAAAATGAATTCAATAAAGATTTGTTAATTTTTATAAAGTGTCAATAACTTTGTCATTTATTAGTTTTTTTTTAGTGCTTAGTACCTAAAGCTATAATTGGAAAACAACAAGGATCAGGATGATTTTATATGAGTTGCATTTCATCAATATGCCTGGGGATTAGAAAATCCCTGAGTCATAAAACTTTCCTCTATTTCCAATGAAAATTCAACCCTGATGTCAAATAATTATAAGTTTATTAGGTACTTGTCATAACACTCGTTATAAATTAGATCATTTTATATTCAGAAGAACAGGAAAGGTAATTAAATTGGTGGTTTCATTAGTTGATGGACAGTTTTAAAGATTTTATTTCTTCTGAAAAATCAAAGTATATTGTTCTTTCATCTTCTAAGTGTTTTGTAGAGAAATCAGACTTAATAGAAATCTAGATTTTATATAATAAAATAATATCATTGTGAATATTGACTTGATTTCATTAATAAACTTTAATAAATATATTTTCAAGATGTGTAGCTTTAGTTTTAGAATTTAAACATTAGAATTTTTCTTTGTTAATGTGTGACTTCAACTTAAAAACACATTTAATTAGATGAATTAAAGGCAGAAAGTCATGATAATATTACCTGTTGTACAGTCTATTCTTTCAAAATATGCTAATTGCAGGAACTATAAATAACATGGATATGAAAATCTTTGTAAATCCTTAAGCATTATAATTAGCCTTTATGATTTCCTTAACTGGCCACACTTAAAGGTGTACAAGTGATTAAAAAGTCAGCCAAGCTGAAAAAAGACATTTTCAATATTTTTAGTCAATTAGGTAACTCTGAATTTGTGTTTTGGCCTCTCATGTTACTTTCTATTCTCCTTTATTTGGCACTGCTAGTGGAGCAGCAGAAAATGAAATTTATCACATGGTAAATAATAAAAGTCATGTTCCAGAGCAGTTTTAACCCATCGTTGGGGGCCATGCTTTATACTGCATGTTTTCTTCTCAGAAAAGCACAGAGCACTCTTACAACCCTCTCTCATACATAGTTTCCTTTGCATTTTTATTGTCTGAGTTGCTACTCTGTGGGGTGCTCTGGTTCAGTCTCCCATGCAATCGTTGCTATGTAGAACATCTATATGCATATATTTTTGAAAATGGGTATTGTTATTTTGTATGAATATATTTTAACTAAAATTGTCTTATGCATTTCATTCTTCTTCTTAATGTCTTTTGTCCAGCATTGTGCTTTTTGAAAAAGATTCATTCATGTTATTATGTGTCTTTTACTTACAATTGTCGTAACATACTTCATTGTGCACCTACCATTCTATCCCTATAATCAAACACTTTCACCCCCCAGCAACAAGCTGTAAGGTATATTCAATTAAGCAATGCTCCTTCAGCTGCCCTTTTTCACCATTTTTTAGATGAGGAAACTGAGACATGGAGAGTTGAATAATCCTAACACATTTGCACAGCTAGGATGCAGTCTGTTCCTAGATTCCACCACATTTTTAATTCCTACAGTGTGCTGTGCTGTTGTGTTATATTCCAAATAGTTTTATCCAGAAGGACGACTCTAGCCCCAACTTTGACCATTGTACATAGTTTAAACAGAATAATTCAGTGACTGAAACAATCTGAACTCTATTTGCTGTATGATGAAGCACACGGTATGAAATGAAGAGCTAAAAGTACTATTTTTTATAGCTTTGGTCAAAACTGAAATGGAAAGGAACTAATACTTATGAACTATCTACTAGGTGCCATGCATAGTAGCAAAGGTTTTGTATCCACTAATTAAATACCTATGAAGGAGCTAAAATGACTCCTTTCTAGCAAGTCAGAAAATTACCCTGAGTAATCATAACTGCTAACTGTGGCAGAATCAAAATCAAAAGTTTGCTTAATACTGATCATCCTTTTTGTACCAAACCAGAACTGATTTAAAAAAATAAAATAAAATAGTGATGAGATTGCTTGATTACTCTGATGTTTATCTAATTTTGGAAAATTGTATGCATAGCTTCAGCAAAAGTTCAGGTGAAATTGTTCCTAAATACTAATTTCTATGTGTTTTAATATTTTTTAATAACCTATGAGAGTGAAAGTAGAAAATACACATTTTGTATGTGATATATAATTCATATATGAATGGGAGATTGATTATCCTAGAAAACAAACATTTTGAAATGAAATTGATAAAAAAAAGTTTGAATGGGTTCTCATGTTAAAAAGCTTGTTGCATTCTTACAGCTGTTTGAACCCTGCCCTCCCTTCTGTTTCCTGGTATAGAGATGAACACCATTTCTATGTAAAGAATTATTTGTCTTCCATTTACCTCTAAGTGAAAATGACCAGCAGCTCTTTATGATGATTATGACATGTAATTGTTAAGGATCTGCAATAGTTTTTGGAAGAACCACTTTTAAAAGATCGTTGAAAAAAAATTTCATATTCTTTGAATAGATAATTTTTCTACACTTGAGCAGTGGTGAGTGAGATGATGAATCAATATCAGTTTAAGTACTAGGATGGCTCCTGAACCATAAAACTCATCAATGAAGACAAAGTAACTAAGCCAAAATTGGGAAGTAAATTATATTTCACCCAGGAGGGTCTCTAGTAGATACATTTTTCTCCCTTTATTTCTGCCTCAAGATAAATCTTGGGAGAGAGAAATGTTACAGAAGGGCCAAAACAGAGTTGAGCTCAACTGAAATTCTGACAGATTTTACTGTTCTGGAAGGGTCAGAGTCCTGCCCAAGGATGCAGAGGTTAGGGGAAGGCTACTGGGATGATATCCTGTGATATTCCCCTACTAACAACAGAGGAGATTGTTTTACTCCTCTCCCCATTGCTCAGAGGCAATTAGCAGAAGTAATTAATAGTGCTACTTTGAGAATGCTGTGGCTGCTTGATTTATTTTCAAATCAAATGCAAAATTGTAGTGTCCCATTAACAAACCCAAGGGGATACTTGACAGGTCTAATTTTAATGACTAGGTTTTTAAGATAAATGCAATATCTCAAAAACCTATAAGACATTTTTAAACAACTTAAAATTTTATAGAAGTTGCAATTTTATTTAGGATGGCATGAAGGTAAACATTTTTTGAAAAGGGGAAAGAGTTGATGGCATTTGTCATAAATTTTAGGACATGTTGTAAACTACTATTATGTCATAGTATGTACATTTATGCTACTATGATAATGTACTTTAGTCAAAATGGCCATGTTGACTATTGAAATCTTATTAAGTTGCAAATTAAAAACCTATAAACTATTTTTAAAGAACTTAAGTTTCTGCAGTAATTGTGATTTTTTTAGGGTGGTATGAAGATATATTTTTCAAAATTATTTTTAAAATTAAAGTGGAAGAATAGTAAAAATACTAACTTAAATATATGTCTAAAACTTTAAACACTATAGAAGTACTGATTTTCATGTTCTGCCCAAGTTATTTGAAATATATATATATATATATATACATGGAGTAATTTCATATTAAATCTGTTTTTGAAGGCTATATATAACATTTTTCTTTATACAATTCATTATTTTAGGGTCTGGAAATTGACCACTTACTAACTTTGTCCTTGAATAAGGTCTTATTATTACCTATTCTAGTTGCTTTTGTAAAACATATAGGAAAAGGAAGAGAAGCTTTTTCTTTTAAACATTTCTTCTAGCTCTAAAACTCTATGGGTTCCATGATCCTACATCTTGGATTTTTTTTTTAATTCCTTTGGAGTCTGATCTTCTTTGTTCATCTTTTTTATAAATTTGATTCAGACTACTTGGCAGAGTGTCATTTCTCTGACAGTCCATGACAATATATATTATTTTGTACAAATGTTACCTAGTGAATAGCTAGTAAATTTTTCTTTTTATGATTCTAAACTTACTGAGTTTGATTAATAGAATCTAATATTTTTATCTTCACATGTCATTATTTTAACCTTTATAGCAAGTTCATCTCTATAACAGACTTTAAATCTCCTTATACTCACAAATGTAGTTCAGGGGAAATGGCTTTCCTTCTTGCTCTTTTGATGTCTTCTTTGTCAACTGGATGGATGGGAGATTTTGTGCTTCTTTTAGATGAATTTTTTTCCCAAGCAGTAATTTTTCTATATTAACATGCTCCTCACCATATATGTTTCTTTTCTACACAATCTTCATTTAACTGCATTATTTTTGAGGTCGAGTTTAATATCTAAACACCACCGAATCCATTCCATACTCAAGATATTAGATTTTAGTTAGTTTTAATTTGAAGGATTTTGGTGATGGTTCTGTCAAGTTGTAGTAATTCAGATTCAACCATAACCCCTACTATCTATGTTTCTTTTAGAAAATGGTCTAGGGCCTGTATATGCTTCAGTATTTTGAAATCTTCACTGTGAAATCACCATGTGATATGTAAATTTTTTTCAGTCAAAAATATGTAAATCTTTACTTTGCAATTTTCCTCTGACTCAAGAGCTCGATTTGAGAAAAATAATGACAAGCCATTTTTTTTCTTCTCAGGGAAGCATTTGCATGACTTTCATATGGTATAAATATTTGCATAGGAAATATATCTTTTATTTTACATTTGCATGGCTCATTGCTTTCAGTTTCTCAGTTTATCTCTATGAAAATGCTTAAAAGCTGCATACTATTATTTTACAATTGTATCTAATCAAGAAACAACTTTTAATGCATAAACAACATCTTTATTACATCAAGTAAACATTGAAGGGAAATTGTCAAACTATACTATTTTTTTTTTAAAGAAGTGAGCCTACTTGTGAGATATAATTGAAAGGGTGAAAGAAGAAGAGACAAGCATTATAGCTTGCCCAGATCACTTGAATTTTTCTAATATCAATAAAATATCATTTGTTGCACTGGAATCATCTCTAATGCCCATCCTACTGAAGAAGGTAGAAAAACTATACAACAAAACAAAATGAGGGACTGGATAGCTCAGGTTAAAAAAAAGAAAATAGGAAGCAAAACAAATCCTTTGTAGAATAATAGCCCTTTCCTCTTAAGCTCTATTTGTTTTAATTTAAAAATGTATATTAAAAGTGATGAATAATTTTAAGTTCGATTAAAGATAATAACTTCATTTTATTTTATTTTATTTTTTATGTTTTTGGTACTGGGAATTGAACTAAGGGACCTGGCTTCGTAAAGATATTTTCAGGTTTAAAATGGGGTTATTAGCCGGGCGCGATGGCGCAAGCCTGTAATCTCAGCATTTTGGGAGGCTGAGACAGGAGAATAGCAAGTTCAAAGCCAACCACAGCAATGGTGAGGTGCTAAGCAACTTGGTGAGACCCTGTCTCTACATAAAACACAAAATAGGGCCGGAGATATGGCTCAGTGGTTGTGCCCCTGAGTTCAATCCCCAGTACCAAAAAGAAAAAAAAATATGAAAATATCTTTACGTTTGATTACTGGTAAGCTTATCTAAGTAGTCAGATTTTAGATTAATTTTTGGAACCACTTTGAGCATGGAATGAAGTTCCTAAATATAGTAATGTTTTTATAGACAATTGATAAATTCTGTGAAAATGATTATTGATTTTTTTTTTTTAACCTTCAGTCTAAGGTAATTGCTTAAAGAAAACAAATGGATAAATTGGGACGTATTTTGGCTGCTTCAGTCCAATCTGTGTTCAGCAACTTACTTGTATATCCTTGAGGTACTTATATAACCTTTGAGAACCTTCATTTTTCTGTCTGTATTATGTAGAAAATAGGACTGAGCTCTTATGCTTACAATTAGGAATAAATGAGATAGTCCACTTGAGCATTTATCAAACTGATTGCTACATCATGGAAATATTAACAAATGTTAGCTATTGTTGCTAAGGGAAAAGTATTTTAAAACATTCCATAGGAATATAAAATTCAAATAGAATTTAGAATATTATGTTTAATTAGTGAAAAGTTAAATTAAAAAGGGACACAAATATAATTTAGAGCAAATGTAAGTAACACAGTTAAAAAGAATTGTAGTACTTACAACAATTTTCAAGTCAGATTGTTTCACTATCATGAAGGGGAGAAGGAATAGAAATAGCAAGATCTTAGCAACTTAATGCTGCCAGGTAGTCTGGCAAAGTTTTGAAATAGAGATGGTGAATTCTCAGCACGGGGTTAGAAAGAAAGGTCACTTGAGTGATAGAATTATGCATATTTTCTACAGATGCAGGATTCTGAAAATGTGATTTACAGAGTTTATAGAAAAGGCAGTGAAGGAAGGAGGAACTAAAGATACGGATTGAGGTTTCAGCAGAGGCATAGTTTAGCCAGGGCTATGAGTGTTGTGAGAGAAATTTTAAGGATGAATGTGGTAATATATATGAAACACTCTCTGTTCCCTGGAAGAAAGGTTCTATAAAAACATAACGTATTGCTGATTCTTAGAATGAATGGTGAAGGTTGAAAGATTTTCAGACATAGGGAAAGGGCACATTCACAATCCAGTGAGAGGCAGAGGATATTGAAAATGGAAAGTCAGAAACAAGAAAGAAAAAAGAAGAAAATGTTAAAGCTCCTTAGAAGACTACATACAGCACAGTTTTAAACAGAACTGTCTTTACTTGAGTTGCTTTGTAAAATAAGGATTTTAAAAATGATTTTTACTTCGAAGATAACTGTACTCAGGATGAATAATTGAAGCACATGAAGATAAAATAAAATAGTGGTCAAAAAGAGCCAAAAATGAAATTGGTTATAGGTCTGAGGAAAAAATCACATAAAGGAAAATGTATAATAGGAACAGTAAAGAAGTGGATGTTCAAATGAAATTATTTGGCCAAAATATTTTGGGAAATATTGTGAGGGATTGAATTATTTTAGAACTTCTTTTAAAAAGTTTGTATGTAATGGCTAGAGTAGTAGCTTATGCAAGGATTTATGGCCAATTTTAGATGCATAAACAGAATTGAAGGAAATTAGAATGTGCCACCCAGAGTGTCTCATATGGAGCTTCTGATTACATGTCCGGATCTCATAATTGATGCAGAGGTGGCTGTCGGGTAACTCGGCCAACAGAGTGACTTTGAAACAAATCAACTATCCACATTATAAACACTACTGAAATGTGTTACTTGAAGGTCTATACTCCCTTCATGACATAAATCTGTATATACTTTTGATACTCTAATTAGGTTATCATACTATGTTTTTACTAAGTAGTATTAAAATTAGAATTTTACAGTTGAATGCAAGAGATGTAATATTTAAGGTCTTATGATTTGAGGAAGAGATTCTGGAAACAGATGTATTCAGTGCTCACAGGGAACAATTAAATAGTATAGTACTATGATAAATAGAAATCACGTGTATTATGTGTCTGAAATATACTTAGATAATAATAGATTTTCTTATTTGTAGCTGTCATCACTATGGGAATCTTTATGAAACAAAAATTCAGTGTTTTTGAGTTCAGAATGTTGTTAGATTCTTTTATTACACCAAATCACCACATATTTAAGTACAAATAAAGAATAATCTCTGGCTACTCCATTAGTATTATTTTTTCTGATATTAGGAGGAGAGTAATTTTGCTTTATTTCGGGACTATTCCTTTGAATTCTTCTTTCCTCTCACATGTCTCTTCCATTCAGTTACCAGATCATTTTGACTTTCTTTTCCAAATGTACCCTTTGCCCTATCTTTATTCGCTTATCTCCATCCCCATTATCATGCTTCAGACCTTTTCTCCCCAGGATTACTTGGTTGACTCTGAGTTCTTTGGCTTTTACCTCCATATTCCATTACCAATGTGGCAACTTGGGTGATTCTTTTAAGATGTATGTCAGATTCTGTCATTCTTTGACTCATACTTCACCATGGTGTCCAACTTCATTCAGTTAGAACGTATCCTTGTGCAGTCCAAACCTCCCTGTAGAATTTGGCTCCTGTCACCTCTCTGACATTGTCTCCTCTTACACAAGGTTTTGCTTGCTGTATCCTAGCTACATTGATCTGCTTTTCCCCTTCCAAGTACCTTCTTTCTCAGCATCTTCACACTAACTTGCTTTTCCTTCTTTCTGAATGTTCCTAGCCCTCCATTGCCATGACTGACCGCCTCACCTGACCAGCATAGTTGACATTGTTAACACATTGCAACCTCTCCCTTCTAATCACTTTTATCCCTTTTTGCACCTGTATATACTCCATAACATGGAGTAACACATTGCCATCTGGCATACTATACCACTTATTTCATTTTTTCTATTTTAACTCAAGCCCCAGGTAAACTGGGATTTTAGTCTGTGTGGTTTTACTTTTCTATCAGTACTAAACACAGTTTATGTCATGTAGAGATATTGAAAATATTTATTGAATGTATGAAGGATGTCACACCCAGAATCCTGCTATGTAATGACAGCTTGATAATGCATTTTCTTGATGTAATAAAAAACTGCAGGGAGGGGAGTCTCTGCCCAAAAGTCAAGGAAGTAGTACTTAGTAGGAGAGGAAGGTTAGAGATAAAGATGTAGTAAAGAAAATAAAGAGCAAATAAATGTACACAAAAGAAATGAAAAGGTCTATGATCTCATTTTGCTTGAAAATGTAAGATATCTTTTCTTTATTTTCTTTTTTTAAAGGTTAAGAATGCGATGTATTTGCTGAGTAAAATTAACATTTTAGCAAATAAAAGTACTCCAAACTTGAAACTTTTTCTAAAACTAGATATATATTAATCTTTTGACAGCAATAAAATTGACTTTCTAATCTGCATTCTCCATATAAAGCAAAAATAAAGTTATTTAGGCTACTTCAGCACTTATCTTCAGTATTTGGGTCTCTATGTTTTAAATAGTTATATTCTTATTTAATTCAACCAAAATTGTGGTGAAATGTTGGTTTCTAATAAACTTATGATATTCAAACTAGAGCCATGAAAATAATCCTATCTGCTTTTATAAGCAAACTGAACCTTGTCTGCTTGTTTTTGCCAATAGATGTCAGTGGTTGACCATATTAGCAAAATTATTGCAGATGCATTTGTTTTATTTCACTGTTAAAAGGCTAGTCTTTAAAGGAATGCTATATTCCTTAAACGATCCTTTTATTATTTCACCTTGGGAAGTATTATATATTAGGACATGGTAGACTTATAACAGAGAATGTTAATAGATTCCCTAATTTACTGAAACCATTAAATTTTAAAGTGCTATAGGAAGTATTCAAAAATCCAAATGAATTTTTAAAATGAATTTTTTGTTTACATAAATTTATATATATTTCTTTAGTTATGCAATTTTTAAAGTACAAGTTTTATTCACATTCACATCTGTTGTGGAGATTTTTATCAAGGTTTCAAGCAACTTACTTTCAAAAAAGTTCATGAACACTTCTAAGGAAGTTTGCAAATAAAGTTTTACTTCATAAAATTTATAAGTGGTTTCATAGCAACTTACTAGTCATTTTTTTTATCTACTGGGGATAATTGTATCACATTTTAATATAACATATTCTAAAGTCTTAATCATTTTTC
The DNA here is from genome assembly GCA_028644305.1 of Xerus rutilus. Classification (NCBI taxonomy): domain Eukaryota; kingdom Metazoa; phylum Chordata; class Mammalia; order Rodentia; family Sciuridae; genus Xerus; species Xerus rutilus. The sequence goes on from CM053410.1 coordinate 70,084,523, forward strand.
TCCCCTCAATGTTTCGTCACTTAATTATATGTTTTTGACTTAGAATTAAATTTAGATAATATATGGTAAATTTACTTGGATTAATGCTTTCAAAAAAACTTGTAAACAGATCTTTGGAATTTTTAAGAATGGTAAACTATGTTTTTCTTCTTTGGTCAGTAGGAAAACCCAAAAACCCTGAGATATTTCAAAATTTTTCTTAATCATGAATTTTTTTCTATAGAAAATTGTTATTATGTTGAAGAAAATATTGAGGCAGTATTTTGGTAAGGATGTCATTGAACAGAACTGACATATATGCCATCATTTATTGATTAATTCAACACATATTTATTGAGCTATCAGACACCTGGAACTTAACATGATTTCTTTCTTTCCTATCATTATCTATTGCCACATAAAAAGCTTTTTGTTCAGTTTCCTGTGTATAAAATGATTGTGTGTGTGTTTTAAAATAAACACATTAAATGAAAGAAAATACAAGCCAGAGTAGGAGAAAATATTTTTGATATTTAATTTGGCGCAAGATATGCATGCTGAAAACACAAGGAACTCTTATGAATCATGAAAAATAAGTACAGTCCAACTGAAAAAAAGCATGGGTAGAAAGTTAAGGAAATACACTTCATAACAGAGTGAATGAAATGGTCAATAAATATTTGAAAGAATGCTCACTAATATTAGCCATCAGAAAAATAAAAATTAAAATCATTATACACTCATTACATTGTACAATTTAAAACAATGGCATACATAAAGACGACTATGGAATGACAGGAACCTTCTCACAGTTTTGGTAGGAATAAAAATGTTCCCAACTCTTGGAAAACAGGTTGAAGTATCTTTTAAAGATGAACATTGTGCAAAGCCAATGACCAGATAAATCTAGGTAAATCTTTTCCTATGTATTTATTTAAAAGAATAGCATGCACATTTTTACTGAAAGATATGCATTAGAATGTCATTACCAGCATTGTTTGTAAAAATCTCATACTACAATTCAAGTACTTATTTATAATAAAAAGAATCAGTTAATTGCAGAATATTCAATAAAATATTCTACAGCAATAAAAAATAATGAATTATTACTATGTGCAACATGGATGCATTTCACAAACATTAAGTAAAAGACTAGTCATAAATGAGCCTGTATAAATTAATTACATTTCTATAAAGATCAAAAGCAGTCAAAATTAATTTATGGAGGCAGAAACTGCAATACCTTTAGGAGGGGTGATGACTGGAAGGTATCATGAGGTAGGTATCTAGATAGTTTGCAGTTTTCTTTTCTTAACCTGGGGTGTTTTACAGAAGACTGAGAAATTGATTTAAAAAATCTGATTTGTACATCTTTCTATACATTTCCTGTACTACAGTAAAATATTTACTTGAAAATTAAACTGATTACTCTTTACAAAACTATTAATAGAGAAACACTGGCACAATTCTTTTTGTTCATAAAAACACTTTACTGTTCCAGATGAAAGGATTCTTTGAATTTCTTCACAAGGTATTGGAAATAGCTTTCCTCATTTCCTCATTTACATTTTTAACAAGTACCTATAGCATGATATGTGGGGCAGAGGACAGTGATAGAGAATATAAGTAATTATATCTTAGATACTTCAGTGAATAAAGGCACTTAAATCACAACTTTGTTCTAAAATCTCTTGAAGGTTCCATCACAAGGGAAACATGAGGGAATACAGGGTTGTTTTGTTTTAAACTAATATAATAAAGCATATAAGAAGAAATAAGGAATATCTTTCTTGCTCTGAATTCTGAGAAAATATTACATATTTTTTATTTTTACTTATTTTTTTGGTATAAAAGTCATTAACCAACATAATGCCTGTGTTTATAGCTATTTTATTTTTTTATTTTTTACCATATATGTGTACATAAGATAATTCAAATCAAGAACCATGTTACCTATTTATTTAAATGCTTACCAGCAATAATTTTTTAAATTTTATTTTATTATTATTATTATTTTTTGGTACCAGGGATTGAACTCAGGGGCACTCGACCACTGAGCCACATCCCCAGCCTTATTTTGTGGTAATAAATATAAATATAGAGAGGGTCTCACTGAGGTGTTGAGTGCCTCGTCGTTGCTGAGGCTGGTTTTGAACTCGTGATTCTCCTGTCTCAGCCCCCTAATATATTTGTGGATAAAATGTAATGTTTTTATATAGATAAAGTATATATTATAGAATGACTAAGTCCATCTAATTAACATATCTGTCATCTCACATGCTTATTTTTGTGATGAGAACATTTAAAATATATACTTTTAGTAATTTTAAAATAAATGCTACATTATTATCAACTACATATAGCCACCATACTGTGCAATTGATCTTATTACTAATTACTAACTGAAACATTGTACCCTTTGGTCAATGTTTCCCTAATCCCAATCCCTGCCCATTCCATGCTCCCTACCTCACCCCTATTCAGTCACTGGTAACAACCATTCTATTCCTATATATATAACTGACTGTTTAGATTTCACATATAAGTAAGATCATGTGATATTTGTCTTTCTGTGTCTGGGTAATTTCATTTGGCATAGTGTCCTTCAAATTCATCCATGTTGTCACAAATGACAGGATGTCCTTTTTTTTGTTAAGGATGTAGAATATGCCATTGTGTATATGTACCACATTTTCTTTATTTATTCATCCATTGATAGACACTTGAGTTGATTCCGTGTCTTGTACATTGTGAATAATGCTTCAGTGAACATAGCAGTGCAGATATCTCTTTGACATACTGACATCAGTTCCCTTGGATATATATACCCAGAAAAGGAATTGCTATGCAATTTTTTATTTTTATTTTTATAATTGAAAAGGGATTCTGCTTGTTTGGTTGAGATTTGATTTTTAAAAAAGGGCTATGTTGAATGTTGACTCCTCTCTCTCAAAATATTCAGTTTTTCAGAAAATCTTCTCACCTCTATCTGACCATTTGTCACCTCCTCTATCACTCTGTCTCTAGACCAAACTGCTAAATGTCCTCTACCCCAATTTTTATCCCATTTGTCTCCAATTAGCTTTTCTTTCTTGCACCCTTTTTTCACCATTTTATTCTCACCAGAGCAGACAGTGTGATTCAGTGAGTTTTATACCTTCTGATGTTTCCTTCTTACTCAGTAATACCTTTTCCTTTCAGTTTGAAGAACTTCCTCTAGCATTTCTTGAAGGACAGGTGTGGTGCAGGTATGTTCTGTCAGTTCTGGTTTGGGAATGCCTTTATCTCCCCTTAGTTTCTAAAGGATAGCTATGTTGGATCCAGTATTGTTGGCTGATGTTTTTCCTTCAGTGTTGAATCTCATGTCACTCTCTCCTGTTCCATAAGGTTTTTGCTGAGAAGTCTACTGTCAGGCAAATTGGGACCCACTTAGATCTTACTTATTTCTTATCTCTTGCTGATTTGAGAATCTTCTCATTAACTGCAAACTTCAGGAGCTTCATTATGTCTGAGGTAGGCTTAGTTGAATTAAATCCGATTAGTGACTTTTAACCTTCTTACACCTGGATATTTTTATACTACTCTAGGTTGGGGATGTTTTCTGTTATCTCTTGAAATAAACTCTTTTAATTCTGTCCTTTCCTGTAAGTTTTTTTTTGTTTTGATTTTTCATTCTTTTTAAATTGCTTCCATTGTTCTGTTAAGTTTCTTTGTTAGATAAATGATAGCTCCTTTATGTTCTATTCAAACTCTCTAAATTGTCTTCAGACAGCATTTTTAGATTCTACATCCAAGACTGTACGCATACAGGTCACTATATGATAAGTTCTTCATGTCTTGTTTTGATCATTAGGTGAGGTCATGGCTCTCTGAAAGTTGTTGATGCTTGTCAGTGTTGATCACCTAGTCATTGAAGGATTAGGTATTTATTTCGGTTTTCCTAATATGGCGTCTTGTGCTTGTTTTTTCCCCCAATTCTAAGCAGCCTGCTTATTTTCTTTGAACCTGTGGTCTCTGCCACTATGTCAGCATTAGATGATGACCTAAGTCTAGGTTTGCTGAGTCCATTGTTGGTGTGTTGTCATTGCTTCAGCACCACAGGGTGATCCAAGTTCAGGTATGTCCAAAATATGCAGTTGGTATGTTGCCTGGCATGAACTCGGGTAATATCTAAAAAAGGTAAATCCATCTCTACCAGCAGGAAGCCCAGATACTTCATTCACAGTCATTGACAGGGCACTGAAGAATATTGTATAGGTCTGGGAAGAATGCAGTAGAGGTCCCAGCCCCAGGCTCCTATGCTATACTGTGGCCACTAATCCTTCAGTACTGTCACATTCTGAGTCCTTAGCCCATGTACAATACTGGGTAAGACCAAAGCCCACACTGCCTACTACTCAGGTGGGCTCATGGACCAGAACTTGTACAATCAGCCATAGGTCATATTGGATAGAATAAAAGACCAAAAGACTGGGACTGTATGTCTCCAAATAAGACCTGGGCCAGTTCACAGGTTTCATCTGTAGGCATCCCTGGGTATGGTGAGCATTTGGGATCTGCCTAGCATTAGGTTTCACCAGTCTTCCACTGAGTTCCGAGACAAAATTCTATGTTTATTACTTTGCCCTACTCCTAGCAAATGGAGACTTGTTTCACTCTGTGCATCTCATGGTTGTGTAGTATTGGCCAAGGCTGATCCTTAGCATGAATCCTGACACTAAGTTCGGTCATACTTGAGTCTCACAGCTGCAGGGCTCAAGAGTACACATAGGACTCATGCAGCAGTTGGAAGTGATGTATGTTTCAACATGAATCCATCCCACCAGAAAACAAGTCACTTCTTAGTGCTAGGGCAGAGTCTCCATCCATAAGCATTGGATATACTGCCAGAGGCTTTTGGGGAGGTGGTGGAGAAAATCCTATGGGTACTAAGGCTGATGCTAAGCTGGGTCGCATCTGACTTTTATAGCAATAGATACCTACTCCATCCTGGGTGGGTGGCATGCCCAAGCCCGTATCAAAGCTGGTGAAGATACAGGTTAGAACTGGAGTCTGTCCTCCTGACACACAGGTCTCTACCTGATCATGGGGTTTGGTTCTGGGCAGGGCCAGAGGAACTCTGACCTTGATACAGGGGCCTGTGGTTTCTGCATCCTGCTGGGCTTCACTGTGGTATACCCAAGACTGAGCTCCAAAGTAAAGTCCTATATTAGATTTCCTGCCCTGTTCTCCAATGAATTGACTTTTGCTGCCTCTTTTCTACTGCTCAAGGTTGCAGGAGAGGTGGTAGGGTAGCAGTATCATAGCTGCCTGGCTAACAGTTTCAGCAGCTCAGTCCATGGGTACTCTGCCTGTTAAGGGGTCTAAGTCTGAGATTTAATTCCTTCTCTCTCCCCTAGGGGGAGGCATTTCTCCCCATGCAGCTTGGATTTGAAAGACGGGTGATACAGGCAAGTTTTTTGATCCCACCTTCTTTGATGAGTCTTTTGTCATTATTATACTAACTGTGGTCTCTCATATGGCTTCCTTATTTCTTGTGAAGGTAGATTGGCACTTAAATGGTTGCTAAAATTGATGTATCTATGAGGACAGCATCACTGGAGAATTTTACATAGCTGTTATCTTGTTTCATTTATGATACTTTATTTCCTGTAGATACCTAAGTTCTGTCATGAAATACAACTGAAATACAACTGACTCCCTGGAGAGGAATGTTTCTGTGAAGAATGTGCAAAAGATATCCTTACTCTTTCTTTTCAATGGTATTTTGAAAAGAAATATTACTTAATTGTACAATTTTTTAAAACAGATTGCTTTACTTTGTGTATCAAGTGCATAAAATAATAATGAATAAAAATAGCAACTTTCTTTTGAGAAAAATACTTTAAAATAGATTCCAAGGCTCTTCATTTTTTTTTCTAGCATGATATTCACTCAATATCACATACATTATATGGGTTATGTTCAGTTCCTGTTATTCCAAAAAATATAGCATTTATTTGAGTTCTATATCTAAAATATTAGGAAGAAAATAACTGTAAAATTTAAGCTTAGTGAGAAATCAAAAGATCTCATTAATGTTTTTGTGTTTTTTAAACATGAATGACTATAAATCCTTTCTTTCCCCATGGTTTGTGGTCTTGAGAAAGCTCAGGCTGTTGCTCCTCAGCTGTGATCACCTGTAAAGAACCAGACACTGTTGATAAGCCTTGCTCCTCCTTGTAGGTGATGCCATAGCTACAGATACATATGCTTTGTGTTTTATGGAGAGGAAAAACCTAATAGGTGCTGATCTCAAACTCTTCAATATTATAGTCAAAACATTTATAGTAATGTTCTCAATGAGAATTTAAAAGAGAAAAAGTTAAATACTGAAAAATTTCTTTAGATTTGAAGATGTTATTGCAGTGGTCACAATGAGGTCATCTCCATTTCTTAATTTTCTGCACTCAAGCTAAAAACACAATTAAAAAGATGTTGGGGATTTTTGGAATGAAACATCAGGTTAAATGCAAGATATGAGATTATATGTATGAATATTATATAATGTACATGCATATGTATATATACATCATCCAAATAAGACCTGATATTTATAATTGATATATACTATATAGACATACACATATGTATATAAATTTTATACTATACATACATACACATGTGTATATATGAGATATAGCAGTGAAGAGGATTATTAGAAAAAGTCATACTCTGTTTTAAAATTTTATTTCTTGTTCTCTAGGTGTATGTGATGTTTCTCTAAAGGTTTTCTATATCATAAAAGGAAAGTAATTATTCATAATCATAAATCTTTCTCTTATATTTAGTCATAGTCCTTGGGCAACATCCTGAAATTTAATAAACTTGAATTTTGTCCTAAGAAAAGTAAAGGTGATTTAATGGTCAAGACCCTGTCACAGAAAATATGTTTCTCGGAGCTTTCCAAGTTGGTGAGCTTGTCAGTGTAAGAAGCAGTTGAGAAGCCAAATAGAAAGACATTCTTAAAACCATTGAAGGCATAAACTAAAAATAATAAGCAGTATGAAAGCACTTCTTTTTCCATAGGCTGCCTTCTATAGGAAATCAATGTAGTGGAAATTTCATTGGATTTAGAATTAGAAGATCAAGTCTTAATTCTTCCACTTCAAGTTGAGCGATGTTGAAGAGGAAAGACATTTTTGGACCTCTGTTTGCCCCCTGGAAGAACTGGCAGTTAAGAAAAAGTTCTGGAAGTTTCCTTCTAGTATCAAAATAATATTCCACATTCCCTCAAAAATCCAAATATCAGAAAATTCAAATAAATTGACAAATGCCTACTATTTGTTGTTGGTGTTCTAACTGTTGCAGCTAAAACCCAGATCAAACAAAACAAAACAAAACAAAAAAACTCTAGCAAAAGCAATAAAAATCTCACTCAAAATCACCTTGATCTGCTCATGAATCTCACTCACAGTCTAAAGGGGGCATACTTTGTAATAAATCTACTGAGAAAAAATGAATTTTAATAGAAATTTGTATACTGAAACTGAACCAAGAGGACATAAAGGCCTGAACAGATAACTAACAAGCAAAAAATTTAAAGCAATAGTAAAATGTCTCCCAAAAGAAAAATTAATAAATATGCCCAGGTCTGGATGAATTCAATGCTGAATTTTATAGGCCTTTAAAGAAGTACTAACACCAATGCTCCTTAAAATAGTTCTTGAAATGGGTAAGAAATGCTTCCAAACTCATTCCACAAAGCCAGTATCACCCTGATAGTAAAACCAGATAAGAACACAACAAATGAAGAAAATTGTGGACCAATATCTTTGATCACATAGAAGTAAAAAACCATTAGTAAAATTCTTATAAACTGAATTCAACCACACATTAGAAAGATTATACACCATGGTTTCATTTCAGAAATGTAAGGATGGTTCAACATATGCAAATTAATCAATATAATACACCACATGAATAGAATCAAAGGTAAAAATTACATGATCATCTCAATAGTTATAGAAAAGGCCTTTGACAAAGTTCAAAACACCTGCATGATAAAAGCCCTGAAGAAACTATAGGAGAATTTTAAGAACAAAGAGTATATATGACAAACCCAAAGCCAACATCATGCTGAATAGAGAAAACTGAAACCATTTTCTTTAAAATCAGGAATAAGGCAAAGATGTCTACTCTTACCACTTCTATTCAAGATCCATAATGTGGGGGAGGACACGGGAAAAATGGAGAAACTTTGGTCACAGGGGTGGGTCAGGGGGACAGTAAAGATGGTGGAATATGATGGACATCATAGCCCTAGCTTTATGGATGACTGCATGTATGTTGTGATTCTACATCACATACAACCAGAGAAATGAAAAGTTGTGCTCCATCTGTGTACAATAAATCAAAATGCACTCTGCTATCATGTAAACCTAAATAGAATAAATAAATAAATTATAAAAAACAGATAGTAATTGAAATTTTAGCTAGAGCAATTAAGCAACAAAAAGGAATAAAAAGAGTGCAAATAGGAAAGAAGTAGCCAAAATTACCCTTACTTATAGATGATAATCATCCTATACTTAGAGAACTTTAAAATTCAACCAGAAGACTTTTAGTCTTATAAATTCACTGAAGTAACAGGATACAAAATCAACATTAGAAACTTTTCTGTACACCAATAATGAACCAATTGAGGAAGAAATCAGGAAAAAATTCTATTCACAATAGCGTAAAAAATAAAACACCTAGGAATAAACTTAACCAAGAAGGTGGAAGACATCTACGATAAAATTTGAGAACACTGGAGAAAGAAATTGAAGAAGACATTAGAAGATAGAAAGGCTTCCTGTGTTCAATATTGCTAAATATTGTTAAATACTGTTAAAATTGTCTTATTATTGAAAGTGATCAACAGGTTTATTTAGTCTCCATCAAAATTTCAATGACATTCTTCATAGAACTAGAAAAAAAAAATCCTAGAATACATACGGACGAAAAAAAGACCCATCATAGCCAAAGCAATCCTGAGCAAAAGGAGCAAAGCTGGAGGTATCGTAATACCAGATTTCTAAATATACTATAGAACCACAGTAGCAAAACCAGCATGCTAATGAAACAAAACCAAAGTGAAATAGAATAGACAGCACATAAAGAAACCCACACAGCTAAAGCCATCTGATTCCTGACAAAAGTGCCAAAAACCTTTGCTAGAGAAAAGACAGTCTTTAATAAATGGTGCTGGGAAAACTGGCTCTCTATATATAGGAGAATGAAACTAAATCACTATCTTTTACCCTGTGCAAAGGGAATTCAAACTGGAGGTGAGAGTCTGAGTGGGTAATGGGGGTAGAAATGATCAAAATATATGTACGCATGAATATGCCACAATGAAAATCACTGTTCTGTATATTTAACATGCACTAATAAGAATTACCACACAGAAAAAAATTGTATACTTATCCTTCCTGCTTTTCTGTCACTTGCATGGACTTAGAGATGTAGTCTACCATTTAATTCCTGTATAAATGTGAGCAAGCCGAGTTTCAGTTCTCTCTTCTGTTAAATAGGAATGATAATATATCCACTTTGGTAAGATTTAAGATAAAAAGATAAAAAGTTCTGTGAAACATGCAAAGCCTCTAACAGTTGCATGCAAAGCTCCTGTATCTGCACATAGTTCAAAACTGCATCCTCTTGAGCCAGGCACAGTGGTGCACGCCTGTAATCCCAGCACCGTGGGAGGCTGAGACAGGAGGATCGCGAGTTCAAAGCCAGCCTAAGCAATGGCGAGGTGCTAAGCAACTCAGAGAGACCCTGTCTCTAAATAAAACACACAAAATAGGCCTGGGGATGTGACTCAGTGGTCCAGTACCACTGAGTTCAATCCCTGGTACCAAAAAAACAAACAAGAATTGCAACTTCTCTGCTTTATCCAACCTTTCTTGTTGAACAAATTATGGTCTGTTTATTAGAAGAGTTCAAGCAGTCTAAAATAATAACACAAGAGCCTTAGAGGGATGAGGACAACTATACACAATTATTAACTTCATCAAAATAAAAGTGTTCTACACTTCTGAATTTGTCCCTATGTCTCATAGCTATCTTGAAATGTATGCCATTGATTGCAAGGAATAGTGTGCTCATCCACATCCTGGAGAAATAGACTGGAGCATGATGCTGGTAGACAAGGAGTTAGATGCATTTGTCATTATTTCTAAACTATTTTGTTTTATGGAGATTGACCATAACAAAACCATGACTTCTACCTACTTTGTTAACTCACAGAAAAATTTCATTGCACAGTATTTCTTTTTCATTGAAAGATAGGTTCTTGGGAAATTGCCAGATTATGTTAAATCAGTTGGGTTAATATCACTGCTTAACACTTAAAGAGGTAGTATCTTTCTAACTGAACATTAAGAGATTAATAAATTAGATTAAAAGAAAATGAAAAACTAAGATTTAGTTTCTAATTCAGATTATATCCATTCTGTCTTCCAAACACTGAATGTAGATTATAGCAACATTAACTCATACAGGTGATCACCCAAGAGGACTGCCCTTCCATTTACACATGTATAATCTTTAGTAATAGCTGTAAAAAATAAATCCAGATTCTTAGTTCATTAAACCCAAAGTTTGTCTCTAGCACTGCTACTAAAGAAATAATTTAAAAAGTTAGTATTCTTTCTAAGCCACTCATGACATCCCAAAAAACCTAACTGTAATTCTCCTAAATAACTTAATGTTCTTTTAATATAATCTGTTACAAGCATATCATCCATTACTATGTAAAGACTGGAATACATTCTTTCCACTTTAGAAATAACATGTACCATCAGTTTTCTCTTCTTCATATAAAATACTTTTATCTTTCCAATTTTTCTCCCTTTCAACAGTTGAAGGTGTTTCCTATTTCTTGTGCTTCAATTGTTTAAGATGTTTTCTTTTATGGGTGATATTAAACTCTATTTTTCATTGTTCATGATATTATCAATCTTTTAGCCAGAAGACCATACTGCACTGATATATTCAGAGGGCATGCTACAGTGACTTCTACTTCTCTTTCCCTAGCAAAAATCAATAGCTTTGGAGTCCATCATCATTTATAACTATTATTCAGATTTTTTTCCTCCCAAATTCCAAGTGCATTTTTGTTTACCATCTAAAGAGCCTTGCCATATCTTCCTAAAGTTGTTTTTTTCCCCCTAAGAAGTCGATTCACATGGCAGAGTCTACAGATTGCTAACTACTATTTTTTCCCCTTTATTGATGGAATCCCTGTGTTTTAGCAAAGCACCCTTGCCAGCTATCTTTGCAACTGGTTACAGCTGTGAAGCTGGAATTTGGCCAAGAGTATACACGTTGAAGTAATGTCTATGAATTCTAGATGATAATTTTATGAGAAAATTGCTTGCACTCCAGTTTCTCTAATTCCTTCTTATCGACTTAACTGTGAATATGACAAGCTGAAGGAATAAGAGAAAAGCCAGCAAGATTTCAGAATGTTGTGCATTGGGGTCTTGGACTGGTAGATGTATCTGGACTGTATTTGAAAGATAAGTGAAGCTGTATTATTTTAGCCATTGAATTTTGACATAGTTTTGTTAGAGTAGCTTTGCCTAACAGCTGATTAATGAATTGCATAACACTGAAATTTCATTGCAAAATTTTCTGGATGACTTATAAAGTGCCAAAGAAGTCTATATAATTGACAAATTTCTATTTTCAAATTCATCTTTGGTCTTCTAAATGTCCTCTCAAATTACTTAAGAACCATTCATTGGAAGAAAACTGAGAGCACATCACTGAAATACACTTTGCAGGAACATCTAATTCCTTTTTAGAAGAAGTAAGGAATTGAAATCAATAAACCAATGAATCCAGCCACTTTGTTGCTGTAAGAAAATATGCATACCAACATTTCTTGATATTGATGCTGTTCCCGAGGAGTTATTGAACTTAGTTTATGAGAATGAATCTAGGACAATGAAAATGTAATCAATTAGCAAAATGAAAACAAGTGAAAATGATATAGCATTTTTGCATATATAAATTTTAAAAAGACATAGTAATGGGTTATTATGAATAAAAAAAGGACTTGAAGTTTTAACTTTTGTCTGAAAAGAAGAAACAATATTTTTGTATTTTAATCATATTGTATTGGAATATGTTTGATTTGAACTTTATTATATGTAAAATACTATTTTGTATTGTGAGCATGTCTTGGGAAATAAATACTTTGATTTCTAACATAATTTGATTTCATTTCTTTTATAATCATAATATAAATGACAATTTATTGGTCTTACTTTCCCTCCGTTTTGTTTTGTTTTCCTTCTGTCTTTCCTTCTGGAGTGAGACCTTCTTGAGATCAACATCTGTATTGTTCAGTACTCTATCCTTAAAATATGTAGAATTAACAAATGAGTGAGTGAAAGAAAATATAAGTTATTTAATATGATGGTTATTTTAGGATGTTTACACTTTGAGTTGTAAGCTGTAAATGGTTCCATTTTGGGTACAGTGGGGGATTTAAAACTGAATCTGCAAAATTTCTTTTAAGAATTTTTTAATTCTATGGGGAATGAAATGACAATTGTAATAAAATGATGAAATCAGTATATTTCATAACGAGATACTAGAAGTTCAGAAGAACAATCTCATGGGATCAAGAAAGCATCAGCAAACAAGACATTTGAGATGAGATTTAAAACATGGGAGTTGCTGGTTGGGAGAAAAAGTCTTAAGAGAAACAGGTGTAGTGAATTCTATGAGCAATGTGTGGGGTTTTAAACATAGAGAAATCATTCGGTGACCTGAATATAGTGAATAAGGCAAAAGAAGGAAACATGATGAGCAAGTTAGATATTAAATTATCTAAATGCAAGTTTGAAATTGCAACACTTGTCTTTGGATGCTGGATGGTTGCTCAAGATTTTCGAAAAGGGCTACAAAATGAGTAAAATTGTATTTTATAAAGGAAATGTAGCAGCTATATATAAAATGATGAGATAGACACAGTGAAAGCAAGTGAAGATGTCAGTCACAGTACCCTGTGGGTGAATCTGAGTTAGAGTAAGGGGTTTGGGAATAAGACAGTAGCAGATAAAGAAATATAATGCAAAAGACTTACCATTATTTATGGACAAGAAAAAGGGAAAGGCATAGATGGGTCTGATGTTTTAAACTTTTATGGCTGGAGAAAAACTATATTTTATGTAAGAACATGATCCTCCATGGTAAGACTGAATCCAGTACATGCTATCAGGTATCTTTCTTGGGGATACACAAGATGGATCAGGGTATGTGTAGACATAGAAAGACTTTAAAAGGAATGAAAATAGTATTTTAACTCACCATTGTGTTTCATCCTTGGAGAAAAGGAGGACAGTAAAACTTCATGTCCTTGAAATGGCCCTCTGTGTTCATTATTTAAAACCACATTGACTTCCCTTGTTGTCTGCTGGGAATTAGGGCAATTTAATGTTATCTGTGGAAAGCTGCTTCCTTTCTTTTTCTTTTCTTTTTTTTTTTTTGGTACTGGGGATTGAACTCAGGGGCACTCGACCACCGAGCCACATCCCCAGCCCTATTTTGTGTTTTATGTAGAGACAGGGTCTCACGGAGTTGCTTAGCACCTTGCCATTGCTGAGGCTGGCTTTGAACTCGGGATTCTCCTGTCTCAGCCTCCCAAAGTGCTGGGATTACAGGCTTGCACCACTGCGCCCGGCTACTGCTTGCATGCATACCAAGTTCCTTGGAATACTGGTCATACAATGTTTTAACATAAGCTAAGCTAATGATGTCGCTGCTTCTGTAAGCTGACCTATACAATGTTCCTCCCTGAAGTAACTAGTGTGGAATGGAGAATACTGTGGAGAAAAGATATGTCACTTGTCCAGTGCCACTGGATGAGGCATTGTTAGAGATGGAAGCACTATTTTCTGGTGTAGCACTGTAAGGGACAGAGGTGCAACTTTGCACCTAGTTTTTCTGCAGTAATTTTATGAGGGATAGAAGTGCTACTCAGTGAAGTACCACAAGGAAATTCTGTTCAGCCTATCACTACTGGACCTTCTCCATGAGCATTTTCAATGCAAGTTATGTTTTGTATGCCATCTTTGGGAACTTATTTTGGTGTCTCAGTAACCTGTCTCATTACTCTAGCACAACTGGGCTGTAAATATTACCCAGAATCTGGGATAGCATTGGTCTTGACAAACTTGCAAAATTAGCTAATGATGCCTTATTTGTTTCCTGCCTTGCAGACTTACCACTTGTGATCTGTTGGATTAGGTAGTATGGGTGTCATCCTGGATAGAGTTAGAGAGGTTGCCTCTGCTCTTATTTGTCCTCTATTCTCTCTCCTGCTGCTGTTCAAAGTCTCTGACCTCTCCATTCCAACTCCTCAGGGTCCCTATCTCCATATTTCAAGGTGAAAATAGGTGACTGTATTTGCCAATTTGTATTAATGGTTATAATAGAAGTCTGCATGAGGACTTTCTTCTGTTCTACCATAGAAGCTTTGAATTTATCCACTTGTTGTTCATTCATCATGGGACTCCATCATGGTAGTTTAGAACTGACGAGATGCACAGATTGGGAGGGAATTTTGTTGATTATGTTTCCAGCATCTCAATCCTCAAATTTTGACTACATATCGCTCTTGTTTACAAAATAGTTGCCTATTATGCTTGTCTTAGAAAAGTATAACTACTGACCTCATGAAATCTGTACATTTGGCATTGCATGCATTTAATATAAATATCAAATCAGATTATGCAGACACACAATAGATGTGTCTCTTATATGGCATGTGGGAGGCTTCGTGCCACTTCCTCATAAGTAAGGCAGTAGTAATGTGGTCATGTTACTTGTCTTCGAAAGTTGTTACATAATTTGGATGAACAAGGAAGTGTGATTTGTGAATCACAGAGTGCTAGAAAATATATAGTTTTATTGTTTGTGGTTATATAGCCTCAGATTATACATTTACATGGACCCTGGCATGATTCTTCTGGTATAACTTTCAAGATGTTCAGTTTCAGAATCTTGCTTTTAGTTTACTGGTGACTACTGAGGAGATAACTGAATGGTATCAACTCCCAATTCCCATTCTGCAGACTATTTGATGAGATATTTTCATTATCATAAAACAAAAAGTATTAAAAATGAAAAGACCAAGAATTCCATGTAGTATACTTTACAGCTGCCATCTAACTGAAAAATCCCAAACACAGATGCTAATTGGACTTTTAAATGAATTATTAAAATCAAAGTAATGAATATTCAGATATGTTGCAATCAATAGTTCAGTAAACTATTGTTGAGAGAATCTCTAAATCCTAAATGTGTCATAATGGAAAAGCTTAAAAATATGTCAAAACACTTCAAGATTTTCATCTCAGTGCTAACTCTTCAATGAATTTGTGTATTTATGTGTGTGTGTGTGTGAGAGAGAGAGAGAGAGAGAGAGAGAGAGAGAGAGATTGATTGATTGGGATGTTCCTCTAGTCAAAAAATAAATGTCATAAGTTATATGTAATTTACTACACCAGACTCAGGTTTTACATACTCCTTTTGTTTTATAGACTTTCATAGCTAAAGAGATATATAACTCCTCATATGCTTTCTCCAGTTACTTTGTGATTAATTGACTAGAATGAAACACTATAGGTGTATAGCAGGGCCAAGACTAGTGGGGAGCAAGTGGGGGTACTCTCAGGTATAAAATTTGAAGGGGTACCAAAAATCCCTTAGTAATCAAGATATACAAAGATCATTGATGAACCAAATGTGAAATTTTAAATAAAAGCAGGGTCAGTAGTATTAATTTTTACTTTTGCTTACGGCTGTGTAACATGGCTCAGAACAATATTGGTATATAGATAGTTTCTTTAGTCTCTGAAGCTATAAACTTCTCAGTTATCTCTTCTAAGTTGCTTTTAAGATAAAAAATTAGACCATTTATTATCTATACTAATCAAATATTTTAATATACTTTTTAATTGTCTTAATTTTTAAACTCTATAATGATTTATAATGGTATACAATATTTTGGTGGGTTTTGCACATGAAATCTGACCAATAAGAGATTTCTAATCAGTTAACCTATGTATTTTTACCACTAGAAATAAAAAAATATGTATTCACAATTGATGGATTCCAATTTATTTTTTCTTACTTTAAATATAATACAAATCTTTATATATATATATATATAATTTTTAAAATGTTTTTGGTTACACAAACATCATAATCAAGAAATTATTCTAACATATAGGTATAAAAATAATGGGGAAAATTTTGTGCTGCATACAAAAAATGTGAACCCAAAATTCAAAGATATTTGTGTACTTATAGAAATAATTACACATATAAGTACACACATATTTGTGTACTTATAGAAATAATTTTAGAAACTAGTTGACTCCTAGCAAGTAGTTATCCAACACAGGTCTGGAAAGAATATCAATAATTTATCTCCTATCATTATAAGAGGTATTTTCCTCAGAATATCAGAACCTCTCTCCATTATTACACAGAAATTTCATTTCCATAATTCAGTTTTCTTAAAGACTCAGGTATGAGTTTATTCCCTGCCTTGTGACAACAATTTAAAGAAGAAATATAGTTTGTCTGTAAGCAGTGGAGCAAGTTGATAAGGAATCTGGCTTTAGACTTACAGAGATCTGATCATAAGGAATACTTATAAGTTATATAATTGAGGGAGACTCTTGTGTTGGATCTATGGTTTGAATGTGTCCTCCAAAAGTTCATAGTTGGCAACTTCATCCTCAAATTCACAGGTTAATAGTTTTTGCAGGTGGGGCCTTTGGGAAGTAATTAGGATTAGATGAAGTCTTGATGGTGGGGCCCCCATCATAGTATTAGTGACTTTATAAGAGGAAGAGCAACCTAAGCTAGCACACTTGTTCTCTCTCACAAAGTAAGACCCTTGGGGCTGTTGTGATGCCGTAGGAAGGTTCTCACCAGAGGCCTGAACCTGGCTCTTGGACATCTCAGCCTCCAGAATTATCAGCTAAATAACTTCTATTGTTGAAAATCTTTCTGGTCTTAGGAGTTGTCTTATAGCAACAGAAAACAGGCTAAGACAGTTAACATTAGGCTTTACAACTAAAAAGAGAAAATAATCATGGCTAAATACCTGATTCAGTTGTGTGATAGCCATCACATTTTTTTTCTTTAAATTAATTTATATTTACTAATGAGTATCTCAAACCATGGGCCATTAACAATTTAATCTCGTTCATATTTAATCTCCACCTGCATTCTCCTCACACACCAAGCGTAGAGGAAATTTGGAGAGGTTAAATCTGTCTAATCATTTAGTGTCAATGAATTTAAGATCCTTTAAAAGAAAATAATTGATTATTAGTCAGACATTCATGCATAAAATTGGTTTTAAAGAATATGTGTAGAGGTAAGAGAAGTGAGAGAATAGAAATGAAGGGGTATAACACAAGAAATGCTGGTGGTGGTGGTAGACATTTTTCAGTCAAAAAAAGTAAGTTAAAATGTGAAATTTAAGTGAAAGAGAAATTACTGTTTGAATAATCCACTGTAGGGTTTTCACAAAGGCCAAAATTGGAAGCTCGCCAAATTATTTAACTTTCTTTTTCTTTTATATGAACAAAGAAAGGAAAAAATAAATAAATATTTATATATGAACAAAGAAAGGAAAAAATAAATATTCTATGACAAATTGCATGGAAGAAGTTAAAGCTTGCTTCTTATACAAAGAGACCGAGGCTAATTCAAAATTGTATAAAATGGTCTTTTTTTCCCTCTCTCTTGTGTGTCTCTGTGTGTGTGTGTTTCCTATAAGAAAGAGCTATGTTGAAGCATGTTAGTGTCTTCCTGTTTAATTACTGGGTTCAAATAAGCTTATCAAAGAGTAAGATTATTTAGTGATTCATCAGCAGAAGATATAGTTAATTGAAAAGTGTTTTCTGTCTCCTAATTCTACATAATGTATGTCAGATGTTCTATACATATTGAGGCCATAAAATAATTTATTAGATGTACTTAATAACTTCAACCATTTTAAAAGTATGTTATCAGATTTTCTAAATTGTTTTAAACTGCAGAATGCAATTATGAAGCCAGGATTTGGACATTACTCCCATCTTAAGGTAATTTACTTGAATTTTAGTCAGAGAACTTATAGGATGATGTGAGAATGAAGGGGGTATAACACAAGAAATGCTGGTGGTGGTGGTAGACATTTTTCAGTCAAAAAAAGTAAGTTAAAATGTGAAATTTAAGTGAAAAAATAAATATTCTATGACAAATTGCATGGAAGAAGTTAAAGCTTGCTTCTTATACAAAGAGACCGAGGCTAATTCAAAATTATATAAAATGATCTTTTTTTCCCTCTCTCTTGTGTGTCTCTATGTGTGTGTGTGTGTGTTTTCGATAAAGTATCAGCAAAAATTAGGACCAAAAATTATTATATTTAAAATAAATTTTCTAAAACAAAATCTGATTGCACTACTTTTTCAATTTCCACTTCCCACTAAAATCTTTCTCTCCTGTTCCAGAACTTTTCTGAGAATCCTGGTCTCCCAGTTTCTAAGACTGGCAAATCTGCATGTTCTTTGAAGATTTTCACTCTTCCCCACTTCTTTCTTACGAGCTCAGCTATGCATCCAAAAGAACATGTGTTGTATTTGGCCAGAACTTATTTGCTTTTAAAAGAAGTTTTGTCTTTTTTTGTTTTTGTTTTTTGTCTTTAAAACATCTTGTCTGGCATATTTCCAAAATTGAAAATCACAATCATAAAAGAGAGTTAGGGTGAATAACTCTTCCACTTGCAAATGATATATTCTGGATGGATGCCACTTTTATATAGAAATGGTAGGTAGGTAGGTAGGTACGTAGGTAGTTTTAATGTATGTTGCTTAGAGCATATGCTTAAAAACATGAATTTATAGTGCTCTATGATGGAAATGGTCTATATATCTTTGTTGCCAATGTAGTACCCATTTGCTACATGTACGAATTGAGCATTTGAAATGTGGCTAATGTACTTCAATTTTAAATTTTAATTAATTTCAATTTCAATAGCTATATGTGGCTACTGCTATCATATTGGACAATGCCTTTCTAGACAGTGACTTTCAGAAGCTGAGCCAGTGGGAGTGAGAAACAATTTTGATGTGTGTAGTATGGAGAAAAATGAGAAAGATTACACAGGAAAAGCACTGAAATAAAGATACTAGAAGTGTGAGGTTAGAGTGAGGGAAGTTTTAAATAAATTTAATCTGAGCACTGTCCCACTGCTTCTGTCTCTGCTTCTCAGTGCCTAGAAGGCCGTAGTTCAAATTCCCAAAGAAGTGATATAATACAGTCCAAAAACAAACTGTTTTCAGTTATTGTGGAAAGAAGTAATCTGTGTATTTTTTGCCTGCACATTTATCTAACTAGTTTATACAATTAGTAAGCTACTATTTATTAAATTATGGTACATTTTTCATAATAATCAAAATAGTTCAATGTAGTTGGTACTATTAGTTACCTACTCAATTCTCACTGGCCTTCAGGGGAAAGCAAATGCCAGAGAATAGCAGAGACAAGCAGAGCAGAGAACTGCAGCCCATTCTACCTCTTGGCCTCCTACTACATGAAGCAACATGCTAACATTGCTTATAGTTTCTTTTTTCCAATCAGAGAGGTAAGCAATAGCATCCTTTGTTGCTTCTGAAGCTATTAATTGAACAATGCCAGGAATTAATTCAAGAAATCTTCTTTTTTGGTATTCCTTTTAGGTTAGTAACTTGGACTAATGTTTACTAATGACAGAAGAAAAAGAGCCAGAGAACTTTGAGGCATTTCTCTAGTCACCTCCTTGAACAACTAAACTGTGAACTCTGAAGATAAATTCTATATATTGCATCTGGTGTGATTTCTGGCACATAGTAATTTCACAATAAACTATTGTGCAGATGCAATCTAGACAAATAAATCAACTCTTGTTATTAAGCATCGAGATAGATGCTTTAAGGAGTATTGCTTATATCAATTCAGCTTAGCTTTGTTTATGGAGATACACCCAGACTCAACTAATAAGATTTATTGATTTATCAAAGGAATAGAGAGATTACAGGATTTCTTCTTATTCTAGGTGGCTATATGCCACATCTAATTTTTTTTTTTTTGTTGCATGACAACTTGTCTGTAGAGCAAAATGGCAACTGACATGACCTATTTCCTTTTCCCCCCTAATCAGATCAAATAACAAAGTAGTATAGATGGCAGTAGAAACAGCAGCATTGCCATGTCCTCTGGTTATATTTTTCAAATAAAAGAGAGACTTCCAGTGTGTCCTTTGGTATGATATAACACTAACCTTTAAAATGTCCTTTTTTCTTTTCTTTGACATTCTGTTGCCCAACAAAAAGTTACTGTGGCTTGATGACATGTAATGGCTAGTGGGTGACTGGGCAATGGTGACATTGCCACTGATTGACCTATCTCTGAGTTATAAGCATTGGCAATTACTTTTATATGGCAGATAAATCACAGAATCAGCACCAACTTTTCCAAGTGTTGTTATAAACCTATAAAAATGGAAAATTACATGCTTCTCAAATGTCTTGTCCAGGTTATACATATCCATACTTTTCTTATCCTCATGTATCAAATTCTATCATGTAATTAGATACTTTTCAACCTTAAGTCTTAATTTATTTATAAGACTGGATGACAAAGAAAAAATGGAAATATTGCATATAAAATATCTTATATAAGCTTTTATTTAAAATTCACATGTGACTAAAAAGGATTCAGCAGGTATAACTGAATATGTATGCAACAAACCATTCTACTTTTTGTACTTCTTTAATTTTTAGAGAGCTTTTCCTGAATTATATACTGTAAGTTCCATCAATTGGCTTCTTTTTTTTTTCCTGCTTAGTGAAAGAAGGGTGTTGCCCATTTCTGGTTATGCCCCTCCACCCAGTCTTCACATTTGGAATTCTTTAAAGCTCAGTCCTGGGTCCTCTTCCCTTTTGTCCTATACTTCCTCAAATTTGGGTATCTTTGGCTTCAATATTTCCAATTATATGCTAAGGACTACCAGACTTCCATAATCTACGTACTCTGGATGTGTATATTCATCTGCCTAGTTGAATTTTTCATCTGCCTAGTTGAATTTTTCATAAGCATTTAAAACTCAGCATGTTCAAAATTTAATTCATGCCATACCTCTTCAAACCAAGTACTCATTTCAGTGATTGGCAGTAAAATTCACCCATATTAACAACAACAATAACAACAAAAACCATTTAGTTATCACCATCAATCCTTCTTCTTCCTTCAAATTTCATGTTTCCAATTCCAATTCATTTTCAAGAGCATAAGATTTTAAAAATAGCTTTATTGCTTCAATTTATATATCATGGGTTTCACTCAAAGAGCACATCTCAATGTTTCTTCTCATACTTGCAGGTTTGAACAACCATCATCAGCAAGCGTAATTTTAGAGGACTTTCATCCTTTGGCAAAATAAATAAATAAATAAATACACCCTTTACCTATTAGCAGTCATCCACCATCCTCCCACCTGCTCTCCCAGGTATAGGCAAGAATTAATTTGCTTCTTTTGGGGGACATTTTTAAACACTTAATACCAGTGGAATTACCACAATTTCAAAGCTCACCCATGGTGCAGCATGTATTATCATTTTATCTCTTTTTATTGTCAAAAATATTCCATTGTCTAAGCACTTAGGCTGAGACAGGAGAATTGCGAGTTCAAAGCCAGCCTCAGCAATGGCGAGGAGCTAAGCAACTCAGTGAGACCCTGTCTCTACATAAAAACACAAAATAGGGCTGGGGATGTGGCTCAGTGGTCGAGTGCCCCTGAGTTCAATTTCCAGTACCAAAAAAAAAAAAAAAAAAAAAACTTCCATTGAATGAATATGTTTTTAAATCCATTCGTCAGCTAATGACCATTTTAACTATTTCTACTTTGAGGCTCTTATAAATAAATAATGCTTCCATGAATAGCACATTCAGATTTTGTTTGCAATATATATTTTCATTTCTCAACTGAGCTCGAGGATTCACATTTTGAGGAACTACCAAACTGTTTTCCAAAGATGCAGCACCATTTTATATTGCCACTACAAGTGCATGGGAGTTTCTGTTTCTCCATTTCCTTCCTAACACTTGCTATTTTTTTTTTAATTCATCCATAGTAGTAGGTGT
Source organism: Xerus rutilus (assembly GCA_028644305.1). Lineage (NCBI taxonomy): Eukaryota > Metazoa > Chordata > Mammalia > Rodentia > Sciuridae > Xerus > Xerus rutilus. The sequence continues at coordinate 70,106,729 of CM053410.1, forward strand.
AAAATAGAATAGTATGGTTTGGTTTTGCAGTTTCCTAATGGCTGATAGTGGTATGTATCTTCCCTCATGTTCCTTGGCCATTTGTGTGTCTTCTTTTTAAATATGTTAAGTTCCTTTGCTATTTTTAAAACTGTATTATTTATCATTTTATTATTGAAGTGTATAAACATTTTATATGTCATGGATAACATCTCCTTATGAAATACGTGATTTTCAAAGATTTCTATCTAGTCTGTGGGTTGTCTTTTTTCATTTTCTTAATGGTATAATTCTTATAGCAAATTTTTAATTTTGTTGAAACCTGGTTTAGTTTTTCTTTTATCATTTGTATTCTGGTTTTATAGCTAAGGAACTACTAACAAGTCACAAATATTTTCTCTTATGTTTTATAGTTTTAGTTTTTACACTTATATTTATTATGCATTTTGAGGTAATTTTTTGTGTAAGATGTGAACTAGGGGTTCAGTTTCATTTATTCATGTTGATATCCAGTTATCTTGTACCAATTGTAGAAAGATTATTTTTTCCACATTGAATTACCTTGGCATTCTTGTTTAAAATCAATTGACCATAATGATTTTATTTCTGGACTTTTAATTGTGTTCCTTTAATCTATACCTTTATCAAGACTACTAGATCTTGATTGTGACAGTTTTGTACTAAATATTGGAATCAGAAAGTGTGAACTCTCCAACTTTGTTCTTTTAAAATAATATTTTGTCATTCTAAGTCCCTTGTATTTCCATATAAATTTTAGTATCAATATGTTAATTTATTTAAAAAGCCAGCTGGGACTTTGATAGAGATGGCATTGAATCTCTAGATGAATTTGAGGAGTATTGCTGTCTTAACAATATTATCTTTCCTGATCTATGATAATAAGGTAGCTTTCCATTTATGTTTTAATTCCCTTTAATAGTGTTTTATAGTTTTAAATGTACAAGTCTTAACTATAAGTATTTTGATACTATTATAAATAGAATTATGTTCTTAATTTTTATTTTCAGAATATTTCTTACTAGTGTGCAGAAATATAAATTTTTGAATATAGATTTTATATCTTGCAACTTTGCTGAATGCTTGAAATTTTTATTTTGAGTCCAGGATATAGAATCTAGGGGTGCTTTACAACTGAGTTACATGCTCAGCCTGTATCTATCTATCTATCTATCTATCTATCTATCTATCTATCTATCTGTCTATTTATTTAGAGGTAGGTGCTTTCTAAGCTGTTGAGGGTCTTGCTAATTTGCTAAAGCTGGCCTCAAACTTGTGCTCTTCCTGCCTCAGCCTCCTGAATTGTTTGGATTAGAGATGTACACCATCATACCTGGTGCGCTTGAGATTTTAAACTTCAATTCTTTGTATCTGTCTCTGCAGTCTGTCTCTCTAGTTGATCTTTCAGTTTAACTACCCTTACCCCTTACATTTTCAGAAACTCTTAATTATTTATTATTTGATTAGTTATATTTTCTCTTCATGGTGTATATAAGCCTTTCTCCACTTGGATAGTCTACTACAATACTAAACTTGTATCTCTACTTCTTTGTTTTCTTAAATTGCTATACTTAATTCAACTCTACCTTATCCAGTTCTGTCCATTTTGGCCACAATAATGTCCTTAAAATAAGTTTTAATCATGACATCTAATTAAAGTTCTTACCAACACTTTACTATTCATAAGATAGAGTCTGCTATGCTGTTGATGTTCTAAAAATCCTTTATAGTCTGGCAGTGTCTTCGTCTCAAGGCTGACATTACACACAGGATACTGCTTTTCACCCTTTGATTACCAGTCATCTTGCCTCTGCTCAGTTCCTGGGTTTCACTGACCTCGCTCTGTGCACAAGCTCTGAATAGATGGTGCCCACTACTGGGGTGGTTTCTCCCCTTCTCTCACCTGGATAGCTCCACATCATCCTTCAGGTTGTGGAGTAGTCTCCTCTTAACTCTGTGTTAGGCTGATTTTCATTAATTTTAACCTCCATGATAACAGCTCCTCTTGTTAGTGGACAAACATTTATTGGTTTAGGTACTTTAAGACTATTTTTTAAAAACAACTGGGCCAGAAGTGGTGGTGCATGCCTGTAATCCCAGCTCAGGAGGCTGAGGCAGGAGGATCAAAAGTTCAAATCCAGACTCAGAAACTTAGCAAGATCCTGCCTCAAAATAAAAAATAGGGCTGAAGATGTGTCTCAGTGGTTAAGCACCTGTGAGTTCAATCCCCAGTACCAAAACAAACAAACAAAACAATAACTGAATGAAGCAGGTGATCATATCTATTTTGATCCGGTGTATCTTTTATGCTTGACAGCTAAAAATGTTTGAAACAACAATATCTTGAATAAATGAATCCTTATTGTATATTCTGCCTAGTAGTTCATATGTACATTATTTCCTGTGATTATTAAGACATGAATGAGAGTAGACGCTGTTTGACTTGTTAAGCCCTAAAAATGATAGTATTGTTGTCTCTGATAAAAGGAATCTAATCGAGAGTTCTAAGGTTCAGGAACTTTCAATTTTGACTGTCAAGTGTTTTTAGAAACATTCTCTCTATCCTTAAGGAAGATATGTTATTATTCATACCAGTTTTGCATTTGGAAATCTTCATCTTCTAACAAGAGTCACTGAAGAGAATGTCATCTACAACAGAGCAAGGTCCTAAGGTTCTTAATAGCCATATGGCTTTCAGAAAGTTATTTCACACCTTGGGGCTTCAGTTCTCTAATCAGTGAAATAGTTATCTTCATGGATTATAAATGAAAATCCTGATCCATGAAAATATTAGTTTCTTTCTCCTTGATTACACCTCTTTCTCATCATCTCTACCCCTAAGGGTTTTTGACTCGGTAAGTACATGTTGAACTAATTTATAAGTGTTTAAACTGGTGCTTTTCAAAATGGAAAGCAAGCATATGAGGAGTCATAAGGATAATTCATTTGAGTCCAAAAAGGAAATATTATCACTTTATAGCCATGTATACACACACACACACACACACACACACACACACATATATATAAAAGTGAAGTCACACAAAAGTTTATTATACAGATAAAATGATTAATGTTTGTATTAGTAAAATTAAAAATGATAGCATTTAATTTTAATAAAACTAAACTTCACAAAGTGGACCAATTGTAGGATCTATTCTTGCAAAGAAACTTCTGGTTGAAGATAACTGCTGATCCTGAGAATTCACCTTTTTGTCAGGCATATATTGAGAAGGTCGGTAAAAAACAAATTATTCCAGTCTAATCATATGGTTGAATACCACCCAAAATTTAGCTTTTAAAATTATCACATTTTAATTAGATCCTTCCTGGTAAAGAAGAAATTTTCTTTTGTTCAAAGAGTGACAGAAACTCATTCCAAAGAGAGAGCATTTTGAAGATAGATATTTGAAAAGATTTTGATGCAAATATGTTACTCAAAAATTCTGATGGCTATTCACATAAAAATATCTAGAAATCATTTTCTAACCAATTCCTAAGAACAATTACTGAAAGACTACAAACATTTAACGTAAAGCGAAATTTCCATAAAATCTTACCCTAATTAATATCAATTGGCAAGTGTGTGTCATGATTATTTATGCAGCTGATGATGTAATGAATTCTATTTAACTGCTTTCAGGTATTTTATTTTTAGCTAAAATGGTAATAACAGCTCTTAAGCCCAAGTACTAAAGAAAGGAACGCTGGATATGCTAACAAAAACACTTAGAACTGAAACAGAAAGTTTTTGACCCTTAGCAAATAGTTTATTTACAAAAATATTTGTCTCATCTTTGGAGCATTATATTTTGTACATATTTTCTAATGTGTTAGTACAATAGTATATAAAAAGGATTTTAAATAAATAATCCTACATATACTGAAAGAGCATGCTCAGTTAATATTTTCCCTTTTCCTGAGAGGAATGTGTGTTCAGAAAAGTATGGAGAACCTAGAAACAACTTTGGTAAAGGAACTTTTAATTGTGCACCTTTGTGAATGCATGTTTATCCTCTTCCGTTTCTCTAACATATTCTTTAACTCATCAGCTTTTAGCCTCTGGTTTTATTCTCCCCAAATCTTTAAGAATCATTGTTTGTTTTCTTTAGGACTTTTTTCTTCCATCCTTTTTAGGAAGGTCTCATTACCACTTAAGTTTGAGAGGTGTTCTGATAGCCTTTCATCCTCTTCTCTGGCTGGAGACCAGCTCATAGTCGGAGAGCATATAATTGGCTAATCCCTCAGGCAGTGAGGCAAACATAGCACATACCTGCAGGTCACTGGAACAGGCCCCCTTGGTATCCATTACCCCTGAGAATCTAGTTGAACTATTTTTTCTTCAACTTCTGGCAGGCTTTTCTTAAGCAGCTCCAATTGTCAGGTAATCTTTGCATTAGTAAATGACTAATTCATAGGAATGTATCAAACTCGATCCTCTTAGGCAACTGTAACAAATACACTGAGGTCCCCGGGAACTGTCAAAATCTCTCACTTGCTGATCTACCTATTTTGAGAGGTTTGTTTGCAGCTTGACTCTTAAGGTATTAATGTTTTCTAAAACAAGTGTTACAAACTGATTTTATTGAGAAAAACTTGGTCTTTACATTTTGCCATTTTATTTGGGCTTATAGATTTATGTGGAAGTATGAACTAAGATGAGGCTAATGAATAAAAATCTTAGCTAAGCATAAACGATGCTCTAACTGAAATAATTATTTAAATTAATAAATAAAAGAGAAGCAGTGGGGAAGAAATGTCTTCGTTGTCTCCTCCTCTCAAGGTGACATTCTACTCAGCTGAGATAGGAACAGTGGGTAAGAAAATGGAGGGCAGGTGGTAGCAGTAAATTCAAGACCTGTTGAAAAGAGTACCAGCCTTCCTCATGGAAGATCACCGAAAGGGCTGCCATTCCACCCGGAAAATGCTCCAGCGGCAGTCTTAAAGGAACTCCAACAGCAGCAACTGAAACACATGGCCAAATTCCTGGGAGACAAAAAGGGAATGAAAATTAAAGATTGATTTGCTCAGTGATACTGAATAATGTTCATAGCTGAAGCTGCGGTTTAGAGTTTGTTCCCCAGGTGCTCTGCCTTTTAAAGTAGTGGCGAGACCTCTGACATATCTTGTATTTGTTCAAAAATGGATGAAAAAGAAAGTTCTTAGGCAGTCATTTGGCTTCTTTATTCTTATAATGCTACAATCCATTTTGTCATTTAAAAGAAAAATCTATTTCCTAAGAAAATGTTTTTAACACTTATGATTGATTGATTTATCACATCCTCATTAATATTTATAGCAAATTTATTTGTGTCTGATACCCAAAGTTATCAAAATTCAAAAAACTATGTTTCCATTTACCTTATAAGTCATTAGATAATGGCTGCTGCCATAGGTAAACTTTTGACCCAGAAAGACCAATGGTCTGATCTCATAAGACATTTCCCTATTTTTTCCATTCAGCTACTGACTTAAGAAATATGTTTAGGTTCTTGGCAGTTTATTATATCCAGAAGGAGACTTGACTTACATTTTAGAGGTGAAAAAATTTGAAAGTGCAGAAAACTCAAAATAGCACTTACCTTTAAGATAAGTGAAATACATTCAAATTTAAAGCATAGTTACCCTTTTGATTAGTAACTTACAGTCTATAAAACATGTGGTACTGCTTAGTGAAAAGGTGCTACATAAAAAACAACTATAGTGTGGTGTGAAAATTATAACTTACTTTTAAATGTCTTTTAATGCCAATTTAACCATTTGAGTTAAAAAGCCTTGATATTTTCACTATGAAAGTTTCCAAATTAACTAGAAAGGTTTTTTTTCCCCCTCTTACTAGCACTGTACAGAATTTAAATAGGATTACTTTAAATCAGTAGATTGGTCCACACAAATATAAAGACAGACATATAAACTAGAACATTATTATTTTGTCACCACAATCCCATAGGTCATCAAATTAAATAAGTGAAAATATAAAATTATTCTCTAATCAGTTCTGGGTTTCAAAACAAAGGATTGTAATGAGCAGCTTTTCCATTATTAGTGGATAACAAAGGCTGGTTAGAGGGAGAGAGAACTGCACTTAGATATGTCTACTTCTTTTCTTGTATTCCACTACGTGAAATTACCCCTCAAAACATTTTGCTTTGAAGCATTTTCTCAGATAAAATGAGGAGAAAGGGGGCTAGCATAGGAAAGAGGGATTTTAGGGGTACATAAGTAGATTCCAAAATGAAGTAACAGCTCAGTGGATATAGAGACAAATTTGGGGAACAAAATCAAGAGTTCTGCAGGACTAGAGAGAAAGAGCATAGGACTATTTATGGAAGTTTCAGGAGCCACATGTAGGCCATGCTCAGAAATTTGTAAACTGGCTGAATGTTTATTGAATGAATATGAGCACATGACCCTGTCATGCCATGGTTGTAGCACAGCCAAGGAAGGCTGGTTGTGGTTCCTGAGTTCTTTCTGTCATTGGGTCAACTGTGTCACAGCCTCCTTCATGGTCCTGTTCAGCCAAGTGATGGGCAAATTTCCCTGGGACTTTCAAAGGAAGCTGTAATTGTTTATAAAGTAGGAGAGTCTTCCTTAATAAAATAGAACTAATCTCAAATTGGATTGTAAAATATATCTCATTCTTTATTTCTGTTTTAGAAAACATGTATAACTCCAATTTGAACTAGTTAATCAGGTTTTACTTTCCTTGTAGAAAAAAAATACTGCTTTTATAGTTCAAATAAATAGTATTTGAGTTTAGGCTGGTTTAAGTTCTGTAAAAAAAGGTCTGCAGACTGGTAGCAATTGTTATTATTGGAAGTGGGAAAGTTCTTCAGAAAAATCTCGAGGATTAGTGAAAATATATTAAGAAGATAACATATGCAAGGGATTTAGATGTGTGGAGATACAATGGAAACTTTAGAAGTCAGTTTTCCCAGTGGAGGCTCTTGGTAAAGTTGACCATCTCTTTATAATTGTAATGTTAGTTAGCCATTGTCAGGATTGTGTGCCTCTTAGCAAGATAATATGAGATTTATATCTTTTATCTGTGACACTTGTTGCCTTCTACAAAGAAATAGTCTCCAGTTAGTAACGATAGCTAAGGGCTAGGTTTCTTCACTTCTGCTGGCTCCCTTTATTAAGTTTTTTCTCTTATATGTAATTTATTTTCATAAATAATTGTTGTACTTCATAGTTCAGGTTATGGGTGCTACTTAAGATTTTTTTAAAAGAACTAATTAACTTTCATTTTTATTTCCCTGTGTAAAACTAAAATGAAATATTCATATTTTGTAAATGTTCTTAATATTTTTAAATTCAAGCAAAGATTCAATTTTTTTTTATGACAAATCACCGCATCAGATTGGATGGCACAAATGACAAAATTCAAGTAAAATACCCAGATGTGACTCAAGTTAGTGGGGGAGGTAGTGAAGAAGTTAATAATGAACATTTATTGGCACATTTAGTGCAAATGAGAGATGCTTTCTGTAGCAGGCAGTATTAGTAAACTGGTATGTGTAATTTTTTAGGTATAGATATGGTTTAAGTCAAGTGTTAGTAAAATGGTATGTATAATTTTTTAGGTATAGATATGGTTTAAGAGACTTTTTCAAAGTATGTTGACATGCTAGCACTGCAGAATGTGACTTACTTATAGACCAAACTGGAAATGGGACAGCTAAGTTAAACACAATGACAATCGTGTAGGAGAAATATGTAGGGGGTAGAGACTTCTGAATGCAGAGGAAAGGCTAGATTCTGGAGAGATTTGGAGACACCAGGTAGAGTATTTGGATATGAAGAAGGAGAAGGTGGGATAGATTATGCTACATTATTTTAATAGGCCATCAGATACAGTTATAAATGCTAAAATATAATGTGGGACACTTTCACAGCAAGCCAAGCTCAAAAATAAAATTGAAAACTTGTATGCAAGCTATTATTCAAAGATGTGTGTGAATGTGGGCACAAAAATGAAAAAAAAACACAAAAATTAAAAAAAAATGTATAGATGCTGTGGGCAATGCCTTTAGAATTCCTTCATTGTTTTCAAAAATAGCAAGAACTATTATCAAATACTTTCTGCTGAAAAACTGCTCAAATGCAAATACTATTTTATTAATTTCAATGATAAAAACAAAAGAAAATTGGCAATAGATATGATTAAAACATGTTAGTGAATTAAAAAAACTGGAATAAGAAGGCCTCATTTTGTATTTTTGATAGCTCTATAGAATAAATAATATTTTATTGTGAAGCAATATTGAATTGAACTGTTATGTGAGCATCTTCTTGCCATCTTGAATAAAAAAACAAAACCCTCAGGATCATGATCTCTCTATCAGTAAAATGGAGATAAAAAATCATAGATTGCAATGTTTTGGGGAAGATTAAATTAAATTAAATGTATAAAGTAGATAGCATTCAGAGTATCTGGAAGATATTGTTTGTCCAACATAGGTTAGTAGCATATTCCTTGCACTTTTTTTTTTTAAAGATAAGCCTACATTGAGAAAAGAAACATTTATAGGTCATGGCCTTACAGATAATACAGAAACCCATAATGCTTCAGTTTTTTTCTGGGAATTTACACAAAAAGAAGCTTCCCTTAGGTTTATGAGGGGGAGGAAGGCACTGTTATCAAGTCAGATTACTTGTAAGTATTAAGAAGAGCTTGCAGCCAGAGTACATTGTCTAATGCCAGCTCTTAGAAATGTTCTTTTAGTGAGACTCAATTTCACTTTCGTGAATCTCTATTATAAAATTTATTAATCGTTGTACTAATAAAATAATGTACTAGATATGTTACTTAGGAAAAGACCAAAGGTGCAAGAGACATTCTATACTATGTATGGCTAATTTCTCCCACGAAACCACCTGCATTCTTCACGCATAATATGAGAGGAAAGCTGCCCTTCTGTTCCTAGGCCATTTGTTTACCTTTGTTCATTCTGGGATCTCCATTGATGGGTGGCACTTGCTCTTCAACCAGTGGCTTTCACTTAGGGAGGACCATGATGTCATCATCTACCTGAAGCGTGTGGTCAGCCAATTCACGTTGACTTCTTTCTGCTTTTCTGCCAAGTTGTCTAGAAGCATGGTCCAAGCTTTGTACTTTCAAGACAGCTGGCCTTGTCTGTCATTCTCTTTGTAGTGTAGTGAATATGGAGGTGACAGTGGTAGGGGATATAGGGGAAAAAAGTACTTATGTGTGTATGTGGGGGGAATAAGTGGTTATGTCACTTGAGAGAAAGAAGTGCTCTTTCCTCAGCTTGCGGCTCAGATTATCTGTTTTTGTGTCCCTGGACCATTTCCCTCTTACAGTAATCAATATAGGAGGACAAAAAGAGAAGAAACAAACCATACTGACTCATAACTCGGCATACCCCAAGAGATTTGATTTTCAATTTCACGAGTATCTTTGAGAGAACATATATATTTTTAAATCATGTTTTTGATTCTAATCCCTAATACGGTACTTAAACATAATGGTGCTAAATAAATATTTTATTTGCCCAAAGATTAGTGAGGTCTTCAACTAAAAAATCATAGGAAAAAATAGAAGTACTTTGCATTAGGCAAAGGGGAGCGAAGGGAGGGGAAGGGGTATGGAGGTAAAAAGGATAGTAGAATGAATCGGACATTATTACTCTATGTACGCATATGATTACAGCACTGATGTGGTTCCACATCATTTCCAAACCGAAGAATGAAAAATTATATTCCATTTATGTATGATGTGTCAAAATGCATTCCACTGTCATGTATAACTAATTACAACAAACAAAAAAAATCATAGGAAATGATCACCTATCTTTAAGTCCTTAAAATTTTTGTATACTACATTTATTAAATAAGATGTCCTATTTATGGAAAAAAATTAGCGTAAAATTCTTCTAATCAATGCTTGTTTTTAATGCATAGATCATTTACAAAATAAAACCTAGTAAAAGAGTCTTAAAAGCAGCAAAAGAGTTGAATAATTTTTATCAGGATATAAGACACAAATATGGAATATCATAACAATCTAATTTTTTAAAGGTCATTGAAAAAATAAATTCTATAGAAATCTTAACTCTAAAAAATGAAACTAAAAAGCCCTAATGATATAAAATTTGGTACTTGGGATAAAATTTCTGCTGGGTGTTAAAGATGGTTTATTAGTCAGCTACTACAGGGATAGTGCTGCATGATAACATATACCTCAACAGGAAAAATCACCAAGCCTTTATTTTTCTCATTCACATGTCTGTGGGCTGGATGAGGTTTGCCTCTGTCTTCTTTGAGGTCGGATCTCCTCTGGCATTCGTCTTGAATCAGCAACTACCTGAGGAGAAACCCCAAACACAAGCTAAACCCTGCAAGCAGATTTAAAACCTCTCCTTACTTTGAGACCACTGACACTTGGTTGACTAATGCAAGTCCTATATCAAGCCTAGACGTGAGAGGGTGAGGAAAAGTTATTCTCTGATGGAAAGGCCAAAGCCATAACAGAAGGGGAGGGGAGCGCAGGAATAATCATAAACAAATAATATGAACTCTATTTTTCTTTAAAACATTTCAGCTGTAAGCTTAAGGTGGCCCTGATGACAAACTTGAAATTTTAATAAGCATGTTATGAAATATGAGAACAATTTTATTTTGGAAATGAACATTATTTATTATACTATGTATTTTTAAATGCACATACATATATGTTTTAAAAGTTCAAAAATTAATACACAAATCATGTGACCATTTTCTCAACATATCAAGTTGAACTGTCACGAAAGTCAGCTTCCAAAATTTAGTGTGGAATTTAAATATAAGGTAACAGTCTAGGGGGCTGGAGTGTCCCAAATCAGCAGAAGTATGACTAAGGTACCTGGGTGATGGTGCCTCTGTCATCAAGGCCAAGGTGGTTTTCCCCATCCAGGTTAGTTAGAAGACCTAGGAATGGTGTGCATGACTTAGATCCATGGAAATATTTAGTAGCCAAGGGAGCTGGGCAGTGCAATCCAGCTGTGTACCCAGGAAAAAGAGGAAAGCAGATTTAGTGAACAGGTTAGCAACCTCTGCAAAAATCAACAGATTTGGGTTATTTGAAAAGTTTCTGGCTTTTCTAATTGGGACTATGATAGAATAATTGCCTTATACTTGGGTATATGTAGTATTTATTAAATATGGATAAAATATATATTGAAGAAAAAAATTTACTTGACAACAGTCATTTAAAATGTGAGGGAAGGAAATGGAAAAGAAGCAAGTGCAGATTCAGCAAGAAATTTTGTGGTTTTTACTTTTTAAAACATCTTGCTTTGAATAGGATACATGATGGTAAATGTTTGTTAAGTGGATAGATTTCAGTAATACAAACAGTAAAATACATAACCTGTTATAAATTTTTAATATAAATAAAAGAGAAAGGTTGACTTGGAGTTTCAAGCTTTAAATTGCTATGATCTTTTTCTTTTTAACTTCTTTTTTGATTATAAAATCCAATGGGAATTTATCACAGGAAATGGCAAAACATGTTCTTTAATTGCTTATATCTCAATTATGACTAATTACAAGGCCTTTATTCTTCATACAACCTGGAAAATTTATCCTGTTTATTTTGCATGGTTTGGACTTTGGTGCAATATGATAGTTGAATGACATCTTGCTTATAAAAATTGAATTAAATAAATTTTTTATATTTAAATACACTTCCTAATTTGTGTTCATATTTTGATTTCCATAAATAAAATGGTATGTTTTTTAAACATGGGTAGTTTACAATCAAACTTCTATTCATACATAGTGAGGAAGCAGTGTTTAAGTTGCCAATAAAGGGCAACCATCTTTTTTCTAAGTTAGTTGCTTTAATTTCACTGTGAAATAACAAGGTTTATAACCATTTTTTCCAAATGTAGCCATTCTAATATATGCAGTGTTAGCTATGCTTTTTCTCTTCTATTTAAAAATATTGCTGCATATAAATTCTTTCAGAAATGGAAAAGCCACCCAAAGATGCAAAAAAGAGCAAAATGAGTCATTTTTTACATAGAAAGATTACGAATTTATTATAAGCTTTAAAACAGATATGTAGTTGATTTAGAAATTTAACTTGTATTTTTATTGATGTATCCTCTATGGAATTCACTTTCAATAATTAAATAGTAACTAAGCAAGAAAATTTTTAAAAGAATCAAGTATACTAGCATTCTTCAAACAGGATAATTGCAAGATCATTATTTTCAGACACTGTTTTTTAGATATTTTGTGTTTCATTAATGTTTTTAGTTATTGGGAGGGAAACTGGCATTATCTAAAATTATGAAGCGATTATCCAAAAGTAAAGCTTACTCCTAGAAAGATATTGACATTTCTCAAGAATTGTTGAGCCATAACAGTGTCAAAATAAATTCCTGGTTACCACCTCTTTTCCCCCTTCCCAATGAGTCACATTAAGTTTCTCTTTCATTGAGCTTCCCCTCCCACCTCCCGAATCATCACTGGGCAACCCATACTGACTGAGTCATTATAGCGTCTTACACTATGATACTGTGATGCATTAATATAGTACAGTACATAATTGACTTTTAACAACCTTAATTGGTCATGCAATTCAATAACTGCATATAGCAGGATCAAATTTTCTAAAACTGCACACTATTTAATTTAAGGAAATTGTTAGCCATTTTCTAATCCATTTTATACATGTTTTTCACACTCTGTTGAAAGTGTTCACCTAGTTCTGTCCTCAACACAGGGTGCCTGCTTCAAGTATAAAACACACAACAACACACAACACAATTTTGTTTGTATCTCTATGACCAAAACTCTCTTTGAGCCTTATATTACTTATCTGTAAAACAAAACTAAAATTATATATGTCACAAGATTAGTATGAGGATTAAATAAATTTATGTGTGTGGTGTTCTTTAGCCACACAAATTTTTAGACAATTGTATTGATAATGCAAAAGCTTCTGTTAGTTTATTCAAAAATAATCACCAAAGTATCCTTACCTATAGACTATAAGTAAAAAATTATCAGGCTTACAAAACTGAATAAGATGTGGTTCTTACTCTTGAGGAAATTACAATGAAATAAGGGGAATACCAATTATTTATTATTGCAAAATAAAACATCCCTAGGGTGATCAATGACCCAGTTTACTTGAAATTGAGATTTCTGGAACATGTCATTTAGTTTTAAAGTGGAACTTGTCAGAAGTAAACTGGGATTTAGAGATCATCATAAATCCATCCCAAATTTTAGTGGCTTAAAGCAAAAATGGTTATTGTTTCTCAAGAGACAGAAAACCCTTGCCTTGGCACCTGGGCTTCTCTAGGCAGTTGCTTTCAGCTGGCAGTGAGGCTGGGTCTGAGCAATTACGTGGTCTCTTTTGTACCCTGGATTTTTCACAGCAAGTGTCTTGGTTCCAGGGAGGGCAGGTCCCAGTGCTTGAGCAACCCATCAAACCTCTGTATACTCACCTTTGCTCCTGTCCCCTTGGCCAAACCAAGTTAGGAGGAGGAACATAGACATGGGTCTGGCTAGCCTGGAGTGGTATTCTCTTGGAGCCATTAGTGTAAAGATCTATATTAACAAGTTAGGGTATCATCATAGTTGTCCTGTCAATAGCTGAAGTGGTATAAGTAGAAGTGATATTAAGGAGCAAAAGAAAGAGGGAGAAGTTGTGAGTTTGGATCAGAATACAGGCCAGAGTTCTGCAATAGTTGTTTCTCATACCTCATTTACCTAACTTTTGGGAGCTTATTTTTGTCACCAATAATCCCACCCATTTCAACTTCACAGGGTTGTTATCCTATAAAAATAGAAGTTTAAAAATCAAAACACAAAATACTTTAACAGCTAAAAAATGATGCTGGACTATATCTCCTTTTATTACTTAAATTTTTTAAACAATTGTTAAAAAAACAATCCCTATAAGCTAGCACTTTGCAATCCTCCAGAAATTAATTCAATGACTTGTTACTTTTCTTATCTATTAAGTCTTCAAAAATATTTAATTTTCCTCACCCTTCTAACTCCTTCGTTGCTTTCATCAATAAAAAATGGATAATTTCCATTTTCTGGCACATGAGTTAACTAGAAAGCAATAGTTGCAAAATTTGGAATAAAAACAAATATCAAGAATGCAGGAATGATTATGTCCTAGTTTTTGAATATCATATTCTCTAATGTATTTTAACATCATGTTAAGCCTCAAATATAGTGATTTAGGTATGTTCACTCATATTAAACTCTTTTCTATTTTGATTTCTTTCTCTTTTTTTAAAGCAAATGTGCTTTGAACTTATTAGCTTGTATTCATGTAATTATTTGAAACCAATATGCCTTGGTATAGTTAGCTGTTTGAAATTCACTTCATAATGCTTAATAATTTGTTGTATGATTTTTGGATTTCTTTCATTTTCTTTAGAACAAATCCATTATATAATATTTTTACATAGGTAAAATTAGTAAATAAGAATCTGTCTTATAGAGTCAAGATTTCTATGCCAGATTTACCACTGAATGGTATGCATTTTTGAAGAAGTTAATTAAAATTTATGTTTCTTTTTTGTTACAATTTAATAGATAATAATAATGTATCTTAATATATAATAATATATAGTACTGTGATAATAATAATATATATCATATGGTATTGCCATGATAATTTAATCACTTAATGTATATTTAAGGCTTATAATGAGGTTTGGTACAAAATAGTGGCTACCTAAATGTTACTTTTATTTCTACCACTATTACTTATATAGATAAACTCTTTTAAAATGTACAAAAGTCTTTTTGATATGCCATTATCTATTTACAAAATTCAGAATTCTAATGTGATTTTGCAGATTGAGTGCTCTTTGCTTTGTCTTTAATAATTGTGTGCATTCAATTGAGAAAGCAATGACTAAATTAGAGATTACTGTCCTATTGTTCAAAATATCACTGCTGTTTATTCAGCAAACATTTGTTGAAGGCCTAGTAGGCATCATTTACTCACATCCTGACCCCTCCCCTTCTTTTATTTTCAGAACTGATCTCAGTTCATTTACCACCTCAACTCTTGCCATCTCCTGAGTGATGACACCCTTTATTTCATGTTCAGATTCTTGTTCTTACTTCCAGTGGACTTCACCCTCAGTGCCAACTTTCTCATCTTCAAAACATAAACTAAATAACCAAACAGACTTTACTCTTATTGAAAATCTTTTCTAGAAGAACACATTCTCTCTGACAAAGATTCTCTTTGCAATAAAACTCCAGTCATGCTCCTCTGAGGGCTTTTCAAGACTAGGTCAACATCCTTTGATGACCCTAGTCCCCCAACCCGAGAATGAGCCTGGCAGAGAAAACTCAAGGTGCCACAAGAATGTAGTGCCCCTTCTAGCCAACCCCTGAGGATGAGCCCTCTCTCTGTCTCTCTGGGAAGGTAGGAGCCTAAGTTTAGAAAGTGCCAGTGAATGAACTCAGATGTTTCTCGGGTGGATCAACCCATTCCCATGTTTTGTAACTTTTGCTTCCTTTACTTTGCCCAAGTTCCCACCACTCCTCCTCCTTACTTTATTCTTCTTTTAAAACACCAAGTTGTTTCTATACAACTTGGACTGGAGCTCACCCCTTTCCCTTACTCTCAGCATCTAATGAATAAAATCTGTTTTCACAGATTTAACCAAGGCCTGCTGTGTTCATCTTTGACTTTCCTGTCACATCAGCAGCAATTGAAGTTTTAGGTGAATTAGCTCCTCTTTTCAGTTCTCACTTATGTTTCGTATTTAGACAATATACAGCTTTCCTTGCCCTCTTATTTTTTGTGTAGTCATTGAAGAAATATTTTTTAAATGCCTGTTCTGTGTCAGGCACTGTCTCAGTAGAGTCAAGAGTGCCAGGGTGGAGGGGCAGCAGTAGGCTGCAGTATCCAGGTGGTTCTCATGGATACTGATGGAAGCAGATGAAGGAGATGCTGAAAGGAGCAATGATGGCTCTAGGAAGAATCGGGTACCAGGTAGTGGACAAGCCAGGCAGTAGTCCTAACGTGCAAGCAGGTGGAAATACGCCTGGCATGCCCAAAGCATGTAGAGGATGATGGGATTGAAAGAAGAGAGAGTAGTGGGGATCAAAGACAGAGATGTGATGGGCCCCATATCATACAAAAACTTGTAAACTTTTGTTTTTGACTTGATTTTCATGTTGAGGGAAATGAGCCATCCTGGGGATTTTGACTTTGTGTTTTAAAAGGCTACTTTATTACATAAAAAGATGAAGAAAGAAGCAGACCAGACTTTGACAGTGATCTCAGCAAGGTCACCAAATACCTCCTTGCTCCTTAACCTTTTCAGTCCTCATCCAAATTTCCAGCAGTTGGTAGGTATCACTGTGGACCATTCATTCTGTTTTGTTATTGTGACTCCACCTATTTTTAATGTTCTCCCTATAACCCTGGCTTTTTCTCCTTTGTCTTATTCATGAGCTTACTTTATTTCTTCTAAATATTGGTATTCCTAAGGATTTAACTCTATACACTCTACATACTGGCTTAAAGGAGTGGTTAATTGGGTAAAAGCAAAAATATTCTTTGGATTCATTTGACTGTTTCAAATAATTACTAGTTATGTGTTTGGGAGCAGATTAATGAAGCCCTGAGTTTCTGTAGAATTTTGACCCCAAAGGATGCAAAATGTGTAATGAAGTTTTATTTTAATGATAGTATGATAAACAAGAAAATAAAATAAGCACAATTTGTATGGGATATAGAAATAATTTCACTACACTAATTAAATGCCTCTATATCATTCATTAAATGCCACATAGTATATAGAAACCACCACAAATGTTTTTGCTTTTGGTTTTATTGTGTTCCAATGATGATATGCAACAAAATGATATGTACCATACTGCTATCATGAAGACTGAATTAGGTGCTTTGAGAACTGGACTAAATGTGCTTAATCCAGAACCTGGAACACAGTGCATATAAATAACATTATTTTACTGCCTAGTGATGCAAACCATTCTTGAGCCTTTAGTTTCCATATATACCTGATGACCTCCCAGTGTATGTCTTAAAGCCGTATATATCACACACATTTATTCAATATTGGAACCATACCTAGAACTCCCTACTGGATATTTCTAACTGAATTATTCATAAACATTTTATACTCACCATGTGGGAAATAGAACAAATCATTTTCTCTCTTTCTTCCAACCAGCTTTCATTCCTTTGTTCTCAAGCATGGGAAAATGTTGCTAATCAAGGTCTTCAAGACAGAAATTTGAACATCATCTTGGATTTTTCTTTCTATCACCAGAGAAACATTATGAATTTCTAATCCTCATCAATTATGGATCATAAATATATTTTTGACTCATCCACATTTTGCTATCCATTTAGCAATTGTCTTAGCCTTGGGTTACTGAAAACATCTAAGCTTTCTTCTCAGATCTAGAATTGCCCTCCCTAATCCATTCAACATCTTGAAGCCATCTCTCAAATGCAAACATCATTCCAGTGTTTTTTTTTTTTTAAGTTTTGGTCAGCAATCTTAATTTGACCATAGAATAAAGTAGCAATCTTTAACAGAACTGTTTCAGTTAGCTTTTTTTGTTACTGTGATCAAAACACTGGACAAGAATAGCTTGGAGGAGAAAAAGTTCATTTGGGTTTAGGTTGTCAGAGGTCTCAGTCCATAGATGGTTGACTCCATTGCTCTGAGCCCCAGTGGTGCAGCATATCCTGGGGGAAAGGTATGGCAGAGGGAACTGCTCCCCTCATAGCAGTTTGGAAGCAGAAGGGAAGAAGACACCTCCTCCAGCCATGTCCCATCTGCATAAGGTTATTACCTAGTCACTTCATTCAAACTAGGATGGACTTAATCAGTCCATTATAGTTCTCATGCTCTAATTATTTTACCTCCGAATAGTCCTACATTAACATAGAAGCCTCATATCCAAACTATACCAATAGCAACCAACCCTCTCCTTAAGTTAGCTCAACGTTTTCCCGATATCCACTTATACCACATGTTTGTGCCATACTAACTACTTTTAAACATTAACAAAGCTTTTCCTTGTGCCTGGAACATCCCACCATATCACTTCTTTCCATCTGGAAAGACTTCTCCCTTCTCACTGAAGTCTCCTTTAGACACCTTCCATGAATTCTAATAGCACTCTATGCTTTTATCACTGTCCTTGTCACCTGATTTAAATTATTCATTTATTTTCTACAGACTTCAAACTTCACAGGTATTGGCTCATGCTATCTTAATCAGTTCTAAATCCCAATGCCCAGCACATTATTGGAACACAATGAAACCAAAAGCAGAAATGTTTGTGGTGGTTTCTATATACTATGTGGCTCCTAATGATGCAGGGATATTTAATTAATTTAGCAAAATTATTTCTATGTGCCATATAAACTGTGCTTATTTTATTTTCTTGTTTATCATACTGTCATTAAAATAAAATTTCATTACACATTTTGTGTCCTTTGGGGTCAAAATTATTTTGTAAATAATTAGCCGATTTTATTTCAATTTAGGAAGAACTTCCTATTAATTATGGAAGTGGACTTAATCAGCACCGGGCAATCAGTTATTAGTAATTCAGTACTTTTAGCACTTGATACTTGGTCCCAATATGACTCCAGCCTACCTTTATAGTTTCATTTCTTGCCATTCTCCGTCGTCACTATTTCTCCTCCCAGTTCTCAGACCGTTAGGCATCAGAAGATTCTAACCTATTAATTAAATTACTGAATTACTGCTAAAGTCTTGGGGTAATATATTTTTAGCTTCTTGACTTTCTTTTTTTCCTCCATTTTTCTCTTCAGTGTCATCAGTCTTGTTTGTTACCCTGTACTCCATCTTTCACCTCCTTCTCTTTCCTTATTTTATTGAGAACTCAGGGAGCCTGCTGGTCTATAATGTAATGTTTTTCTTCCTAGGAAACACTTCTGAAGATTGTAGTCATACACTGTTTCAAGGATAAACTATATGATCCATGTGATCTTCTCCAAAAAGGAGAAAATTCTGGAACTCTGGATCATACTTTATGAAAATAAGTGTTTGACCACTGGAAACATTTCAGGTTCCTTTATAACACTGAGGCATTAGAAGTCACTTCCAGAAACAAACCTTAAGAGGGGATTAAGTCTTACAAACAATTCAAAACCCCAGTTTAGTCTGTCATTCTCACATATCTCATAGTCACCCATTCATGCATAATGTAATAACCTATTAACAGAATATCCATTTAGTGAGGACGAACTTTTGTGAGGGAACAAATACAAATGCATATAACAACAAAGTCACAGAGAAATGAAAAAATTTCTTGATCCTGGTTCAGAATGGACTTTGTTTTTAACTTTAATTCTTCAAATATTGGAATACTTCTTGTTCTATTAAAAACAATATCCTCTTGTTGCCTTCTTTTTTTGTTCCTGGTTATTTACATCACAACATATTCAACTTTATTTAGAAAGCCAAGAAGTATCCTAGATGTCTCTTTCTCTCTTACCATTTTTGTTCAGTTAGACTCTTCTTAAAACATAGTTCTCTTCTTGGCATCTCTTTTCCCTCTCTGATTTTCTTATTCTCATCACTCATAGTTTCTCATTGGACTATTGACCAATTTCTTCCTTATCACCGGACTATTAAAATATTATGCATAATCCCTATCCCTCATTATAAATTCCTGCTGTTGTCTCATTGAAGCTATGAAAAAGAAACATATTCCTCTAAAATGGTACATGAGCACTTGATACATGGTCCCAATATGACTCCAGCCTATCTTTCTAGTTTCATTTCTTGCCATTCTCCGTCGTCACTATTTCTCCTCCCAGTTCTCAGACCGTTAGGCATCAGAAGATTCTAACCTATTAAATTTCAGATCTTTTACTTTGCCTGGAAGTCTCCCTAGATCTCCCACTCCAAATTACCTATACTCAGCTTTAATTTTACCACTCTGTTAAGCCATTCCTGATTTCTGTGACGTCTTGGTTGCTAAAAGATTGTACCAATATTTCACAGATATTAATCTAATGCAGTGCTTAAATACATCGATTCTAAAGTTAAATTACCTTGGTTTCCTTTCTAGCTCTATCATTTGACAGTTGTGATATCTGTTAACCTCTCAGCATTTCTATTTCCTCATGTGTAAATTGGAGGTCATACTAATAACACCTAATATGATTGTTTCAAGGAATAAATTAAATAATTTCATGGAGGCTTGAAATTGTTCCTGGCAAGAGTGTAATAGTGCTGGCCTTTTAATAATTTATCTATTTTGATCTACTTTGTTCCTCCACTAAATTTTGAGAACTTTGATTTCTGAAATTACATATTCCTTTTAAAATAATCTTTATTGTTGAATAAATTATTTATTATATAGTAGATATTTGCTATTTGTTGAAAGCTGTAATAATATAGGAATATATGCACCATAGTTATGATAGTAAAAAAGTACTGTGGGATATCAAATAAAAGCCATTAGATTATAAAAGTATTCACGAGGAGGTAACATTTTATGCAGACTTTAAATAGTGTAGCCAGGGCAGGAAAAGCCAAAGTAAGAAGTCAGCATGATCAATGACAGAGCTGGGTAAGATGTATCCCAATATTATACCATTCGTGTATTTATAAAGTAAGTATGCAATATAAAGACCTTGAATGGTATAAACTTATTTCAATGAAATTTAAATATTTTGAGCAGGAAGTAGACAGGACCATAAAAGTATTTATAAATTAATACTAACTTGAAAATTGATTTGAATCAGAAGAGCCTGGAAGAAGCAATTATAAGATAGTTTAAAGTTTTAAGCCTTTAGTATTTGAAGAACTGTTATATTTAATGCTGTGTTCAGGGAGGCCAGGGACAGATATTTGTTTGAGGATAAGAAATAAGCTAAATTTTAGACATGGTCTTTTGAAATATATTGATACTAAAGTGAACATATTAACAGAAATATATGGCATTCGGAAGAAAGATGTAGGACTCAAATTATAGAAGAAATATTTGATATTGTGAGGAGTGAAGAAATTGTAAAAGAAAAATGAGGAGGAGGCACCAAACACTGAGGATTTCTGAATTTTACTGCTGAGAGAAAAGAGGAATAAGTAGAGGATTCAGAAAAGAAATGGTCAGATGATAACAGGAGAGTGAGAAATCTATAGCACTGCAGAAATCAAGGCAGGGCAATTTTGGGAAATGAGAATTATGATGGATACAGATTCTACTGAGAAATGAATGTAAGAGAACAAATGGCCATATGGAAAGCTATTAGGAGTTTGTGGAGTAGCATCACGAAAAGGTCCTGGATTTATCATCTGGTCTTGCTTCTTTCTGGTTGTGGTTCCTTGGGTAATTGAATTCTCTAAACCTTAGTTACTTAACAAGTAGAATAAGCCAGTGTTGGTACTTGCCACTTCAGTTTGACATGAACTAAATGGGGCAGCAGGAGAATCTCTGGGCACTGTCCCTGGCAAAGAGGAAGCACTTGCACCATCCAAAGAGGCACTGTCCTAAAGGTCTTTCTGCAGTGATGTAAATGTTCTAGTTTGCTCTGTCCAGTACTGCATCTGTGAGATATACATGGCTATTAAGCTATAAGATGGAGCACTATTTGTCTCTCAAGTAACATTCTGAGGGGT
>CM053410.1:70128866-70146224 GCA_028644305.1 Xerus rutilus
TGGCATGCAAACTAAACAGAAATTGGTAAGGAATAAAACTGAAAAGAGAAGTAAAAACTAGAAATAAAGATCCTTAAAAGTTAAGAGAGAGAATTTGAGTTTTCTCTAAGTGCAATAGAATGTCATTTGAAGGGAATTATTACAACCAATTTATTTTTGTAAATTATCCCACTGTTGTGTGGAAATGGATCATGTTTAAAAGAGTGGAAAGAGTAAACCAGTTAGGAGGCCATTGCTACACAATGACATGAAGAGATGATATTTGATTAGGGGATGGCTTGTAAAGAAATTGAGGAGTGAAATGTGTTGCAGTTGCATTTTTGCAATTAGAAACTCCGTGTGACTTGTTAAGAATTGAGATGTGAGGGAAGAAGGAAAAGGATCCATCAAAATAACCACTCTCACATGGCTTGATAACCTGGGAATTCAACAATTACATTTATTAATATGAAGAAACTGTTATGAAAACAGGTGTGGAAAGGCAGAATATTCAATAATGAGGTTTGGGGTATGATAAACTTGAGTCATCCACTACTATCCAAGTAAAGCTCTTGTACAGTTATTGGATGTAATCATGACAAAATTTTGCTCAGCAGAGGATGAATATACCTATTACTCCAACAATCAGTCTTACTGAACTGTAAGCTACATGGAGACACCTCTCATCATAATAGTTGTTACTTCTAGCATCTATGCTGTCACATAGATGGTACTAAATCACAAATTTCAGAGTGAATGAATGCTAAGAAAATGGGGCAATATTACTCTTCATTTATAAATATGGTAACCTACCTACACATTCTTTGTAATCAGGGCACTACAGTGATACATTATAGAAATGCTTACATTCATCACCCGATTTGCTGCTCACAAATGAGTAAAGCTCAGTAATTTGTGAAACACACAGGTTTCTACCTTTTTAAAACAGAAATGAGAATAGTGCTTTGGGTTCTTGGATGGCAATGTGAGACTTTCCATGGACTCACTCTCCAAAAACCTAGCAAAGCTGGTGAAAATGATTTAAAAAAACAAAAACAAAAACAACCTGTACCTTAAGAAAATTTCCCCAAGACATACAGAAAATAAAGAAAAATATTCTAAACAAAATAAAATTTTCTATAGCATTTAAATAAAAATCTACTTCCTCCTTTTATCTTCAACTTGTTGGAAGATCCACTTTGAGAGGGTACAGATAAAAATATGGGGCTTCCATTCCTTTCATCTCCCATTAAGGCTCACCACACTTCACTGGAGGACCCTGCCACTAGCATTTATCATGTTATCCAACTTTAAGTTGAAAAAGTTAAATTCTCAAGGTTGTGCAGAAGGTAGGCTCTCAACCTACCCCTCATCTTCCACTAGGATGGCAGTCTGAGAATACTTGGGCCCTGATTATGTGTCCTGACCGGTTCAAAGGGCAGAAATTCTACTTAGGATAGCCAGGTAAAACAAACCACAAGCTCTTTCCACATCAAGTATCCAGAGTAATGGATCAGTATTTTCATAGAAAGTGAGATAATTCATAAGGAAAGATAGTTCTTGAAGCTCTCCCCAAAGGAATTGATGCTATTTGAAACAAGTGTCAAATAAACTCTTGAAAGTTTGTACTAGAAGTTCAAGCCCAAGTGTGTTCTCAAAAATAATAGCCCTTCTTCATTAAGAACAAGTAAAACCACAGGCTAGATAGTTCAACAGAGAAAAAGGAAATGAAATAGCTAAGAAGAGCTCTCCAGGGGTCAAAACAAACCTCAGACTGGTCTCAAAACCCACCTCTGCCTAAGTTAATTGAGTCAGACTGCTGAGAAATTTATGAACACAGGGCATTGTTGAAAATAATAGCAACCAGCCAGGAATTAGTAAAGTCTAACTTCTAGATATAATACTAAATGATTAAGACAGCTTAACACAGAGAACAAGGAAAGAGATTCAATGACAGCCCTGCCACTACTGCCATCAGAATGATTGTACACATGCCCAAGGATGTGCCCTCTGAGGAGTGACACCAAAAGCTTCATGGGGTGTGTGTGTGGCAGAGGAAGGGGACTTCAGATAAAGGGCATGTCTAAGTCACAAAGCAAGCAAGCAAGCGAACAACAAATATGAGCTACAGAAAGGAGAGGGAAATCAGTACCCAGAGTTGCTACCCTATATTACCTGAATTGTACAGTTTTCAATAAAAAAATTATGAGACATACAGGAAAAGAAAAGTGTGACTCAAAGACAGAAACAATCAGCATAAGAACAACAGCAACAAACCTGGCTACAGAATTCACAAGAGGGACCAGATGTCAAATTTAAACAAGCAAGAGTTCACAATAAGCAATATAAATATGTTCCCATAATGAATGGATACCATGCCTAAAGAAATAAAGATACAAGGACAATGTTTTGTTGGATGGAGAATATCAATAACAGGCTAGACATTGTTTTTAAAAATAACCAAATTGAAATTGAATTGAAATGTGCAATAAATAAAATTTAAAAGTCCTTAGGTAGGATAAATAGTAGATTTGAATCAGAAGAGAAAGAATAAGTGAACTTGAAGATAGATTGATAGAGATCATATAATACAAAGAACAGAGGGCAAATAGAACAGCCCCTGAGATACCCATGTCAAGAGGTGAGAACTGGTGAGATATACCATGTGATATGTCTCTCCAGAAATCCCCATAAAAGTCTCGTGCCCGGAACCCAAAGCAAGATGAAAAAATTTTTTTAAAGGACAACAATCCCCATTTCCCAACTTGCCAGCTTGTTGCCAGTAAAAGCTCATTTTTCCCTGTCGCCCTGTCTCTCTAATGTTTGGCTTCATTGGGCAGCAAGGAAGCCAGAAATTTCATAGTTATAAGATGACAGTCAAACTGCTGAAAACACTGTCAACTGAGTAACTTCCATTTAGCAAAATTCTTTCCAAAATCAGGCCAAAATAAAGACATTTCCAGATAACTAAAACTGGGAGAATTTATAGCTAGCAGATTTGCTTGAAAATTACTAAAGGAAAGCAAGACAACCCATGCAAAAATTCAAATTCACTTAAAAAGCAGAGCATTAGTGTAGGTAATTATGTAATTATAAAAGACAATATAAATATATATTTCTTCTTTTCTCTCATCTGAATTTAAAATCAGTTGCATAAAACAATGTGTAAACACTTTGTTGGGTGTATAACATGTAGAAATGTTTTCATAATAATGGAACTAGTGCATGTGTGGGAGCAAAGTATTGGAGTAGGAAAATGGCACCACATGAGAACTTGAATCCATAGAAATAATACAAAAACAGAAAAGTCTATGTCCATTTTCCATTTCTATAATAGAATACCACAAACTGGGTAAATTATAAAGAAACTGATTTTATTTAGGTCACAGTTCTAGAGGCTAAGAAGTGCAAGGGCACAGAACCAGCATCTGCTCATCAACTGGGGAGGACTTTATTGCTGTTTCATAACATGGTGGAAGGGCAAGTCGGTGAGAGCAAGAGAGGATGAAGGATAAGTCACTCTTGTAAGAACCAACTCACTGTCACAAGCAATCATTCATGGGAGTTATGAGGGTGGACTTCCTATTAGGCTCCACTTCCTAATACTGCTGCACTGGGAAATAAGTTTCCAACATAAGGACCCTTTGGGGACATGTAAAACCATAGCATTCAGCCCCTGAATCCCAAAATTCGTGTCCTTCTCAGAATGCAAAATATATGCAATGTATCCCTGAGTCCCATAATTCTTACTTTGTTCCAATCCAAAGTTCAAAGGGCTATTTGAATCAAATATGGATAGGACTCAGGACATGATAGGAAGATATTCAATTCTGGTTAAAATTTAAATATTGGTAAATGAAATATGATTTCAACTTTTTCTTTATCTGTCATATCCATCATCTATCTTATTCTCTACATATCCACCCACTTTCATATTAATCAGTCCATCTACTTTCACATTTTTAAAATTATAAAGATACTTATCAATTTCTTGACTTAATATTGGTGATATCCTAATTTTTAATATTTTTCTTCATTACTTTCTAATTACCTGTACTGTAATGTGTTTTTATAATTTATAAAATGAAGTCATCCTAAAATAAAATAATTATAGTATCATTTTTACTGATAGTATGAGGGTTACTTCTATATGGAAACTTGGTTAGGCTGCTTGGTTAAATACCAGTCTAGATGTTTCTGTCAAGGTATTTAAAGATGAGATTAACTTTTCAATAAGCAAACTGTGTGTAAGCAGATTACCTCCATAATGTGCATGGACTTCATACAATGAGCTGAAGGCTTGAGGAGGAAAGAATTCTGCCTTCATATTACGTTTGGATCCCAGGCTACAATACCAACTCCTGCTGGAATTACTTGCCTGCCACCTTTCCCTGCAGGCTTCATGCTTGCCATCTACACAGTTCTTTTAATGATTGACTCTCATAATTTTAAAGAATTTTAAAAAGATGATAATATGTTGAAAGGCATTCAGATTCATTCATTAAGATCATTATCTACCTCTCTTGTGCTCTTTCTTCTCAGTCTTTAATATAAAAATCATTTGTATGTAAAGATACATCTAATATTACTCTGTATGTGTGTGTGATCTAATGTATGTAATAAGAGAAGCTTGACTAATATACTTTGCTCTAAAGTATCTCCCTCCTCATGAAAACTGACTTTTATTAGATTATTCTAAAGATCAAATACATCTCAGGGAAGAAAATCTTTTACTAATGCATTAAGAAATCTGAAATACAGAATGTCAAAACAAGTACTCTGATGATTTTAGGAATTTATGAATAGTAAATGTGATAGAAAAATGGTTCAAAGAAGAGGATATGGAAAAGCATCACTAAAAGTCAGAAAACCATCTTTTTTTTGTCTTTTAATCTAGCCATAGTTTATGAGGATAATTTGCTCATTCAAATAAAGAATTTCTATATATTAGAGTTTAAATATTAATTAAAATGCTTTATTTAAAACTTATTTTCATTCCTAGGTATTTTTTCTTATTAAATAACAGAAAATTGTATTATGGATCCTGAGGAGAACAAATGATATTTCCAGAGTTTTATCACATCTACCTAAGACCTTTGCATTTTCTGTTTTTCATAGCTACTCTAATCATCTGTAGGTTGTATCTATTGTACATATGAATTTATTGAAAGATGCCTGAAGTATGTAAAACTGATCTTTTGTTCTAGTGGTTTAGGGAATTGTGCTGACAGTAAAAGATTTAAAAGGTAATTTTAAATAGAATACACTTGAAAATGCTTTGTTATTATAAAACATTGTGTATACTTGATCTCAGGGACATATTTTAAAGAATTCAAAAAAGATGAAACTATGTTGAAAAGGCATTCTGAAGTCTTAAAATAGATAGTTAAATACATTTGAGGGTTGATAACATTTTATTTTGAAAATGCACTTTCCCAAAGTTTGATCAAACAATTTAAACCTATAAACCTTTTTTCCTTAGGTGTTTAGGTATTATGTTTCTATGTATATTGTATTAGTCTGAAACACACAGGTACACACATGTGCTTGTCAGTCTTTCTCATCTTTCATGGATAGAAAAAAAATGTAAAATGTATATTAGCACAATTTTAAAAATTGAATATAACTTACATGTGTTTTCATTTTACCTGCCTGGTTTTATCTAAAGCATTTCTACTTTGAAAAACAAAACAAGTTCGGTGCTTGAGAGTAATTTTGTTAATCAGGGCCAAAATGGGGAAACAGAACCACTATGAATAAAGATATAAGGAATTTTATTAGCACTCTATTGCTATATAATCAATCAAACCTCAAACTTACTGACATGAAACACCAATACATTACGTTATTCATGAGATGCATTTGTGTAGGAGTCGGTAAAGACTTCCTCTCTAATCCATGTGGTATCATTTATGGTGCATTTGGAGATAAATTGTATTTCTGGATAATTTATCTACTTCGTTGACAAATCGGTGCTGGCATTCATATGGAAGACTAACTGGAATTGTGGGGAAGAAGCTTAAGTTTCTCTTCTTGTGATGTGTGCATATCATGCTTGGGCTTCCAAACTTGGATCAAAGAATAAACATCAAAAGGGCACAAAACAGAAGTCTGTAGCCTTTGAATAATCTAATATAAACAATCACCAAGCATGACCTTTCTAATACTATGCTATCAGAGCAGTCATGAAAGTCTTCATCTACCCATATTAAAAAGGAGTGGGTGTGGATATTACCACTTTAAAAGAGGTCTATCAATGTCACATTATAAGCAGAAGCTATGAGATGGGAGATGAGACTGAGGTCATTTTTTTAACATAGTCATTTTCAGTTGGCTTTAAGGGCACAACAGTTAATGTTGTTCCTACATGTAAAATACATGTATACCCAAGATGTGTCTCATGAGGTCATCAGCTCAAAGGCTGGACTCACTAAGTCAGGTCCAGGTACAGCAGGTACATTTCTTATGACACATCTCGTAAAATATTATTCTATATCTAAAGGGCTGTGAACAAATGACGCTAACTTAATAAGAATAAGATGTATTCTCCCATACATCCAATATATTACAGTAGATAGGTGCACGATAGATACATACATAAAAGGGAAAGACAAGAGATGAATAGCAATGACTGGTCCATAGCAATTCTGAAATCCAACATGGCTTATACTGCTGTTATGAGAGTTGTGTCTGTCTGTTGGCTCTAACTTCAGGGTTCTTGATTTATCCCCTGAGTCATTCCACCTTTTAAATACTAGAGTCTGTTTTGTTACTGAGTGTTCTTTTTCAGAACTCATTTTTCCTGTTCTTAAACATTGGAATGTCAGAAGATTTTTTATTTTCATTTATTTTCTCTATATTCTTTTTTTCAAGCTAGTAACAATTCTACCATTATAATTTTCTTAATCTTAAGAGCCTTATGAATTCTACTAGGTTCATCCTATTAGGTGAAAGTCACACCCACAGATATTTAATATAAATATATGATGTAACCTTTATATTATCTTTTACGTGTCCTCCATGATAAATTTTCTGTTGTCTTATTTTTCAACAGAGATGATCTTTAAGGAATGTACATAAGGTCTTTTGGAGCTCAAGAAGAGTACTAAAAATCACCATAGATCTCTAAAAAGGATCTTAAAACATTCTCTGGCCCCAGATTTGATCTTTTCCTAGAAGTAATTTCTTAGTTTTGAGATTCGCTTGCTAACTTGGGAGGCTAAAAGTAAAAACCAAGTCTCAGTTTTATTATATTTCACAACTTATTACTCAGTTCATCTCTTTCCTTTTACACTTTATGATAGGCAGTAAGAATGTAGTTGGCACTTTTAATGTTCTTCATGGAAAAGTATTCTTCTGATAACAAAATCTCTATCATCAATTGTAGTTTAACAAACCCAAACCTTAGTAACTTAATGGCAATCATCTGTTTTTCTCATGAGTCTTCAACTTGGGAGGGTTTAATATGTTGGCGGTTTACATGTATTTTCCATGTGGTGTCAGCTTGGTGACTCAGGATGGCTCTATAGGACCTTTTGTCAAGGGGGCTGCACACATGGCTCCAATTAGTGCTGGGAGCTCAGCTACAGAAACAGGGCAGAAACCTTAGTTCCTCTCTCTCTGTGTGTGTTTCACAACTAGAGGTTCTAGTTTCATAATAGGGCAGGAAATTTCTCTAGGTAGTCCTATACTGACCCAATTCTCCCCCTCTGTTTTGCTTTTGCTTTCTATGCTTTTTATCTAAAGAAAAATCCTTGCCCATTCCAATGTCCTCAAGTGTTTCATAGTTTCAGGGCTTATACTTAAGTCTTTAATTCATTTTGTGTTTACTTTCATATATGGTGAGAGACAGGGATCTATTTTCATTCTTCTGCATGTTAATAGCCAGCTCTCCCAGCACCATTTATTAGAGATTATTCTTTTCCCAATGCATATTTTTAGCACCTTGGTTAAAAATCAGTTGGCTGTCAATGTGTGGGTTTATTTCTAGGCTATTTATTCTGTTCTGTTGATCCACAAGTCTATTTTTATGTCTATACTCTTTGATTATTACAGCTTTGTGTTCTATTTTGAAGTCAGATATTATAATTATTCCTGCTTTGTTCTTTTTGCTTAAGATTGCTTTGGCTATTTGGGGAGGTGGTTTTTCACAAATTTTAATATTTTTCTAATTCTATAAAGAATTTCACTGGTAGTTTGATACAAATTACCATAAACATGTAGTTACTTTGAGTATTATGAACAGTTTTAGAATATTAATTTTTCCAGTCTATGAACATAGAATGTTTTGGTGTTACTTTTGTCCTATTCAATTTCTTATGTAACTTTTTATTTACATTTTTGTTAGATCTTTTACCTCTGGTTAAATTTATTTTTAAGTTTTTTTGTAGCTATTGTAAATGGTTATCTATTTTATTTCTTTCCAGATTATTTGCTATTGGTGTATAGAAATGCTATTGGTTTTTATATGTTGATTTTGTATTCTGTAACATTGTTGAATTAGTTGTAATAGTCATTTTGGGTGGTGTCTTTGAGGTTTTTATTTACATGAAAGATCATCTTATCTGCAAATAGTGACAATTTGACTTTATTTTATTTGACTCTTTATTATCCAACTCATATGTCTTAATTTATTTCTCTTGCTTGATTTCTCTATCCAGAACTACTAGTACTATGTTGAATAAAAATGTTGAAGGTGAGAAGCCTTGTCTTGTTCTAGACCTTAGAAAGCTTTCAGCTGTTTCCTATTCAGTAAAATGTCAATTGAAAACTTATTATGTATGAAATTAATTGGTTGAGCTATGTCCCTTCTATACCAAATCTTTTCAGAATTTTATTATGAAAGGATGTTGAGTTTTATAAAATCCTTTTTCTGTATCTAGTGAGATAATCATATGATTTTTGTCTTTCATTCTCTTGGTGTAGTGTATTGACTTGCATAGGTCTGACCATCCTTACTTTCCTAGGATGAATCCGTCTTGATTACGGTGTATAATCTTTTTGATGTAGTGTTGGTTTTGGTTGCTAGTATTTTTGTTTGTTTGTTTTTAGGATTTTTGCACCTATGTTCATGAAGGATATTAAGTTGTAGATTTCTTCTTTTATTGTGTCCTCTATCTAGCTTTTGGTATCAGGGTAATGCTAGATTTATTGAATGGGTTTAGAATTTCTTCCTTCCCAATTTTTTTTGAATAATTTAAGGAAATGGTATCTTTCTTTTTTTGGTATAATTCAGTGCTGCCCCATTTGGTTCTGGGCTTTCATTAGATAATTTTGATTACTGATTCAACATTGTTACTTATTATTGGTCTATTCAGGTTTTTGTTTCTTTATGATTCAATCTTGGTTGAGTAGATGTGTCCAAAAGTTTATCCATTTCTTTTATGTTATAAAATTTGTTGGTTTATATTCACAAAAGTGTTTAATGGATCTTTAAGTTTCTGTGGTGTCAATTACAATGTTTCTTTTTCATCTTTGATCTTATTTATTGAGCCTTCTCTCTTTTCTTTGTTTTCCTAGTTAGTATTGCTATGGGTTTGTCAACTTTATCATGTTGAAAAGCCAATTTTTAAAAATCTTTTGCATTTTTATCTCTAGTGTTTACTTTTGCTCTGATATTATTTTTTCCATCTACCAATTTAGGATTTGATTTGTTCTTACTTTTCTATTTACTTGAGGTACAATGATAACTTGGTTATTTGAGATTTTTTTTACCTTTTTGATGTAGGAATTGAGTACCATAAACATTCCTTTTATTATTGCTTATGCTGTATGTATCCCATGGGTTTTGGTACATTAGGTTTCCATTATCATTTGTGACAAGAAATTAAAATTTTCTTTCCTTAATTTCTTCATTGATTCATTGGTTGTTCAGGATCCTGTTGTTAAATTTCTAGGTTTTAAAAAGTAGTTTTCAAACTTTTGTTGATTTCCAGTTTTATTGCATGTGGTCAGAAAATATACATATGATTAAAATTTTTCAAAAATTTATTGAAGTATTTTGTGTTCTACTTACTCTAAAGAATATTTCATATGCTGATTAACAATGTGTGTTCGGCAGCTGTTGGATGGAATATTCTTTAGATGTCTGTTAGGCCCCTTTGGTCTAGAGGAAAATCAACTCTGCTGTTTCTTTGTTGATTGGTTAGGTGGATAACATATCCATTGCTGAAAAATGGAGTGTTAGAGTCCCCTCATTATTGCATTGGAGTGAATCTCTCTCTTTAGACTTATTAGGTATTCTAATATTGGGTGCATACATATTTATAATTGCTATATCCTCTCATTGAATTGACCCTTTATCATTATATAATGACCTTCCCTTTCTCTTTTTGTGGCTTCTTACAATCTATTTTATCTAATGTAAGCATAGCTAATCCTGCTGTTTTGCATTCTATTTGCATGAAATGTTTTCCATCTCTTCCTTTTCAGTCTATGCATGTCTTTAAGGTGAAGCTTCTTGTAAGCAGTATAGAGTTTGGTCTTGTTTTTCTATTGATTTATTTACTCCATGTCTCTTAAACAGAGGACTGAATTCATTTACATTTAAGGTTATTATCTGTAGTCAAGGTAATACTAATGCAAATTTCTTACTGGCTTTCTTGATTTTTGTCATTTCTCTCTTTTCCCCTCTTTTATAGTCTTCTTTTGTGTTTAAGTGATTTTCTCTCCTAGTGTTATTAGATTTCTTGTTTATTGTTTTTGGTATTTTTATTATAGAGATTTTGCTTTGTGTTTACAATAGGGTTACAGAAACACCTTTGGATTTAAAAATCAATTTTGAATATATAGCAAATGAACTTTGATTCTATAAATAAGAAAAGAAGTAAGCAAGAAAGAAGGAGCAGGAAAAAGGAGGAAGTATTCTAATTGTTTTGGGTTGTCTCCATACTAAAAGTGTAAAAAGGTATGCATCTTTTCTTTATAATTTTAAAGCATTTTGTATTTGTGTAGTTACTCTTACCAGTGAATTTCATATCTTATAATATTTTCTTATTACTCATTAGCACTTACTTGTTTCAGTTTGAAGAACTCCATATTGTACAGCATGTAAGACATGTTATATGTCATATATATTCATCACATATAGGTGGTGAATTTAGCTTTTGTTTGTGTAGAAATATCTTTATCTGTCTTTCATTTCTACAAGATTGCTTGGCTGGGTACAGTATGCTTGGTTGGTAGTTTTGTTTCTTTAGTGCTTTAAATATATCATCCCACTTCCTGTTGGCCTGTAAAGTTTCTACTGAGAAGTCTACTCAGGCTAATTGAAACATCCTTCTGTGCTGTTTCTTTTCTCTTGCTGTTTTCAGAACCATTTGTTTGTCTTTGCCTTTGAGGACTTGACATTAATCTATCTTGGGGTGGGCTTGGTTGAATTGAATCTTTCTGGTGACTTTGACCTTCCTGTACCTGGATCTTTTTATCCTTTTCGAGGTTTGGAAAGTTTTCTGGTACTCTTTGCTTAAAATTTCTGCTCTTTGGAATCCAGTTTCTCTTGAACATTACTCCCTTAATGATATCCTAACGTTTCTATAAGCTTTATTTTCTCCTTTCATTCTTCTTTAATTTTTTCCACCAAAAATGTATTTTCAGATTACCTGTCTTTGATCTCCCTGATTCTGTCTTCTGTTTTTTTTTTTGATTCTGTTATGCCATGTATTGTATTTTTTCATTTCATTTATTTTTTTTAAAGATCTAGGATTTCTGTTTGATTACTAAAAATTGTTTCAATATTTCTTATGTTTTCTTGATAAAAATTGAATCATTTTGTGTTTTCTTAATGTTTATTGAGTTTCCATAAAAATCTATTTTTAATTCTCTGTATAAGAAGTTGTACATAGCCATCAATTTATGGTCAGCTTCTGATACTTCATTTTCTGTCTTTGGTATTGTCTTGGTTCCTTGAAAGTTCTTGGTACTTTTTGGTGTACTATGGTGTCTACACATTGAAGGATTAGGTATTTATTCCTGTCTTTGCAAGCTGACTTTATTTAGGCTTCCTTTTCACTTTCTCCCATCCTGTAGTCTCTGCTGCCATTTAAGCACTAGATGGTGACCTAACTTCAGGTTTGCACAGATCTGTAGTTGGTTCATTATCTCTGTTGAGGGCACCTCAATCTCATGTTTCATTGCAAATATGCAGTTAGTATGTTGTTCCAAATGGGCCTAAAGAGGGTAGTCCATGCTTGCTATGTTGGTAAGTGTTAATCTTGGGCTCAAGTGGGCCAAGATCCCTTGTCCAAAGTCACCAGTCTGTGTTCCAGTCCCATGAGGTTCTGTACAGTGATGGTCCTCCCTGTGGTAGGTCTGATCCTATGCTCCAAAACAGCACCACTTTCTTATATCATTCTTCTTCCTTAAAGTGCATAATTGCTTTCTCTCTGTTGTGCTGCTTGAGGTTGGGGAAGAATATGCTAGGCGGTCCCAAGGCTACTGTGGCCACTGGAGTGCTACCTGGAGCCCAAAGTCTGCTGAACCTGAAGCAGCAGAAAGAAAGAACCAAGGCCGTGTTGCTGTAGCCTTCTTGCTACTATCATATATCCATGGCCCAAGACCACTATAGCTATCCAGAGGTGGTTCAGGCTAAAACCTAAGTCCATCTCATTGGGGCTGTAAATTGGCCTGGCACTTTGTTGGTCCACAACTCTGTCTGGAGGCAGTGGCCTGGAGGCAGGGGCCATTGGGTTCTTCCTGGTGTTCAGTTTCACTGTGTTTCACCCAGCACTGAATTCCAAGGTAAAGTCCTGCGCTTACTTCCCTGTTCTACCTTCATCTGCTGGAGACTTTCTTTGCATTGTGCTGCATAAGTTTTAGGGAAGAATGGTGCAGGCAGTCTCTCTTTTAAAATTTTTTTATTTGTTCTTTCTAGATATGCATGACAGTAGAGTGTTTGTTGACATACACGTACATGGAGTGTGACTTATTCTAATTAGGATCCTATTATTGCGGCTGTACATGATATGGAGTTTCACTGGTGGTGTATTCATATATGAACATAGGAAAATAATGTCCAATTCATTCCACTGTCTTTCCTACCACTTCTCCCTCCTTTCCTTTCATTCCCTTTTGTCTATTTTAATGAACTTGTATTCTTCTCTTTCCTCCCCTTATTGTGTGTTAGCATCCACGTATCAGAAAGAATATTTGGCTTTTGGTTTTTTGGGATTGGCTTATTTCACTTAGCATAATGGTCTCTAGTTCTGGCCATTTACTAGCAAATGCCATAATTTCATTCTTCTTCACAACTGAGTAATACTCCATTGTGTATATATGCCATATTTCCTTTATCCATTCATCTGTTGAAGGGCACCTAGATTGGTTCCATAGCTTAGCTATTGTTAATTGAGCTACTATAAGCATTGATGTGGCTGCATCACTATAGTGTGCTGATTTTAAGTACATGCAGTATATGCCAAGGAGTGGGATAACTGAGTCAAATGGTGGTTCCATTTCAAGTTTTCTGAGGAATCTCCATACTGCTTTTCAGAGTGGTTGCACCAATTTGCAGTTCTACCAGCAATGTATGAGTGGACCTTTTTTCCCACATCCTTGACAACATTTATTGTTACTTGTATTCTTGATAGTTGCCATTCTGACTGGAGTGACACAGAATCTCAATGTAGTTTTAATTTGCATTTCTCTAATTGCTAGAGATGTTGAACTTTTTTTATATATTTATTGACCGATTGTATTTTTTCTTCTGTGAAGTGGCAGGCTGTCTCTTGATTATTAGGATTACTGCTAAGCAGGAAGCAAATGGCTTGAAACGCATAGCAACTTGGACTGGTATGGTCCCAGGACACGTCCCCAGCCCATGCCATGGCTAGAAGTAGCAGGATTTAGAAAATGAATATGTCTTGCTGAGATTGCTGGTTCTAGGAAAAGCCCAGAGTTTCTATCTACAGGTGCTAAACTGGGTACAGGGGCTGGGGGCTTTACCTGATATTGGTTTTTATCAAGGTGTCTGGTATGGATTACAAGTCTAAGGCCTACCCTTTATTCCTGCTCTCTTTCTTAAGAAAGCAGTATCTCTCTTTATGCTGTGCTGCTTATAGTTGGAGAGGGGTGATAGAGTAACTCATTTTTTTCTTTCTTTAATGTACCTTTTGAATTATTATGCTAAAACAAGGTACTGTGATTTCTCCTATAGTTTTCTTAGCTCTTATAAAGATGATTTTGTACACAGATATTAGCTCAAATTGATATTTTATGGTAACATATATAGAAGGTCTTGCTCTCCGATCTTGCTTCACCACTTAATGTTCAAGAAGATAAATTAGACATAAATGTGAGAGAGAAAAAAATAATTATGCACATTTTAATATTAAATACTTACATATATGGTAAAGATATCAATGGGATAATAATTTCACAACAGTAGAATGAATTTGACATAACTTTCCTGTGTTCTTATATGAATACACAACCATAACTCCATATCCTGTGTAAAGCCTGGAGACCAAAAGGTGGCAAATAAAACCACTGGGTAAGGCTTTATTGGGAAATATGCTTCTGGGCAAATTCCTCCCAGTCCAACAGAGCAGGATGGGATAATTGCAAACATGTTCCGCGGTACAAAAAATTTAAAGAGCCCAGTCAAGAAGGGGAAGGCTTAAGGCAAGAAAAGGAGGGCTTGAGGTAGAAAGAGGCGGTATCTGGAGTCCTGTGTTCCCTGGAGTTGGTCAGGGGATCCTGCTGAGGTCAGAGTCCTTCCGGGATGAGTCAGGAAAAGTTTGCTGATTGGTAGGAGGCGCCATTATTGCTTACGTGTCAGTGTTTGGTTGGCTGTTCCTTTGCTCATGTGGGCTGCTTGATACTTCCTTCCCCACGGCTGCTCCTCCCACCTCCAACCGACCTAACATCCTGTACAACCACAAAAATGGGAAGTTACACTCCATGTATGTATGACATGTCAAAATACATTCTACTGTCATGTATAACTGAAAAGAACAAATAAAAACTTAAAAAATGTAAAAAAATAAAAATAAATTTCAAGAATAGATTACTTGCAAAGAAATTAGAAGGCTTCCTAAGAGGGGGATAGAACTGGAGTTTCAAGATCAGATTAAGAGTTGGAAAGGTGAAAAGGATGGAAGAGCACATATGACCTTAAATGACCTGAAGAATCAATGGTTGGAACAACCAAATGGTGGATTTAAGCCTTTCTTTCTAAGATTCTGAAATCTGTGTTGCAATGCACCCATGGGATTATGGAGCACAGATCTCTTTTTTTTTGTTTGGGTTTTGAGGAGATAACTGGAATTGTACATGACTTAAAGTCCTGGGAAACTTGAGTAGGAATAAGTGACCTTGGACACCATCAATAATTTCTGAACAAGTTTTTGGGATTTATTTTCTTTTAATATTCATTTAATAAGCTTATGTACACAAACCAAATTATAATCTGTGGGAAGATAACTGAAGCTTTTGGTTGCTTTTATTGAGGATAAGTTCACTGGTTTTCTGTAACATCACAATGGTTTTAGCATTGCTTAATCATACTAAGCCTTAGCATTTAAAGCTTTTCACATAATATAATTTTACCACAGCAGAAATTAATGTTTAAAAGTCTTTTTCAAAAATTATATAAATTAATGTTTAAAAGTCTTTTTCAAAAATTATATAAAACATATGAGGATTTAGCACCATTTAGGAAAAACAGGGTTAATATGACCATCAAGATTCATTCTATTTAATTTTCTGGTTCTTTTCAAATAGTATCTACTCACTATTTCAAGTACCTTGGTTGTTTTCCTGAATTACTTGGATTAGTAAACCACTAAATAAATTTACTTTTATTCCAAAAGAAACATTTCTTATTAATTTGTGACTAAGTTTTCTAGGGTTGTGGATGTTACTATTATTCCTCTTCAATGAAGTTGTCATATCAAAACCAATACATTAAGATAGTAATTGCATTAATGATTTGTCCTATGCTCTGTTTTTTAGAGTTGTTGCAGGCTAGTTAATCTTCAATGGAATATGCAAATAGAATTTCTGAATTGGGCAGGCAAATGCATTGAGAGGCAAACATAAATGTTAACTTTACTAACAAAATCAATGCTTGCAGAAGCTTTTGTATTTCAGGGTTTGTTTGTTGAATATGTATTAGCTGCATTTTAGAAACAAATTCAATTCAGACATTTATTTATAAATTTATTTATTATGCTTAAATGTTACCTTGAGGGTCTAAAAAATCACAGTAGTTTCAAAGACCTTTTAAAATACTTTCATTAAAGATAAAAGTAAATCTATGAGTTTAGAGGTTTTATTGCTATATGGTTTAAAAAGTGAGGAGTGTATGAAAGAAAAATACAAAATCTTAAATATTTACTTTTTTATTATTTGTCTAACATTCAAGGAAAATGATCCTTTGCAGTCATGAACATTTAGTTTATTTTTAATGCAACTTATTAACAAAACCACAGACATTTAAAAATATTTATAATGGATTTAGTCCCATAATAATCAAAAAGAAAGAAAAAAGCATTTCATGTAGTACTAACTATAGCAGTGTTTGAAGTTTAAAATTGTCAATTTAAAAAGTTAGCATTACAGTTACTGTGCCCCAAAATAGTGGTTATCTTATCACTGGAATACAATTATACTCAAAATATATATCTTTGAC
Source organism: Xerus rutilus (assembly GCA_028644305.1). Classification (NCBI taxonomy): domain Eukaryota; kingdom Metazoa; phylum Chordata; class Mammalia; order Rodentia; family Sciuridae; genus Xerus; species Xerus rutilus. The sequence goes on from CM053410.1 coordinate 70,145,476, forward strand.
TTTCTAAACATAAAACTTGGTTTGTGTAAACTTATGATTGTAGTTTGCGAAACTATTTTTATTGGCTGTTTTTATGTCACAGGTTACATTCCCTGGAAAACAAATTCTAAGATGGAGGTTAATACATAGGACATTTATTTTAAAGTGCTCTTGGGATTAGTGCTTGTGGAAGAGAGGAAAGAAAGCAGGAAGAGACAGATGGTCAGTTTCAAACTTGTTCCATGACCTCCTGACCCTCAATTGGAGGTAGAAATCCAGGCCTCTACTACTTTGATCAGTTACTGAATGTCAAATGCTTCTAGATGCAGAAGTGATTTTTAGGGAGGCCATTTTATTTATCCATGACAATCCTTAAGGAGGTCTATAAGTGAAAGCTGTTTTTGCAGGACTCCTAGCAAATAGGGTAACATTTAATTCATTCTGAAGGACCTATGATGTGTATCAAATTCTCTATACAATCTTTCTTCTTATGGATTCTGAGAGAAGCTTCTCCAAGATTCTGGTGGACTCCTGTTCCTGGGGAAACTAAGCAGGAGAAGCTAAGTAGGACAAACCACAGCCCACACTACTGTAGTAGACTTGGGGCCACCACTGACACTTGTATCTCTGTCCTCTACTATCCATTTAAACCTGCTTCAGTTAGCAAGACCCCTTCTAGTCACAGAGGTTTACTTGGAGTCATGACACAGAATTTCATCTTTGAGAGATCTGAGATCTGGGTCTCCAAGTCCTTCTCATTTAGGGGTTGG
>CM053410.1:70146724-70165041 GCA_028644305.1 Xerus rutilus
GTGAAGTAAGCCAATCCCAAAAAACCAAATGCCGAATGTTCTCTCTGATTAGTGGATGCTGATAAATAAGGGAGGTGGGAAAGGGAAACATAAGAGAAATGGAGGAACTCTGGATGTGGCATGGGGGAGGTGGGGGGTGGGAAAAAGGAATGGGTATAGTAAAGATGGTTGATTGAGATCGTCATCACTACTCTTGGTGCATGTATGAAGACACAATTAGTGTGACTTTATCTGGTTTGCAACCAGAGAAATGGAAAAACTGAGCTCTATATATGTACTATGACTTGAAATGCAATTAAATAAACTAATTAAAAAAAAAGAAACTTTAAGTAATTTTACTCAATATAGTTGGAATTATGAGCGTATGTTCAGACCTAAGGAGAAGTAAATTATGAAATTTATAAAATTTAAGTGTCATGTAATGAAAAAAAAATCCAATTTCTTTTATGCATTGTAGACCTATACTTACCTGTCGAGATCATCCATTTGAATATCTCGTGTTACTTGAGTTGCTCGAACTTATTTTTTCTCTAATTAATCACCATGGTTATTATGGCATTCTTTTCTCAACAAACAGTTCTCTATATTCCATATGATTTATGCTGGATAACCTCCTTTTTAGTCAAAGATATGGAAACCATTTAGGTGACCATGTGTAGATGAATAAATAAAGAAAATGTGATGTATGTACACAATGGGATATTATTCAGCCATAAAAATGAATGAGTCTGTCATTTGCAAAAACACAGATGGAACTGGAGGACATTATATTTAGTGAAATTAATAAGGTAGAGAAAGACAAAGACTGAATGCTCTTGCTTATATATCGAATCTAAAGTTGACCTCCAGGGGCTGGGATTATGGCGCAGTGGTAGCGTGCTCACCTAGCACGCATAAGGCACTGGGTTCGATCCTCAGCACCACATAAAAATAAAATAAAGATATTCTGTCACCTACAACTAAAAAATAAATATTTAAAAAATAATAAAAAAATAAAGTTGACCTCCAGCTAATAGAGAATAGGCTAGTAGTTACCAAAGCCTGGGAAGGGTGTGGGGAGGAAAGATGGAGAGAAGAGAGTTCATGAGTACAAGGGAACAGTTGGATAGAAAGAATAATTTCTCATCTCCTGTATTTCTTTCTAATTTATTCTCCTTACAAGAGAGGAATTTCAAAACTATAATTTGCCTTCTTTTTGCTATAGTATAATAATTTGGCCATTCTGTCTTTCTATAGCTAAATCATGTGTTTTTATCCTTTTTTTGTTGTTGTTTTTAATATATTTATTTTGCTTATTTATTTATTTCCATCTTTTTTTGGTGGTTAATTTTATTTTATTTTTTTTCATATTTAATTTATTTATTTGTTCTATTTAGGCTTACATGATAACAGAGTGCAATTTGATTCATTGTACACAGATGGAAGATAACATTTAATTTCTCTGGTTGAAAGTGATATAGAATCACAAATACATGCAGTCATACATAAAGCTAGGGCTATGATTGCCATCATATTCCACCACATTTACTGTCCCCATGCCTCCTCCCCCCTTATACCCCCGTGAACAGAGTTCCTCCATTGTTCCCATGTCCTTCTCCCCATTATGGATCAGCATCCACTTATCCTTTTTGTTTTTGTGTGTTTTTACTTGTGAGAGTGTTCTGTTCAGATCACAACATAATGATTTATTTATTTTTTTCTAGTTTCATCTAATTTCAGAAATATCACCTCAGAAATGCCTCTCTGGACATCATCAACTAAAAGAGCACCTGACATATAGCTATAATCAATTATGTCACTTTTTATTTTATCCCTAAATGTGATCAGCATCTTAAAATAATTTCCATATATTTGCTTTTACCACTTTCCTCTTCCTAGGCTACAAAGTCCATGCAGGAAAGAACCTTTTCTGGCTTGATCATGGTGATGTTATTAGGGCCTGGAAAATTGCCTGCTACTTGGTTCAATGCCCATTTAACTAGTTAAAATGTAGCAAATACATTGCAATCTGAACTGAAAAATTTTCCCTTTCTCTTATTATTTTTATCTGGAACCATAATGAAAGAAACAGAGTAAAAGAAAAAAAATGAATTTATTATATTGTGAAGAATAGAAAAAACATTACATAAATACAATGTATGAGGAGACTGATTATGTTTTGACAGGTAGCCCAGAAATGGCCTGAAGTTGTATTTTATGTATGTGTCTTGCTCAATAACTAGAAACTTAAGGGTCAGTTCATAGAAGAGCCTTGCATAGATGGGAGTGACAAATCATGACAGTGATGGAAAGGGGGAGAAGAACAAAATGGTTCTCTGAGCCAGTTTCTTCCAGTGTTTTTGCCCTTGAACAGTTATTTTATGATTATGATTATTATACCCATAATAACTTATTATTATTATTTTATTGATTGTAATTATTATGCCCTTTATTACCTCTTCAACAATTTTTCAGATCATTTCCCTCTTACAGTTTTTGGTAGTGGCACATTTATACAGTGCCTCCAACACCCAAGCCACTTAATCAAGGCCTCCTGTTTGTACATAGGAGAGAAACAGGGCTATTGTGTGATAGCTACTACAAGGATTTCCGTTATCATTTTTTGTTTTTTACTCTGCTTATGTTTGTAAATGGCACATACATTAAGTAGACAGTTTTCTGACCTTCCAGTCCTGAATGCATTTTGTGTTTGTAGGTTCACAACAGACATAAGAAAAGCCAAGGAGAATCATCAATTTAGAATATGAAGCTGTGATTTTGAAATTATTCTGTTTTGGTTACTTGACTTTTAGTAATATTGACCTGGGAGTTAAGGTTGTCACTTCAGATGAGGTGTATATAAGACAATGTATATTGCAGAAAGAAAACAAAATACAAGCACAGTGTTTTGCAGAGAAATGGACACGGAAATAATGGACCAAAATGAAAGGAAGAGAGAAAAAGATTAATGGAATTTCTAATGGTTTTGTAGCTTTGGTTCCAGTCCTCTGGTTAGACTAGCTATATACTCTGCTGCTGGCTTCCACAAAACATTCGTGTTTGCTATTTTAAAAAATGGCTATTTTCTTTGATCTCATCTGTATAGTTATGTTAACAATATGATGGGAATAATATTGTGCATATGTTATAATAGTATAATTTTTTTTTTTTTTTTGGTACTGGGGATTGAACTCAGAGGCACTCAACCTCTGAGTCACATCTCCAGCTCTATTTTGTGTTTTATGTAGAGACAGGGTCTCACTGAGTCACTTAGCGCCTTACCATTGCTGAGGCTGGCTTTGAACTCACGATTCTCCTGTCTCAGCCTCCCTAAGTCCTGGGATTACACGCTTGAGCCACCACGCCCAGCTAGTATAATTCTTATCTTAGTAAGCATGATTCACAAATGAATAAACTTTCTACCAATTCAACCCCAATGAAGAGGGATGTGTCATCTATTAAAAGGCTCTGACAAGAAGCAGATATGAAATTATTATTCCCAACCTGATTGTAGAAGAAAGACTCTGAAATTGGGGAAAACATTATGATACAACTATATTGTGATTTCTCTTTCCAGACTTTAATTCAAGGAGTAAGATATATATTACATTATGTTGAAATAAAAGCCACAATCAAAGACCTTTTGCCCCCTTCACATTTGAGACTCTGGGTGGAGCCTGCTTTGCAGAATTAATGACCTTATTGTATCATAGTTGACCACTCTGAATAAAACAGTGGTTTTGTGTGTAGCTAGAGGGCTAGGCCAGAATCCTTTTTATGTCTTAAGTGCTTTGAAATGTACTGAAGTCAATGATGCCAGCTTTTAAGTTTGGGGGAGGAATGAGATTGCTCTTATTGAGGAAGCATGATTCTTAAATTGAAGATTTTGTGTAGACTACCTGGGTAGTGGTAATGTGGAATCGAACCTAGACCTCAGGGGATTTCCTAGGCCTTCAGGGGAAAGGACTGAGCTTCTTAGTTTGTTGCTCCTTAAAAATGCTCATTTTATGACCCCTGACATCAGAGGAGACACTGAGCAGTTAGACATGAAATATTGTCTCTGCTAGAGCCCCAAGATCCTGACAGCAGACTAGCCTACAACCCCTCATGACCATGGTGTTAAGAATAAATGTCCCAGTCTATGAATTTATCTGAAATAAACTGTTTAAACAGGAAAAAATGTGGTTAAACATAAAAGAACCAGATATAATTTACTGACAGCATTTTCTCTTTTACTGTCTAGAGCTGTGGGGTCTTTGAGGAAGATTAAATGCATAATAGACACAGATGACATCCTTGTGTATCAGCATGGTAATAGTAAACTCAGTATAGATTATGTTTGCTGTGATAATACAAGATCTCAAAATATCCAACTCTGAAAAGCAAAACTCACTCATGTTTCACTCACTCAACCATGTCTACCGTGGGCCAGCAAAGGTTCTTTCTCCTATTCACTCAGGTACAATGAGGCAGACAGCATCATAAACATTTTTGAGTGCCTGCTACTGGAGAGAGAGAGGGTCTCACATGGTAATCAAATGCTCCTGCTCAGAGAGACATTCACAGTTCACTACCTGTTGTTCAGAGCTATTAAGACTATTCAAGCTGGGCGCGGTGGCTCAAGCCCGTAATCCCAGCACTTAGGGAGGCTGAGACAGGAGAATCGCGAGTTCAAAGCCAGCCTCAGCAATGGCGAGGCACTAAACAACTCAGTGAGACCCTGTCTCTACATAAAACATGAAATTGGGCTGGGGATCTGGCTCAGTGGTCAAGTGCCCCTGAGTTCAATCCCCAGTACCAAAAAAAAAAAAGACTATTCAAAGTAATCACAAAGGAACCAGGAGGCAAAAGCCTGCCATGTGCCTGGAAGGGAGGAGAATCAGAAATAATTCAGGGACAGTGCTAATAACTACCTTTTAACAAGTACTAATGACATCAATGAGAAAATAAATTATCATGTAGCTCCCTGCCCTTTAAAAGACTGAGATGGATGAAAATCATAGATGAATGTGTTTTAGCAGGGCACATTTATACGGAAGTAAGCCCTAGAGCTGAGTGGAAAGAACTGAGCTCATTTATACTGTTTAATGAATTAAGGGAAACAACAAAGGTGAGAAAGTCTTGAGGGGGAGAAGCTGGACCTCACGCCTCTGAAACTAAATGACTTCTATGTGAAAAGGCATCTAATATTTATAATTGTTAGTGTTGCTATGAGGTTATTCCCCAACGTAACTCCAAATTTCTTATAAGTCTGTTACAATATAAAATCCCTTTCATGACTACTCAGTTTGTTGGTTCTGAGAAAACCAAAGGGGTGGAGTTAAAAATCTGTGTGAGCCTTGGGCTGGGAAAGGGGAAGAGTGAGATGAAGAAAATGAAACTTTTAAGTTAAATCTAGAATCAGGTAGATGCAAGGACATGGAGCCAGTGTGAACCTTGAGAATTTTCATGCATTGGTGAGGGTGTTGGATTGCCCACAGAATACAGAATAGAGTACTCAGAATTCATTTAAAATTCAAAGGCCTGTGTAATTTTTGCTGGGAACTCCATAATTTTCCTATATATGATCTCTGTTTTTGCTAGCTCGAAGTGTATGCCTATTACCTGAAACCAAAGTGAATGTGAGTAGAACAGTTGATAGAATACTTAATAACCAAGAGGATGCAGAGATTTTCTGTGTTCATACCAGGAACACAATGGTAATTATATGAAAAAGTTTTAAAGTGCATTTTACCTACTTATGTTTTTTTTTTCAGACTAATTTTGCTGTATAACCAAGGTAATGATATCTTTTATCTAGAGTCCACCTATACTTTAAATGATCGTTTGAGTTTCAAATACCTTTTATTTCTTGACACAGGCCTTTAAATTCACAATATTCTGAATTGTTAAGAAAAAGCTACTAGCAGCCTAGAAAATGATGTTCTATAGGAAGAGAATGATATTCTATCATATGTTCTTTCACACATGGTAAATCTTAATTCTTCTGTTTTTCAAAAGTATTGCATGAAGCTTTAAAGAGGTTATTTTTAAGAACATCAAGATATATTATTTACTTTTTCAGATTACTCAATAACAAATAAAATTACTTTTAAGAAGAAGAAATAAATGTGGCTATTTGAAACTATTCAATGGGGAATGGAATTCTGTTAGCTAGGATTCTCTTTAAGTAGAAAGCCAGGTGCTCACACAGATAAACCATCTGACCTTTGCCCTTAAAATGTTCCCTCTGCCAATGTCTTTACCCCCACCCTTCTGATACAGGTACATTTCTGTGTATCTATTTCCTACCTACACGTGGTTCGTCTATTTTCTGAAATTATATAGTTTTTCCCTTTTCCTGAAAGTGCATAGCAGAGGGAGATAGCCCCTACACCTTATGTCAGCTCAGTTCACTCAGGCTTGGCACTGGAGAAAGTGAAGCTTGTAATGTCTAAATAAGTATTCTAAGTGGGCAATTTCAGTAAATTGAATGGCAGTCAATGGACCTTTCAACTACTCCCTTCCTTTCATCCATTACCATCACTTCTATGTAGGAGGTTTTAGCTCAGGGCAGATGTTACTGCAGAGCTCATGAATGACAGAAATTTTGAACTATCTTCCTCCTACAGCTCCGAACATTCTGTGGAGCTCATTCTCTCCAAGAATTGAACAAGGAAACTATGTTTTGCTATGTGCAACTTTTATGAGATTCAAACTTTTAAGACATAAAAAGTAGCATGCAAATGTTGATCCAAGAATGATCCAAGTCTTAGATCAAGCATTACACTAGGTCTTTTTATTAGGAAAGATGTTTAAGTTGTATGATGTTTTTGTGTGGATGTGCAGGACATGCGATTATGCAAAAATATGTAAATGGGAATGAAAAATTCTAGACCTGTGCTTACCTGTGTTTATCCCTAACTCAGTATTTTCCTACTCTATATTTTTTTTTAAATTTTTTTTTAGTTGTTGATGGATCTTTATTTTATTCATTTATTATTTATATGTGGTGCTGAGGATCGAACCCAGTGCTTCACGCATGCTAGGCAAGCGCTCTACCACTGAGCTACAGCCCCAGCCCTTCCTACTCTATATTTAATTAAGCCATGCATATTCTTAATTATTGTCATTGTTTATCAAATGCTTCATATCACCAAGTTATTTCACTATGACAATTTTGTGAAATATGTATTGTAGTTTTGAGTGAGATTGATAGGAAATGACAAATTCCTTAAAATCAAAAGAGGCCAATATATTTGGTGTTGTTAATGACTTTTTCCTTCTTAAAAAAGCCATAAATAAAATTAATAAGCTTTTATGATAGATTATTTTATAGCTTATGCTTCAATTGTTTTATGTGCAATTTTTTTTTATTTGATTGGCTTTGCAAAACCTAAGATTATTGCTGTAGTTTTGTAATCTCAACTTCATATAAGATATTAAAAACTGAAATAGTAATGCACATAGATGATAGGACCAGCATTTTTTGTGCTTCAATATTCACCTCAGAACAATTTGAACATTTTTATATTGATATTAAATACAGATATATATATATATTTATCAATATAGACACAATTGCATTGATCCAGTGAGGCTTGGCTTTAGTCACAATGATAAAATAGGAAAAAATTATTATCTTACTAAAGTTTTTCTCCACCTTTATATTTTACACACACACACATACAAATGTATAACCACTTTTTTTGATTCAGGAATACTTGTATATCAATGATTTCTTGGTTCTGCCCTATCACATGCTATGGATCTTTATCTGAAGGTATGAAAAAGAAAAGAAAAGTATTATTTTCTTAATTTGTTTTTGGTTATGGTTGAAAAAACAACTTTTCTTCCATGTGGTCCATGAATAATAAAGGTTCTTTTCAATTTTTGCTTATCTTTTATTTCCAGTTAAGATGGTATCCAAATTGTTAAATTATTGTGGGAGCTATCTTCTTTATCAACTGTAGTAGAGATGGCTTCAAGAGGACAATATTTGATGGGCTCCGAATTAAGGACCTGAGAATGAACTAGAGAAAGTCTGCATCTACCATAGAACAGACTTCAAACAACTCTTCTTTTCGAATAGTAATTATTGGAACGAAGAAAAAGGACAGATGGGAGTGTGGTAAAAACAATTTGTCCCTTTAGAAAATCATATAAGTTTAGGTCCAGAAAGAGGCTCACAGAACATTTAAGGTTTGTAGATAACAACAGTTTTTGTGTTACCTAGAACATCAGGTGCCCTGCTTTTTCTAGATCACATTATGTAAAGAACCAAGTTGTGTTTCTCAGTTAAATATCACCATTTGTGAGAAGCGAAAGGTGAAACAAGTTAAGAAAAGTAGTTGAAAGTTTGTAGCCCAAAAGAATCACATCAGTGTGGATGATTAGTAATACCTATGTCTCCTTTTCTTTCACAATCTCCTAACTTACAACTACTGAGAAGCAAGGGTATAGAAAATTGCTAATGCTGCTTCAGATCTCTGTGATATCCCTGTATCTTCTTTAATTGTTTTTGCAGATTGCTCTTTGCATTGTTTAACATTTAGAAAAACAAAATAATACTTTGTATTTTTTAATCAAATTCAGATGCATCTAGAACTTTAAATCATTTTTACTGAAAAGTAGAGGGTGTTTTCTGTACCTTAACTGCGACATTTTCCTCTCCCATTGAAATGGCTTCCTGTTGTTTGGGGGTCAGAAATTATTTCTGTCTGATACACAAACCGTGGTCATTCTTTACCTTCCGAGCACTAAGGTAGAAAGGATTCAGGAAAAGTCTTGCTTAATATTCACTGTTCTACTGTCTAGAATTTTCACTCAGTCTTTATACATAGATTTCCTCATTTGCAAATTGAGGAAGTGGGCCAGATCATCTCTGGGTCATCCATTTATGACATAATTCTTGTAAGAAATGTCATATATAAATAAATTACTTTTTGTTAATAGTAAAATTTTTCATATCTGTATAAAATTTAATGTACATCCATAATTCTATAATTCTTTTGATTGTCTAATCCTCTCCTATAAGAAACATAAAATGAGATGAATAACATCTTGTATTTATGAAGGTAGATATTAGCTAAAAATTTAACTCTGAACACACACTTCCAGTGAAATCCACATGACTTACTATTTTTCAATTTCTTATTATATAAGTAACAGGAAAGTAACTTTCTTTAAACTTTGTTTACATAGTGAAATCTATTGAATTTTAATAAAAAATACATTGTACCTTAAATTATTGTGATATTACAACCATTACAATGGTTGGTTGTAGCCATATGTTTTTACCATAAGTAATATAATTTTATTTTTTTTATCTTGTTATAAAATATAATTAAATTAAAACTAGATCAGAAAAACACAGTTCTCAATATTTCTTTCATTTTATTCCCCTTTGCATTTTTACTTTGGTGTTGGCACCTCAAAAAAGTTATTAATGGAACCTCCTTTTCTACTCCCACTCCCAGCTACCTACTATACGCATACCTGCTACCAAATTAAAATATTTAGGGCCAAATGACAACAGTAATTTTAAGAGAAAGTTAAGATACCTTAAAATGTAATATAGCAGATTATTTTTTAATTGATTCTAACAAAGATGATTAAAAGAGAAACTCTAAAATTGGGAAATAATGTAAAATAAGTAAATTCCAAAGATAATTGAACTAAGTCAACTTGCAGGTATCATACACTTAAACCATTTTATTGAATTTTTATTTCTATCATTTCTATCATCTCTTTTTAAATAAATAATACATTATATAGTGTTTGACTGATAATTATTTGTAATTTGTTTTTTTTAAATTTAATTTAATTAATTCATTATTTTAATGTATTTCAAGTCATAGTACAGATATAGAGTTCAATTTTCCATCTTTCCATCTCTCTGGTTGCAAACAAGATAGAGTCACACCATTTGTGTCTTCATACATGTACCTAGGGTAGTGATGTTCATCTCATTCAAACCTTTTTTGCTACTCCCATTCCTCCTTGCCTCCCCCACCATCCCCCTGTTGAACTTTGGATGGGAATTATTTGTAATTTGAAATGTTCAAGTTTTGACAACAGAAGAAGTCTTGATGATAAGGAAAGAAAATAGAAATCAGTTATAAGGTCCATGTTTCCACAAAGTGTAGAATCTCTTTGCTTCATACATTATTTCAATTTGTCATTGAATAATGACAAATAATGTCATACATTATTTCAATTTGTCATCATTATATCAATATAAGGGCATCTGTATAAGTGTCTCTCAGAGAGAGAGAGAGGTGTTCCCCAAAATCTCCTATGTTAATACAGGAATGTTCAGAGGTGAAATTATTGGATTTTGACAGCTGTCACCTAATGTATATATGGGTGCGTGTGTGTCTATATATATTTTTTAATATCAGAGCTTTTTACATTTATAAACAAATTCTTTTCTCTTTTCCCATTCTGCCACTGTTTGCTTTTGTAGCTTCAGTTCTTTTCTCTTAAAAGCTCTTCCAAGAACCTGTTGGGGAGTGTGCTGTTGGTCAGACTGCCCCAGTTCCTTGCCCTGTTCTCTCATCACAGTTCTTGTAATACAAGTGCTGTCCATGATCAGTTTCTCAGCATGAATAATGGGGACCATTTTAATTGACTTGCATTTAGGCCTCAAATTCTCTGCTTGATTTTCTGATCTAATTATATTATGTCTACATTCATTATAGCTTGGAGGGTTTTTAGTGTGTTTCCTATTGCTAGGATCAGAGGAGGACTCACATTCCTTCAACCCACATGACTGCTGGGCGAGACCTGGCTCTGCAGAGAGGCAGTGTACTTAGTTTCCATGAAAACTGGTGTCACGGCTTTTGTTATATTTACCTAAATGTTCATGTTACTTTGTGAGTTTATCTTGTAATTAAATGCTTCAGTATACTACATGACATATGTTGAGTTTTCCCAAGATCAGGTTTTGAAATAAAGATTTGAATATAGATAATTTATTTAGAAGGTAATCTTACTGAAGGAAAACAAATAGAATTGAAAACAAATACAATAGTTTATCTTGTAACTAAATGTTTCAATATACTATATGACATATATTAGGTTTTCCCAAGATCAGATTTTGAAATAAAGGTTTGAATATAGATAATTAATTTAGAAGATAATCTTACTGAAGGAAAACAAATAGAATTGGAGAAAGGGTAAGGGAAAAAATAGAAAAACAAATAAAATATTAGAGTTTACATTAGTTAGTGGTGATTACTATGACCAGCTGCACTCAATTCCTTTGGGAGAATTTCTGAGAAAGTAAAAGAAACATGACTCCAAATTATCTTATGAGGCAAGGGGAACGTAGGACATTCATCTTCCATTCTTGGTGGAAGATTGTTCTGGAACCATTGACTCCATTTCTGAGGCTTCTATCTTGTATCTGCTGTCTGTGAAATAAGCTCCTCTAGTTTCAGAGAAAGACTATTTTGGTCAGAAGCCACAGTTTCAAGTGAACTTTTTAAAAAAAGGGATTATGAGATGAGTGTCTGCCAGACAGCTGCTGTCTGACACGTGCACTGCTTAGATTTACTCATGCCTCACAATGATAGTACTTTGTGTTCGATGAAGATGGCTAGCTAAAATCCTCTGAAAAATATTAAAATGTAACATTGGTGGAGCAAACTATAAACCTGTTACTGCAACCAGTCTATAATCATTTATAATAATAAATGATTACTCTTTATTGTTACCTTTTACCAACTGCTCTAGATCACCTTCATTCTTGGAAGCATTTCTTTAAGACCTGGTTTCTTACTTGGGTGAATAACCCAAAACTTCATCTCAGTTTAATGAACTTCTGGTTTTTGTCAGATGATGGTGGCAAGTAAATGCTTATTTATTATTATTACTGGCATGAGAGTATCAAGGGATGACTCAGGGTATCCTTCAAGTTCTAAGACATATTTCTACTTGTTTCCATTATGAAGCATCAATTATACCTACCTATGATAGTAATTCCTTTCTTTATCTGCTACTTGACTGTCTTGAAGGGCCTAAAATGCTTTGATATCAGTTGTGGTGATGGGTTTAATATACCTCTTCCTGTGATTTTTGGTTGAAGCATTGCCTGCTCTAGCTAAGTGTTTGAGTTCAATGGCTCTCAAAAACTAGATAATTCCTAGTTCTGTTGCTCTTGTAAATACCATGGATGGTTGAGGATGTATTTTATATGTGCATTTGTGGTTGAATTTTATGAACCTCCTTCAGTGGATCTCAGTTTCTGACTTATTTGTAGGCTCTTGGTCTGATAATTGGCTCAATTCTGGGAACTGGTAGAGGGTTTGTGTGTGTGTGTATATTTTCTGTTGTGGGATTTGACTTCAACCATAGCACACTTAGTTCTTATTTTTGTTGTTTTAATAACTAAACAATTCTTTATTGAATGAGAAATTCTTTGTATATTTTGGATATGTTGTTTTTTAATCAGATGTGTGTTGTACAAGATTTTCTCTGAGACTGTGATGGGTCTCTTAACAGTACATTCATGGTGATAAAGATTTTTATTTTAATGAAGTCCAATTTATCAAATTTTCTTTTATGGATCATAATTTTAATGTTGTATCTAAAAACTCAATGTCATCTAGATTTTATCTTTTGTTATTTTCTAGTAGTTTTATAATTTTGCATTTAGAACTATGATCATATTTTAGTTAATTCCTGTTAAAGGTATAGGGTCAGTGTCTAGATGATGATGATGATGATGATGATGATGATGATTTTTGTATACTGATGTCCAATTGTCCAATACCATTTGTTGAAAAGACTATCCTTTCTCAACTGAATTACATTGATATCGTTGTCAAAGGTAAGTTGGCTAAAAAAGAGTGTGAGTTCTATTCTGGGCTCTATTCTTTTCCATTGATTTTTCTTTTCTTTCACCCATTCCACACTTTCTTGATTAATACAGATTTTTAGTAAGTTTTGAAATTGGATAGGTTAAGTTCTTTGACTTTGTTCTTCAATATTGTGCTATTATGGATTTTTACTTTCTTATATAAATTTATTATCCATTTGTTGGATAATAAATTTATCCAAGTAATTCAACTGTTCTAGTTTTAATTAGGGTCTACAAATCAGGCTGAGAACTGCCACCTTAAAAATATATTGGTTCTTTCCACAAACATAGAATATATCTCCAATTATTTCAATATTTTTTGTTCTCATTAATTAAAATATTCCATTTTATCTTGCAAAAATCTTATATATGTTTTGTTAGATCGATACCTTAGAATTTAATTTTTTGGTGCTATTGAAAATTACATTGTGTTTTTAATTTCAAATTTCAGTTGTTCATTGCTCATATATAAAAAAGCAACTGACATTTATGTATTAAACTTGTATCCTGCAACCTTGATGTATTTGCCTATTAATTCAAGTTGTTCGGGGTTGATTTTCTACATATACAATTATATTTACACGAGCAAAAACAGTTTTATGTCTTCAACCTCAATCTTTATACTTTTTATTTCCTTCTCATTGCATTCACTAGGACTTCTGATAGGATATTGAATATTAGCAGTGAAAAGGGACACCATTGCTCTGTTCTCTATCTTACGGCAAAATATTTTGTTTCTTACCATTAAGTGTCATGTTTATTGTAGAGTTTTCGTAGATGGTCTTTATCAATTCAAATTTCTCTTATTTTTTTCTAGTGACAATAACCACAAGTAGATACATAATAAAATTACTTTTGTTAAGCATAATAAGAGAAAATTGTGTAAGTTTGCCTTTCCCCCTTTATTTATTCTAATTAGGTATACATGATGGTAGAATGCATTTTGATTCATTGTACACAAGTGGAGCACAACATTTCATTTCTCTGGTTGCACATAATGTAGAGTCACATCATATGTACAGTCATACATGCACCTAGGGCAAAGACGTCCATCTCATTCCACTATCTTTCTTGCCCCCATGTCCCTTGCACTCCCCTCTCTCCCCTTTGACCAATCAAAGTTCCTCCATTCTTCCTATGTCCCCCTCCCCATTATGTATCATTGTCCACTTATCAGAGAACACATTTGGCCTTTGGTTTTTTGGGGATTAGCTTACTTCGCTTAGCATGATATTCTACAACTCCATTCATTTACCTGCAAATGCGATAATTTTATTCTCTTTTAATGTTGAGTAATAATATTCCATTGTGTATATATACCACACTTTGTTTATGTATTCATCTATTGAAGGGCATCTAGGTTTGTTCCACAGTTTAGCTATTGTGAATTGCGCGGCTATAAACATTGAAGTGGCTATGTCACCATAGTAAGCAGTTTTTAAGTCCTTTGAGTATAGACCAAGGAGTGGGATGGCTGGGTCAAATGGTGGTTCCATTCCAAGTTTTCTAAGGAATCTCCATACTGCTTTCCAGATTGGTTGCATCAATTTGCAGTCCCACTAACAATGTATGAGTGTGCCTTTTCCACCAAATCCTCATGAACACTTATTGTTGTTTGTATTCTTGATAACTGCCATTCTGACTGGTATGAGATAAAATCATAGAGTAGTTTTGATTTGAATTTCTCTAATTACTAGATATTTTAAACATTTTTTCATATATTTATTGATCTATTGTACATCTGCTTTTGAGTAGTGTCTGTTCAGCTCCTTATACTATCTTTTCTCCAATGTATATTTTTGTCTAGTATGAGATAAATGTATTTATGTGGGTTTGTCTCTATGTCTTCTATTCTGTACCATTGGTCTACATGTCTACTTTGGTGCCAATACCATGCCATTTTGTTACTATAGCTTTGTAGTATAGTTTAAGTTCTAGTATTGTGATGCCTCCTGCTTCACTCTTCTTGCTAAGGATTGCTTTGGCTATTCTGGGTCTCTTATTTTTCCAAATGGATTTTATGATTGCTTTTTCTATTTCTATAAGGAATGATGCTGGGATTTTAATTGGAATTGTGTTGAATCTGTATAGCACTTTGGGTAGTATGGCCATTTTGACAATATTAATTCTGCCTATTCAAAAGTATAGGGGATCTTTCCATTTTCTAAGATCTTCAATTTCTTTTTTTAGTGTCCTGTAGTTTTCATTGTAGAGGTTTTCACCTCTTTTGTTAAATTGATTCCCAAGGGTTTTCTTTCTTTTCTTTTTCTTTTTTTTTTTTTTTTGAGGCTATTGTGAATGAGGTAGTTTTCCTAATTTCTCTTTCAGAGGATTCATCACTGATGTATTGTAATGCATTTGATTTATGGGTATTGATTTTATATCTACCACTTTGTTCAATTCAGCTATTAATTCTGCGAATTTTCTGGTGGAGCTTTTTGGATCCTCTAAGTATAGAATTATGTCTTTGGCAAATAATGATAGTTTGAGTTCTTTTCCTATTTGTATTCTTTTAATTTCTTTCATCTAATTGCTCTGGCTAGATTTTCAAGGTATATGTTGAACAGAAATGGAGAAAGAGGGAACCCCTGCCTTGTTCCCATTTTTAAAGGGAATGCTACCAATTTTTCTCCATTTAGAATGATGTTGGACTTGGGTTTAGCATAGATAGGTTTTACAAAGTTGAGGTATGTTACTACTATCCCTAGTTTTTCTAGTGTTTTGAACATGAAAAGGTGCTGTATTTTGTCAAATGCTTTCTCTGCATCAATTGATATAATCATATGATTCTTATCTTTACATCTACTGATGTGATGAATTACATTTATTGATTTCCGTATGTTGAACCAACCTTGTATCCTGGAACGAACCCCATTTGATCATGGTCCACTGTTTTTAAAATATGTTTTGTATGTTATTTGCCAGAATTTTATTGAGAATTTTCACATCTATGTTCATCAAGGATATTGGTCTGAAATTTTGTTTCCTTGATGTGTCTCTGCCTGGTTTTGTATCAAGATAATACTAGCCCATAGAATGAGTTTGGAAGGGTTCTCTCCTTTTCTAGTTCATGGAATGATTTGAGGAGTATTGGTATTAATTCTTCTTCGTAGATAATGTAGAACTCAGCTGTGAATCTATCTGGTCCCAGGCTTTTCTTGGTTGGTAGGCTTTTGATGGCATCTTCTATTTCCTTGTTTCAAATTGATCTGTTTAAATTGTGTATGTTCTCTTGACTCAGTTTGGGTTGATGATATGCCTCTAGAATGTTGTTGGTGTCTTCGAGGTTTTCTATTTTACTGGAGTATAAATTTTCATAATAGTTTCTAATTGTCTTCTGTTTCAATGATGTCTGTCATAATATTTCCTTTTTCATCATGAATTTTAGTAATTTGAATTTTCTTTCTCATTCTTTTTGTTAGGGTGGTTAAGAGTTTGTCAATTTTATTTATTTTTTCATAGAACCAACTTTTTGTTTTGTCAATTTTTTGAATTGTTTCTTTTGTTTCAATTTCATTGATTTCCACCGATTTTTATTACATCCGGTCTTCTACTACTTTTGATGTTGGTTCGTTCTTATTTTTCTAGGACTTTGAGATGTAATGTCAGGTGGCTTATTTGTTGACTTTTTATTCTTTTAATAAATGAACTTAATGCAATGAACATCCTCTTATTACTGCCTTCATAGTGTCCCAGAGATTTTGATAGGTTGTCTCTGAGTTCTCATTTACCTCTAAGAAATTTTTTATCTCCTCCCTGATGTCTTCTGTTATTCATGCATCATTCAGTCACATATTATTTAGTCTCCAGGTGTTGGAGTAGCTTCTTCCTTTTTTTTTTTTTTTTTGGTACTGGAGATTGAACTCAGGGGTACTCGACCACTGAGCGATATCCCCAGCCCTATTTTGTGTTTTATGTAGAGACAGGGTCTCACTGAGTTGCTTAGCACCTCGCCGTTGCTGAGGCTGGCTTTGAACTTGAGATTCTCCTGTCTCATCCTCCCTAAGTGCTGGGATTACAGGCTTGAGCCTCTGTGCCCGGCTTGGAGTAGCTTTTTTTTATTTTAACATTGATTTCTAATTTTATTCCATTATGGTCAGATAGAATACAGGCTGATATCTCTAATTTTTTGTACTTGCTAAGACTTGCTTTGTGGCAAAACATATGGCCTGTTTTAGAGAAGGATTGATGAACTACTGAGAAAAAAGTATATTTGCTCATTGATGGATGGAACATTCTATATATGTCTATTAATATGTCTAAATTATTGTTTTATTGAGTTCTATAGTTTCTTTTTTTAGTTTTTGTTTGGAAGATCTGTCCAGTGGTGAGGGAGGTGGTTTAAAGTCATCCAGTATTATTGTGTTGTCATCCATTTGATTTTTGTAGTAGAGAAGGATTTGTTTGATATATACAGATATTCCATACTTTGGGCATAGATATTTATGATTGTTATGTCTTTTTGGTGTATGATTCCCTTTAGTAGTATGAAATATCTTTCTTTTTCCATTTTCACTTTGGTTTGAAGTTCACTTTAACTGATATGAGGATGGAGACTCCTGCTTGTTTACATGGTCCATGTGAGTGATTTTTTCCCATCCTTTCACCTTTAGTCTGTGGATGTCTTTGCCTGTGAGATGAGTCTCTTGAAGGCAGCATATTGTGGGGTCTTTTTTTTTAAATCCAATATGTCAATCTATGTCTTTTGATTGGTGAGTTTAGGCCATTCACATTCAGGGTTACTATTGAAATATGATTTGTAATATTGGTCATTTTGTTTTATTTTTGGTTTATAACTTGACTGAGTTTCTCCTTTGATTGGCCTTGCCTTTAGTGTAGTTCCTGTCTTTGTAGATTTTCATTGTTGATTATCATTTCCTCCTCATGGAATATTTTGCTGAGAATGCTCTTTAGTGCAGGCCTTCTCACTGTAGATTCTTTTAACTTTTATTTATCGTGAAAGGTTTTTATTTTGTCATCAAATCTGAAGCTTAATTTTGCTGGATATAAGATTTTTGATTGGCATCCATTTTCCTTCAGAGCTCAGTATATGTTATTCCAAGATCTTTTGGCTCTGAGAGTCTGGGTTGAAAAATTTTCTGAGATCAAAATTGGTCTCCCCGTATATGTAATCTGATTACTCACTTGTGCCTTTTAAACTTCTATCCTTATTGTGTATGCTAGGCATTTTTATTATAATGTTCTTTGGTGTAGATATGTTGTAATTTTGTACATTTGGTGTCCTGTAAGCCTCCTGTGTTTATTTGTTTTGCAATTCATTCTCCAGGTTTGGGGAATTTTTTAATATTATTTATTTGAAGAGATTATGTATTCCTTTGGTTTGAATTTCTGTGCCTTCCTCTATCCTGATAAATCTTAGGTTTGGTCTTTTGATGCTATCCTAAAATTCTTGTATGTTCTGTTCATGGTTTCTTACCATTTTCACTGTATGGTAAACTTTATTTTCAAGATTGTATATTTTTATCTTTTTTTT
>CM053410.1:70165541-70181796 GCA_028644305.1 Xerus rutilus
TTTGAAATATTGAAACTTTTACATCACAAATATAACTTAATTGGTTATGGAAGTATATAGTAAGCACCAGGAACAAAGAATTACACAAAATGGTTCACAGACAAAAGGGAAGACAAATAAAACAGGATCTCCTCAATTCTGAAGGCAGCTACTACTCTAACCCTTGTTACACAGGAGACTCAGCACACTGACAGAGCTTACTGAATTTTAGCAATGACAACAAACTCAAATGCACAGTGCCTATGTTTTATTCATTCTTTGTTTAGTCATTCTTATCATATTTTATGGCTACAACAATTTACTCCTAGATTAAAAATGTATCTTTCTTCTTTGATTGAAAAAGAATTAAGTCTTTATTTTTTTTAGCAATTTGTGCCTATTAGCATATTTGAAATGAAAGAGAACTGTGCGTTGCTTCCTTTGATATTGTATAAGGTAATTAGATTATTTGCTAAGAAATTACTTTTCAGAATTAACATTCTTTGTGGTTATTATTTTTCCCTTCGGCAGGACTTAACTGATTTAATGTGCTTCCAGTACCTTTGGCAACTGTGTAAAAATGCCATGGTGGGATGAGTCAATGTTTGCATAAGTAGAATTTTAGAAATTTTAAGAACAGATATGTGAATTTCTAGAAATTGAAATTCTAGGGAAAACCCTCATTTTAAATTAACATAACTATTTATTTTGTGCTGTAATTCTCCTGCAATAAGAAAGGAAGTGGATTTGTTAGTTTTCTAAACTGAAAGTAGGATGTCATGTGAATGGGGGCATTGCCAGAATAATATTGATGATGTCTGTGGAAAAGTTGGATTAGAGCAACTACTGTATACTTGGCCATCTTGTTCTTCTTTTGCCTTTATTTTCCCCTCTAGGACATGATACTGAGGCTATAAAGTGTATATTTTTTAAAACTTCAAATTAATATAGACTTTAAAAAATTGTTAGAATAAACTGCCACCACGATGTCTTCTGTACCAAGCCTTCTTGACCTGACCAGTTTTTGTATATGAAGCCCTTTTAAGAGGAGCTAGTGTCACAACTGTGAAAGAAAAAGAAAAAAACTTAATCCCTTATGGTTCTAAAAATATGTACTATATTTTAGGGGATGGAGTAGCCAAGCTGAACCCAGAGACTGCACACTCCATGCCTACCTCAGCTTTGAGATGTCAGTGTAAGCTGCTTGGATTGTCCCTGAGCAGCTGATGTTGCAGAAGTATCCAGATGTTTATATGAATTAAGTATGACCTTGCCTTCAGTAGTAAAAGCACTGAAAATCTGATAGTATCAGGTTGTATTCCTGAGAGCTCTCATGACCTAAAATTATGGTCTTAGCATGTCTTCTGTGGATCAACAACTTGGCTTCCAGGTGGACATGCCTATAAAAATATAGATATTTACCTGCACCCATTTTTCTCTCTAACTCTTCAGCACATTGCAAGTTATATTATGCAAGTTCATAAGAGATTTTGTGGGTTTGGGTGGGAATAAGAAACACCGCTTAGTACTATTTACCTTCTCACTTTGACACTTTTTTTTTAACTGTCAAGCAAAGGTGTGGGTGACATTTGAAGTATGGTTAACTGACTTGGAAGAAGTGTTTTTTTACATAATTCTCAAGGCTTTTAAAAGTATGAGTGGGCTTTGCACAGCAGGTGGTGAGTGACAGCTGTTTGGGCAGAATATGAATGAGAATATCAGACACCTCCACATTATAAAAGTTTCAAAAACAAAATATGTTGGTTCTGATTTATGACAATACATATGAAATTATCAATGACTTCATTTTCTTTCTTTTTTAAAGTTCTAGCTATGTTTTTGTAGCTTTAATTTGATATAAAACAAATTATTTAAATACATTTAATAGTTTGAATTAAAAACCCTAAATATATCTTTCTATCAGTGATATAATTATAACTTTAAAAATTTTAATGCACTGTATTTTTTAAGACAGAAGAGAGGATTTTGAATCTTCTCACCACAAAGAATGGATGTGATGAATATGCTAATTACTCTAACTTGATCGTTATACAGTGTATATGTGCATTGAACATCATATTGTGCTCTATAAACATGTACAATTATTAGTTTTCAATCACGAGTGAAAACAAAGTAACTGCAAAAGGTAACTTAATAGAAAAATTTTAAAACATCAAACTTGGTACTTTTTACTTGTTATTTTGAATGAAAGTAATGGAGAACAGACATTGTACTTGAAAACCTCTAAATCTAAAGTTTGGATCTGACTTCTGATCTTATTTAAACTACTTTTAAGTAGTTAAGACAAAGTTGAATATCTTAAAAAATTTTTTAACATAAGTTCTTGAAAAATTGACATCTGCTTTTCAGCTCAAAAATTTATTCGTTCTCTCATTGAGCATCTTTTTCAATTTTACTTCTGAGTTAGGTACTCTGATTAATGTAAAGATAAAATAAAGCATGTTAAAATCTGCAATGAGTCTTTTACCTTGAGAAAGCAATAGGATGCAATGTAAATAGCTATGAATATGTGCAGAGGACAATTGCTAATAATGTTGTCAATGTAGTCTTAGAATTTAGAGCACTTTCAAGTGTCAGTTGTTAAAACGTAGAAAGAGGAAGATTCTTATACAATGGCTTGAGGAATGACTAATATTTTTACAAAACAAAAATTCTTGAAGCATGACATCTGCAAAAATTTGGGCAATGACAAGTACTGAGTAGCGGTAGAACAGTGAACAATCTTCAGTTCACAATCAAGGAGTTTCAAGAGAGAATAGCATTGACATAGGACTCGGAAAGAATATGGGAGTTCCACTTGTACCTAGCAAAGACCAAATCCAAAATTTAAAAAAAAATTATAAAACTTCTTTCTATAAGTACTTTTAAAGTTTTTATCATAGTGAATATTGAATAAACATTAATTGGATAAATATGTTTATTATTTTATTCCCCAATTAGATGTAGTAGGAATAATTGTTTTTATTTTACAGATGAGAAAACTGTTAAAGAGAACAGTGGAATGAATCTGACCTAACTTTCCTATGTACATATATGAATATACTACAGTGACTTTCACCTTTATGTATATCCACAAAGCACTAATTTAAAAACTGAGTTGAGTGTGGTGGTGCATGCCTCTAAACCCAGCTGACAGGGAGCCTGAGGCAGGAAGGTCCTACATTCTAAGCTAACTTCAGCAAATTAGAACCCTGTTTTAAAATAAAAAATATAAAGGGATAGGGATGTGGTTCAGTGGTTGAGTGCCCCTGGGATCAATTCCTGGTATAAAGAAAACAAACAAAGAAACAACAACATAAAAACTCTGTAAATAAATAACAAAAAGATGAGTAGAGTAGGGGGAACGAAATGGGGGAGGATGGAGAAGAGGGGAAGAAGAAAAAAGGCAATTAACTTGATCAAATTTGTTAGGTCGGTTTAAGAAAGCTAAGGAAAACAAAACACTAGGCAGCCCACATGCAGGAGAGAACAATCAATCAAACACCAGCAGGCAGGCAATGAAGACAACTCATGACTACCATCAATCAGCTGATCCCCTGACCAAACCCAGGAGGACATGGGACTCCCAAAAACATCCCTTTACTATCCCAAGCCCCATTTTCTGCCCTAAGCCTCCCTTTCTGTCCCAAGCCCTCCCCTTTCTACCCTAAGCCCATAAAACTTTCAAACCAGATGAGCCTGCGCACGATTCTCCTAGACCCGCTCTGTTGGACTGGGGAGTCTCGCCCAGGAGTGTATATCCATAAAGCCTTGCTCAGCGGTTTTAATTGGCCTCCTCTCAATCATCATTATCTGACCTTAAAAAATTCATATAACTAATGTAACTTGTATGTTTTAGAAGTGTGATTTAAAATCAGCTTCATTTGCGTTTCTATGCTTGTAACCATTATGCATTGTTACATAACCTCAAGAAGGGAAGTTGGATACCTTGTATTTACAGCTAGAAATATACTTGTCATAGTACTTGTCATTAAACAACTAGAGTCCAGAGAAAAGGAATCAATTGAGAAAAATGATATACCAAAGTCAGTGTCAGACCTGCTGCAAGGATGACTTGATGCAGAGGTGACAATTCACCTATCTGAAGTTGTCATTCTACTTGTTAGTTAAAGCCAAACTCTGGGAAAGAGACAATAAGCTAGACAGGCAATTAGCAACCATCATCTCTACAAAAATATTCCACACTGTATTCACTAAAAGAGTTAATGTACATAGATATAAAAGCTTGAGTCACTATTCCTGTTCTCTAATGGATTCTTTTCCTCCAACCTATTCAATCTACCCTTAATCTGTTGGAATCCACCTAGTCTAAATGTAAATTCATTCATTTATTGTGACTTGTGACTTTCAAAACATAATACAAGCAAAAATTAAGATGAACAGAATCCAGTTTTTTTGATTAAAAAGAATGTTGTACAACATGTACAGAACTCTACTGACCAGCTCAAACATATTATATGTTCAATAGAAATGAATATTTTGTTTTAGATAGGCTACTCAATGAAATTATATGATCAGAAATTTTTTTTTTAGTTTTATCTAGCACAACATAGCACCTCCTGAATCTCCAACTTTACCACATTAAAAAAAACCAGTATTTCTGCAAATATTTCTAAGTATTAATCCGTATTCATCCAGACAACCAATATTCATATTTTTCTAGTATGAGTCAGGCACTATGGTAGGCTTTACATAACACAATCAACAGCCTTATGACAATGTTTTGACAATGTTTATATGCAGAATGAACTGCATATAAAATGAGACCTCATAAGATTATATGGCCCAGTGACATGGTAACCATTTTAGGTTAAGTGCACTCTATGATCTCATGATAAAGAAATCACCCAACAACACAATTATTAGAACATATTCCCATAGTTACAAGATGCATAGCTGTATGTTAACTCATTTAATTGTTATTTATATTAGAAATGTAAAATTGAAATTCTAGTAACAAACGAAGCTACCAGAGTCCACATAAAAATTCTGGCCAACATGGTGGTTAGTTAGAAGTCCTGTGGGAAGAAGATGTCTGTCCAAAAAGGAGAGTGGTGCTTCATTAGGAGGAAGCCCTTTGCAACTTTTGCATTTGTACTTTCTTTCTCTCTGTTGCACAAGCAGATATAGTGTCTATAGTTACTGTAGCATATTGTGATCATGAGGACAAATGACAGACAGGAGGAAAAATAAAACAAAAGGTAAAAGGAACCTAAACCACAGATATCAGATTGAGAAACATCTATTGCCACTGCAATTTGTAGATTGATGCATACTAAAAGCTATGCAGACCTGCCTAGGCTTGCTTATTATCTAAGCAAAATGAAGCTGGGATTTTCTTAAGCCACTGTTAGTTTTTGACTGATGAATTTGTCACACAGAAAGTGCCACGCTGGGGTAAAAGAGGGCTGTGGGTGACTACAGAGCTAGGCTGTTTCCTATTTTGCCAAAATGTGTTCATGTTCTCAAGATACAGGAATAATTTACTGAAAGACAGAAGCGTAAGCAGCTAGAGTAATAAAACTAGGATATTACTGTAATTATTATTAGCATGGTTTTATAGAAATGCTTTTTAAAATATTTAAAAAAATTTTTTTTAGTTGTAGGTGAACACAATAACTTTATTTTTTAATGTGGTGCTGAGGATCAAACCGAGTGCCTCACACGTGCTAGGCAAGTGCTCTACCACTGAGCCACAACCTTAGCCCCACACATGCTTTTTTCTATGTGATTCTTTTCACAAGTTTCTAAATTTCAGAGCACCAACTTGGCAGAATTCATTTGCCCTTCTATTGCCTTTCAGTCTTTCTTCACTCATCCTTTAACAATGTGTGGCCTAGTAGGTGGGAGAAAATTTAGGTCACAGGATGAAGAAGGAAAACATTCAATAATTTGGAGAGAATGGGCTTTTACATGAAAGATGTTCACTTCCTAAATTTGTATCTGTTTATATTCATTCTCAGAAGTCAAAGAATTATTTAACATAATTTTAATATACATTAAATAGTTGTTTACAAGTTCAAATACTTAATGTCATGCATGCTGCTTATATAATAGCTTTCAGTATGCATCAATCTACAAATTGCAGTGGCAATAGATGTTTCTAGAAATCTCAAATGCTTTTGGTTTAGATTCACTTTGTAACACCAATAGCTGCTTCTAATTGACATTTTACTATTTTGCTTCAAGCTAAAGACAGATGGCTGTATATATATGTGTGATATGAAGAGCAAGTGTTATACCAATGTCCTTTTTGAAATCGAATCATAATAAGGTTGCACTGGACTTTTTGAAAAGGTGTGTATCTGTTCTTTAGTTATAGTGCTTTGCTTTTCCTCTGACAATTGCAACTCAACTCTAGGATATTATTTCTTGAAGTCTTAAACTATAGCAAAAAGCAATTAGAAATAAGAATGCTAATATAACAATTGTCCCTTTTGAAGGTCTATAGGAATTGGTGGTAGAGCAATCATAAAGTGATTTAGTTAGACAATATTCTAGTCTGACATCTGTTTCTGGAAACTTTAAATCTGAATATTAAAGTTGAGATCAAATATAAGGTTGTATTTTAATTTATGATACCACTTAAAATTATGAGACCATAATCATCTGTGAGCCTAACAACTGTTCAAATTAAGGTCAAAATAATACTTTTAAAACATGCCATCTTATTCACTTTTAAGAACTATTTATCTAGTATGCTTGAAAAAATGAAGATATTTGGTCTGATGAAGTAACAAAATGATTTTGAATAAATAGGACACTTCAGCAATATATTAAGAGGAAGGAGATTCTATAAGTAAGATCATCAAAATGGCTTTGTTAATACCAATCCTCTTTTACATTTGCAAAGTGAGCCTTCTTCAAGAAGCTTAACATCTTTGTACTGTTTCATAGTAACTCTATGAAAAATGAAACAAATCCTTTCGCTAAAAATGTCAGTGCAAAAAAGCCTCTTTCTATGGGAAAAAATGACCTAGCATTGAATAAATAAATAAAAAAATCTATTGCTACCTTTCTCTGTCTCAAAGTATACAGTCAGATCAATGATCTCATTGAACTTTGCACTGGTCTGAAATCATTTGATATATTTGATCAATTGTGGGCATGACATTTTAAAAGAGAGTTTTCAATGGCTGGGCAGGGTGGCACATGCCTGCAATCCCAGCTAGGCAGAAGGCTGAGACAGGAAGATTGCAAGTCTGAGGCCAAGCCTGGGAAATTTAGCAAGACCCTATCTCAGGATTAAAATTTTAAAAGGGCTTCATCCCAGAGCACTTGCCTATAAGTGAAAGTCCCTGAATATCTGATCTCCAGCACTGGAAAAAAAAAAAGTTGTCTATCATTTCTAATTTATTGGTTCAGGTATTCTTAATCCTTATGTATGTATGATCATATAATACTTGAATAATCTTAAATACTTGAATTATTATCAGATGATAACTACACACATGTCTTAAAAGAGGTGTACATAATCTTTTGGAATTTTAAAGAAATTCTTTTGGGTTGCTGCTGTTGTGTAATAAATTACCACAGGCTTAGCAGTGGGTGTGGATTCTGAGCAAGGTTTAAATGGGTTCTCTGATCAAGGTCTCACCAGGCTGGAATGAAGGTATTAGTTGGGATTGTGTAACTCTGGAAGTGACATCCTCATCACAGTTTGCTATATAATAACCTAACCAAGGGAGAAACTACCATGATATGCACAGGTTATACCTATGTTCAAAGGTAAATGGTTATGCAAGGCGTGAGTACGAGGGAGAATCTTGAGACACTTGGATGCCATTTTAGAATTCTGTGTAGCATGAGAAATAGGGACAAACACAGGAAGGCAAAATTGAACAACCCATTTGAATATTGCTACTGTTTCTGTTATCTCCTATTAGGAAGAGGGATGAGGAAAAGGATTAAAAATTCCCTTTGACTTGTATATAGTTCAGCTATCTGGAAATTGACTTGTTTTATGGACTAGTAGCTAACATGTATTGAGTGATTATTGCATGTCATCTTTAATTTATTTTTAGGTCTTGTAATTCTACAGAAATTGCAAGAGAGGTAATGTTTTTATAGACTGTCTTCACAGTTGAAAAAAATGAGGCACAAAAATATGAAGTTGCTTATCAGGGTCAAAATGCTGGTGAGTGGTGACAGTACGATAATAAACTCAACATGTTACACACTCAACAAATGTTATTAATTTGGTTATTGTTTAGGATGATTAGAACGGGAAATACTACAGGAAACTCTAGAGGACATGAATACATACATGTACTCAGCTAGTACTGTTGCTGTTTTATGTTAGAACTAAACTAGGTTTGTATCTATCTCAATAAAATAATATTGAGAAAGAGTTACTTCAAAGTAACTTCTGTTTAGCCATGCAGTCTCAAGCTGCCCAGCTTTTCGGTATACTGAGTAGGGAAACAGAAGAAAAAAAAATCGAAAAAATATAATGATCATGAAAAATAAACTAGAATAGCCAATCACCACTCCTGGAATCTCCATTATATTTTAGAAAAGATAACAGATGAAAAGCATTCAACTTGGGTTTCATTTAGTGGCATAACTAGACTTTGACCTAATAGAAAAGACACTTACCAAAATCATATAGTTAGAATCTGTCTCAAAACCTGATTTTGACTTTTCAACAGGAATGTGGGCCATGTCCTCTCCATTCTTTAAGGGCCCATTGTGGGGTAGCCACAGTTTCTTTTTCTTGAATCCCATCACCCTGTTCTCTGCTTCCAAGAACTGATTGTCATCAAAATACTCTTTTATCACCGGGGCAGAAACTACAATGTCCAATGAAGAGCTAGGAATCAGACAAATCAGGGTTACTCTAGGGAGTGGAAGTGGCTATGCAAAGAGAGGAAGCTGCAGCCGGCAGAGATGTTGCAAAAAGTTTAGCATGCAAGATGCAAATGCTATCAGAAGAAATATGGGAGCAGAGCAGGGCTTGCAACATGCTTTTTTATCTGTTATAAAAATACATACAAGTGGAGAAACAGTATCACAGCCTTGAATTCATATCCCATAGAACACCATCATTAAATTTTAAGAAATTTTATGTATTCAATAGGATTCAAGAAAATATGATTTCTTTATCAAAAAATATACAGAATTCTTGGTTATTTTGATTTGAAAGGAACAGGATAGGTATCAGTTGAGCAAGCCTGAAAAAGATTCTAATTCTATGACACTTTGATTGAAAGAAACTGATTTTAGGTTAAAGAAGCAATACACCAACAGATGTCATTTACAGTATTCTGAATAAGAATGCAAGTTCAATATGGTTCAAATATAGCCAACAAAAAAATATGTTTGCTACCAGAGTTAAAAAACAAAAGTATAAGTCTGGTGAGATGCAGAGATAATCAGCATACATACATGTGTTTGACTTGATTAGTAAAACTGTATACAGAACTATGTTAGTGGTAGATAAACTTGCCACTGGTAAACATATTCTAAAACCAATGACTGTATTAACAAGGCAGTACAAAGTATTGCTAATTATTAGAGTTTGTTAATATCCTACAGAAGTCCCTCTTCATGTCTCTCAGGAGAGTATATTAGTTGACATCATCAAAGAAAAAGTTTGTTGTAATTGTTGAGACATTTCCTATATAATTGCTTTTCTTATCACTAAGGTTGAATATAAAAGCTTAAATTATGAATATTTCATATTATGTTATTTTAATATTCCATGTGCATACCTTATGCAAATTAAATTTCTTATAGCCTCGTACTGACCTTTACTTCATTGAAGGAAATTAAATTGTACAATGAATCTGCTTAGGCTCTTTCTGAATGTAATTTCCCTTCTACATTGTTGAGGTTTAAGAGAAGGCTTTAGTATTCTAAGTTATTGATTTTACTATATACAAAAACAAAAATATAGATAATTGGTAAAAATATTAAAATACTAAATATTTTGTTTACTTAGGATTAAAATGAAGTACCAATGTTTAAAATACTACAATATGGCAGAAATTTAAGTGTCTACTACATTACTTCCTGATACCTTCAGGATACGAGGGTTTAGTTTTCATACCGTATCCTGGCATATTTAACATTTTTCTTAGGCTGCTTAAAATTGGTGAAACAAACATGACACAGATAGTTTGATTCTGTAAATATATGAAAATCCTAAATTTTTACTTCTGATAATGTATTCATATATTCATAAATAAAAAGTACCTTACATAGCTAGAAAAGGAATAAATGTATCTGCATGTAGTTATAGAAAATAAACCATTTTTTATTTTATCTGAGGATGCTTTTAGTTTTTAAGTCTTTGATGATGTCTGAGGAAATTAAGACTGCAGGTTGTGTATTTTCTGATCACAATCCTGCTAAATTCACAAATATGACTTTGTGATGATTGGTAGCACCAGTCTCACATACTAAAGAATAAGGAAAACAACTTTGGTTTTCCCATGATCATTTATTTGAAACTCACATTGCATCTTATTTTCAAAACTCTGAAATCATATTACATGGACTGTACTTCTTTTAGCTAAACATCCTGATTCAATTTTCATATTAAAATGTTTTTGAATGTAGCATCATGCATGGAATCAAAAATAGAAGTTTGATGTTTAATTTTACACCCAGAAATACTTTTTTTTTGTAAGATAGGTTCACAAGGAAACTCATCTATAATAAGAGAGTTATAGATTTAAGAATAATGTCAATAAACTATACTTAGTTTAGGAAGATAAAATCTGAGGTAAATAAACCAAGTCCATGGAATCACATGGATATGAACAGAGACTTCTTCATTGATTACAAAATAGAAAAGACCCAAATGATTCTTTCAGAAATTTCAGTTTTAAAATAAGTAAGAGCCAGGTGCCGGCACATGTTTAATCCCAGTGGCTAGGAAGGCTGAAGCAGGAGGATCGTGAGTTCAAAGCCAGCCTCAGCAAAAGCGAGGTGCAAAGCAATTCAGTGAGACCCTGTCTCTAAATAAAATACAAAATAGGGCCGGGGATGTGGCTCAGTGATCAAGTGCCCCGGAGTTCAATTGCTGGTATTAAAAAAAAAAAGTAAAAGAAAGAATAATAACACATGAAGTACTAATCTTGTTGGATTGAGAGATTGCATAACAAAATGATCCAGTTTTGGTTCAATAATATCTATAATATCATTTACATACAACATATTAAGATAATGCCAAAATTTATTTTTATTTGAAAACTTTTTATTGGAATAAATGTTCTACTTCTTCAGAAACCTCTACTATTTTTTTGTCACAGTCTAAATTTCCTTCTGTATAAATCACTGTTATGATATTTTGGTAATCCTTTATGTAGTATAATTAGGATTTTAGTAAGGAGGACTTTCAATAAAAGTCCATCTACTTCATCTTTCAATAAAAGTCCATCTACTTCCATCTACTTCATTGCTCTAGTTAAAAGTAAAAAGTCTAAAAGTAGAATTGTGACATTTTTTGATAGGTCAGACTTTAACAATGATTCAGTCTTTTTCCTCCCACAATTATTGCTTATTTGTTCCATTTAAGAAATCAGAGATGAAACTATAAGCAAACTATCTAAAAATGAGTGGTTTTCTTAAATCCCTGTATATTTAAAATATATCCTTAGGTAATTATTTCCAAAAGTTTTATATCTGCTATAGAATATTTAATTAGTAAATAAAGTACCATATAAGCATGTATATTTACTATGAAATATTTTTATCCTTTAAAATCACAACTCATAAAGTCTTAACTTTTTCACATGCAGTATTTTACTATTAATGCTATTAGTTCTTTTCAGCTGTTTATAAAGTGGTTTAACTTTTTAAGTTTTTTCTTAAAAAGTTATGATTTTGTTTTCCATCTTCAAAGGGCCTTTCTATAGTTGATTGATTTATAAGGCAAAACCAATAAAATGAAATGAACCAAAAAAAAAAAAAGAAACTTTAAGTAAAATGCATTGATACATGTGCATATGCTTTTAATTCTGTTTTTGTTTTATGGAAAGTGCCCAAAGATTTTGCAACTTAGTGAGTTCCTTGTGTCTTTCTCAAACAAGTAAAATTAGCTACCTAATTCCTAGTAACAAAAAGTGAGTGATTGTCCATGTCATCAGTCATAGGTGAATTTACTCTCTGAAGTAAAGATGAAGGATGGCTTGTTTAAAGCATAGCTTTCAGCTGCATATTGTAGAGTTCAAACTTTATCAAAAACTGTAGTCTTTCTGAAAAAGTCAGTTTTTCTCTTTTCCTTTTTCTCTGTCACTCCTGTTAGATTCACTTCTGAGTGTCCAGTGATGATGAGTACCAGTCAAATAAAATTGTTCATTAAATACTTGTCCATTCATTACAGAAAATTTGTTTCAGCATGTTACCTTTTATTTTTATAGTTGAAAAGACTCAGTTAACATAGCTGAACAATCTTGTGGATAAATTTGTGAGGTTATGTATTTTTTAAGACAGATGATAATTAAAAAGTAAGAACACTAAATATAAGACCAGTTAATGTAGCACAACGAAAATAAAATTGATGTGTTTAAATTTAGTTAGCAGCATAGCTAAGTGTGAGCATTTTGGAGATATATATCTTCAATATGCTTTGTTATATTTTTCTCCTAAGCAAGAGCTGCTTTGCAAAAATTAGTTAAGATTTTTCTTTTTGAATTTAGAAAAATGTTTAAACTTATAATGTTTTCATAGTTTTTCATTTAGCTAAAATATCATTATTTACTTTTCTATGCACTGAAAAATTATAAAAGATTTGATAAAAGTAATATACTTTATTCAAGGAAATCTTATTATTCTCAAAGAACATTTTTTTGATGTGTAACCAAGTCATTGTAAGAAAAATTTATATTATAATTAAAATGTGATACTTAAATACAGGAAATGATTTCCATAATCTCATCCACACAGTGAAGTCAATTAATCTATACTTGGCACTTTACAAATATTTTAAAATTTAATTATCATAAGAACATTGTAAAAGTTTTATTCCAATATTACAAATGAAATTTGAAGTTTAGAATATTTAAGTAACTTTCCCAACATTCATTTTATAAGTAAGCATAGCTAGAATTAAAATAAAAAGTTTGCCACATGTTAAAGCCTTTACTCTGGCCATACATTGCACTACCATCTGCATAAAGCTTTGTTTTGATGTATTTAATGTGAAAGTCACTTATTGAGCCTCTGTTATGTACAACACTTGGTGGCCTGGTAGGCAAAACTTGAAATCATTAAGCAAGGTAGTAGGGGTGATTTAATTCAACCCACCTCTAATATCTAATATCTAATACAACCTCTACTATCTAATGTTCTAATACCTTTAAGGACATTGTGTTAAATTGATTTGACTGCTCAAAAAAAATCAAGTCATATTCTCTATGGCTTCCTTTTATGTATTTGTAAGTCTTCTATAAAAGTGTTCCTTTTATTCTTAGAACAGCATCCATTCTGATTTTTATTCTGAAGTTTTCCTTCATCAGTCATAGTTTTTGCCTCTTCGTGCACCAAACAGAAGGTTCTTTGGAGAATATTTATTACAATAATTAAAATCAGTGAATGTAAGGGGCCATACAGAACTCAAGAAATAAGGAATTTTGAGTCCTTTCATGAAGATTGTAGAGGACAAATGTCTGTATAGTTATATGAATTTCTAAGGAGACATCTGGTTAAGAAGTTCAGCCTTGAGCTTCTAGAGTCTCAGTTTATAAATCTTTGCTGTTCTTTCAGCCATAGCTCCATGTTGTTTGTATGTTGTTACTTGGCTTTTTTCATTAGTTCCATTATTGACTCTTTTTTTCCTGTATTTGTCCATGTTATCCCCTTCAGAGATCAAAGCTCTTTGAAGTTAAGCACTAACTTTATCAGGAAGTCCTGGTACATTTTTAAAGCATCTCATTGGCTATTTCATAATTTAATCAAGAAACTGGATAATTTTGAAATAGATTACAAATAGAAAAGCTAATAATAAATGTTCATGATTCTAGGACAATGCTATTCAAATCAGTCCATGATTTTTGTGATGAAATCAGAAAGCTTGTATGAAATCTTAGTTCAGTACATAAAACAAATTTTATGAAAGAGACTGCCACAGAAAATGAAAATACAAATCAACCAAAGAAAAATTAAAAATAATTTTCTTAGTTGATCCTTGAAATGCATATTTTGTTTTCATATTAACAACAGTACAAAGAATTAACATTAGGATCAGTGACACAATATCTCAATTAATATTTTCTATTTTACTCTCATTCTAAAATAAAAAGATGTGGTTATTTCTGAGTTGATAACAGGAAAGATAATCAATAACTAGTGAGAGCTTTTAGATAGTCAAAAGTTTTTATATTTTACATTTCAATTAAAATGATAGTAGTTGCCAAAGCCAAATGTATGACATCTTTAAATACAGACATTTACAGACCATGTAATGAATATTTAAAATTAAATTATTTCTATAATACATATATATTTATGAGCATAATATTATTTGAATAATATAGTTTTAAGTGAGAATTATAATAAAAATGTCATTAAAGGGGGAACATGTTTTGAAGATGAGTGAGGGTGCCAGATGCCTGAGTTTGAAACTCTTTGCTTCTTCACCTCTTCTGATTTCTTATTTCTACCCAACTCTAAAAGTCTGAACACAAGACCTATTTACTATGGGGAAAATTGTCCTCTGCTCATCTTTCAAACCACTGATTGCCTCCTGTTTCAGTAGCAAGTGCATTTATCAGGCAAGGATGTATCCACTTAGTCCCAATCTGGACATGTGCATCATATGATTATTTTTTCATTTCTTTTTTTTTCCCTTTTTTTCCCCATAATCTGATTATGTTTCTGTGACCAGAAAAAATGTACCGTCTAACTTGGAAAGTCTAGGCTCACTTAGGAATGAGCCCAACTGTGGATCTTATTCTCTCTTCTCAACCTAGCTTACATTTAACGTGGAAGTTCTATACAGATCAATGTGTCTCCACAGAAGTCCCTGTTGCAGGCTGAATACTAGAAGTAATCTACGGCTATTCTTGAGCTGTTTATCCTCTCACAATACAAGAACCAGATTACTTCATTCTCTATTACTGGAGAAAGAGAATATTCATTATTATGGAAAATACTCTCCAAATATATGGATATGTAAGTACTACGTTGTATGCATCTTGAAAAAAATCCAAAGTAGTTATTTGGTGAAACTGTTGATAATTTTGCTAAAGATTAGCCTTTACTTAACTTCACAGTCTTGTAAAACATTGCTTCTATGTCTCTGTTGCCTTTTAATTAAAAATTTTTTTTCTGGCTATGAGTAGAATGATATAAAATGGAAGGTTTTACAGAATATATTGGAAGATGCATCATGCATTTTTTAGTATAAAAACTTTGATTTATATTTTAAAAATTCTTTCATGTGGCATATTTTAAAAGATATAATAATTTCTTAATGTAAACATATTATATCTTAGAAGCTGAGATACAAGTTTACCATTAAGATGAGACAAACCAATTTTCCTTATAACCAAATGGCAACATCTGATTTCACATCTTGGAATTCATTATAGGTAAATGAGCGTGATCGTCTCCTAAGGTTGGTTGATCTCTGAGGTCTTCCTTCTATCAATTCTAAATAGATGTCAGATTTCAGAAAACGTGTGTAGCTGTCTTGTTCCATGAGTTGATATACTCTGCTTTGTGCAGCATCAAAACTGTGGAGGGTTGGCTGGGCGATGCTCTTAGTAATGACTTCTTTGGTGTGAAAATCAAGGTTAACCTGGATGAACAGGAAAAAAGTGCAATGACAGTCAGTTTACTTAAGCAAGCATCTAGGACTGTTGCAATGTTAGAGCAGGCCTAGCAAGCTTGGAAGCATGGGCAGTTTTCTTCAGGAGGCCTAGGGTGATTTATTCTAGCCTGGAATTTTATTTGGCTATTTTCTCTATGCTCCTGTCCCTTCTCACTTTCTAATTTAGAAAAATGTAATATTGCAATGGAAGTAGCATACAGAGTGTCTACTCACTGATTTTCGAAGTGCAGAACTAAACTACATAGGTATCACTGAATGATGGAAAACGGTTTGGGGAATATTTGGGATTGTAGTATGAGACTTCTGTTTATCCCATGGCTCATTTCATTATGTTATGATGCTTTCTTACAAACAAAGACATGCTGAAGTATAGATGTCTCTTAAAGACAAAAATCCTTTAAAACCTTTTATTATAGTTCCACTGATATAACTGGTCTGGAGGTGGTGGATTTTCAGGTAGGGACCCTGTGTTTT
>CM053410.1:70182296-70242520 GCA_028644305.1 Xerus rutilus
ATGTTGTACACAATTTTTCTAGCACATTAGTTACTTCCTGTTTCTCTTACTCACTTTGGGCAGCTGCATTAAGTCAGGTCACAATGGAACCATTTCTCACGCAGAGGCAGTAACTTACTAAACAGTTCTTTAGAAGGCAGCAAGTGGGGAAATGCAGCTGCCAAGAGGGCTTGATAGAACCTGGGATTAGAATTCACACTGGAAGAAGCTGGCTCAATGTGTTATACAAATATAAAATGCTTGCAATTGCATGCTTCCAAATTGAAAATCTGACATCTGTTGGAATATTTTTATGATGCCAAGAAACGAACTGAAACAAAAAGTCAAGAAATTCTGAAGTTGAAAACCCAAGAGCAGTATAATAGCCTAAGTACTAGGTTACATTGTTTCTCCTCTAACCTTTGGCTTCATAGCTCCAAACTGCCATAGAATGTGTGGCTTATGTTGTAATAACAATTTATTTATCTGATCCATTTGTAATTTAGACTGGATTTTATTAATTTTTATTCTTTAGGTAGATGAAGAAATTGCCAAGGGTCAGCTTGAGTGAGAAATTTAGCTCTATAGAACACTGTGATCCCTTATCTTAAAGAAAGTTGTTAACCAAAAATTGGGAAGATTAACTTGAAAAGCCACAAAGTAGAAACTATGAAGAGAAGTACCCATTTCCTTCCTCAAAAGTGAAGTGTGCATCTCCTTACAGGCCTTATGCAAAACAATAAGAAGTAGATTTTTGCATTATAATCAGTTTATATTTTAAATCAAGGGATTATAATGACTTAAAAATTCTATTGCTATACTTACATATTATGACTTTTCCTCAGGAATATACTTAGTAGGTCCACAATTCAAAGTGCCCAAAGTCCAAATAAATAGTCATTAATAAAAAGGTTGAACACAGTTATTTATAAGACTGGGAAAAAACAGGTGCATAGGGAAAATAAACAGTTATATACTAGTGCAAAAATTTCTTATTGACAGAGACTTTGCTCCTAGAAAACAATATTCTCTTTCAAATCCTCAATTACCAGCATGTAAGATGGTTAGAACATCTGTATCTATACGTTGGTCACACTTCCATATTCTAGGCATGCACCTACCAAACCCTGCAAAACTTCCTATAAGGCTTCCAATCAACTAAAATTCAAACTGTAAGCTGTTGTCTTCTAATACGTCTTATCCTACACTTCTGTTTCTCATCTACAACAGGAAGCATTATCTTTCTACTAATATGGAAATAAAACTCAGAGATCTTGGGCTCATCCTATTTCTTTTTCTCCTGTACTTTCATCTTTTCACCCTACAACATATGTATGTATTCAAAAAGTCAGTAAGTTCATCTATTTTCCTTTCAAAAAGGCCCTTACCTGAGGATAACTTTTATATTTGTTAGAGCTTTGTAGGCAGTTCATAGTATTCTATTTTTTTCTATCAGATTTAATTTTCCAACACAGTCTCCTAAAGTTTGACCCCAACTTGATTTTCCAATGTTTTTGTTCACTATTCTCTGCTTTAGTACAAATGAACTGCTGGCTCTTCCAGTATACATCAAAATCTCTTATTTTTCTTACCCTTTTCACTCTTCCTTCTCTACTAGGAATGACATTTTCTTCTGCCTGTTGAATTCTTGAATACATTGATTTAATTTCACTTAATGGTTTTCTAAAACCTACAAGATAAATTGAAAATGCTATAGCATTTTAAAAACTATTTTGTCAATTATTCTTAAAGTTGTGTTTTATTCAGCACCATCATGGGCTTTCAAAGATGTTTTACATGGATCCATATAAATATATTTATGCAAATAAACACACATATGCATGTGTACAATATACATATATAGTATTTTACTTTCATTAATTTATTTCATATGTTCAGTGATAATTTTTACCTTTATAAAGTCAATCAATAAGAAAACCAGTGAAGACTAAATTTGAAATTAATGGTTAAGAATGGCAGATAAAGTTTGATCTGATACCAGTTTTTGATATTTTAGTACTTCTTTATTAAATAACATTTAGAAACTACTAATTTATACACATAGTTTAAAATTATAGATTTTTTATGATTCATTTTGTAGTTTCAGACAAATCTAACAATAAATAAGGATGTAGAAACAACTTATCCTAATAGCTATATAGAAATGAATGAGGAGAAGTTATTCACGGACTTCATTGTGTTGAAATTTATTATATAATAGATTTCAGTTCATTTTTTTTTTTTGTATGCTGGAATTGAACCCCGGGCCAGCACATGCCAGGCAAGTACTCTATGTCTGAGCTACTACCCTGCCCCATGAATCCATTTTTTTAAATTAAAAAAAAATTAATATAGAAATAATACTAAAATAAAATTCATTTTAATATTATAAAGATAATACAGTATTAAAATATACCCTACAATTTCCCCATTATTAATCTCTTACGCTGAGTTACAATTAATGATGGTACATGAGTTATAATTAATGAATCAATTTTGATATATTAACATTAGCTGAAGTTCATATTGCATTTAGATTTCCTTGATTTCCTGGTGAGGACTTGTGTTTTGTTTTTTTTGTTTTGTTTTTTTGGTGAGACTAATTACCTTGCTGAATCTTTCTGTGTGTGTGTGTGTGTTTAAATTAAGAATATTTAAACTATGTGAATGGCATTTGAAGAAAACAGAATTATCAAAACATCTATATGGATACCTGAATTTCTGTGAAATACAACAAAAATCAGTGATTTTTCTGTTTTGGTCTCATGGGTCTTGTCTGTCACCTTAAGTCATTCTTCCTTTTTCAAATTATGTTACTCAATAAATAATTACTTTGTTTTTAATTCTCTAAATAAATTACACTGTTTAATGCCTCCCGCCTATATTAGCTCTCTGCTTGGATGGTCTCTTTCTCTCTTTGTCCAGCTGGTGAATTTTGATGAATCCTCTAAATCCTAAGCTAAGAGCCATCTATTCTGTGGTTCTGTTCCTAAAGCTGCTGATAATCAGTCTATAAGGTTTTAATTTCAACTGCTTTTGTTCAACTAAATACTCAAATTTCCATTGTATTTTTTTGATGTATAACTTCATTTCCTATTTGGCTAAGTTCAATACAAGTTCTATTTCCTATAGATATGACATATAGGTTTTGAGAAACTTACCCATATTAACTAAAGGAATAGAGTATAAAATTTAATAGAGCAAAGTCTTGAAATGTGTATATGCAAGTATGTGCATATAGAACCTCCTTTTTAAAAAATATGCATATATATTTATTCCTATGAATTCAAAAGGAATGAACTAAATTTAACTATTGCTATCAAAAGAATTTTAGTTGATTAAGATTTATAATTTAATATTAGAATTAGCATTACAATGAGAAAAATTGATTCAGTAAAATAATACTAATAACAATATTTTGTGAATTCCATATAATTTATTTAGCACTTTGATCATAGCAGATGGCATTAATGTCTAAATTATTTAGTGCTGTTTTTTATTCACATTTCCTCCTTTTGGCTTAAATTGATGATAGTTTACAGCTCTTTAATATTTCTATCAGTAGAGAAAAGAGAAAGAGAATATCAGTGTCAGGTTTAATTTTATCCATTTGACTTTGCCTTCTTGTAAAGAATGGTTACAGACAGACTGCCAGGTGAGGACTTGTTTTTTGTTTTTTGTTTTTTTTTTTTTTGGTGAGACTAATTACCTTGCTGAATCTTTCTTCACTTTGGATAATAATATGATAGAATTGTTGTATAACAATTAAGTTAAAAATAATAAATCCAGTTTATATATTACTTTCAATTGAAATTTTAACCCTCTAACTTGTAATTATCCAGGTGAGAATACACTGGAAATGGAACAAGTTTTTGAATGTGTTGGTAATTATTTTTCATGATAGCAAGGGTCATTGACATTTATGTAGTGCCTAAAATTTATTGGTTTCCTATTCATCATCTCATTTAGTCCTGACAGAAATCCATTTCTATTGAAACTGAAAACATTATCTCTATTTACAGTTGGGGAAGCTGAAAGAGTGATTAGGG
The DNA here is from genome assembly GCA_028644305.1 of Xerus rutilus. NCBI lineage: Eukaryota > Metazoa > Chordata > Mammalia > Rodentia > Sciuridae > Xerus > Xerus rutilus. Next base: position 70,186,325 of record CM053410.1, read on the forward strand.
AGCTTAAATAAGATTGTACAATCATTTATGTTGCAGAAGAAACTACAAACTCGAATCTCAAAGGAACATGAAATAGCTTTTCTTAGAAACAAGTTCAGTTTCATTATGTGAGTACTTAATATTTTCGAAGTTACATGCTATGTTTGGGGGTCCACTGATGACAAAAAGATCTGTTCCTTTTAATAAATAGTCAAATTGAAAAAAAAAGGAGAACAAATTCATTCCTTTATCTTTTTTCCCTTTCCCTCAGTGGTTGGCTAGCAAAGAAGATGGAAAAAAGAAAGAGAAAGAGAGAGAGAGAGAAGGAAGGAAGGAAGGAAGAAAGGAAGGAAAGAAGGAAGGAAGGAAGGGAGGAAGGAAGGAAGGAAGGAAGGATGGATGGAAGGAAGGAAAAACAGATTTTGGAAGCACAAATTATAAAGTTTGATACAGGTTGCTATGAGGAACAGATTGGATCTGATAGCAACAACGGTAGCTATGCAAGGAGGATGGCGCCATTCTTAATAGCCAAGGTATGGGATCAGTGTAGGTTTCCATCAAGGGATGAATGCATAAAAAAAATCTATGATGCATGAACAAGAAGGAATATTACACACTCATGAAATAGAATGGAATAATATTATGTGCAGCAATATGGATGGAACTGGAAAATATTATGTTAAATAAGTCAGGTACAAAGGCAAGTACATGATATAAAAGCTACATAAATTTATTTCATAGATGTAGAAAATAGAATAGTGGTTACCAGAGACTAGGAAGTGTAAAATAAAGAGATGTTGGTAATAGCTAAAAGAAAGGAATATGTATGTTTCCAAGACAAACAAGGATTAATGTTTGATTTCTGTATATGCTAATTATCCTAATTTGATCATTACACATTGTATACATGTATCAACACACTGTACTACATAAACATGTAGACTTATTATGTATCAATTTAAAATAGTAAAAAGAAAAGACTGTGAAGATGGAACAGGTTTGCCATATATTTGGCAAGAATTTTAATAGCTAAGCCATTATAAAGAATGAGTATAAGTGAGTAATTGAAGAAAGCTGCTTAAGTTACTTTTCCCCAAAATAGGAACTGATACTAGCATTAGAGTGAAATAAGGAGGAAGGAGTACATGTTATATTCTTATCAGCACAAACTTCCTTTCTTACCACTGCTCTCCTTTCTCGGTAGCTACATCTTCACCAAAATTTAAGCCTTGATTTCTCCACCTATATTTTCTTTCTCTGAGAAAATATTACAAGTCAGAGGCAGATATCTGTTTTATCAGAAGAGAGAAAGTTTTCAGGACTAGTGTGCAGAAATAGAATTCTGATGTTAGTAAATCCAGGGGAAAATGGATAGATCACCAACAGCTAATGAAGAGTTGGACAGTTAAGGAGGGAAAAACACAAAAAACCAGGACAATTGAATATCATGACAAAGTAGGTGTTTCATTAACTGGTTGAATTGCAAGTGCTCCACTCCCAGCTTCCCTGGCAACAGGAACCACTTCTTCCCACTTAGTCTCCCTGTGTTACTCTAAGCACTAAGTTAGAGAGAAGCTGGCTAGTAGCGTCTTGGAATGGGCTGGGGAAGGGCTCAGAAGTCACTGTGTTTCAGACACAGAGTAAGATAAGGAACAGGAAAAATGTGAGGTGCAAACAAATCCTGTGGGTTTGAGGAAGTGTAGATATTTTGTAATGATGAAGGGTTGCAGTTTCAGATGACCAGTTTAGTAACGAGAATAATAAACCCTGTGGCTTCCCATTGCCTACTCAGTACAAATTTTCAGTTTTGCTACTTGAAAGAAATCATGGACTGAATAAAGACAAGTCTGCTGGCCTGCTACCCTATGTAAACTAATTCTAGAGTATCAATCAGGCAGGCTGCCCTGTAACCCTGGCTTTGCTGTGCTGTTGGAGAATTAAATAGGGACTGTCTTGTCCTTATCCACCACTTAATACACAGATCTCTGTCTTACATACAGACCTGATTCTCAACTTTTCTACAAAATTCTGCTTTAAAAATAGATGATTGATATGACATGCAGAGCAAAGAATATACAAAATTGTTTAATAAGCTATTTTCATTAGGGTTTCCTGAACATCTGTCAAAAGAACTACTCTAAGTTTTTGATCATTCAACAATGAAAATAACACAGATAATTTGTTAATTATAGATTAAATGAAACTGAAGATCTCCTTCAAAAATCAGAAAATTAAAAATTTGAAATTGCTAACAATAAAAAGAAATAACTTAACATTTTAATAAGTGATTCTTAATAAAATGAGAAAATTTTAAACATACTTTTCAGTAGCTAACCATTCTGTTATTTAGTTACTTTTGCTGATCTGAAAATTACATTACTATAAATTACCAATTATATAAAATTTTCTGACAGCTTGTTTTGTATAATTACATGCATCCTTTATTTAATTTTCCATTAAGGAATAAAGTGTTTGGTGAAGATATCACTAACCTCTATGGGAAAGCAGTTTGTCAAATGATTCACCCCATTTCACTGCTTCTTCAGGGGAGACTCTGTTCAAAAAACAAAATGTTTTATAATGCAGTGTGCACAAAGTCTGTTTACAAATCTGTTTGAACATATGCTATATTACTGCTCTTTTCAGTTATATTTTTACAGGGTTTCCTTTTGATTTTTTTTAAACCTGTATTTTATTTATTTATGTATTTTGCATGTGGTGTTAAGGATCAAACCCAGTGCCTCATGCGTGTGAGGCACCCTTGGATTTTTATATAATGAAATTTCCATTTCCATTAGAAATTTCAAAAGCATTTGTCAATTCTCTTTTGGAATTTGCCTATGGAGCAGTGGAGTAAAGTGACATTATAGATTTTCTCATGGATGTGTGAATTATTTTATTTTTTTAAGGAAAAATAATTTTGCATTAAGTTGAAAAGCACACACACACACAGACACACACACAGAGAAATGAGGTCAACTATCTATCTTTTTTATTTTTAAATTAATCAAATAGATGAACCTAAACTAAGAACATCTTTCAGTAAACCTCCCCCCTTTTTTTAACTGCAATTTCCTTGAAGCTTTAACCACAACATGCTACAAAACTTTTTTAACAGATACAGGAAGTTTGACTAATGAACTTTCAAGGGATAAGAAATAAAAGCCATCTTTAATACAAAAAAAAAACATTTTAGAGGTGTTGATAATACAAAGAGTAGAATATTTTCTTGCATCTTGATTGTCATATTCAAATTTGGAAGAATTTGTATTAAACTGGTATAAAAGGCTGGTATTCTAAACTGGTATTCTATTTTATTTAAATAAAAGACAAAAAAATTACAAACTATCCTTATATGTGTATTGCTTGCTGTTGTATGTAGAGCATTTTTTTAAACTACTGCAAAAGATAAATAGCTTTTCTTTATGACATTATTACATTGTGAAACAAATTAATATGTCATCAGTTTATGGGAAGTAAAACATGTCCTTTAAAATTGGCAGGTATATAAATTATAAAGTATAATTATTTAATTCAAGCTCTTAATATAGCTTAATTTTAGAGATATTTCAAATGTCTTGAAATGACATCTAATTTTCCTTACATTGCCATGTAATTTCTAATAAAAAAGAAATTCCTAATTTCCTTTCTTAAAGCTTTAATTGTGGAATCAACAAAATCTCCCCCTAAATAATGAAAGTTATTCACCTTGATTCTTTGGCCAAGGCCCCAAATCTACTGGAGTGGGTCTCTTCATGTGAGTCAAGTTTCTGCACAAGAAGACTTAGCCTATTTCTTTTTTCCTTGGCTCTGTAAAAAAGGCAGTAGCTTCAGGACAATTTAGATGACAGACAAAATTTCTTCTGCCTACCAACAAATCTGGAATTAGTAAATACCCACTCATCTCCCCTCCCCATAAACACACTCAGAAATCCTAGTTAGATATTATATTTCTGGAGGAATTAGTATAACAGATACTATATATGTTTCTCTTTTACCTTCATGATAGACAAGCATTTAGATTATATTTCAATACAGATTATTCTAGTTCTTCTGTATGGCTAAAATTACTAAATCTTTCAAACTGAAAACTCTAGGTTTAACAGTTGTTTAGTACTAGTAAGAAAACATTTTTCTCTAATTGTGACAATATAATCAATATATTTTCAAGCAAATATTTAAAAAATAAGTGCTAACAAATATTCATCAATCATGACTTTAAAAAGTATAAAATTGAAAATAATTTTACCTGGTTTTGGCCTCTTTGCTTGCTTCTTCTTTTCCTGAACCACCATGTATTAACTTGAAAAAAGCTTTTTCTTTTGATTCACACATATTTAATTGAGGAAACAAGACAAATGATGTTTCCATTTTCTCTCTAAAATGGAGAGATGTCTAATATCTTACATCCTTCTGTAGTTCACTGGTGAATACTAGTCTGTAGTTATGCATGGTAGAATACAAAACTATCTCAACTCTTTCAGCAATACTTCCAAAAAAGAAAGAAAAGGAAAACAGACAAAAGGAAAAAGAAAAAAGTTCAGAGCTGTGTTTCTACCTCTGTAAAAATGTAAAACTGAGGAACTGAAGTATAATTCTGTCCTGAGCTGTATAGGGAAATGATACCACACATTTGCAAAATGACGCTTGAACCCCAAGATAAAGATGGGTATTACCACAGAGTAACTTCTCTTTTGAGTTTGTGCAACCAGAATGATGGTTTAATAGACGAAAATGGAGCTGTCATTTCCCACAGGAACTTTCTAAAGAACTTTCTTTAATATGTATTAAAATGTATTGTGGAAAGTGTAGAAAACATTTGAAGATATTCACCCTCATCTTAAAAATGTAATTTTATTTATTTTTATTACATTGAGTTAATTAAATTACATTTAATTCACATAGTCTATGTAGTGTTAATTATTTGCTTAATATAGTGCATCAAAATAAGACTGTAGATTAAAGTTTTGTGGTTGAAAGGGAGAATAGAAAGCACTGACTTCAATAATCTTTAAACACAGGTTCATAGAGCGATTTCAGATGTGTTTGAATTTTATCACCAAGTGATAGAATGGGGAACATATGGATTTTTTCCTTAAAACTATTATTTTTTTAATATAAAGGATTTTCTTTGACCCCTGACTCATTGTGGTTAAAATATTCTTTTTATTGAAAAAGTTTAACTGAGAATGACAGTTTGTGTGTTGGTGTATTTTAAACTGTTAATCAAAAATAAATGTCAACAGAAGATTGGTTGAGCCCTGCTTTTTTCATTGTTGCATAAAATTCCCAAATCTGGAAAATACTGATCTAACTCATAACAAAAAAAAAAGAAACCAAAGATGACAGACTTTAAGTGACACATTTCTGCAAAGTCCCAGAGAAGAGTCAGTGAAAGATGAGGAATTATCAAGCATTTGATCACCAATAGCATGTGCTTTAGTCTTTCCAAGAGATTTTGATTTTTAACAGTGAATAATTCGATCTAAAATTGCATATTGCATAATGTTCAGCAGTTAGCTCGCTATAAATAGAAAGATATTATTTGTGAGATCCATTGACCAGTGCTGGGGAGATAGCACCGTGGTGGACAGCTTACCCAGTGGGCTTTGGGCCCTGAGTTCAATCCCAGCACCACACAAACACACCCAAAATGGTATGTTGAGATAGTGGGCAAGATGTGCTATCTACAAAGTGATAGAACTATGAAGAAAGTAATTTGGAAAATAGAGGCAGAAGTAAACCACTTCAAATGCCTGTGTAAAGGTCTAAAATAGAATTGGAGAAGATGTGTGGTTCTAATCTCTATGTGGATAGGCCGGGGCGCAAGCACCAGAGGGAGACAAATGTTGACTTCAGCTAATAATCAATCTTTTACGAAGAATTAAATCTTGGATAATTTTTTTAATGGTGAAGCATAATCTTTTTTTATTTGCCTAGATAGTTCCCTTGTAATGCTCAGACTCGAGACCACCAGAGACCACCAGGAGTCTGATTCCAATGTAATCACAAAAGGGTCTTTAATTCAAACTCGAATAGGGTCCACCAACCCACACCCGCGCAGCAAGTTAGGAAGCGCGGCCTCGAGTCTAGGGGAGCAGGGATTTTTATGGGTTACAGTCGCAAGCAGGGGAGTACATGCCTTGGCGTTACATGATTGGGTAAGGGAAAACGCGCGCAGGGGAAACAGCAGTAGGATTGGATGGGGATGGGTGAAGTCACTGGGTGGTCAGTGGACTTTTAGACTGATAGGTCTGGCTACAATGGGCCCAGTAGACCTTTAGGTTATTGATAGGTCTGGCTACAGTGAGCTCATTGCCTGGCCTTCTGATTAGCTGACTCAAGTTGCAGAACCATTTTTTGGCGCCAGGGAGGGGTGCTGTTGTGTTGCAACTTCCAGTAACTGGGTGGGGGACCTAGGGCTCTGGACAAGAGGCCTAGAGTCACAAAATGGCTTTAGTCTGGTCCTTTCACCCTTTCTAGCTTTCTTCTCTTAGCCTGTATCTGAGTTTTCATCTGGTTTCACTTTCCTTCAGCCTAAAAGCCTTCCTTTATCGCTTTCTGTTGTGAAGTTCTACTGACAACTAATTTGCTCACCTTTTGATTTTCTGAACTGTGTATGTGTGCACTGTGGAGGGACTAAATCAAGTTCTTTAACATACATATTTTGTATATAATATTAATTATTTTCTGTCTTCTACTGATTTGGAAATTAGATTGTTCTTCCTTTTCTGGGTCCTTCAGTTGTCACATTAAATTACTTAGGATCTTTCTTTTTGTTTCAGTGTTGGCAATCAGTGATATGACTTTCCTCTGAGAAAGTTATAGTATACTGTGCGTCATGGGGTCCTAGAGAGATTGATATGTTATATATCTGTTCTCATTTGTTTTTAGGCATTTTTATTTATGCTCTGATTTCTTCTGTGATTCATTCCTCATTCAAAACTATATTATTTAATCCTTAGGTATTAAAATGATTTGTTTTTTTATCTTGTTATTTATTTCTAATTTTAATATGATCTGATAAGGTGCAAGGAATTATCTCTATTTTTTCATATTACTAAGACTTGCTTTGTATCCTAAAATATGGTCTATTTTAGAAAAGATTCCATATGAAACTGAGAAGAAAGTGAATTCAAATGTTCATAGATAGAATATTCTATAGATGTCTGTTAGGTCTATTTGATTAATATATTTTTTTTAGTTCTGATGAGTCTTGACTTATTTCATGTGGATGATCTACTTATCTATTGATGAGAGACGGTATTTTGAAATTACCCAGTATTATTGTTTTAGGGTCTATTTGATTCTTTATCTTGAATAGAATTTGTTTTATGTCAGTAGGTGTGTAACTGAAAGCTCAGTCCCTGTCCCCAGTGCCAATCAATGCCAATTTAATAATGAGGACATGGTTTTGAGAAAAAGGAAAAATAAGGTTTATTGCTTTGGTAGCAAAGGAGAAACAGAGGATTCCTGTCCCAAAGGCTGGGATTCTCCCAATCAGGAGGGACAGGGGTGTTTTAAAGGGACTTCAGGGTTACATTCCAGGTGTGCTCTGGTAGGGGGTCCCAGAGCACCCTGATGGCATGTTAGGATTCACTTGTTAATTTGGGATATATTCACTTCCCAGATCCTCAGCAGGCATCTCCTTCCTGTAGTGGGTGTGCTCCAGGGCAACTAACTAAGGGAAGAAAACATAACACTATCTCCCTAATCTTGTTAGGGAGGGAGAGAGAGGAGAAGAGAAAAAAACAAAACAAAACAAAACATTTGGTGAAGGGACCACTGTTACAGGTGCACTGACATTAGGATTATAAATATTTATGGTCATTATAATTTGTTGGATAATTCCCTCAAGCAGTATGAAGTGATCATCTTTTTCTCTCCTGGTTAATTTTTGTTAGAAATCTACTTTATCAGATATGAGAGTAGATATTCCTGTTTTCTTTTGGTCTCCATTAGCCTGGTGTATCTTTTTCTATCCTTTCATCTTCATCCTATGGATATCTTTGCCTGTAAGGTGAATCTTTTGTAAACAACATATATTTGGGTCTTATTTCTTTACTCATTGTGCCAATCTATGTCTTTTTATTGAAGAGTTTAGACCATCTACATTCAGCGTTATTATAGAGAATTAATTTTTATTTTCTACCATTTTGATTTATTTCTGAATTGTAATTTAGACTTGATTCTCCTTTAATTGACTCTTCTTCCAGTGAGATTCACTTAAACACTGCCTCTGATATTTGTTTTTCATTTCTTTTGTGTGAAATATCTCATAGAGGATGTTTTATATTATGGGCTTGGTGGTTATGAATTATTTTATTTTTTACTTATCATGAAACATTTTTATTATTTGTCTTCTATTATGAAGAATAGCTTTGCTGGATATGGCAATCTTGGTTGGAAATCATTATCTTTCAGGGCTTGGGATTATTCCAAGGCCTTCTGGTTTTTAGGATCTGGCTAAGAAATCAGTTGAAATCCTAATTGGCTTATCTCAAAATATGACTTGTTATTTTTCTCTTGTGGCTTTTAGAATTCTATCCTTTTCTGTATATTAGGCATTTTATTTTTATTTATTTATTTATTCATTTATTTATTTATTTTGAATTCTGAGTCTTTTAATGTTACACATTCAGAACACTATCCCACTCCTTGGCTTATACTCTAAAGATTTAAAAACAGCACACTACAATACAGCAGTCACCTCAGTGTTTATAGCAGCACAATTCACAATTGCAAAACTATGGAAGCAACCCAGATGCCCTTCAATAGATGAATGGATAAAGAAACTGTGGTACATATACACAATGGAATATAATTCAGCAATAAGAGAGAATAAAATTATGGCATTTGCAGGCAAATGGATGGAATTGGAGAACATTATGCTTAGTGAAGTAAGCCAATCCCAAAAAACCAAATGCCAAATGTTCTCTCTGATTAGTGGATGAGGATACATAAGGGGGGTGGGAATGGGAAACAGGAGAAATACAGGAACTCTGGATGTGGCAGGGGGAGGTGGGAGGAAGGAAAGGGGAATGGGTATAGTAATGATGGTTGATTGACAGGGTCATTACTACCCCTGGTGCATGTATGAACACACAAATGGTGTGACTTTATCTGGTTTGCAACCAGAGAAATGGAAAAACTGAGATCTGGTTATATTAGGCATTTTAATTATAATGTGTCTAAAGAGGATATTTTTTTATCTTATTTATTTGGAACTCTAAATGCATCTTATATTTGGATATCCATCTCATTCTTGAGGTTTGAAACATTTTTGGATATTACTTTGTAGAAAAGTTTGTACTTTTCTTTGCATTTTAGTGCCTTCATGTACACCAATTCTTCTTAGGTTTGGTCTCTCTCTCTCTCTTTTATTTTTATTTTTTGGTTGTAGATGGACACAATACCTTTAATTACTTATTTTTGTGATGCTGAGGATCAAACCCCATGCCTCACACATGATAGGTGAGTGCTCTTCCACTGAGCCACAACCCCAGCCCCAGGTTTGGTCTCTTAATGTTATTCTAGATCTTGAATATTCTGCTCATGGTCTCTTAACATCTTTTCTTTGTTGTCATTTAATCTTTTATTTTTAAGATTAAATACTTTGTCTTAGAGACCTAAGAATCTGTGGTCTAATCTATTGGTAATGCTTTCAACTGATTTTTATTTTTATTTATTAAATCTTTTATTTCCAGGATTTCTGTTCCGTTCTTTTTCAGGGTCTCTATCTCTTTATTGAAATGCTCTTTTACTTCCTATATATAGTCTCTCTTAGTTTATTCCTTAGATCTTCCATTAATATTTTAATTATCAACTTTTTCTAAGTTCTTTCTCTGGCATTTTCTCCACAGTAGTATCAATGGAGTCAGTTGAGGTGTGAACTATTTGGGGTGGCTTTCTCCCTTGATTTTTCATATCACTAATATTTTTTACACAACTTTTGGGATTATTCTACTCTCTTTTTCTATATAAGAGACTTTTTAGTGAGCTACTTTTTCTATGCCAATGTGTCCTGGATTGGGAGAATATCTTGGTGTCAACATTTTCACTCAGTTTGTACTTGCTACTGTGTTCAGTCTCTAACACCATATAGACAGGACATACTAAATCCCAGTAATTATTACTCCTTAAGAACAATGACTTATACTACTAAATCTTTACAAAAAACACCTATTAACAATGTTCTTCAGCAGCCCACTAATCTATTGTTGCTGGTCAGGTTTTTGAAATAGGACTTCTTCTTTCTGGGTTTTCGGTAACTGTGCAGTTTATTCTCAACTTTGACCCAAAGTAGTCAAATTGTTTGGGGAATCTGCATGCAGAATTTCACTATAGGGTTCACTCTTGGCTGGACAGCTTGAATGTACCCTCCTCTGGGCATGTCAGATCATGTGCTGGGATAAGAAGATGGGACTATGTTAGCCTATCCTCCAACCCTTTCTAGACTTAGAAGAGATGACTCAGGGCTCACCAGATTTGGTTTGAATTTAGCTGTTCTCAGCTCCAACCCCCATGTTAGACTGGCTCCTAGTCCCAGAGTTTGGATTGCCTGTTTCAAGTAAAATAATTCTTTGCTCTTCTCAGTTACATAGACTCAATTTTCAGGGGCTGAATTGCTGTTCTGATTTACCCTTGGGGAACTGTTAGGATAGTGTGGCTTCCTCTGAACATCTTATTCCATTCCTCACAGGAACAGACTACATGGGTTAAAAGGATTTTTAAAATATAGTTCAATAAGAGTAAAGAAGTTGGTATATGGAGGCAAAAGGAGGGTTGGAATATTCAAAAAATAAGAAGAAAGAAAGTAGAGGCAAGGCTATGGGTCATGCATGGAGGCCCAAAAGAGGGAGAAAGTGAAGAAGTAGAACAGAGAGAATACATTTTTTTTTTTTTTTTGCTATTAGAGGGAGAGGTGAAGAAGGTAAGAGTGATAAAACAAGCAAATGTAAAGAATGACACCAATCTCCCATATAAAACAATAAAACTAAAAAGTAAAAAATAAGAAAATAAAATCAGAAGATCCAAATAAGAAAAACCCCAAAAGCAAACAAAAATATCTCTACTTCTTAGAAAAACAGAAAGAAATAGTAAAAGGTTAATAAGAAAAAATGCTAAAATAGGGGAAGAAAGCAACCTAGAAACATGTATATGTTTATGCATGAAATTAATCTGCAAGTATAAACCAAATGACTAAAAAAATTAATAATAAAAAAAATTCTTAGTCAAAACTGCTTAAAATCTTCCACAGAGGTGAAAAATTGAGTATTTACATCCTATTGCAAATGTTCTGTCCTTTACCTGTTGGGCTATAAGCCTCTTAGAGGGAGCCAGGGTTGGGTGACATTAAATCCAACCTCCTTTTATGATTTTTGCCATTCCACTTGCTGGAATATATTGAAGGTATAGCTGGTTGAACAGCTTCTATACTCACCAGTACATGGGGGATGAGACTCAAAGTACCTTCTATTGGAATTTTTGTCCAAAGGTCTTAGATTGTTGCTCTTTCTGGTTGGAAATAGTACAGAGATCCATTCTGGAAGTTCTAGCTGCTAGGGGTGAGTTCTAAACAGAACTTTGGGTCTTTGTTTCAAGCATGTACTCTGGAGCATGTAAATCTCTGCACCCCTAAGGCTGAATAGATGTTCTTCTCAACTGGACATCTGGATTACTAGCATCTGCCCAGAATTCTATTCCTAGGACAGGGTGACAGACTACTCTGGGTGGATGGTGCATGGCAGGTTTCCTGTAACCTACCCATCACCCAAATATAAATTTCCAAGTCTCTGCCCCATATGTTACATGCTCACCTGATCAATCTCCCCTGATTCCTCGCACCGCAGAGCTCGAAACAACATTGTATTGCTCTCTCTTGTCCCCAGTGTAATCACACCTGCCTGGACAATTTCTCTAATCCTTTCCCACTGGTTGCTTGAGTGCTGTAGGGCTCAAAGGAAGAACAGATTATACTCTCCTCTGTACCTCTGGCTTGAGTTTCCCTGGATCCACTATTCTTCATAACTATTTTGGGATCCTGATTTTCAAAGTACACTTTAGGTCACACATTGGGACACAGTGAAAGGAGTCTTGGGTTCCTATAGGAACGAGATTCAGCATAAACTCCTTGAGCTAGATCTCCACCTCAGTTCTTCACTTAGAAGTTGAGAAATATGGAACAAATTTTGTGGACTAAATTTATCCACTGTGTCTGTTTCCTTATGTGTTGCCCCTCGCTTCATGGTGACACAGCACTGTGGTCCCTGCTAGGCTCGAGTGTATTTCCTTATATCCTCCATTCACTGCACTAATATCTCTGGGTTTCTTTGAAATCTCTGACAAATAATGATATATAATGGTTTTCTTCAGACATTCACCTCTTCATTAAGCCATATTCCTGTTGTTCAAATCCCAAACAATAAAGCAAGTGAGAAGTGCCTCCTTCCTCTACTCTGCCACCTTGTGATCCCTGAGAAAGAGAATCCCTAATGTGGAAGAAAGGACATACAGATGCAGTGAAGTTTTATTTAATTGGAAGCTCTTTAGTCTTAAAATTTGATGACAAGTATAGATAAATATAGGATGTTGCTTCTGGATCCATCATTGCTTCTAGTTTTTTATGGTGAATAAAGCTCAGATATAATTTTTTCCTATATATAAATATTGCCTATCTTCTTTCAGTAGAAAGACCTAGAGCAGTAGCAATGAGATCAAGATTGTCATATTGAAATGTCGCTTCTCACTCAAGCCACCTAGTTTCAGTGGAGACATCATTGCTTCCAGGTTTCAGAAATATGCAAGGTGATCCTGGGAAATCCTTCACGTTAGTTAGCAAGAAAACTATCAAAGACTAATGGAGTCAATTTAAAATTATTCAACAGCCAAATTTGTGAATCTTTTATTAACCAAAATGAGCCTATTTAAGCATCAATAATTTTAATGATTATGATGGATTGAACATATTAAACTTATATCCATGGTACATAATGATATTAAAAAACTGTCCATTTCCAGAGGATTATAGAAATTAATTTATTGTTATGGTTAATTGGTTAATAAAGGGGAAAATTGAGCAAGTATTCTACATTTCCTATTAATTTTACCATGAATAACAAAACAGTAGATGAGAGGAAATGTTTCTTTATAAAAGTATTCCAATAATCAAATAAAAATGAAATTAGGATCTTACTGTTTTGTAACCCCTCACAAATGATTAGACACAGAGATGAAACTTCAAGAGTTCCTAAGATCACTAACTGAGCAACATTGTGTTTTTTTCTATAACCTTGGTTTACATTACTTATAGTTTTCCAAACAGAACAATTTTGATTCCAATCTATTTTCTGCCAGCCATCACTTATCAGGACAATAGAGGACAGAGGAACATGTTAAATTACACCATGAACATCCAATATCCAAGATCTAGGCTGTGGGGACAACTATAGCTCAGTTCTTCAACAGATGAATTTTAAGTAAAAGAAAGCAATTGAAAGAAGGATGAACTAGGATTCTCTCTGTAGATTTAATGAAAGAAAAAACCTGTAAACCACTTTTGTCTTCACAAGTGAAGAACTAATTGTCTATTTAGTTCTACCTGAAAGTCTGAATTTTTCAATTATTTTTTAGCAAGCCCATCTTCTGCTATATATTTAGTAGTCAAAAGCAACATCATATTTTACTAGCTATTTTGAGAGTTAATTATATAAATAGCATGAGATAAGGAAACTTGAAACAAAGCTACATGCTGGAAAACTAATCATATCTCCCTTTGTACAATTATCTCAATATTATTCTTATAGTAATTTGGTTATTTTTCAACCCAGCAATACAGTACAAATACTGGATTAGATGTGGTTTTCCAAAATTTCTAATATCCCCAAATAATTTAATTAAATTGAGACATCTTCATAAAATACAATTATGATTTTAAAAATCAAATTGTTACTACAAATATCAATAAATATTTATAGCAATAATTTTAGTAATAATAATAATGAAGTAAAAAAATTACTTTCATTGACTAATGCAGAGGTGAAAAGATCAAGCAAGTTTCTAACATTACATGGTGAAATTGTTAAATATGTTTGGTTTAGGAAATTCTTAGGCAGAGAATCAGCAAAACATATCTTATCTTTGACACTCACATTATTCAATATAAAAGCATGCTTGTCACAGGCATACGTGCACTTGACACATCATCAGATTTCAAGACTCATAGACTCCTCAGACTCTGAGAGACCTCACTGGAGGCATTTAAAGTATTTGTAAGGAAAAGTAGAACCATAGCATCTGCCTAACAGTGGCATATCCTGGTTGAGAAAATGACCTTATTGGAAAAGGTGAAGCTAACTATCTTCTTTTACAGAGCTAACTCAAAATGTTATACAATATTCTTCTTAAACTCCAGAAGCAGAAGAGGAAATGACCACTAGGGCCCCAAAATGTATCTCTGTTTATTACCTAAAGTCAAATAAAACGAAAGGCTTCACTTAACTTCTGTGGCCCCAATTCATCTTTTCAACCTTATTTCTCAACCCATCTCTTCTAACCTTTTAACTCCAACTACACATTATTCTTGCCATTCTTACAGTGAGTCATGCTGTTTTTCAACACCAGGTCTTTATAATGCCAAGAAAAGTACCCAGACTTTGAAATGGGGAAGAAGATGACCAAATGTTCTGCCCAGTGAATCTTTTGGAGTCATTTTCCCTTTTCATAATCTTTGAGATATATCACAACTCTATAAATTGCTAAATGCTGAAAGTAATTCACATAAATACTGTGCATTCATGAGAATGAGGAACCAAATGTGGAATCAAATGAGGATATATTTGATATATTGTCTTCTGGATATTGATCAATTTTGTATCTATTTATAAATTCATTTCAATATTCCTGATGACCAATATCAATGAGTGTGTGTGTATGTGTATGTATGTGTGTTCAGATTCTCTTGAATCATAATATAGCATCTTATGGATTCCTTCATTAGTGAATTAAATAAAATTTTATAAATATTCATTTTACATTTTCAGGGGAATTATGATTTTACTTTAAAAAATACCCTTAAAATAGTTTTGTCCCTTTATTCTAGATGACCCCATCATCATGTCCATTTAAATAGTGATTAATCTTTAATATTCAGCAAAAGCAATGAGTTATCTCTGCAGTCATTAACTGGCATAGCTAGGCAAAACTGACAACTCCACACATTACATTGCATTATTCAAGTATGTTTTTGATCATAACAATTGCCAGATTCTGCTACAGGAATTTTATCACCTGTTAGTGCTTTTCTTTGTCTTACTCTTATTTTGATTCTGACTTCAGACTAATTGGAGCACACAGCACTTTGCAGTCACACATGATTTTATTACACATTGTAATGCAAATAAAATGTTGAGAATTACAGATCAAACATAAGATATGCAGAATTACTATATATATTTACAACCATTATTCATGTCAAAGGAATACTATTTTGCCAGTCAGTCATGTATCTAACTACAATGATAAATCCTCCATTTCCCCATAGGTCACTGTTATCCTGAATTTCATAACCATCAATTCATTTTATTAGTTTTAGAACCCAGATATACATCCTTTGATATTATATTTATCCTTTTCCCTATTTAACTTCGTATGACTTTTATGTCTCTTTCAATAGGTCCCCCATCAATTTCCTTCTTTCTCTTACAATTTAACTGTTGAAGAACAGAGCTGTAGTTTTGCCTGTAGTCTAGATCTTGCTGGTTACACTTTCAGGTGCAGTTGAACATGTGTCACTACTTTTGATTGATATTTGCAGGTAATAGCATATCAATAATGACAAATATTTCACTAATTAAATGTTTACTATCAATAGTCATTGTAATTGACCATATATACACATATTATAAGTGTATGTCAAATTATTTTCTTCCATAGCCAATGACTTGTTCAAAAGTGTATTCAAAACATATATAACACCCCATATAATTTTCATAAATATATATTTTGCAATATATATTTTAATTTTTATGTAGTTCTTAAATTAAAAAATTAATTCAACATCTATAAAGAGATGGAAAAACTTCCCTTTGTAAAATTCATAAAATTAAACTGTGGAGGAACTTCCACTCACAGTTGAAAGAGTTCAGAATGAGAAAAATTAATGACTTGCTCATTGTCAGTGTATTACTAACAGAATTGTAACTAGAATAAGATTGTCATAGCTCCCTGACTTTCCTAAGCCCTGCTGTGGGCTCAAAGCTTTTGACTGAGAAAATGTACTCATGTCCTGTGTCCTACATCACTCTCTTTGCTTGTGCTTATGACTTTATTAGACCTCTACAAGATTCCTTTATTGTCCCCCTAGGGCTTTAACCTTTCCCTGGGTAAGAAGATACCAACAGCTTCTCTCTCTCCTGGCCTCTAGTCCTCTAGCAATTCTCCCACCTTCCATGACTGCATATCTCAGTTTGATGATGCACCTCCACAAGTGCAATCTCACCAGGGTCTTCTTTTCAGATACTTAACTGCTGATTTTGCTAGTATACAAATAATATATATTTTTAAATATGATCAGAAATTTTATTTAATTTAAATAGTATTTTGTATTAGCTCTTTGCACTTCTGTAACGAAATATCATAAACTACATGACTTATAAACTATAAGCATTTGTTTTTTGTACTTCTGGAGTCATTGAAGTCCAAGATCAAGGCATCAACAGACTTAGTGTCTGGTGAGGGCTCACTTCGCAAATGTCTGTCTTTCCGTTATCCTCACATAGCAAATAGGGTGAGGGGATTCCCTGAGGTCCTTTTCATAATGGCACTAATCTCATTCATGAAGGCTGTATCCTCATGGCCTAATCACTTACCAAAGATCCCACCTGAAACTCTCATCACATTGGAGATTCAATTTCAACATATGACTGAGAAAACACAACCTTTTGGTTTATTGCCATTTTTTATTTGGTGACAAATATAGATTAATAAATAATGTTGCAAAGATAATACAGAGTTCCCATTTACTCTGTAGCTACCACCATTATTATCACTTTATCTGATTATGGCACATTTGTCAAAACTAAGAAAATAACATGAGTATATTACTAACAACCTCATTTGTATTTTACTAGTTTTTCTGTTATCCTCTTTTGTGTTCCAGGATCCAATCCCGAACTGCACATTGCATTAAGTAATGTATTTCTCATTTGTTTCCTCCATCTGTGACACTGTTTTAGTATGTCTTTGTATTTTATGAATGTGGTAATTTTGAGGAGTACTGGTCTGGTACTTTGTAGAATCTCTCTCAAATTGAATTTGTCCAAAATATTTCTTATGACTAGACTGATGTCACAGGCATGTGGGAGGGATACCACAGGAGTGAAAAGCCCATAACATCATATTGAGGGGTTTCTACTAGCAACATGACTTATCCATGGCGATGCCAACTTGAGTCATCCAGTTGAGGTGATGTTTGACAGCTCTTCAAGTTGTATCTTTGGGAAATAAGTCACTAAGTTCGGCCCACACTCAAAAGGGAGGAGGATGGAATTAAGCTTCCCTCTGAAGGAGGGAGAATCTACACAAATGATTCTTTTCTAAGGAAAAACTTCTTTTCTAAGAAAATTTCTTTCTTCTATTTATTTGATACTTTATCAATACAGACCCTGTATGGTTAAATTTTGAGTTATAATGCACTACCACATTACTTATTTGAGTTTTCAGTATTTTGTTTGGTCAGTGGTAGCTCATTAAATTTGGCTTCTTGCTGAAGATTTTTAAGAAGAGAAGTGCACTTAATTTCTCACCTATCAAACTGTGGAGAGGAAAACTTGTTATATATCAACAAATCCTACAGAAAGCATTCTAAATTACTGTGGTGGATAGTTGCTAATAAAAAAATCTTCAAAAAAAGATACAGTTATCATTTCATTTAAAAAGTAGATTGAACAGTGTAAAGTCCCTATATACTCAATACCCAGTCTCAAAATCAGCAATGTTTTTTTTCAAACTTTTAAAATCATATTTCATTCTTATTTTATTTGATGAAATATATCAACTAAAGCCTCAGATATCAATATTTCCCTCTTAAAAATTTCAGTATGTCTTTGTGAAGGGCATTTCTTAGACAACTGCCTTGCTATTCTCATACCAAAAATTACCTTAATATTTTTATGTGGTTTACATTTAATTTTCTTTGCTCAAAAATGAATTTTTATAGTTTGAAACAGCATCCACAAATATGTCTATATTTTACAATTGTTATTCATGCTCCTATACCATTTTTAATATAGAATATATCTTGTGTCAGGTGTAAGAGCACATCCCTTTAATCTCAGTGACTTGAGAGGCTGAGACAGGAGTATCAGAAGTTGGAGGATAGTCCAGGCAACTTAGTGAGATCCTGTTTCAAAATAAAATACAAAAGGAACTGGGATGTGACTCAGTGGTAGAGCACCCCTGGGTTCAATCTCCAGTTCTGAGAGAGAGGGCAAGAATATACCTGATGTTTCTTTCCTCCAATTTTTTGTGTTATTAACCAGTTGAAAAAGTAAGATCACATAGGTTTGTGTCAATCAGTGGCATTTCTTGTAAATTAAAATTTAGAACTAAAAGCTTGGATGCTTTCTTTTTTAGCAAGGCTGTTGTGCCTCATTGACTATCCCCTCAAGAAAGTAACAGAGATCCCAAGAGAATTCACTGAGTTCAGGAATAACATCAGGATTTCTGTGTTGTAACACCATGTTTTTTTCCCTAGTGATCCGCTGGTGATTCTTTTTTTTTTTTTTTTTTTTAATTTGTATCACGAAATACCAAAGTGGTACTTTGGCAAATATTTAATTCCCTCTCGACTGTTTATCAAATGTCTATAGAATATATTTATGATCCTGGCTCAAATCTATTATTTAAATAGCAAACACAAAATACTATTTCTAATTCTGTAATTCCCTGCACTTGATTTACATGGAACTTTTCTATAAAGAGGAACCTCTTCATTTACCAGGACTTTTTGGTTATTCTGAAATATGATTCATATGAAAAATTATAAACAAATGATTTATCCCTTGTGCTTACTAATTATTATGATAATAAGTATTCTTCTAGTGTTCATGATATCTATATTTGTTTTTATTTGCCCTCTCTTTTTGAATACATAATGCATACTTTTTTATGTATTCAATGTAGTAGGAATCAATTTCGGCTATTTCTTTTCTTGATGCCCAAATTGTCTTACCCTGTTCTGTTGCAAACACTTCAAGTGATTCCTGTGTTACTAAGAGCCAAACCATTCATTTTTTCATTCTTTCCTTTCTTTCTGGCACTACTAGAAACATCTAACATTTTCTGACCCAATCCTAGAATCAGTCATATTCCTAAAAGTTCCCAATTCATATCACTAGGAAATAGATAAGAATTCAAAATAATTGTCCTATGGGTATTTTCTGCCACAGTTGTTGTTATTATTTCTAGAATACAATATCTAGTTTGAAAAAATAGAAAATAAATTCAAATTTTAACTTTATGACTTTTTCTTCCAATGTTCCAATAAAAATTATTTCCTAGCCAGGTAGAGTGGCACACACCTGTGTTCCCAGCAGCTGGGGAGGCTGAGGCAGGAGGATTGTGAGTTCAAAGCCAGCCTCAGCAACTTAGAGAGGTCAACTTAGCAACTCAGCGAGACCGTGTCTCTACATAACATATAAAATAGGACTGGCAATGTGGCCCAGTGGTCAAGTGCCTCTGAGTTCAATCCCTGCCAAAAAATTATTTTGTAAAAATTTATCATTTGCTATATCCTACAACATACATAAAATAATTTCAAGCTGGGCGTGGTGGCGCAAGCCAGTAACCCAGCATTTAGGGAGGCTGAGACAGGAGAATCACAAGTTCAAAGCCAGCCTTAGCAACAGTGAGGTGCTAAGCAACTCAGTGAGACCCTGTCTCTACATAAAACACAATATAGGGCTGGGGATATGGCTCAGTGGTCAAGTGCCCCTGAATTCAATCTCCAGTACCAAAATAAATAAATAAATAAATAAAATAATTTCAAAGCCATAGCAAAAGTATAACCACTAACATAAGGTTAGGAATTACATTTAAATTTTCTGTTATTTTGTCCTTACAATATTAAAAACTATAAGATTGTTAATTTTTCCCTCCATATTCTTATGTGACTCAATAGTATTCAAAATTATATAACAAAATCAGGAAATTATTGCTTCTGTTCCTGCCATCCTTTCCTTTTTTCTATAAATATATTTTTATTGCTATTTGGTTTATATTGCCAGTATTTATTTTTATGTATACAAACACATATGTATATAAAGTTTCCATCTTATAATATAAAATACAACATACTGTCTTTCCCACCTTACTGTTCAAAGTATTCTATATAGAAAATATCCTATAAACATTTTTCTTCATGTTCGTTTTACTTAACAAAAATTAGCATATCTTTGCATATTGGAAAATACAGATGTTCATCATTTTTTCTGCTATATTATGGGGGAATTTAATAAATAATGATTATTTTAGTCATTTCTAGTTACTTGCTTGTACATAGAGGGCTATAATGAAATCCCTGTGCTAAGAGCATTGCATTTTTTGTGCCATTGTATTTTAAGGTAGATATACGTTTGCTGAATTTAATGATAAGTACTGTGTTGTCAATTTTCCTCTCTAATTATAAACCATTTTGTGCCTTTATCAACAATGAAGGAAAGTGCCTGTTGTCTCTCAGCATTACCAACAAATTGTGTTGTCAAACTTTTGGGTTTTTGCCATGTAATTAGTATGAAGTATACTCTCATTATTTCATTTTGTTTTAGTGTTCATAGCTTGATTTTTAAATTATCTTTTAATAGTGAAATAATTATAGACATACAGAAAATTTGCAAACATAATAGAGTGAATTTATATAAATTCTTCACCTAGCTATCCCTAAAGTTAGTGTTTTAAATATCCATTGTGCACTTATTAATGTGAGGAAATTGACATTGGGATAATGCTATTAATTGTAGAATGTATTTAGATTTCAACACTATTTCAGTAAATGTCCTAATTGCTTATTTAATTTGCCCATCTTTCATCTTCTATGACTAAGGGTGAGTAGTTTCATATATTTAAATCCTAGCTGCATTTCTTTTCCTGTAAACTCTTTTTTATAGCTTTCATTTTCTCCTCAGCTTTTGGTTTTTCTCTTTTTGATTTGTAGTAGTTCTTTAAATTTTAGGGATGTTAGCTCTTCTTCTATGATCTATGTTTTATTTTTTCCATGCTTTGTCTTTTGATTTTTGCTTATAGTTTTCTGGTTTAAATTTTACTAAAATTCTATTTTTATTTTAATATAGTCAATCTATCAAATGTTTGATTTCTCTGCTTTTGGATTTTGAGGCATATTTAGAAAGTCTTTTATGTTCTCTAGTGTTTTAATGAACCCGTGAACTTTGGTAGCACTTGTATAATTTCAATTTTAGTACTTAAATATTTGGAATATTTTGGATTTATCATTTTTTTAAAATTAATTTATTTAAATGCATTTCAAGTCATAGTACATATATAGAGCTCAATTTTTTCATTTCTATGATTGCAAACCAGATAGAGTTGCACCATCTGTGTCTTCATACATGCACCAAGGATAGTGATGACCATCTCATTCAACCAGGATTTATCATTTTTTTAAATGACAAGTCAGGACCTAGATTTATACATTTTTGAATATTTATTCATTTGTCCCAACACAATTGATTTTAAAATTTCATCTTGTCTCCACTGATTTGACTTGCAATTTTTCTAGATATCAAATTTCTCCACATATTTAAGCCTAATTCTAAATATTGTACCTATCCTAATGGTCTATCAAAAGTGAAGGAATCATTTTAATTTGTGGAGATTATAATGTGATAAATACTTCATAAACTAAATGGTTGTTATTTGATACATGGTTTTTATAGTCATTATAATTTTTCTGTTTTATTGTGTAAATCAGTTGGTTTGGAGTTGTGTTTAAGGGCCAGGTACATTGTATCTTTACTGAGATTTTATTTATATTATATATATATTATACATGAAAACTGAACCATGATGTCTGACTCACCAGAGAACCAAGGTCACATGGCAAGTTATCACCCCAACATCTAGAAAGATGAGTGTATCCAAAGAGTTGCAGCAACTGAAATCTGCTTACTTGGAATGAAAATTGCTAGAATCACAAACTGGTAGAAATATGTAAGTTATAATTTTGATGAATTGCTGGAGGCCAAGTAGAGACCAGTGTGAGGATGAATAGAAGCTCCTGGAGGCTGCCCCCCATAGAAGCTCTGAGGGCTCCACAATTTTGTGGCCTTTTCTTCTAGGAACCCCACCAGATTTATAATAAAGGTTCAAGAAAGTTTCCCTCTGGCTTTGGCTAGGAGAGGGGAAGAGTAACCTTCATGGAACATGCCAGAGACTTCTCCATTTTGAATGCCTACTTTGCAGGTAAAAGGTTTTTGCCAGAGCCAAATTCTGTGTATTTTCTTTTTTGAAAATACTTCAAAATAAGTAGCTACAATAAGATATGTCTATCCCCTCAGTTTTCTTATCTAACACATAGGGAAATAGGCATCAGACTTCGTGGAAATAAATTGGAACATTGCAGCTAGAGAAAGGAATAGGTACTAAAGGTAAAAAGCTATGCAACTGGAGAAACACTGAATGATATATTCCCTGGACAGCCCAAAAGAGGCTGGGACTTGGTCAGAAGCTGATAGACCACACTGACAGGGTATGGTGATAGAAGTGGATTGTGGCTAAAAGATTCAGACTCATTATGAACAGGAGGACTTAAGGGGGCCTGAAGTCAAGTGAAGAGGCAAAAGCAAGGACACTAGAAGGACCTAGATTTGAAATCTCTCCCATAGTCTCATTATGGAAGAGGTTGGATGTGCATAAATAATAAACCCATGCTTTCATGTTCTGAGAATTTAGACAGGAATGAGAGAAAACTCAGACTCTTAAAATCTTGATTTAAAAAAAGCATACTTTTTATTTTATTCAAAATATACATATTGCTATTTATTCTTGAACATTTTATTCACATTTATTATAGATGAGTGGGTAAATCAGAGCAATCTAGTAATGACTAAGTGTGTCTTGTACTTATAGGCATCTCTGCTGGAAATTTTTTGCATAATTTTGTTGTAATTTTTAATTTGACAAACATTTCATACAGAGTCCTGGAGAGTGTTATAATTAAACTCCCTCCAAAATCCACATGCACATATTTATTCACATCACTTTTTTTTTTTTTAAGGTAGAGAAAACTGCTGTTTTGGTGATATTTTTGCATATCCTTTGTGGTCTTGATGGAACACACTAACATTTATCAGCGATTGCCTATAACTATATGTTTCCTTTTGTGATGAGTATCTGATTGTTCTCAGGAAGTGTGTGAAACAAATGACCTTTAAGAAAAGACTTAAGCAAGAATCTTCTTTGGTTATAGCTTTTACTCTGTTCTTTGAAACTGGCAACTTTCATACTCATATTCCTTAAGTAACACTCAAAACGTTTTGTTTGTGTATTTTCTTTTTTGAAAATACTAAAAAATAAGTAGCTACAATAAGATATGTCTAAGATAGAATGCTATTGCCAAAATTGAGAAGGAAACTATTAATAATCAAAATGCGTGTTTGTGTGTGTATGTGTGTGTCTATGTGAAAGAATCTTAAGAAATTCTTCAACTTAAAATATTGCTTATAAGTGGATTTCTAATGAAGGCAGGAGATCCTCAAATTGTAGGTGATTGAGTTTGTCTTCAGAATAGAAATGAAACTAAGAATCACACATACACACACAGACACATATACATGCATACATACATATGTATATATAACAGATACATAGTATTTTGTATTTTAAACCTCTTTTATAACTTTGTATTTAAATGTTTTATACAAAGTTCATAAAATGATTTAAATACTAAAATTTGACATTTTCTTTCCAGCTCAGCTCACAAAAGGGAGAAAAATAATATTTCAAGTGACATTAACATTCAGCTCACTGGAAAGAAGTCAGATTTGGATTTGAGTAAGGATAGTTCATCAAGCTTTTTCATGATATGGATAAATTAATTTTTAAGGCTTCTATAGTTCTGAATCTGCCTTCAAATTTGATATTAAAGCTTAATCCTCATTGTGGTGGTATTAAAGTTGGTCCTTTTAGAAGGTGATCATTTATGAAGAACCCACCCTCATGAATGTATTATCACCTCATAAAAAGCCAGGGACTAGTTCAGGCTACTTTTTGCTTTGCCAATGCTTCCACCATGTAACAACACCTGGATGGGTGGCATCTCTGAGGAGTGGATCTTCAGGCAGAGCATGTGCAGGTGCCTTGACCTTGAATGCCCAACCTCTGGAACTGTGAGAAATAAATTTAAATCATTTATAGATTGCCTAGTTGTGGCATTTTGTTATAGCAGCGCAAAGAGAAAAAGGCAAAGGTCTTCTTAACACTTTTGCTCTTTTTCTTGGTTGCCCTGGCACTGAGGTAATGTCCTCTTGAAAGAAGATAGAAAAGATACATCTTGTTTTAAACACATAAATTAGATTTCTGGTTCATCCTCACTCTCTTCTAAGTTTCTCCAGTTTAAAATTCATGATTTCCTTTCTATCTTCAGTCCTCCCTTAGTGATTTCTTTCCTCCTCCCACCACCAGAGTCCTAAAATGCCTCAGGTTTCCTCATGCTTGCCTATGTATCATGTTCTCTCATCAGTTGTTCTGTGTATTTCTGTGCTGAGTCAGTGTTGCCATGACAAACTCAGAGGCAGGTGGTACTGAAATACCCTAAGTGATACTTCCCGTTAAAGTGCTTGTGCTCACCATCATCCTCCTGATGCAGATATTGGCCTTATTCCTACCGGCTACAATGTTCTCTGAGGGGAAGTGGGGCATCTCTCTTCATTACAACATGATTAGCTGGACAAAAAAAAAGTGCTATACAGCAATTATTTAAGGAGGGCCTGACCTACTTCATTGTTATTGCCCTTGAATTCATTCTGTGTTCATGAACATGTGCATATTTATCTTGTGCATACACATTGACACACTGTATTAGTTTCCTGTTGCTGCTGTAACAAATTAGCACTAACTTATTGACTTAAAACAATACAAATGTAATCTCTTACAATTTTGGAGGATGGAAGTCTAAGATGTGCCTCACTAGCATAAAATCAGAGAATTGATATGGTTGTATTCCTTTCTGGAGGCTTTGGGAGAGATTATTATTATTATTTTAACATCTTTTTTCATTACTAGAGGCTATTCACATCCATTGGCCCTGTCCCAAACCTTCAATGTCTGAATTTTTATCCCCTGGCATAATTTCAACACTGAATTCTCGACTCTTTCTTTCATATTTATGAACCCTGCTATTACATTGGTCCCACCTGGATAATCCATGTTCATCTCCCTATTTTAAGGTCATTTCATGAGTAATCTCAATGACATCTTTTGCCTAAATTCTTTGCTATGTAACATAACATGTTCATAAATTCTAAAGATTGGGATCTGGACATTTTTGAAAGATCATTATTCTTCCTAACACATGTATGTTCATAACAAGAAAAATTCAGAAAACAGAGTGATAGTAAAATTAAATCATCCTGGTAGTTGAGAGTTTGGTTCTATTACAATATATCATATCCATGGTAAGAGTGGTTTTTAAGTCCACAGGTATGTTTTTGTTCATGCAGATTTCTGCTATGTTCTCTTTGAGTGATATCTAAATTTTAGAACTCATACTGATAATCAAAATCTAATATAATTGTGGAAAGAAGAGAAAAAGAGTGTTTTGTTGTTTCTTTGTTAGTTTGCTTCGATTTCGTCTCCAAATCCCTTCATGTCCTTTGTCTCCTCACTCCTGGTACAAAGCACTGTTTTAATATAGTGATATCTAAAAGTTATTCTCTCTCAGTCAAATGAGTGACAAATAATACAAAATGGATGCTATGAATAATTTTCCCATCAGTGTAAAACCTTCCAGAGCAGTGTTTCTCAAGTGTTTAGAACACAGTTTATTTTTGGAATATCAATATATTTTTATATCATGCCAAATTGTGACTCATTCAACATCTTTTGGCTGAGAAATACACCATGAAAAAACTACAGTGATATTACCGAAGCTTTTAAATAAATATGTGTATTACTCATTATGATGAATATATATATATTTCAGACAATGTAATATATTGATGCAAAGTACAATACTACATGGTAATCATACATATTAATTATGTACAATATCAGTACTACATATTAATAATGACATATGTGGCTTTGTACACAAAGATGTTCAGGTTCATAAGACCTTTGTAATAACTCTGAACTCCAGAAAGCCATAATAAAACAAACTTTAAACTATTTCATAAGTCAAAAATCTTTTAAATCTATCTTTCTAATGCCCATGAATAATGACAACTATTTTTGTTCAGGAATTCTTTTGCCTCATTTTTGATACTTTGCTCAAAGAAGCAAGAACCTAAAATCTACATGGAAAAGGTGTTGACAATTCTAAAGAAGAATTATGTACATAAATTGATGTTTTGATCCTCATCTCTAGCAGTTGTTTAGTATAAAATAAGATACAATTTTAAACTAATTAATTTTACAGAATTAAAAAAAAGCATGTTCATCAATACTACAAAATAATGAAGCTCACTGCTCCCAGAACACATTTTTAAAAACTGTTGAGCCTAATGCACATTAAAAGTTTGCTTCTGATTTAAACCTTCTAGAAACTGTATGCTCGCTTATAATAAACCCAACTTCAGTACAGGTGAAGAATGTTGGTTAAGCATTCATGTTAAACTCTCTACCTAAAACCTCAAGTACATTGTTTCATTGAGTTCTCTATGCTGGGGAAATATCTGTGATTTATGGAGACATAATTGGAAAACACCTCTAAAAAAGAGTGCATTTGATGAGATCCACAAACTCACAATTGTCAATGGGTAAATATTGCATTTGATGGATTAGCATAACCTTTCATTCAATTTTCTTTTTTCTTCTGATTTCTACTTTTGGAAGGACTACTGTTTATTAGAATATGTTTTGGAAAAAATCATGAAAGTTAGAATTTTAAGTAATCATAATTTAAAAATCCCTGTTTACATATTGAGATTTACTTAGAAGAGAATAATGGAATATGAATTGTACTCCTATAACCAAAAGAATGGATGAAATTAGATTATTGAAAATTTAGGTTAGTAAAAATAAAAGTTTGTTTAATAAAATAAATTTCTCCACCTTTTCTCATTCATTAGTACCTTTATAAGCTTTATATCTCAGTTAAGATTTGAACTGAAGTCCTTAGATTTTAAGGTTAGTCTTCCAAGTTTGCATAGATGCATTTACATTGTTTTGACTTGCATATATCTTCAATATGTACTATAGGCTTTTTTGATCAGATAACTGAGGTAAGAGTTTATTTTGAAATGATTCCTTTCTGGATATAAGATTATTGTTGTCCTATCAGTGCAGAAATAATATTAACAATTTGTAATTTCATAGCGGTTAAATTTTCCTCAAGTCTGGAGAAGGGGAACTATGTAATAGAAAGACACTGGCATATTTCCATTGCTAAAGGCTAAGGACATGGAACATTTACAGATTTAACAGTGCGTAAATTTTAGTTTATGTGCCTATTATAGCCACTGTCGACAGGAAACAGGATGCACACAGTGAGAGACATGGCTTGCAGCACCACTGGAGGCTTGTTCTCTGAAATTTACCAAGTTTACTGCCATTAACAGCATGTGTTATTAGGAGCCTACTATTCTGGTTTATTTACATAGTTAAGCAATGTATTGAGAATTAAACATTTATCACGCACCTTTCATAAATTATTGCTAAATCTTTTCTCAAAAGCATATTAATCTCTAAAAACCCTTCACACCTAAGCAGGACGTCTTTTTAAAAGTGTATTAAATATATTTTTGGAGTAACCTTTTTTGTAAATCAGAAAATCTACATTGTTGGTTTACAAATTTAGGATTGCAATAAAAATATTACCAGTGCTTCAAAATATATTGTGTGATTTGAGAATTCTTCCTTTAAAAATATGTAAAGGCATAAAGCCAAGTTTAGTCTAGTTTAGATATTGAAATAATAAAAAATGTGTTTTAAATTGGTTAGATGTTGTCATTTAATATTTAATTCAAGAAATGTAATAGTGGATATAAAAGTCATGGATTCTAGCTTTAGTCTGTCCTGCGTTCCTCATTGTGTGACTGTATTGTGTGACCCGGGTCACTTAGCCTCATTCTACTTGTTTCCTCATTTTTTAAATGGTGATAACAATAGTACTTACCTCAATTGGCTGTCATGAGGATTGAATGAGTTAATATAGGTAAAGCACTTAAAACATTGCCTGACATCTTATAAGTGCTTTTTTGAAAAAAGAGTATTAACTCATTTATTATAGTAAGTGGCTGGTACATACCAGGCACCATGCTATCCTAGAGTCTCAAAGGCAAATAATTTGTGCTTCCTGTTCTCAAAGAATTTATAATGTAGTCTGGGAGAATTGATCTTACATAGTTTACATCAATATAATGTGTTAAGTAAGCATCATAATGTGAAATTCGTGCTAGATGCTGTGGGAGAAGCTTTGTTGCTTAGTGTTAGGGGAAGATATTCTGGAACAGTGGACCTGAGCTGTTTCTTACAGATAAGTTATTCAGATGAAGAAGCTGGTAAAGGCTATTTCTGTTAGAAAGAAGCATAAAAGAAGACACAAAGGTCTGAAATAAAATGATGTGTGCAGTTTGGAACTTCTAGTAATTCTACGTCAAAAAGGTTGATCACGGGTATCAAACCTCTACACACACCCCACAACCCTTGGTTTGCCTAGGATAAATCAAATGCTTTTAGATTCTCCAGCTCAATACAGTGCTTACTTCTCCTTTTAAGATAAGCAAGCCAGAAAACAGAGACTTTGGGATAAGTGCTTTACTTTAGAGTTGATCCCAGAAAACACAAATGAAAAGGTGCTGCAAAAAAAAACTTCAAGAAGGAAAAGTAAATAAGGTGTGTTTTAATAAGTGGGTCTCTATTTTGGGTAACTGGGATTCAGTCCTATTGAGGACCTTACGAAAAACCATATAGAACTTTTTCCTGGAAAGCTGGATAGTGATATTCATGCAGCAACCTCCTCCCATCCCCCCACATAATGTGTTGACATTTGTCCTTGAAGCAACCTCTCCCATGAACTTCAGTTGCCCCTGCCCTAGGCTAGTAAGTTCTCATTGGACTGGAATTAGCTCTCATGCAGGGAAGGAGAGGAGAAGAGTGCTCTAGGACAAAAGCTATTCTCTATAGCTACAGATGAATTCAAAGGCAGGTTTAGGAACTAGGATAGTAAAGACCCACTGCAGCCAAATTTAGGTAAGTTCCTAGTTTTTCAAAGACTTGGGGTTCTGTTGTTTTTGGTATGAGGAACGAGAAGAGGGTAAGTAGAGATTTAAGGTAAATATGGAGAAGTAGAAGAGGAGAGATCATTGAACATTTCACAGACCATGTAATGCTTTCAGTTTATCTTGTATTCTGAAGAAAGATCTTTAAAGAGTTTTCAATAGAATGTAAAATGTTTCAATTTGCATTTTGGATCATTTTCTTAGATTTTAAACATCATTTTAACTGGAGAACTTATATATATACTCAGATATTTGGTTGAACATGATTTAAAAATGGGACTTGGCCCATACATGGAGATCTAGATTTAGCAAAACTCAAAAAGAATTGGAGTCGGCATTATAATCTTTGTAAAACTAAACTTACTTTTTAACATATTTTAAATGGGTTTAAAGACTAAGTAAACTATAGTATTTTTCAAAGCATACAGTAAAATTTGTATATCATGAAGTTTTAGTGGTCTCAATCATGATGTCACATAGTGGATTAAAATGCAAAATTTGTTGCCTATATTGATGAATGTGTGCATTTAGAACCCTGTGTTATGCACAATACTTGAAGAGTGAATGCAACCTACTTTTAAAATTATTATTACATGCTATTTGGGATTCAAGCATTAGAGAAGAGAGTTGCAAAATATTCATTCTAGCTATAGTCCTCAGTCAGTGGAGGCATTCCAGAGAAATGAGAGCTAAAATATAAATTAATGATTTCTATGTAGTCTATTCTCAGTTCTAGGATTTAATATTGATTATATGTGAACAATTGTGCAGATTTAATAAAGGAGTAATTCCTTCAAAGATGATTTTCAAGCAAAAGACTAGAGATACATAACAAGTGTAAGCTAGGCAATTTAATTTAGTATTTTGAACTTCTGTTGACAATCCCTTTAATAGCACTGTCCACTTTCTGAATGTTTCATAAAAATTCTGCTTATTATTTTCTAATCTTAAAGGCAAATCCATTGACAGAGAAAGAGATCGCACTCTACATTTCCCTTTGACAGTTTTTAGTATGCATATTAACCACATTGAATAATTTCTGTGACTGAAGATAATTTAAATGGGGTATTCATGCATAAATCAATCCAAATAAGTGTGAACACATTCACTAGAATATCGGATATTGTTGTATCAAACAAGTTATGTTTTTGTTTACATTATATGTAGTATCTAAAATAGCAGATCTTTACTTCTGAGAAAAAAATGCTATTTCACTTAAATGTGCATGTGTGTGTTGTGTACATATATGCCTTGGAGTATGTGTTAATATGTAACATACCTCTATAAAGAGATACACACTATGTTAGTATGTAACATATACCTCTATAGAGAGATACACACTATTATTATTTAGAAAGATAATCCACTTTTTGTCTATTTCTTATAGTGTTTTTTAATTCTAAGTACATATTTTTTCCCCTTGAGTTGATTAGTGGGAGCCCTTTAAGTACTAGACTTTGACCACAAAAGACACACATTTCCTAAAATCCCATACTGTTGATGAGGAAGTTGCTATCTAAGTCTGTGACCTTAGCAGTGGCACTGCACATTGCTAACAGATAGAAGGATGAGCTGATAAATAATTAGGACTTAGATAGTTTAACATTGTCCTCAATGTGGCTTCCCTGGAAATGAGGAGTTGTTTCCTCTTAAGACTCTTCTTTCAGGCATCTGAGGACAATTAACCACATAAGCAAAGTTCAAGGGTCATTTCTCTATATGAAGTATAAATAAAGCAATGCAAAAAACTTTGTTATACAAACAATGCACCAAAAAGTGAAATTTCTGATAGTATTATGCTGTATGAAATTTAAAAATATTTTTTAAAAAAGCTATAGCATTTCTATGGCATATAATTTATGTTTTGCCTTGTACTGTCTTGATGACAAAGAAAAACAGCCAGACTTAAATGGCTCAAACAAATTTCTTTTAGAAAACAATATTACTACTTATCTTTGTCATTGTTGGGTAAATTAAAATTTTATATGGAACAGAATTATTTTATAATATATCCCTAGTGTTTACATGTTTATATTGTCAGAGGAAGGCTTCTGCACAAACTGATAATTCATTCCTATTACGATTGGTCCTTGACTCATTCGGCCTTTCTTAATCACTTCTGCAAGAGACTTTACCACTTTATTGTAACACAGGTGATTCTGTACTTTTAGTGGCAGGTTAGGAACATCTAAAGGTTTGACTGGTGTAGAGCATGTGTCTACTTTTACTGAGATAAATATTTATAGAGCTTACTTTGATTTGCTTATATTCCCACAGGAAAACCATCCAACTTCCCCAGAAAAGTCCATTTATGCATCAAATGTTCAATATCTATTTCATTTATCAATGAACTATGCATTTGGAATACACTCTATATTTATAAATTCACCTTCACCACTATATTTTTTCTAGGGCTCCTGACCCCAGGATTATACTTTTATTAGAACAGGGAATTTTACCTTCTAGCCAGGGGCCAATCAAGGTTGGGGGTGGTGGTTCCTGAGTGGTTGAAAAGGGAGAGAAAAGACTCTTTTTGGCATATTAATATTCCAAGTAAATTCTAAGCAGTAGGCAGTCTTAGTTATGGTAAGATATTTTTGCCTTACACTTGTTTCATTTCCAGATTAGACTGAGAAGATCTTCTTTTTTCCTTCTTCCTACCTAAAATTCCTAAAGTTCCCTCCATAGAGAACATAGGCTAGAGGAAGGCTAAGAAAGAGTAAGATCCTGGGGGAAAGCTGGAGTTGAGATTTTGCTTTCCTGAAGGAAGTGCAGGGGACAGAGAGGTACCTTGGATTCTCTTTTATGCCAATTGAATTAATAAGATAATAAGCTTACAGACAAATATTTACACATGTGATCAAAATGTGTATTAATTTATTAAATAAAAATAGAGATAAAAGAGGAAAAGTAGCATCTTTTGTGCATCTGCAACATGCCAATCATTTTGCATATGTTTTCATATTTCATTTTCAAACAACATTGAAGGAAAGGCGCTATGATCCGTCTCAGTTTTCAGATGAGTAAGGTGCTGCTGGGGGAAGTTATATCACCTTCTCTAAGTCAGTTAATAAGTAAAGGAATCAAGAGTCCCACCCTGGTCTCTCCACTAATTGCTTGAATTCAAATTCTTCAAAAAACATACTTTTGGGGGGTAGATAAGCTTATATGAAGTTTCTTAAGTTATAAAAGTGTATTTTCCTAAAGGCAATAATTTTAATTTTCTTTCTTTTCCCCAAGTCCCATACCATTCAGTTCTATTTCATTTGTACCAATGAAATTACCAATATGATTTTGCAAGAGTAGCATGTTTAAATGCAAGTTAAATGACTTGGAATTAAAAGTATTCATGAACATTTCCTGAGGTATTTTAAAATTGCATAAACTTTCAGTTCTTTATGGATTTGTGAGAGGGTATCATATTTACTAAGCTAAGCTCTGTTTTTATTAGGAAAACAAAATCTTTTCTCTCTCACCCTCTTGAAAAAAAAAAAAAACAACACAACTCTTTATAGACTACAGTATCTGCCTTTCCAAAGACTTTGTAAAAAATGCTGAAGACACACACACACTACTTGGGTAAATCCTGTCTGTAATGAACAAGTGTAAAATCGCACAGTTGCTTCTTACTACTCTTACAAGATCCAAGAGCTGCCTGTAATAGCCAGTTTTGATGGTCACAAATCCTGACGGGGACAAAGTCTACTTAAATAACCTGTCCACATCTAGAAATTCTATTTTATTTCCTGATTTTGCTAACTGTAACCCTTCAAATGAGTATTATTTTATATCAGGAAATTATGGAAGTAATCTTTAGAGCACCTTTGAAGTTAATAAGAAATGCAAGTACAGATTTGTTACTTCGTATACAAAGTTTAAGGAATAATATTTACTTTACCAATTAAGTAACATTTAAAAAAAACAAACTTATCAATATCCTTCAAAGTAATATCTACTTTAGTCACTACCTCAATGGGCATTCGGCTATATTACTCTAATACCTGTATGTTTGACATCCAGTTAATTAATATTTTGGGTTTGACTGTGTGACCATTCACATCTCATCCTAGAACAATGTGGGTCACAAGTTATGGCACTATAATAAGCAGGACCAAGCTATGTAATTTGTAGAGCCCAGTACTGAATAAAAATGCAAGACTGGTTCAAAAATGATTTAGAAATTTAAGGTGGTACCAGAGCATCGAGGCAAATGCTAGTAACTTCTTAGCACTGGATTCTTGGCCACTGGACAAGTCATGTGCCTGGGAAGCTGCCCCCAACTATGAAGGTTCAGCTACTTGGTTTGCTGCCATGCTCTTGCTTCTTAATGATCCTGATTCAAGGTATCCTATAATAGTTGTATTATAAAAAACTGTCCATTATTAATTCTCTTTACAAATAAGCAAGTATTAAGTTGATATAAAATGTAAGTCTATTGTGCATATAAGATTTTTAGGATATCTCTGAAATACACTTCTCAATAAGTAAACAAACTCTCCATTAGATTTGTTCATATGAAGTACTAAAACAAATACTATTATGATCTATCAAACCTATTTTGAGCTTCAACAGTTACAGAGATAAGTACTGAATGCCTTTAGAAAAATGTGTTTTGTTGTCATTACTGTAGCAAATCTCTAGGATTCTGTACAAAATGAATGGGTTGTTTTCTTATATTGCAGGCTGACCATAGGCCCAATCTTTTCTATACAGATGTACCTGACAGACACAATGGGGACTATGACTCTTGACCTTGATTTGTTCTTCTCATCTTGTGTGTTTCAATGCATATTTTTTCATCTGCCATGATATATGTAGATCCTTTGAATAATTTATTCCAAACTAGTCACTCGTGGTATATGATTACTTTTTTTTTTTTGGTTTCAGGGATTGAACCCAGGAGCACTTAACCACTGAGCCACTTCCCCAGCCCTTTTTGTATTTTATTTAGAGACAGGGTCTCACTGAGTTGCTTAGGGCCTCACTGAGTTGCTGAGGCTGGCTTTGAACTTACGATCCTCCCGTCTCAGCCTCCTGAGCTACTGGGAGTATGGGTGTGCACCACTGTGCCCAGCACTGTGATTGTTTCTTATTCCATAGCTGGTATATTTAGTCTAAAGCAAAATATAAAATTAAAACATGACAAAAGATAGCTCATATTTGTACCACTCTGATTTACCCACCACATTTTAATATTGGGATATACTCTTCTACTTTTTTCTCTGGCATTTAAAATGGGAGAGTACATTCTACATATTTCTATACAAATTTCTTGTGAACAATATATTAGCAACATCTTTGTAGGTCAGTTAACATAGTATTATATAATTCTTAATAATTGCATTGTAGTTTAGCACACAGAAGTAATGGGATTTATACAGCACCCCTTCTGAAGTAAGGACCTTTATCACCTACCTTTCCCAGTCCTTTTTCTCTTAATCTTTCTGGTGAAGGCACTCTCTTGTCTGATTTATCAGTTCCAGCCTTGCCTTTTCAATTTTCATTTAGTTTGCAAGAAAGCCATTGCATGGTTTTTTAACTTCAGTTTCTTTTTAGATGTAGCTACATCTCTGCCTCTTAGAGCTTCACTCAGTTGTGACTCAGTCCTGCCTGTGTTCCTGTCCCCCATCACTGGCCTTGTTGGGCAGGTCCCAAGCTGGCATATGTATTGGTACATTACATAATAATGCATTTGTTGGATAAGTATTTATAATATTTAGTTATAAGGACTATTTTCTACTCATATACAGTAGAAAATAGTAAGATAGGAAAAAGAACCTTCCTTACTTTATAGGAGACAAATAGGAAGTAAACACATATATAAATAATTTTAGATAGTGAAAAACATTGTTAAGAAATGTAACCAGAGAAATGGAGTACTTTACATCAGATGGGCAAAGAACGCCTCTCCTAGGAGGTGATCTTTGAGCTGAGAAGGAACTAGCCACACATGTTTTAGGGGAAAACACCTACCTAGGTGTAGGAGCACTCCCTATACCTTCAACCCCTCCCTTCCTTCTTTTCCCATTCTCCTCATTGGTTGTAACCTCGGGGCCGTGATTGGTCCGAGGACCCTATATAAGCCTCTGTATTTCCTGGATTAAACGGGTTCTGCTCTCGTTCCAGCAGAGCAGTCTTGCCTGCTCTCGGAGTCTGGGTGGAGTGACTCCTCGGACCGTCACCTCTAACTTCGTCCCGTGAGACCCCACTTCATCTTCCCCAAGACCCCTTTTCATCCGCCGAGACCCCCAAAGCCTCTCCTGTGAGACCCCTCTTCGTCTTCCCCAAAGACCTCTTTTTGTCTCTCAGGATCCCAACTCGTGGAGGAGACCCACGAGGTACGACCTCAAAAAATACCTAGGAGTGGCATGTGCGAGACCCAGTGAAAATGCAGAGCATCAATTAAAATTAAGGTTCAGGGAGGAAATAATGTGACATATTAATAAATTAATAAAGCTCAAGAAACAAATTCATGTTGTAAATCAGTATGAATGTGGGTGATGGGTGAGGTGAGGTGAAGCAGAAAGTACAGATCTTGGAATTCATGAGGCTAAGAAGTTGAGAAGCCAAGATTTTGGGCAAATCATCTTCATGTGTCTTGGAATCTCCAAGAAGGATGACAGGGACATTATTGTTGAGATGTATCTGAATTATATTTGGCTATTAAAGCTGGACATCAAGGCTTTCAATTACTCCCCCCAATCAGAACATCATCATGCTGCTGCATTATAGGATAAAACAAGCTTCTTGTTAAGAAGAAAGGGGAGAACAGATGCTAAGGTAATGAGAAGACCTTGTCTCATTGTCTTACTATTAGGTATAAATCTTCAGAAGAGGCTTCTACATATTTATCATTAAGTTTGATGAAAAAAAATGCTGACTTGGGTCTTGATAGAGTTTCATCTCTACTTCAAAGCTAATTCTGAAACATGGATGATAATAAATGAATCAGTAAAAAATGACTAGATCATCATTAATTATCAAACTTAAGCATTCTATTTCAAATTTCCAATACTCTGTAAATTCACATTATAGTATTTCTTGACAGCCCACAAACACAGTGCTAGTGCTCAGTGCACTAGAAAAGCATAGACAGATTATGTTAGCTCCACTGCCAATGTATCTAGCATATCCAAAAGCAATTGCTTTAACCTCAGAGCACTCCATATTCCTTCTCCTCCATAATCAACACCTGTGCTGTACACCCAGAACAACATAATAGCTGATAAATAAAAACCTAAAATGTTGCTTCACACAACACTGGTCTGGGAGCTGTGTTATAGATATCTAAACATATGGTTCCTTCATGATAGTGGGTAGTTAAATCATTTCTACACATTTTTCTAGTTGAAGGCTATGTGGGAGTCATTAAATGGATGACTCAATGATCTCTGAAGTATGGTAGAATTTCAACTTATGGCCTTTTGTACTTTTTGTGGATTAGTTCATGGGTTCAGCCAAAGGGCTATGAACAGAGATCAATTCTGTGCTAGGCATTGAGTGGCAGAGCAAGAAACTTGAAAGTTTTCAAGTTGCTTCTTACAACATATGATAGGCAAATCCAAGATGCCTCTGCAAGATTCCTGCCCCTAGGATGCCTTTGCCTATTGTGCCTTCACTTTAATGTGGACAAAACCTATAAAAATGATGGTGCATTATTCCTCTGTTAGATTATAGGCACACAGCAGAGATGTTGTGAATTTGGTTGTAGACCATCACAATTAAGTGAATATTGCAATAAAGTGAGTCACATGGAATTTTTGGTTTCCCAGTACACATAAAAGTTATGTTCATATTGTAGTCTATTAAGTGTGCAGTAGCATTATGTCTATAAAATTGTATATATCTTTGTTAAAAACACTGTATTCCTTTAAAAAATTGCTAACAAACATGTGAGCCTTCAGAGAGGCCTAATCTTTTGGCTAGGAGAGGGTCTTACCACTTTTTGCAGGGCTTGGAGGTTGCTGAAGGGACTATAAAAATTTCTTGAAGTTAGAAAGCAGGGAAGATTGCCATATCTGTGGACCCTTTTGTTAAAGATTCTCTTTGATGGCATCCAGTGCTGTTTGATAGCATTTTCCTCTCAGTAGAATTCCTTTTAAACTTGGAGTCAATCCTCTCAAAGTGTACCACTGCTTTATCAACTAAGTTTTTGTAATATGCTAAATCCTTTGTTGTCATTTCTAAAACTTTCACAGCTTCTTCACCAGGAGTAGATTCCATCTCAAGGGACCATTTTCTTTGTTCATCTGTAAGAAGCAGCCCTTCATCCATTAATATAGTATCATGAGATTGCAGCAATTCACATCTTCAGGATCTACTTCCAGTTCTAGTTTTATTGTTCCATTTTTAGAGAACAGGCAGAGTGGATTAAGGAATTCTACGGAGTCCTAAGACTTTTGTGATGGAAAATGAAGTTTGGCTTCAGCTTAAAAGTTAATGGTTGTATTAGTTACTCCTAAAGAGAGGGTCATCTTGGCCTTAGAGGCTTTCAAGCCAGGCACTGCTTTCTCTTGAGTTCTGAAAATAATGAATAGAATCTTCTTTCAATATGAAACTGTTTTGTCTACATGGAAGAATCTTTGATTTAGTGTAGTCACCAGTTAGCTTAGTGAGGCTTGGGAAACTTGTAGCTTCTACATCAACACCTGCTGCTTTAGCTTGCACTTCTATGTAATGGAGAAGCTTCTTTCCTAAACTTCATACCAACCTGTGCCAGCTTCAGACTTTTCTTCTGCTCCTTCTTCACCTCTCTCAGCCTTAATAGGATTGAAGAGAGTTAGGGAAGGCATTGCTCTGGATTTGGTTTTTGTTTAAGAGAATGTTTTGATTTTCTCTTCAGATTCCTAAAATTTTCTTCACATAAGCAATAAGGCTGTTATGCTTTTTTATAACTTGTATATTCATTTATCTTCCAAGAACTTTT
The DNA here is from genome assembly GCA_028644305.1 of Xerus rutilus. Taxonomy (NCBI): domain Eukaryota; kingdom Metazoa; phylum Chordata; class Mammalia; order Rodentia; family Sciuridae; genus Xerus; species Xerus rutilus. The sequence goes on from CM053410.1 coordinate 70,224,683, forward strand.
CCTTTGCATTCAGAACTTGTCTAACTCTTTGGTGTCAGAGGCCTAGTGTGGGCTCATCTTAGCTTTTTAACATGCCTTCAATGCTAAGTTTAATTATCCTAGCTTTTGATTTAAAGGGAGAAATGTGCAAATTTCCTTTCACTTGAACACTTAGAAGTCACTGTAGTCACTGTAAGGATATTAATTGCCCTAATTTCTCTATTATTGTGTCTAAAAGAGTAGGGAGACCCAAGAAGAGAGGAGGAATGAAGGAGCAGCTGGTTGGTGGAGCAGTCTTAACACACACACACACATACACACACACACATTTAATAAGTTCACTCTCTTATGTGCATGTTTTGTGATGTATCCCAAATTACTAAAATAGTAACATTGAAGATCTCTGATCATGAATTAACAAGAGATAGAATAGAAAGAGAAAAATTTTAAATATTGCAAGAATTACCAAAATGTGACACAGACCTTTGAAATCAGCAGACTGTTGGAAAAATGGAGTTGCTAGAATTGTTTGACACAAGGTTGCCACAAACCTAAAATTTTTTAAATATGAAATTTATGTGAAGCACAATACAGGGTAATGTAAAATAAAGAGCTATATCTGTATATTATTGGCATAATTGAAGAGCTGTAATTCAGGTCCCTAATCAGTTGACTTTGAATTAATCAAAATTATGTGGGTAAGCTCAATCAAATCATGAGCATTTACTATAGAAATTCTAACAATGACATTTTAAATTAAGGTGTTATCTTAGGTGGTGGAAAACATGAAGAATTAGAAAGATATTTATTATTATGATAGTGGATAAACATGATAGTGGATAAAAAAGTGACCATTTACAATGTAAATGACTCATCTTTGACCTTGTAACTTTAGGGAAAAATGTTTGGAATATAAAATATTAGTAATTTGTTTGGGTTTCTGTTGGCTACATTTGGGATGCATAAGAAAAAGATGGATTCAGAAAATAATTGGCCAATTAATAAACAGGAATGAGTCTGGAGAAAGTCCAAAAAGGTGAAGGATTATAGAACTCACCTGCAACCAAAGAAAATATCGAGAAGATCTTTGAATGATGCAACTCAGTCATAAAGCATGGATGTGGCCAAGGGTTTGGCTGTCACATGGATCAAAGTGAGAGGATATATAACTATTTGAATGGACAAAATGTCTCAGGAAAAATGGACTAAGGCTGTGAGAGGTATGACCCTCTCTCTATGACTGAGTCTGAGAACATCAAAATACTTATGTAGATAGTCCTTGATTTCTGATCATTTTACTTCACAATATCTTGACTTAACAATGGTACACAAAAGCAATACACATTCAATAGAAACTGTATTTTGAATTTTGAAAATTTTCTGGGATAGTTATTTGCTGTATCATACTCTCTAATTCTGGGCAGTGGCAGGGAGCTGCAGCTCCCAGTCAGCCACAAAATCACAAGGAAAACAGCTGATATTCTACACTGTGTTATTGTGTTCACTTGATGTTAGGCATTAAGTTAACTTTTGATTTACAGTATAGCCCCAAATGTAAGCTGAGGAGCATATGTAGTTAAATTAAGAAAGAAATCTATTTTAAAACCGGTTCTGGGTATAGTTCATGGCACATGGAACTGGCCATAGTCAAATAAATTTTTAAGCTATCCCTTTGAAATAGTTACACTGACAAAAGAACCATGCTTCTAGGATAAAAAAATTTGTAGCTGAGCATGGTGGCACACACTTGTAATCTCAATGGTTTGGAAGACTGAGGCAGGAGGATCACTAGTTCAAAGTCAGCCTTAGCGAGACCCTGTCTCAAAATAAAACATATAATGAGCTGGGGATGTGGCTCAGTGTTTAAGGCCCCCTGGGCTCAATTCCAGGTACCAAAAAATATAGACATAGATATAGATGTAGATAGATATAGATATTGATAGACATAGATACATAGATAAATAACTGATGTATATTTGAAATACGTGTGTGTGTGTGTGCGTGTGTGTGTAACTGAAACTTAACTTCTGGATTGCTAACTTTATGAAAACATGAAGCAGGATGAGAAAGTTGATTTGGATGTGACAAAATTATACAAGAGAGATGATATCTTTGAATGCTGCTATGGTTTCAATGTGTCCTCCAAATTTTATGTTTTGAAACTTGATCTCCACGTTTATAGGCAAGTGGTATTTGAGTGTGGGGTCTTTAGGAGGTGACTGTACCATGAAGACCTGGCTCTCATGCATGAATTAGTCCATTTTCATGGATTAGTTGATTAATAAGTCATCAAGGGAGTATTTTATTATAAAAATGAGATTTTTATGGAACGCTCGCTCTGTCTTGCCATGTATTGCCCTCTGCCACATTTTAATGCAGCAAGAAGGTCCTCACCTGGTATTTCACCATGCTGTTAATTTCTCAACCTCCAGAACTATGAGCTAAATAAACCTCTGTTCTTTATGAATTACCCAGCTGATAGTATTCAGTTACAACAACATAAACAGAAAATGGACAGTGTCAGAGATAGATCTAAGAACTAAAGATTAAAAAGAACAAAGGTCAGTGCTTCCCAGGAACAGAACCAGAGCTTAATTGAGATACAGTGACCACAACCAATAAAGGGTCTTTTCATGACTTTTGCCCGTGAAATTTCAGCACTGCTGTGGAAAAATAATATCTGCCTATTTTCTTCCCATTTGTTGATGGGAATGCTTGTTATAATTACCTTATTTTTGTTTAATCAGTGTATATTTACTTTTGTAAGGCACACACAGTTTTCTAAAGTATCCCTGGATCAAGTTGGAGGAGGTCATATCTAGACCCAAGGGAGTAAGTCTTGCTCATGACTTAGAGATTATGGATTTTAAAGTGTAGACTTTAACATTATGAGACTGTGGAGTTATCATCCTTTGAGAGGGGGTAGTGTATGTGTGTTTTTAATTTTAGAAGAGAAAATTAATCAGATTGACTAGCTGATAGTGCTGTTCACTACGTATTTCTGTCTGCATTCTGCATTACAGGCTTGTAGCAGGCTTGTGTTTCCTAGGTCACTGTTGTTGGATGTTCACAGTTATGGCCAATGATCTGTGAAGAGAAATGACATGTCATTCTAGGGAAGAGCACTTAATTAACAGTGCAACACTTTGGAACTTGCTGCATCTTTCCATATTTAGAAATATAGCATTCTTCTATTCTCAATAGCAATTGGAAACAACTAAAAGAGATGATTAATAACTCAACAAATTCTAAATCAGATGTGATGATCAAAGGGATTAGAAGTAAGGAGAGAGAACAGAAACAATGAGGAAGAAGAAATAAAGCAAACGAAATTGGAAATATAACATTATGCATTGGGGCAGAAGGAGAATGGGTGATCAGTGATCAGGCCACATACTCCCAGATGCTAACAATAATTATTTGGAGGTGGCTCTTTTGGTAATGAGACTTGAACTGATTGTGGTGAGCTCACCCTCATATCATCCCTCTCACTAGACATGTAGTAGAACTATAGCATTTTAGATTTCAGTCACTGAGATTTAGGAGTTATTTGTTACCACAATATATCTTTACCCTTTCTCAATGACACAAAAAAGAAGTCTCATATGATCCTATATGCATCTTATAGGGAAAGATCAGGGAATCTAATATGGTATCTAGAATCCCTCAAAAATTGATATTCAGAATGGAATTTTGATATTTAATTTTAAATTTGTTTTCACAAGAAATTATTATCATCCTGTTAAAAGTTATGCACTGAAATAACTCTTCAATATTATTACATTTAAATGAAGGGGAAGTTAGTGTTGCCAGAATTAATATAGAAACTGCTTGTTGATGTAAGTGATTCTATTTATAATGTTAAGAAAGATTAACTTAAATATTCCATTTCAACTGTAATGTAAGTTGAAGTACTGAAAGTTTAAATTACATGTTTTGAATGAATTTACCTTTGAATTGCATCTACTACTCATAGGAAATGTTTCAGCAATTTATTGAAAATCACATGAATATTCATTCTAAGTTTACTTCTACTAAAGTCCTTAATTGTGCCAACACTTTTATGATGATATGATTGTGATGAAGAACTAACATAGCATCATTTTTTTTGTCACCAGAGAAAACCTATATTTGTCTCATCAAGAAGTTTCAGAGCAAAAATAATTTTTAGGAAGTTTATATGAATTGAAGATCATGGTAGAGTTAAAATAACACTTTTGCCAAGCATAACATCTTTCTCACTTAAATTTTTATAAAAAATCTTGCTTTAATGGTTTGATTCTTATAACTATAGTGTATTTTAAAACTGGAACAATTATATTTCAACTTAGGAGAAACATGATTCTCTGAAAAAGGTATTTTTTGGCAAGGTCTATCTATCATTTTCTAGCTTGGTTAACTTGAGAAGGTAATTTGATCTCTCTGTCATCTTTTAAACCTTGCAAATGGGAATAATAATTTATATGAATGTTAAAACTTGTAAACTATTTTCCCCAGGTATCCAAATAGTACTTGTTTTTTAAAAAAAAAAGACCAGTTAAATAAGATGTTACGTTAATTCAAATAAGTGAATAGGTAGATTCAGTGATAGATAATAACGACTGGTTTTACAAGTGATATGGAAACAGGTGAAGAAATGAAAGTGAAGTGGCAACATTAATACTGAACCATCAAAACCCAAATACCCACATCCTGAACTCCAGTTACCCCTCCAGTGGCACCTAGGACATGGTGAACTTCTTAGACACGTCTAAGTGGAGGGCACTAGAAAGGGTTAAAAGCAAAATAAGTCTGATCCTCTATTAGATATAATAGAGAAACATGGGTGGCAGTGACAGAGTAGAAATGATAACAGGGAAACAAATACATAAACAGAAAACAGGGAAAGGGCCAGGAGGAGAATGTGATTGAGCAGGAGGTAGAGAGGTGCTCAGTTGGACCATTTTGGAGCCCTTTTGAAGGGAACTGATGATGGGGATTTTATGTTGCCCAATTGTCTTTTTTACTTTCGATCTCACCTAATGTAGAGCAAGTTGTGATGCATTGCGTTTGAGAGTGCCAGATACAAGGACGTCTACAGCACTTAGGTCTACCGAAAGGAGGTCTTTGATTTGGAAGTTCTATCAGAAAGAGAGAGAGAGAGAGAGAGAGAGAGAGACTATTACAAGTTTGTCACAGTGTTTTGTCTCAGAAGGTTAATGCTCAGTGATCACTCTTTGAACAGGAACTGGGGAGGGGAAGGGTGGGAGAATTGCTTCAAAGAATCCGGTGATTATTGTCATGATTTCAGTGATAGATCCAGACATGTTTGGATAGGGAATATGGTGATTAAATATTATGACATGGGAAAATTGGAATAACCACCTCAGAGGTGCTTTTCACTTTTGGAGTGGACCTGTTGCTGCCAAGGAAATAACCAAAGATATATTGCAGATATCACCACAAATTGAGTATAATGTGAAATTGGGTAGAGTATTCTATGCAAGGAGGATAAGAATTAAGAGTACTTTAGGTTTTGCACTTAAGAGAGGAGTAATGGTGTGTAACCTTTTATTTTTGTGGGCTCTTATAGCCATGCAAATTGCTGAAGACAATGCCATAAAATAGGAACAGGCACTCAAAAAATTTTTTTAAAAATATATCAAGTGCTTAGAATTAAATAAAACAAAAATTTTTAAGAGTACATGTTATCTTAACGAATAATCAAATTTAGTGTAAACGAAGGGAGAATGATTATAATAGTAATATTTATAAGATAAATTCAGTACCTCCCGTTCTTTGGGATGAATAGCTTAGCAGTCTGAAGAAGCCTCTCTAAATGCTTTGGTCTGAACTTGGCTTACTTACAACATACTATCTGGAGTATGACTCTTACCAAATTGCTTAAGCTCCTTGAGCCTCAATTTCCTTACCTATAAAATTAGGACACACATACTACTTATTTTACAAGACTGTTGTGAGAATTGAAATTTTAAAAATATCTTAGCCAAGTACTATAAAAAACTATGACTAGTAAAAAATAGTTTGAAATATCACATAATGTATTTTTCTTTCCAAATTATTTATTTAATTTTTTTTGAGGAGGTGAGGCTACATCAGGAAGTAGGGAATTTTTTTAGGGGGAGGAGAGTCATTTCAATACTAAGGCTGTCAAGAAAAAGGTGAAGAGGTAGAAGAAACTACTTCAAAGAAAGAAAGAAATCTTTATCAATATAGTCAAGAATTTCACCTTGCCCAATGAGAGATAGGACCTGTACATTTGGATCAGAGGAGGTAAGCTCCAAGGCCTTAGGATGTCCTACCTGATAAGTGCCTTTATTCACCTGGGGATCCTGGGTCATAACAGGTAGTCCAAATATATGATCTGTGGTGAAAATTTGAGTCATATAGTGTCAGCTCAACCACTGGAAAGCCTGCAGACAGATTAACCAGCCCACCATGTCTATATGACTAAGCACCAATAAAGACTCTGGACACCATGCTCAGGTAAATTTCCTGAGCAATGTTCCATCCATACTGCCATATATCACTGTTGGAAAAATTAGTCCATGACTAATTTTTTGTCCATGACTCCACAGGGAGTTGACAACTGCAAATTCAAGCTTGGAACTTTCATAGGCCATGGCCCATGTGGTTGATTTTAGTCTGTATCACTTTAGTGTAATAAACCATGACTGTGAGTATAACAGCTTTCAGAAAGTTCTGTAAGTCCTACTACTGGATTATCACTCTTGATACTTATCTTGAGGATTAAGCTTAAAATTGGTGTCATAAGGGAGCATGGTGTTGGGAACCCCTGACCTTGCAATTGGTATCAGGAATATGTGTTCTTTAAAAATTGTCCCCTTGCTTTACTTTCTCATAAGTTTATTTTTGCTTCCTCTCTCCCTCCCTCCCTCCTTTCCTTCTTTTCTTCCTGGTGGGGAAAGGTAGGATGTTAGGGAGAGTTTTATTTATTTTGTTATTTCAATTACAATTAGGCAAACAGGAAAGATAAAAAACAGATGACACTGTGTAGAACAAGAAAGACTTTGTTCATTTTTAGGTTTTAAATTAGACACTACACATTTTAGATGTAGAAAAAAAGCCAAGGGTTTATGTTCTTTGGAATTCCCATAGTTAGGATTTCCATCTTCTCAAACCAAATCTGTCCCTTCCTATGCTTTTCATCTCAGTGTCACTGGAGTTTCCTTTTTGAAGACAAAATTCTGATGTTAACTTGGATCCCTTTCTTTGTTTCTTTCATTCCTCTTGACAGATGCAACAGCCAAATTCAGTTGACTATATTCTAAAACATGTCTGGAACTGTTAACTTCTTTATAGTTCCACTATTCCACACTGACCCCAAACCCCATATTTCTTTGCTACAAAAGTACAAAATGTTCCCCAACTTCTTTTGTTCCTATCTTCTCCAATGATTAGTTAATCTTGTACCCTTAAACTAAGGTCCACAGACCTTGGTAAGGGAAGTCCCCTGAGCCTTTTAGATTTAGAGAGCCTTTCAATTCAAAGCTATTTTTATAATGATACTAACATATTTCTTGTCTCTTTCACTTTGGATTTTGCACAGATGGTGATAAATCAATGATGTGCAAACAGTTCATGTCTTAGAACAAATGAAAGCAGTGACACAAAACTGTACTATCTGTCATTATACCTGTCACTACTGCACACTCACAATTAAAAAGAGGCAAGTTTAACTTCAGAATGTTGATAAACCAGAAAAAAATATATAAAAATTTTTAAATGTCAACTTGGAAGGCATGTCTTCTACATATCCCATGTGACCAAATGGGAAATATCCATGGGGCACTGTGGCTGCATGAGGAAGCAGGATGGTTGTGGTGAGGATAAATAATTGTTAAATGTTTGTGTTGTAAGGCAAATTAGCTATTTTTATTTATAGAAAACCATTTTTACTTGAAGGAATGACAGAGAATTTAGTTATTGAGACAAAAATTTTTTTCTCTATTATGAATGAATCAAGACTGTCATTAGGAGAATCACCGACAATTTTGGTACAGTGATAAAATTTGAGCATTGAAGACAAAAAAAATGTGAATCTAACATCATGAGGTCAGCAAATCCCCAATATGTAAGCACTTGTCTGATGAGGTCAATGGTGACACTATTTTTTTTATTATTTTTATTGGTGCATAATAATTATACGTAACAGTGGGATTTGTTATATATCTACATGCACACAATAAAATAGTACAATTTGATCAATTTCATTCCCCAGTACTTCATCTTTTCCTCCCCTCTCTCCCCTTGATTCCCTTCTTCTATTCGACAGGTCTATTGAATATGACTTTTTAAAAAATTGTGTATGAAATATGTTAATATAAGGAAAACTACATACCTCATGCAACAGGTATTCTTCTAAGGAATAATGTATGTGTTATAGCATTAAAAATCGGTAAAATATCTTTCAAAATGTAAGGAAGAACGAGAAATTTTGTAACAGTTTTATGAGTTTAGTAATGGTTTCAAATTCCACATAGCAGTTAGCCTTTAAGACACCATTTCTACCAAATTTTGGTTTAGTAAGAAGGAAGAATATCCACAATTAACTTGAAGGGCTATTAAAATATTTCTAGCTTTTAAACTCTGTCTACTTATCTGGTAGGCCAGATTTTCCCATATGTTTCAATCCAAAAGTATACTGCAGTAGTTAGTGAAGAACCAGATAATCATGTAAGAGAGACATTAAAGAGATTTGCAATAATGTAAAAACAGTACCAATTCTTTTCATTCTTTTTTTTTTCTGTTGAAAAGTATGGTTACTTCCCACAAAAATCTACCGGTTTGCTCACATGTAATGTATTTATTGTTTTTAATAAAATTAATAAATTAACACATTTTCTTTATAACTTTTAGTATAATAAATATCAACAAAGTATGTAAACAAAAGTTCTTTGTGGTTACCCAAATTTTTCAAGAACCTAAAAAGTTTTAAGACCAGAAGATTTAGAAACCACTTCCCTAGTGATCAATTGGAATGATGTTTTTGAAGTGTCTATCTATCCAGTGGCATCCCATTGTACTTTGAATAATATCTGAGCACATTTTACTAGTTTCCAAAGTCTCACATACTATGATTTCTAAATATTTTACAGACATTTTCATTTAGTATATTATACTTTAGCCACTTAATTCAGTCTCTTAAATTTCTCTAACTTTAAGTGAATCACAAACTGTACTCACTAACTAAAATATTCTTCACCATTATCATCACATGGTTAGCTCTTTCTTGTGGTTAAAATCTCAGATTAATATCACGACCATAGGAAATCTTTCCTCACTTCAAAAGATAATGTAGCTACTCATTCACTCTGTATATATTAACTCTGGCTTAAACCTGTACATAGAACTTAATCATGATATTTCCTCTATTTATGTTATTTTAAAATTGTACATAATCTGTCTCCATCTTCTAGAAAATAAGCTGTATTAAAGCAGGATTCTTATCTGTCCTATTTGTCACTCATTACATAGGGTCTAAAAAGTCCTGATTGATGTTAGGGGCTCAGTGTAGATTTTTTTCCCCCAGTACTGGGGATCAAACCCAGGGATATTTTACCCCTGAGCTACATCCCCAGCCCTTTTATTGTTTATTTGTTTGTTTTTTAATAAAGAAAAGAGATTTTTTAAACTCAGTTTTGGAGGATATTTTTTGCTTTTGTTTGCTTTTTAGATAGAGTCTCACTAAGTTGTACAGGCTGGACTTCAACTTGCAATCCTCCTGCCTCAGCCTTCCAAGTCACTGGAATTATAAATAAATTATAAATAAATAAATATCTTGCTTAACTCAATATAGATTTGTTAATGATGACTTTACTCACAATGTTGGCTCCATCCAAGCAGAGAATAAGAAAATTTCAGAATAACTCCTAGAGGAAAACTCAAGATTGGACTGAGGTGAGTTTAAGAGAATTAATGAAGGTAAGAGCAAGGTGGAGAACATCAAAATAAAGGAGAAGAAAACATTTTTGAGGTTCAGGGTGGCTGGAAGAATCCAATATGTTTTGGGGGAATCTAAAAATAATTGTGATCCAGTTTCCCTTCCTTTCTCCTTCATTTTTTCCCTCTCTCTCTCTCTCTCTCTTCTGTCTCCACTCTCACTTTCTTTTTACCTCTTCTCTCTCTCTCCCTTTCCCTCTCCCTCTTTCTCCCTCTGTCCATCTCTCCTTCCCTTTTTATATCCTTCCTTCCCTCCTTCCTTCCTTCCTTCCTTCCTTCTTTCCTTCCTTCCTTCCTTCCTTCCTTCCTTCCTTCCTTCCTTCCTTCCTTCCTTCCTTCCTTCCTTCCTTCCTTCCTTCCTTCCTTCTTTCCTTGGCTTCTAAGAATATCCTCATATTTGGCACAGTACTAAGTTCAAAATAACATTATATTAACAGATTAGCAATTTCTAAGCAAAGTATTTGGCCCGAGAGAGCAACTTCTCAGACTCCTGCACCCCATCAGGTGATATGGAAGAGCAAGATGAGGTGTCTCAGATGCTCAAGTGATACCCAGAAATGCTGAGATGAAGAGATGGAAGAACCAGGGGTTGAGGCCAGAGAGCTGTAGACCTGAGACTTCAGGACAAGGAACAGTGATTGTCAGTGCCAAGTGTCAGGATCACAACCAAATATCTAGTCCTGACAAAGAGCAACTGAGTGGACATTAGCCAGGTGTCTTAAGGAGAGGGTGTATCCCCCACTCTAAAATTCCTTAAAGTGAGCACTAACTTTAGTACTTGGCTTAACTCTCTGTTTCTGACTTCATAGGAGCCCCAATTATCTCTTTATATTTTTTTCCATCGAGATTTTACATTTAATAAGAACTGAGAGGTTTTTATTTAGTAGTTTTGCAGTTTTATTGGGCTGATTGTTCCAGTATATAATCACTGTGCTGATGTATGCAGGAATGGAACACAACCTTGTCCATGACATTGGACTGTGTAAGAAGTTCTCATCACAGCAACTGAAAAAGGAAACATGTGGGTGAATGTTTGGCAACAAGAAATGAAATGCAGGCACTAGGAGACAGAGAATTGAGCAATACATTCAAGCTCTTAAAGAGTAAAAAAAAAAAAAAAAAAACACCCCAAAAAGCATCTTTGTCTAATAGTTTTTGTTAAGGACAGAAACTTTTAGATAAAATGACCAGCACAGTGATACAGGTGCATTAACAGTGGCATTTTATGATAGGAGAGGGAGGCCATCCAAATTGTAGCCTCTGACATTATTCAACATCAATTTAGAACATGTTTACAAAATTCTGCTACACAGGTTGACAAAACTATCAGAGGTCAAGATTCACTAAAACCAGTGGGATAGCAGAAAAAGCCAGAAAATTGCAGATTATTTGTTGAAATTTAGGGTAATAAATAAAAATATGAAGAATAGAATAATTTTTCTTTCAGATTTTTAAAAGTGTATCATCTGGTTAAGTCAAACAAGATTGTTTTTCTTATAATTATGTAAAAGTAGGCTTTTCTAGGAGTAAAATGCTGGAGAGAAAGACAATTATAGTATGCATAAAATATTATTCACATGTTTAGAGAGAAGAATAAGGAAGGAATGTAAAATAGCAAGATGGATGGAGATGGGATGCCAATGTAATCCCTTATCTTATTGTATTTAAGGCCAAATCCTCTCCTCAAACAAAGATATATCACTGTGTACATGGCATTAGTTGAAGATGAAAAGGATCAGCAGTGAATTTCTGATAGATCTGAGTAGCTCAAATATATATGTATGTGTCAGAAAATCTGGACAGAGAGTTAAAGAATGTTTAAATGGGGGAAAGAAAAAATCCAATAAAAATGAAAGAGTGAGCATAGTTTTTTTAAAATCATATACAATTTCGTACACATTTTGGCCAGAAATGGGAAATATGTGGACTATGTGGGAAACTAATACCAATGATAAATATGCAAAGGCTAATTTTGGAAACCATCACCATAAACCTGAATAAAATACTACCTACTTCCTAGATTTAATTTCATTTTGCATCAATTGAAGAGCAGTTTCCACAATTCAGCTAAAATATCCCATTTGATTAGCCATGGACTAAAAAATTATAAATATGAAATAATTTATATTTTCTACCAAAAGAAAGATCACAATTACTAACAAAGACTCTCTCTTTGATGAACCTTTAATCAGTTTTCTTTAAGCCCACTTTATGATTGGACTTAATCCTCAGGCCTGTCTTTAGTCAGGCTGGCTCAGGTTCATAAGAATCCTGCAAAATCAATTGGTGAGAATCTACTTGTCCTGCATATATGATCACTGTGGCTACTTTAGCAAAAATCCTAATAAATCAGTTTAGTAAAAATCCCTCCACCCTTAATGTCGCTGCTTAGTAATTTTTCATTTGCTGATTTTCTCATTCTATTTGTCAACTATAAATCTGCACCTCTTGTAGTTGGGTCCAATCTCTGTCCTATATTGTCATAGTCCTGATTTTGTTTTACCAGTGCTGTGTAAAATTTTCCTTTTTGTGTTAACAAGTGTCAAAATAAACTTTCTTTAACATTGTATGAAATTTTTTTATTGGATAATAAAATGAAGAAGACGAATGAAGCGGTAAGTTGGTAAGTTCACAGGGGATGTTCAGGTTCCACTGTTTTTCCATGAAGAGCATGGTGAGGAAGGGAGTATTCTACTGAAGAGAAATTTTCCATTATATAAAGGGACGACCTATAAAAAGGACATTTCAGATTGGAGGATAAAGGTCAAAGGCCTGGGAGGAATAACCTAGAAATAATATTAGACAAATGTCAGCATTCTGTTGAAATAAATGAAGTGAGGACGAAGCCAACGGATGAGGATGCTAACACAGGACAGTGATTGCTTGAAAAAACTCCTAGTTAAGTCCAAAAGTGAAGACCCCAACTCAGCAGAATTGAGCTCACAAGGACTAAAGTAGTATGATAAATATCTTAAGGACATAGATACAACTGCCATAGTTTGACTCAGTGTCTGAATCTGAATTTATCTTTTATCATATGGTATGATACTAGCTCCCAAGCTGGTTCAGAGAACATCTTCATTTAAAAATTATTATAGCACTTGAGTTTCCCTCAGTCACATCTTAATTTGATCTTTGAAACTAAGAACTCCAAAACATACCTTCGGTATCTTATCCTCTTTTTGCTTGTAAATATTCAGTAATTTAACTCAAATCCTTCTAGAGCTCATGTTGCACTGTTGAGTAATTCTTTGATATTCATTGTGATCATCATGTTTAGAGTATCTACACAATATATTTTCAATAACTTGAGGCTTTTAAGATATTATGATGACACAGAGTGCCCGTGACTTCTGTTACTCTGAGTAATTCCCAAGAGGCTGATTCTCTGTGAAATGGATTTTTTATGAAGGAACAAAAATAAATTTACATTTAGAAAACAACACAGGAAAAAACCTTCAGAATAAACTTGAAATGCTTCCATTTTATGCTCCATGTCCTTCGTGATTTACTTTTCCTTCCTTCCATCTCACCTCCTGCCATAGGACCATACCATGCCTAAACTTCACTCATCCCAAGGATGTCAGTTCTTTGTAAGCCATCTCCTCTCTCTGCTTATGCTCTTGTGCTACTGTTCTCTGCCTAGAACATACACACCACTCCTTCAACTGCACACACAGGGTATTTGTTCAACAGAGACCATGTGATTTTCTTTTCTGTAATGACAGTAGTTGTTAATTGGATCATAGAACAAGTAACCACATAATATTACCTTACAATTATGAAGTTTGCTCTTTTGGAGAATTGTACTCTTTGGCTTTAGAAAAATACAGAATTTAAGTACAGAAAAAGACATACCAGTTATTTAAGAAGAATGAATCCAGCTTACTCAAAACAAGGTTATTGGTTTTGTAAATACAAATATGCTCTCAGTTTGCTTAGACCATTATAGTAAAGACTTTGGGATGGATGGCTTAAACAACAGAAATGTACTACTCACAATTCTGGAGACTAGGAAGTCCAAGATCAAGGGACCAGCTGATTTAGTTCCAGTGAGTATCCTCTTCCTAGTTTGCAGACTGTTGCATCTTTTTTTTTTCTTTATTTTTTTACTGCTTTTTATATGTAGTGCTGAGGATCGAACGCAGGGCCCCACGCATGCGAGGCAAGTGCTCTACCACTGAGCTACAATCCCAGCCCCAGACTGTTGCATCTTTACATAATGGCTATAGTGAAAAATATGGTCTTTACCCTCCTTTAAAGTAACATTTCTTCCTTGGCTGTACTACCAAGGCCTTATCCAAACTCAGTTACCTTCTAACAGCCTTAATCCAAACATGATCATATTGGGGATTAGGACTTCAAACTATAAATTATGTGATTTGAGGAGGACATAAAATATTCAGACATTCAGTCATAACATCAACAAACCATGATTTAGTACTATTAAGGCCATCATGCCCCTCATATAGTAGTGGTATGTGAGTAAAAGGATAAATGATTATGCTCAGAATTAAGAGGTATTTAGCCGGGTGTGGTGGCTCAAGCCTGTAATCCCAGCACTTTGGGAGGCTGAGACTGGAGAATTGCAAGTTCAAAGCCAACCTCAGCAACAGTGAGGCACTAAGCAACTCAGTGAGACCCCGTCTCTACATAAAACACAAAACAGGGCTGGGGATGTGGCTCAGTGGTAGAGTGTCCCTGAGTTCAATCTCCAGTACCAAAAAAAAAAAAAAAAAGAAAAGAAAAAGAGAATTAAGAGATATTTGCTGAGTTGGATGTTTACAAATTACCTTTTCTCAAGAATATTGAACAATGTGCTTTGTAAACAAATGTAGTATTAGTAGAGAGGAAGATTCAGTCACCATGCCTTATTAGAGACTGAATTGGGTCATTCTCACTCTCTTACGAATCCAGCCATTGAAGTCCTAACCTCCGGAACTTGAGAATGTGACTGTATTTAGAGATAGGGCCTTTAGAGGTATAATTACAGTAAGACTGAGGTCATATAGGTGGGTCCTGATTCAATTGGACTGGTATCTTTGTGTAAAGAAGAGATCAAGGAATTCACAAACAGAGTTGATAGACCATTTTGAAGACAGCAGAGGAGGGCCATAGAGATCTCAGAAGAAACTAATCCTACTGACATCTTAATCTCATACTTCTAGCCTGCAGAACTATGAAACAATGAGTTTCTGTTGTTTAACACACCCATTCTGTGGTACTTTGTAATGGCAGCTCTTGGAAACTAATATACCCCATATACTACAGACAGTACTTTGATAAGGCTTTACTAGCATAGGGAACAATTGCCTGCCCTAGGAAGATAACTGCAGCCTTTACTCCCACTTCTAAAGCACCTCATACTCAATAAATATATCTTTGGCACTGAATAGATCAGATAACATGGAACCAGAATCTCCTCAACATCATGCCCCTGAAGCAATAGAAATGTGAAAGGTCTTTGATTCAGAGGGTCTAAATAAATGTGAAATCTTACATGAGTTTACACTGGAAAATAGATCTCTTTTCCCTGTCATTCTTCAACATAAGGAGTGAATCTGCTTTCAGCATATATGGGCTATGCAAGAATGAAGAAATTGAAGGCTTCTCTCCTTACAGAAAATAAACATCTATTGTTTTTCTTAGTTCATTTTTTTCTGGTAATTAATTTATCTACATAACTAGGACCACCTTGACTTCCCTCTAGAGACCTGAAATCCTGGAAAAAAAGAACTGAAATAATGGAGAAAAATATTGCCACTTAGACTCTGCCTTTCCTGCAATGGCTAGCATATGTGGGTTCAACTAATTCACTCCAGAATGGATTGGAACTACACTATTTATTTGCCAAAGCTGTGTAGAAAGACAGTCTAATTACATTCTTAAGCATTAATATAGGATCATTGAGGGCAAAAGTTGTCTTTTTTCTTAAGCCTTATTCCTAAGGTCTGATATAATGTAGCCTGGCATACAATATACTTTAAATAAGCATTTTGAAAGTTATAATTTAAGTCTAAACCAAAATATTCTACAGATAGTCCCCATCTTACAGTGGTTTGATTTATGAGTTTTTTACTTTAAGATGATGCAAAAGCCATATGCATTCAGGGGAAACTATGGCTTTTGAGTCTTGGTCTTTCCTGAGCTAGTGCCATGCAGTATTTCTCTCAGTACTAGGCAGCAGTGGCAGAGAGCTGCAGCTCAAGTCAGCCACGCCATCAGGAGGATATACAACTGACACTCTACAGAGTGTGGTATTGCTAAGGTATAATGTTTGGTAGGTTACATATAGTAAATGAATTTTTTGACTTACGGTATTTTCAACTTGTGGTGGACCTATCAGGATGTCACCACATTGTATAGCGAGGAACACAAGTAGTTTTGTTTTAAAAGTGATATAATGCTTACACTTGTAACTTTTAAATGTGATATGATGCTTGCACATATAAATTCGCATTACATTTACAGAAATGCTTATAATATTTTGAGGAAGACAAAAGAAATCTTGGTGCTTTAAATTGATAAGAAATTGATTTGTTTTTGTTGGAAAAGAACCGTACCTATGAGATTGAAGTAAGAAGAAATTGGAAAGGGCTTTAGAAATTATAAAGGAATTTGCTCTTCAGTAGATAGTCACTGGTTCCTGCAAGATGCTATAGACCTTTACTGGGGATCTTTTAAGGCCTCTGTTCTAATCTTTACACTAGCTTATCAGATCCCAATGAATGCCTGATGTTCTTCGCTCTTGTCTTATATTAGAATATATAATCCCAAGACTCATGTGTGTCTTAAAACAGTGTCCAGAAATAAGGTGCAATCTGCCCTATTTCCTACTATTATCTAAAGAAGCCAAAGATGGCCTCTGTGTAGTGGCCACCATGTTCTCTGTGTTTCTGTCTCTCTTTTTTGCTGCAAGCTTAGATCCATTAGGTCAAACAGCTACCAGCACCAAACTCAAATTTTTACAAATCTAATAATTTTAAAATAGTCCAGTGAAGCCATTTTAGACATTTAAGGATTGCCTGCTTTGCATTCCCTGCCAAGCCTCCTTCTACATACACACAACACACACACACACACACACACACACACACACACGCACACACTGTCTTCACCATGTGCTCACAACGGACAAGAAAAGCCCCAAGCATGCTGCCCTTCTGGAGCTCTGCAGCTTGGAGCCTGCCCACCTGCTACTCAGTGACATTAATTACCTGCTCACTTTAACAGTCTTTTTGATCAAGCTTTCTCAGGAAGCTCCATTTTCCTCTTCCCCTGCTGAAAGAAAGGTGGCCCTGACGCTGTGAGCCCCTGGACCGTCTCTTGCTACAGGAGACTTCCCCTTTCTTGTAAACCTCTTGTCTTTTTCCTTACTCACACTCCAAATCCCTTGAACACCTGTGTACCTACTCCAATTTTACCTCTTTTGATGTAATCATAGCTAAATTTTTTAAAAGAATAATCGATAAATTTTCATCATGTCTAAAAAAGCATATGTTGTAGTTGTACAATATTAGCGACAGCACATGTGATTTAGGGAAATTGTATGTTTTGGTATCAAATGAGAGAATCTTGCCAATCTTTCACTAAACGGCCTTCCCATTGTTTCAGGAATTTAGCCTTTCTCTAGATTTTTGCCAGCTTTGGAGTTTTCAGGCCAATGGCCACAGGTAAATTGTTCCACATAGACTTGAAAAGTCCAATATATTCTGCAAGGTGGTCTGAGTATCCAATTGAATGAGGCTCTGAGATCATCATGAAGGCAAAACCCAGAATTTTTCATTGATTTAAGTTAAGTTTAAATTTTTCATTGATTTACATTAATCAGAATTCATCACTTATAGGACTTTGGAATAGGCATTAGAAGGTGCATACAAGAAGAATGACAGGAAT
>CM053410.1:70243020-70305130 GCA_028644305.1 Xerus rutilus
TAAAAGGAATTCAAGATAAGGACATGATTCTGCAGTCTTTTTATTATGCTCATTTCCTGAATGCCAGTTATTTAAGTTGTTTTATGTTTGATTAGTTTGGAATTACATGCCTTTTATATGTGTTGGTCAATTTATCTGCAGGAAACTGATGTTTCCCCAAGGTCATAGCAAATATATGCTGTTTTGTTTGTAAGTATGTATTGCTGAGAGCAAAATGTTAACATCAGTCAGAGATCACCCCATCAGGGTTTATTCCTGAAGTCTGAATCTCCATGCTAGCTGCACTAATGGCAATAACAATATGTTATTTTCTTATATAACAACAATAAAATGCTACTTAGTACCACATTATACAAGCCTACTTAGTTTCTAGTCTCTTCTGTAATATCCCCCATAGCATTGTATATTTTCAAGCCTGAGTTCTGGTCTATTGCAGATATTAATGGAAAATAATTGCACACAACTCTGCCAGATAGACCATTACTTTCAATTCCCTTCGAATCATTTAAACAAAATAGAATGAATCTTTCTTGATCATTTAATTATTGAGTATAATTACCTAAAAGTTCATAAGAGAACTTGTGTTCACTTAAGAATCGATTATAAATCGAAGACTGCATCTTTAACACTGAAATTTTTCCAAGATTAACATAAAGGTCAGAAAAAAATAGAATATGCTCATGTTATAAGTACATTATTTACAAAATTCCTTTTAAAAAATATACTAGACACAAAGCAAAAACTTGCTTATCAAATGCTTCATCTGTAGTACTTAGAAGACTACTACTTAATAGTTCAATGAATTAAATTGAATTTAATCCATGTTTAAGCTTGCATTTAACACAGTTCAGACTTTTTAACAAGGAACACACAAGGGAGCTAGAGAGAGATTTGTTTGCTGTTTTGCTTTTGGTTTAGGAGTAAGAGAGATTAAGTCAGGCATCCAGCAGGATATTTTCTGAAATGTATTTGTTGGTAGTGTGTTCTTGAAGAGCTCAGAAGAGCCTGGGTAAACTGGGCTGCTCAGGCTACTTATTATATCATCCCACTACCAGGGGGACACTATATACCCACTGTGCATTTATTTATGAAAGAGAGAGAACAAAAACAAACAAGCAAGGAAATATCAGCTTATCTTTCCCCTCAAGGAGGCAGTAGTCCAGTTGGGGAGAAGCAGTCATGCACAAGGGACCACTGAACATAAAGCCATATGATGTGAAAAGCAAAGCTCTTTAATGAATTAAAATCCCCGTATAAAAATACTGCACAAAACATTTCTCTTGTTATTCAAGGAGAGTAGCAAGAATTTTCTCAACCAGAGGTGGTAAACTCACTGCCTGCAGGCAAGACTGCAGAATTGTTTTGTTTTGCCTACACAGTATTAAAAAAGAATGAATCAACATCAAATATTGTATATTTTAGATTAATATGTGTTTGTATTGCTTCTCTCAGAGAATAATTTCAGAGAGCCCGATTTCATTGGCTCAGTCTTTTCTTGAAGACAACAAATGGCTATCTCCTTTCAAGGTACAGATGCATCACACCAAATAAGACTTTATTCATTTTTGTTACTTTCCTTAGAAACAAAGTTTGCTACCCTGGTACTAACTCACAAGAAGATCTCCAGCTTATAATATTTTGTGTTAAATTTCTGATACAAAAGACAGAGATGCCTAGGGTGTCCTAGTTCAAGGCAGCTACACCATTAAGACCTTTAGGAATATAGTTTCTTAAAAACAGGAAGGGCATCATACAACTGTGTTTTCTACACACAAGTAAGAAGGAAACAAACTAGAAACACCATTATTCTAGTGTTTTGCTTTTTGTGACTTTTATTGTTATTTTAGTTTTAGCAGTTTATCATATCATTAATCTATAAGACATTTTCTATAGGAAAATAATCCTTAATTACACCATTCTTTTTGTTTTATTTGATGTATTTAAAATTCTAAGTATTCTGTAATTTAAGAAGGAATAATTCTTTAATTGGATCCTATCAGCTGTTTTCCAAAATTATACAGCTCTCACCAGTTTTCTTGATTTCATTATCCATTTATTCCATCCAGCATTTACATTTCTTTATTCTGAAAGTTATGGAAAATTTTGTTGAAATAGAATCATTTATAAAAGTCAAATTTGTAGGATGAATGTAATGGAATGGGAAGGACAGGGGCTGAAACTCTATCCTGTGATCACTCAGCATTCTTTATGGAATACTACACTTAATTTTGTTTTGGGGGATTCAATTTGCCTTGTTTCAAGTAGGAGATGTTTCTAGATTCAGAAAGAGAAAGAGAAAGAGAAATCTAAAATATAGTTCTTTGTGGGAGAGAGGGGTGCTGCAATTCAAATTATTGCTATTTCATGTCTCAAAGAAACCACAAGGATAAATTAGTAAACATTTTACCACAGGGAGGAGAGAGAACTTACAGCAATATTTTACTGTTTGGGGAATCCTAACACTAAGAGGAAGCCATTCAAGTTTAGTCAACTGATGTAAAAGTATTTCTTTCTTACTCTTTATGGTTATGATATTGTTGAAAGCAACATGTTCTCTCATTCTAGTGACTTTCAGTTATTAAAAAAAATAAATAAATAAATAGAGTTACTCAAAGTTAAAATCACTATCCTAAATGTTGAGACCCAGAATTCAAACTCTGTTTACGCTGAGGAGCTCACAACCCAATGAATATACAAACAACTGAACACGGACTCTAAAAACCAATGTTCTCAGTCATAAAAATGGATATTAAGGGAACACGAACAGACGAGGCACACACAACTTGATCTTGAGGTAGACAAAGAAAGCTTGGTAGGATTGAGGAGATTATTCACTATAGCTTAGGCTATTAAGAAAGTGTCAGATTTTGCTGTGAATGCTGAAGAATGCATTAGATGATGAAGATTCAAGGATGTTATATCTGAGGTTTTATTTGTAAGAAGAAAGAGTCTACCAGTCTTCATGACTTAATGGATGCAGAATGAGGTGGAGAGGGAAGGGTCTATAATGATTTCTATGTTTTTTATGGGTTTTGGTAGAATTACCTATAGAGGAATCTGTGGAAGGGCAGGCTCTGATAACAGCAAAGATCACAAATTCACTCTTAAATGAGATGTTGATGGAGATAAGTGATGT
The DNA here is from genome assembly GCA_028644305.1 of Xerus rutilus. NCBI lineage: Eukaryota > Metazoa > Chordata > Mammalia > Rodentia > Sciuridae > Xerus > Xerus rutilus. Next base: position 70,246,157 of record CM053410.1, read on the forward strand.
CTACCATAACATTGGAAATATGTGTGTAGAGCTCATGAAGAGTGGTTACAGTTTGTGTAGTACATAATGTAATCAGCAGAGATACAGTTTATGACATCAAGTACAGGTTTATAGAGGAAGCAAAGAAAGGATGAGTATAGGTCTTAGAATCTACAAGAGGTAAATGAAATAGCTAGGTAAAATGCCATAATATCCAAGAAAGATAAAAGAATAAATGAAACTGCAGAAGCGAACAATTTAAATAGTATTGTGAACATCATGTAATGAATTTGCAATTGGAAGTCCCTCATGACTTTAACAGTAGCACTTTCCATGAAATGATGGATTAGTCAGAATACTACAGTCGAAGGAGCTAGCATGAAACAATAGAGACACTCCTTCTTCAGAGGAGTGTGTTCCAAAGAGAAAAAGATAGCAATGTGGGAGGAAGGAAATACTGGAATAAAGAAAAAGAATCAATGGGCTGTGGTTAGATCTGGGCTGTTGTCCCTTTGGCGAGGAGGCAGCAGGGCTATTCTTCCCTCTGCTGCCCTCCCTGCAGCTGTGTACTAATTTTCTAGATCTGCCATACAAAATACTAAAAACTGAGTGGCTTCAAAAATAGAAAGGCATTATCTCTCAGTTCTGGAAGATTGAAGTCTGAGATTAAGCTGTTGGCAGGGCTGTTTCTTTTTGAGGACTCTGAGGAAGAATCTATTCCATGTTGGTATATGTTGTTTCATGATCTCCTGGCTTTTAGGTTCTGGGTTAAAAAATCTACTGAGATTCTAATTGATCTCCCCCTATATGTAATCTGATTCCTCTCTTATGCTCTTTAAAATTCTATCCTTATTCTGTATGCTGGGCATTTTCATTATAATGGCCTTGGTGCAGATCTGTTGTAATTTTGTACATTTGGTGTCCTGTAAGCCTCTTGTATTTGATTTTCCAATTCATTCTTTATGTCTGGCAAATTTTCTGATATTATTTCATTGAAGAGATTGTGCATTTCTTTGGTTTGAATTTCTGTGCCTTCTTCTATCCGGATAAATCTTAGATTTGGTCTTTTGATGCTATCCCATAATTCTTGTATGTTCTGTTCATGGTTTCTTACCATCTTTACTGTGTAGTCAACTTTATTTTCAAGATTGTATATTTTGTCTTCATTATCTGAGGTTCTGTCTTCTAAGTGATCTAGTCTGCTGGTGATGCTTTCTATTGAGTTTTTTATTTGATTTATTGTTTCTTTCATTTCAAGAATTTCTGACTGTTTTTTTTTCCCCACAATCTCTAGCTCTTTCTTAAAGTAATCTTTTGCTATCTGTATTTGCTTCCATATCTCTTTGTTGGTGTGATTGATGTTTGCCTTTATTTGCTCTCTTATGTCTTTGTTGGAGTGATCAATTTTTGCCTGTATTTGCTCATGTAAGTCATTATTTAATTCACAGATCATTTTAATTGTGTACATTCTGAATGCTTTCTCTGATATTTCATCAACTGTGCTGTCAATGGATTCTATTATTGTAGTATCTTGGTTAATTTGGGGCACTTTCTTCCCTTATTTTTTCATGTTGATTATGTATCTTCCTTTCTTGCAGTGCCAATCTGAGGTATTTTAGTTTTAATCCTATAATCTTGTAGTGACCCTACAGATTACCTGTATCTCACCTTGGAGTTCACTTCCAGTCCCCAGCAGTTGTCCTCAGATGGACACTACTGCCTTTAATGGTGGTGGTAGCACTAGTGGAGGTAACTCAAGATGTCAGTGGGAATGGCCCAAGATGGATGCAAACACTTTCAGAGATGGGCTAAAAGGGTGGGACTTACAATGGTTTTGAGCTGATTGATCGGAGACGTAGCACTTTGGTGGGCTGCTGCCTCCAGGCCCTGTCTGTTGCCCCAAGGTAGAGGCTAATACATGGGAAGAACTATGGAGATGGCTGCAGTGTACAAGATGGATACAGGAAGGGAGCAATAGCATGGATCACCACTATGTGCAGGGGCGGTCCTGTGCCTGGGTTCTCACACAGACCTGTGAGGGCAGTCATAGTCCTAATCTTGACCTGGACTCCCTCACTGATTCTAGGTGGTGGGTCTAGCCCTGGGCCTGGGCTTCCATGGATAGGCAGGGGCTCTGGCGCTGAACTGGGGGTTGTCCTGGGCCTCACTTAGGCCTGGTCTCCCGCAGGGCTCCCCAGAGGCAGTCTTTCCCCTCGGTCTGTGTTCCCCTTTGGCGGCTAACAGTCTCAGGTCTGACCTTGGCTGGGCTCCCTTGAAGGTCCCTGAAGGTGGTCCTGGGCCTTGGCCTGTGCTCCCGCCAGTTGGAAGGGACTCTGGTGCCTCTGTGAGCAATTCTGATTGCAGTTTTATTTCTCAACTCATCCTGCATTTCTTACATATATGGAATGGATCGGGTTATAGATGCTTGCAGTTTTCTTAATGTTAACACCTTTGTTTTTCTTATTCTTCCTTCTGAGCATTCTATACCAACTGTTCTTTTTCTTTTAAAATTACATGATCAGATGCTCACTGTGGATTTCTCCTCCTCCTCCTCCTCCTCCTCCTCCTTCTCCTCCTCTTCCTCATCCTCTTCTTCTTTCTTTCCTTTTTTTAGTACCAGGGATTGAACCTAGGGGTGCTTAACCACTGAGCCACATCCCTGGCCCTTTCTATATTTTATTTAGAGACAGAGTCTTGCTGACTTGCTCAGGGCCTCACTAAATTGCTAAAGCTGGCTTTTAAACTTGCAATCCTCCCAAGCTGCTATGATTACAGGTATGTGCCACCATACCTGGAAGATGTCTTTTTATTAAAAAAGAAAATATATTAAATAGGAAAAGTAAGTTCTGATGTTCTGTTGGACAGTAGGGTGATTATAGTAGATAATGATAATGTATATTTCAAAAAAATCTAGAAAAGGGATTTGGAATAATTTACCATAAATATATGATAAGAGGAGACAGATATGATATGAGGAGACAGATATGCTTATTCTGATTTGAACATTATACAATGTGTACATGTATTAAAACATCACATAATACTGCATTGATATGTACAATTTTATGCATCAATTAAAAAAGCATTTACTGATTAATTTCACAACAAAACAGCTCATTTTTTATGACAGATTTTTTTGTATTTCTACATTGCAGTTTAAGTCAGTCTATTTGAAGTGTTTTATTTTGCAGCAAAGTGATCATGTTAACTCATTTATTCACTTATCTATTCATTTATTCAGCAGCTATTTGTTGAACATGTGTCATTCTTTTGGCTGTCTACTTCTGAGGAGTTTTCTAGTTTATTAGCATAGGAGGAGAGTCATCCATTTGTTTGCTATGTCCCCTGAGAGCTGAAGCATATATATATACCCTACAAGTGGTTGACTAGATGATATCTCCAGAGATATTGAATCTGAACTAATCTCTTTAAAATGAATTAAAAAATGCTTCTGGGTATGAATAGAGTGTCACCAATGTTCATTTCTACAGGTGGTGGCATAACTAGTAGTGACACGAGCAGCATTCAGGGCTCAGGATCACCTGTGTCAGGTTCTAGTGTATAGGCTAATAGCAGCAGGCAGTGGTGCCATCCCAGAGTAGATACATGTGGGTGCTGGCTCTGGCTCTGGCTCTGGCTCCTTAGTATTTCTTTGTTGGTATCCTAATTTTCTAGCTTTCCTAGAAATTTTATAAACTACTTAACACACAATCAAAACTCTTCATTCTTAGCTGGGCACGGTGGTGCAAGCCTGTAATCCCAGCACTTAGGGAGGCTGAGACAGGAGAATCGCGAGTTCAAAGCCAGCCTCAGCAAGGGCGAGGTGCTAAGCAACTCAGTGAGACTCTGTCTCTACATAAAACACAAAACAGGGCTGGAGATGTGGCTCAGTGGTTGAGTGCCCCTGAGTTCAATCTCCAGTACCAAAAAAACCCCAACAAAACAACAAAAAAACACTCTTCATTCTTGCTTAATCAACAAGCACCTTTTTGGTTACTTGTGCATTAAGCACTATGATTAATATGTGATAACACATGATACAATTAATAATGTGTGCCCCACTTGTAAAGAAATAAAACAAGAGGGGAATTCAAGGAGTTAATAACATTCAGATTCCCTCAAGGTGATTTTATTGCTTAATATTCTGAATCAATAAAAGAAAGTAACTTGAGGGAAGCCATCTGTGGAACGCATGAGGGACTTCTCTTCAGCATCGTAGCCAGGGGATAGGCAGCCCGGCATTTTGAATCTTCTGCAGCATTCTATAGTTAAGGCTGCCTAATGCAAGTGCCTCACGTCTTCCACTCTGCTAAGGAAGCCCTCATTGCAGTATGGGAAATGGAAATGGGCGTATCCTGTTAGGAACTGAATAAGCCTACCTGTACCCACCTTTTTCCTACCTTGATAACAAATGTTCAGTGGAAGGCCTTTGAAGTTCCCAGATATAAATAAAGCACATACCTGGTCCATTTTGCCAGAAGCCAGAAGCCAGACGCTAGATGCTAGAAGCCAGGTGCCAGAAGCCAGAGGCTAGAAGCTAGAAGTTAGATGCTGGAAGCCAGACCCGTCTGGTTGGAGGCCCAGCCCACCTCCACTTTTTAAAACTATTTTCTGTGTTCTGTGGTTATTAACTATTTTATTTATCTTAGCTTTTATTGCTTAGCCAGCCCATTCCTCATAAGGGAACCTCATCCCTACCACCCACACGGATGTGGATGACAGTAACTTGTCATACACAAGTAATACTTGTATGCATCCTGGAGAAATAAACCATTTTTGCTTTACTAGATCGAGAGATGTTAGCCTTACTTCAAGACTGAGTATTTTCTGAAGGACCAGACAGGAAACTCTATATATCACTAAATGAACTACAGTACATAGATTCTCAGAATAGAAATGACCCTTAAGGACCATCTAACCCCAACTATTACTCGATTCATTGAACATAAGAAGACATTTTCATGGTCACATTGTTGGAGGATGATAATAACCAGGATCGAGACCTAAAACTGTTAATTTTTGTTTTGTTTTGTTTTATCAACACAGACTTCTTTCAGTATATCACAATTGCAGAATTATTGCAGGCCAGCCTGTCAGTTAGCCAAGATGGGCACTGGACTAGTGCTTCACTGGGTAGATCTAGTATGGAGCAGAGCAGCTTCAACACCTTACCTATACTTTTATGCTTCTTCATTGATGCTTTCCAACTTTTTGTGGTTTTGATTATTATATAGGTATAATTTACATTTGTTGTTGAAATCACAATAAAAAGGAATTCAACTTAACCACTCATCTCACTGTTGACATAAAAAACGGAATCCAGAATCTCTTGAACACTCACAGCATTTATGTTAGTTAAAAGTTGAGGATTTGAAGACAGACTCTTTTACAACAACATGTGAGAACAAATCTCTTAATCTTCAAAATTTCTACATTCCCTTTCGGCTTTCATAGTAAAAATACAAGTTTGTATCCATACATTGGTTTTGTAGCAGTTATAGGGAAATTCTTTTTTACCCATTGCATATATGCTTTTGGAGGAAACAGTGAATTCATCAATGATAATATTCTGTTTCATTTGTGAGAAGAAACTTGTTGAACAGGAAAGTTATCCTCAGGCAATAACTACACACCTGGGTAACTCTTGTCTCCCTAAGAATGCTCAGCACTTTGGTTCTTCTAGACCATTAGCTTCAGAATACTCTTTCACATTGTGTGAACACTGTGGGAATAACCTCACTGCCTGTATTTTTAAACTAATAAAGCTACAATTGCTTGAGTGGGAGCTTATTATCGTGCCAGATCCTCCACTAGGCACTTTTTATATATGTATTACCTCCTTTAAAAATTCTCAAATGGGTCAAGGTATTTATTCTTTAAGTCAGTCTGCTAGCTCAAGTTTAGTCAAACTCAAATTCTATTCCTTCATTTCTAGTAGTTTTTTTTTAAATTTAATTTTTATTTTGTCAATTGCCTTTTTCATTTGAAATTTAAAATGTGGGAAAGAAAGGAAGTTGTTGTTTTTAAGTTTTGTAAAATAGAATCAACTATGTCATTCAATATCCTGTGTCTGGGTATTTGGTTTTTATTTTCTTGAACAGTATTACTCCTCACAGAAGAATAATGTAGGGAAGCATAGTACTAATATTCTGGATATGAAGATAATATATCCACACTGATTCCCAGCTTGGCTGCGATTGTCAACTGAAGAAGTCACTTTAACTCTATCTGGAGAGGTGTTACCTAAAAATGATAGGGTTAAAGAATTACAACGTCCCTTCTACTTCTGACAATTATAATGCCAGATTATAACCTCCTAAGATGAACATTCATCCCTAACGTATCTTCTGTATTGCAATGGCATTTATCTAAATTCCCATTTAGTATTTTTATTTGAGAAACTCAGGTACCTCAAGTTGCAACAGGTCTAAACTAAACATAGGCTCTTTCTCTTGAAATTCAACCTGCAATTTGTAAGTTAATCTTTTGTAGAACTATGTACTTTTCATTGCATTTGTAATTACTTCTCTTTTACATTCAGAATTATTTTTTCATGTTCTTATTTACTTTTATCTCTCTTTTTAGATATTTGGTCAATTTAATGGTCTTTCATTAAAAACCATTGTTTTGTTTTATTGTTGCTGTTAATATTTCTATTGATTTTCATTCTGGTTGTTATTGTTTATGTTATTGACCTTTGCTCTTATAGTAATTTTCTTCCTTCTATCATGTCTTCTTGGATTTGTTCTTTTGATCTTCAATAATTTAAAATTTAACATAGTTGCTTTATCATGTGCATAACTGACTTAGTCTGTTCAGGCAGCCATAACTGGACATCATGAACTGCTTGGGTTATAAACAACTGTATTTCTTACAGTTCTGGAGGCTAGGAAATCCAAGGTCACATTTCCAGCAAACTCAGGCTGCTTTCTAGTTCACAGATGGTACCTTCTTGCTGTTGCTGTTTCCTCACATGGTGGAAATGGCAAGGCAACTCTCTAGGTACTCTTTTATGAAGGCACTTACCCCATCATAAGGGTCCTGTCATTATAACCTAATTACCTCCAAAGACTCTACTTTCTAATATCGCCACACTGGTGATCAGATTTCAGCACTTGAATTTTGGGAGGGATACAAATGTTCATTCAGATCATAGTGGTAGCCCTGACCTTCAGGACATTCTACAAGCCTTATGCTTGAATAATGCTTCTTTTAAAAGTCTTCTCAAATTTTAATCTTTTTTTTTTTGGTACTGGGGATTGAACTCAGGGGCCCCCCTGAGTTGCTTAGCATCTCACCATTGCTGAGGCTGGCTTTGAACTCACGATTCTCCTGTCTCAGCTTCCCTAAGTGCTGGGATTACAGGCTTGAGACACTGTGCCCGGATTCAAATTTTAATCTTCTAGTATGAGAGGTGAGGTGATGGGGGGAAGTGTTCCTGCCTTGTCTTTCTAAGCATATTTCATTAGTTCTTTTTACAGTCAGCTTTGTTTTTAATCTTAGCCAGATATGAGATGAATGTTGCTAATCAGATTCCAGTTGTCATTTTGAAAACAGTGACTCACTCAGAACACTATGGAAGAGAGAGAAGACCATAAACTTTCCTACCATCTAAACCCTGAACAAAGAATCATTAAACTCTTTTCCATTCTAAAGTGTTCACCCCTCTTCCCTTCTAAACCAATAATCATTTCACATTACAACTGTTAACTCTGTGTTCCAATTTGACAGGATGCATAATAGCTGCTAAAGCATTGCTTGTGGGTTTGTGTGTTTCCAGAAGAGATTGGCCTATGAATTGGTATATTGAATGAAGAAAATTCAGCTACGCTCATGTGGACTGGTATCATCCAATCCATTGGAGGTATAAATGGGACAGAAATGGGGAGGAAGGCTGAACTCTTTATCTCTTATCTTGATCTGGGATATATATCTTTCCCTTTCTCTTAAGTTGGACATTCATCTTCTCCAACCACAGACATTGGAACTCCTGGTTCTTGTACTTTTAGACTCTGAGATTTACATCAGTCACTCCTGTGTCATTTTTCCATTGACCAAATAGCTGAGATAATCAACTTGATAAGGGAAAATATTTATTTTGGCTCACTAGTTTTAAAGGTTTCAGTCCAAACTCACTTGTTTCTATTGATTTGGGCCTATGGTGGGTAAGTGCATCATGGCAGGAGTGTGTGGTAGAGGAGGGCTGTTTATCTCAGGATAGTCAGTAAGCAAATGGAGAGGAATCACCAGACTCCCAATATCCCCTTCAAGGGTACACCACTAATGACTTAACTTTCTTCAACTAGGCCTTAGTTCCTAAATAGTGCCATGAGTTTAGAATCAAGTCTTTAACATGTGGACCTCTGATGACATTTTATATACAAACTATAGCATCCCACTCCATTCTCAAGCCTTGAGCCCGAAACTGAATAACATCATCGGCTCTCCTAGTTATGTGGCTTTCTGATAGTGTGTCGGGGTACTTCTTGGCCTTCATAAGTGTGTAAGCCATTTTTCATAACAGATCTTTCCTTTCATATCTATATATGCTACTGGTTCTGTTTCTCAGGAGAATCCTGGCCAATATAATAACTCATCTATTTACTTCATGGTTTCTCATTTGTACATTAGTTTCACAAAACATTATCTGATTTTCATAACCAAAAGAAAACATTAAGAAAAGACTTTAGTCTTTTCAAGAATCAACTGGTTCCAGAAACAACTCTTACATAGAACATATTTATGAATTTTGAAAGCTACATTTTCATGAAGGCTAATGGTTGCTTAATTAGGAGTGTTAGCAATAGATTTATTAAACATTATAACTGAGAGGAATTATACAACTTACAATAGTATAAACAAAATATTTAAAGTCTGTATTTATGTAATTATTTGATTTATCCTATTTTATGTTTGACTTGAAAGCAGACATTATAATTTAGGTAAAGTCATGATTTTAAGTACAAAGCAAACTGTGAGATATTGCTCAGTAAACTTTTCAATTCAGTGGCTCAGTGACAGTACTGACAGTTTTTGCAATTAGTGTAGGCTCTTTGTTTCTTGAGGCAACTGTAAAACCTACAGCCATGTATTCACTTTCCAATGAAATCGGTACACATCATAAAAATTGTAGTTGAGTAATTGGTGCATTGGCTGACAGACTCAGCAAAGAGGCCAAGCCCTGAGCCATCCAGTTATTGCTTAAACTACTCTGTTGTTAACTACGTTGGCTAGGATCATTGAGAAGGCTGTGCTTCCCCAAGGCTTATGGAAAGCACAAATTGAGAACTTTGGTGTCTAGGGATGTCAATCTGACACTTTTTATAAGCATCAAACACTCACAAATTATAAAAAGTTAAAAGATATGCTCTACTTGAGGATATTTTATAAATACCAAGTAATGATGTTATGCTTTTCTGAGATGTGGAGAGAAAAACTCTAACGATTAGTTGGAGAAAGTTATGGATGATGTACAGTTTATCTATTCCTAAGGTAAGTTAAGCATTCTTTTGTGAGATTTATTATAGTTTAATATTTTAATATCCAAAATATTAGCTCTTTTCTTAATTTGATCCCAAAGTCCCTCTCATGCAGCTAGTGGAAATAAACTTTGAATTAATTTTAAAACTATGCCTATTTTGAGTATGCTTGTAAAACAAGGATTCCTGGTGTGTCTATTTAGAAAGCACTTTTCAAAGGACAGCAAATGCCTTAGGATAATTATTGTTAAAACTGAATGCTTTAGGAAAGCATAAATAGTAAATGAACAATGACTTTTTCACTCATTTTCAAAGTCATTTATAGCACTTGAGAGATAATATTTCTCATTGTCAAAATGTACTCAGGACAGTAAACTTTGAAAAATCATAAGTAACTCAGAATAAAATAGATTATTCTATGCAAACCCAAATACTCAAAATTTTCAAACAATAGAAACAATATGTTTCAATTTCAGGGCCTTTTAACCATTGGACACATAGTGGACATTGAAAACATCATTTTATGGCTTGTAAAGAAGATGAATAGTAAGCCTCTGAGTGTAGTCTTGAGTGAATTCTATTGCATCCAAAGTATTATGAAATAAATTTACTTTCTTTCTGCTATATTAAATTGATTCAAATATATATTTTGCTTTGTGGGGACCCTGGAATTTTCAGCTTTCTAGGGAGATGTGGATTTTTTAAATATGGAATGAAAGTGGATTTACAATGACACTGAAGAAGATTAAGCTTTGGCATCTTTTGCCCCTTGATGCCTTTAAAGATATCCTGATAATTGTTAACATGGTCCTGGTCCTATGCACGTTAAATTTAGCGAAAGTAAGTTATGCTTACTGCACTTAATCAGGACCAGAGGTTATTTCCACTTCAACTTCTCTGCCATGCTTCCCCTCATGCTGGTGACCCTGGAGGGTCTCAAGAGAAATCTAGTTAAGAGAAAGCTCAGTTATGGAAACATTTAATTTCAATTTTATCTGTTTCCTGTTTTAAATACATATCTACATTTCTTAATTTTACTTTTGTAATGTTTTGAGTTTTTTCAAATTATTAAGGAGAATTCCCAGACTTCCAGTGTTCTGGACTCCCAAATCATGGAACAAGCCCTAACAGAAACGCTGACCGTAACACAATGAAGAGTTAACCCAGCAAAGAGTTAAGTCATTTAGACTTCTTATGGTTTTCATTATGACCTGATTTTGTTTCCAGTTTCTGAAGTATTTGTCTTCTGTTACTAGCAATTTGATCTCACCTGATTATTCATTGAACTATTATACCTATTGGACAGATTTTTCTTTTAAAGAAAATCATGTCATGTCACTTACACAACTCTGCTTTTTATATTTCTACCATAAAGTCCAAAGTCCTCACTAAAACCCCCAAGACAGTAGATATTTTATCTCCTCAGTCACATCTCCTTCTTCACCCCAGCCATCATACTCTGTTCTCCAGCTATAGGGAAGATCTAGTAATTCTTTATTACAGAAACAAGTCCTCAGGTCTGGACACAATGTCTAAACTGTACTACCTTTTTAATGTATTTAGGTAGGGTTGGATTGTGGTGAGCAACTTTTTCCATGGGGATCTTCACCAGAGTAGCCTCATTTGGAGCATTAGGCCTCTTGATGGATTTTGCTGGGTCTCTATAATGAAGAATGATATAGGTGTGGCTTAGAAAGCAATATTTCCACATGTCTAAAAAAAAAAAAAAAAGCAAAGTAAAATCTACAAGAAAGATCAAAAAATAAAAATGATTCATTCAACACAAATGTTAATGAAACAGGGACAAAGACCATGTGGCTCCAAAGAAACAATCACCTCAAAGTGGCCTGCCTCTAACAGATTCCAGTCCTACATGGGACCTGGCTTCCTTCTCTCCCTTCACCTGGATTGTTAGGCATTCTTAGATACTTACCATATATCTCATTCTGGGGTAGATTTAAGTAGGTCTGTTTTACTCATAATGAATGATACAAGAAACTGAATACCCTGGGTTCCCAATACACTCTGAGGATTACTTGTCTTTGCACCTGTGCACGTTCCTCCACTTACAACCACTCTCTTGTGCTGTGAATGCAAATTGTCCCAATAAATAGGAAACTTAGGTTGAGGCAACAGACTTCCACAAAGGGGAATTCCAGAAAAGATAGTGTCCAATCTTCTAGTGGCTTGAGAAATGAGGTCCTCAGACCAGGTGAGAAACCTGAGTACCACGAAACAGTATCCATGGTGAGAAACCATTTGGTGGTCAAGTTACGACCTTAAAGCAAATGTAGGAGTTGACCTAAAGAATAATGATTTTGTACTCTCATCTTAGGAAAGAATGGATTGTTAGAGAGATAAGAGATTAGGGTAGTTTGTTTGTTTTATGTTTTACACAATGAATGGGAAATGAAGAATTGGTAATCAGAGTAAAATCTTATTTTTTTTTTCATACCAGAGATACCTAAATTATTTGAAGTATAATTAAATACAATTATCTGGCAAATTGTACTAACTTGTTTATTTCAGTCAAGTAAATGCCAATTTACAATATACAGATATCTGTATCTATATGTATGTTTGAAATACTGTAAAATATTTTCTGTATGTTGCAATTTCAGGAAGGCAGCAGATCTAGCTTATTATGGCCATTTACTTTTTTTTTTTCAATCAAGACTTATCACTTTTTAACCAATGAACACTAAGTCTAATGAACTAATCAATGTGATAGTGTGTTGCCTTAATTTAAGAACACTGATTTTTTTATCCATTGGAATTAGATAAATTTGCCTAATAAGCAACCCTGATTTTTAGCACGGTAGCCAGGACTGTGTAACAACAGTATTTAAGTCACTCTAAATGAGAGGATATTTTTCCTGCAAAAGATCTCTTACTCTCAATTAGTTTTCTATCTACAGAATCCAGGAGACATCAGTGGTGTCTAAGAAGGTAGATCTCAATATGAGGATAATTTGCCTGATCTCCTTCTTCTCAAGTTGCATCCAATAATTACATGTGTCTATTAAGTCCTAAAATGTACACGTGAAATTAAAATACAGAAAGAAAAAACAAAGGTCTGGAACTGGCAACCTTTCATAGATACTCAGTAATGAGCAAACACTATTTTTGGTAGTTCAAAATTTTGATACCTCTATCATTTAATTGTGAGGTTTATAGCTTGTTTATGAAAATATAAAACTTACAAATTTCCATTGTACACAAGCATGTTAAATATACTGCACAGATGGATTTTAGACTCTTATTTGTCATAAGAGCTTCATTAAGGATCACACACAAAGGAAACTGCATAGTTAAACAGGAATTCATTCTTCACATTTGCTTTAAGAGCCAATATTTTATTTTTGGAGAAATGGTTCTTAATTAGCATTTGATGGTCCCCTAAATTTGTGAGGTTCTATAATATAATGCATCTTAAGATCAAAGCTCATAGAAATATGTTATTGAAGAAAAAATGTCATTCCTTTGTCATTGTTTGATTTCCAGAACCTAGTGGGGTGCCTGTTTAGTAGATGTTTATTGAAGATGAAAGGAATCAGCTAAGTGATAACAGAAGACAACTAATTGAGTTTCCATGTACCAAGTTAATTATAGTGTTATGGCTGTGGACACTATAATGTGACACACTTCAGGAGGTGAATGTGGAAGTGACTTCTTTTATTAACTATGTTTATATAGAATAATACTCGCTAATATATTTCTATATTCAGTATGGATGTTTAATTGCATAAATAGCATTAAAAGTGGAGGGACATGCATATTATTAAAAGACTTTGGAGGAAATAAATTACCTTATGAACTTAAATTCTAGCTATATTACTTGGCATATGTTTCTGGCATCTTTGAATGCACTGATAACTAGCATGGCTGCTTGGATCGTAGAACAGAGCTCTAAAAATAGTCGACATTTTGCCGTTTCTATAGTAACAAAGAAAATGGCTTCATATTCTGGCACTGCTCCCACAGAGCTTAATGTTCTCTCTAGATTGCCTATACACTATACCACTATGTTATTGTAGTAAAAACTACCATTACTCTTTCCTTCGTGTCTTTGATGTGTCTTATAACAATCTGATCACTAGTACAATAATCTGAGTGTTTATCTAACATTGGTTAAAGCATTCCGGTTATTTTTTAAGAAATTGAATTTCACCTAAAAAATTAAAATGCTAAGACCAGGCCATGCTTTTACATGGTATGATGTGAACTGTACTGAAAGGTTTCAAACACTGTCTCCTTCAGCATCTAATATTTACCAGTGGGAAATGATTCTTTTGGATTACATAATCATCCTCCTTTTTAATGAACTTTTTGGCATTGACTGGTGACCCTAATAAATTCCATAGTTTTGGACATACCCCATTGTAACAGTCATATTCATTCTAGTAAACCATTTCCTCCACTGAATTAACTTCATCAAAGTAGGGGAATTTTTCTTTCCTGTTTCCTCAGGAATCTTGAGTGCTATGACTAGAGAAGGCACCTAATGTTTTGCTGGATGAGTGCTTGGTTAAATAAAATGTGTTTACTCTGGGAGTGGGAGAGTTATTTCAATGTCATTTATACTTGCTAAGGATATTTAATTCTAGTATATATCTCTCCATCATCTGACAACTCAATGGTATTAGTTCACCAATTGTTATTTGTGGTAGGCAGAATACTTCTCAAATATGTTCAATTCTGAATTCCCAGAACCTGTGAACATGTTAGATTATATGGCACAGGGGAATTAAGGTACAGATGAAACTAAGGTTGCTATTCAGCTGACATTAAATCTGGGACATTATCATGGGTTATTCTGTTGGACCAATATCATCACATTGTAAAAGTAAAAGAGAGAGAGAAAAGAATCTCATTGAGGAAAAACAAGGAGCTGGCTGAAGGAGAATTTGCAGGATGGTACAGGCTTTGTATATGGAGGAAGTCGGCCACAAAGACAAGAAAAGCATATGGCCTCTAGAGGGTAGAAAAGGCAAGGAAACAGACAAATAAGTCTGTGTTCTGAGCCCCTAAGTTCATGGTAATTTGTTATGGCAGCAATTGGATATTAAAACAGTGGGGCCCAGTGAAGATTTCTCAATAGTAAGTATTGAACAAATTGAGAAATAGAGGACTAGATAAGTTTGTTTATTGGGAAGCTTCGACTACTACTCAATGTGAAAACTGGAGAAGAGGACACATACCACCTCCAGAGAAGCCAACCTCTGGTATGGAACAAATGAAAGTAAAGATATTTATTTAAACTTATCATTGTAACATATTTGTTATTTTTTTATTTGTTGCCTATTTTCATTGGAAAAAAATCAGAATAAATTTTATAGTTATATTTGAATGGAAAATAGATCAAATTAATGTAGAGAGAACAAACAAGAAACCAAATCACCAGTTTCATTTATTATTAGCATATGATGCAAATATTTTATCATGTTGATACAATCATTATTCTATGGATTATTTCTGTGTACTAATGTATCACAATATACCAAGTTTACTCCACTGATTTGAAAATGATATGACTTGACTGATGACATTGAAAACATATTTTATAAATAATACATAATATGGATGATGTATAAGGGAATTTTGATCTTTTTTAATTCAACTGCATTATAACTTTTATCATCCTTTTATGAACTAGAATAATCACTCTATTTAATGGAATTTGTTCTACCTTATTAAAAAATAGACATTTAATTTTTAAAACCAACTGAATATTTAATAATGTTATACTTTTTGAGATCCTGAATAGTCTCTCACTCTGGAAAATGTGATATTGGTGAATTTATTTTACACAATGCATTGAACATCTACTATGTTCAACTCACGTGGATCAAAATTTTAAAGAGATAATGTGAAATTCTATGTTGTATGTGTCATAAAATGAGAAGTTGTATGATATCGAAATACCATTCAGCCCAAATCTGATCCTATCCAAAAGTTGCTGCACTTTAGTTATAGTCACTTAGGTCTTTCCTACCCCAATTTTTCCATTTGAAAAACATTAACTGTCTAGTTATAGGTAGAGAAATGGCATGCTCTTATTTGCATTTAAAAAACATAACCTAGGCTGATTTGTGGTGAATGATTAGTTAGAGAGGCAGGAAGGAATAAGCAGATGAGACTATGTGAGATGCCATTTTAATAGTCTAGATGAGGGACATGGTGGCTTGATTTGGAATAGAAGTAGGTTAAATGAGAAGAATTTTGGTATGTGGATAGGTTGTAGAGTTAAATGTAAGAGAGATTTCAATGGATATGATGAATAAAGAACATTAAGAACATAATGTAGGTTTTTAAGATAAGTTAGTACCTGGATATCTCCTGTACTACAATATTGTTATAAAAGCAGGTCTGTTAGGGAATGTAGTTTATGTGGTACTAGTTACAATTATATTGTTTAGAACATGTTGTCTGAGGTGGTTACTGGAAAATTTTTAAGTACAAATTTCAATATACAGATGTGGAATTTCAAAGGGAAGTCCCAGGTAGAAATAGATCTATAAATAGTTATAGACCCTTGTTAGATGACCAAAGGCATGGGTTATAGACAAGAACTATGGTACTCTATCATTTCAGGTTTGACAAGAAATAGGAGGGGAACCTGAAAAATCTTTTTTTTTTTGGGGGGAGGGGATACCTTACTGATTAACTTCCTAACCATCTCTATGCTTTCCATTCTTTGGTTCTGTGGGCCATTGTAATTAAATTTAGGAAATCTCAGAATTTTTCTCTTACTCAGCCTAAGTCTTGAATTATAATGAGTTTTGCACATCATTAGGAATGGAGAGAGGGAAAGCTCTCCTAAAAAAGAAAATATATCATAAACAACAGCATCTAGAAGAAAATATCAGTTCAGCATGAATGTATAATAAATAAGTATTTTTCTCAAATGGAAAAGAAAATCATTTTGAGTGTGCCTAAGACTAGAGTTACCCAAAAAATCACAGTGTGTTTTTCTCTTATATGTGGAACATAGACAGGAAAAATGAAAAGAATGTGGTGGGGGAATGTCATAAAAATCAAGGGAGATCAGTAGAAGAGAGGAAAGGGCAAAGGAAGAGGAAAGGGAAAGAGAAAATACTGGTGAATGATGTTGCCCAATTTGTTATATCCTGTGCATGTACATGTATGTAACAATGAAACTCACCATTATGTATAATTATAATGCACCAATAAAAATATGGAAAACATACTAGAGAGGCAGATGAAACTCAAGGAAAGTTGTATGTTATGGCGAGTAACTCAGATTTGCTTTGGAGAATTCAGGATACTGTTAAAGGAGTTTAATTAGAGTGTTGACATTGTCCAAGGTATATTTTATCTAGATCATTCTGGCAGGATGCTAGAACGTGAATCTGATGCATAGCCATGTTGGAAGTAGGGACATGATTTAATTGATAATACAGAACCTTGGGAAGATGAGGAAAAGTATGAAGTAAGGAAAAGTAATAGGGAGCATTGTACAATAAATAATTTGGCTGCTTTATTCCCTGGTTCCTGGGAGGGACCCTCCAAACACCTGGAATTTGATGAATGACAGGAGTGTCTTTTTTTATTCAGGGTAATCTCCTCAGATTACACCTGGTTTTATGCTGCTAAAGTGACTCACTGGTGAGCTCCTAGATAATTTATTCTAATGAGATGATTCAGCATGGTAGTTGACCATATCAGAAAGACCAACCATGTAATTGGAGGATTGTAGCTTTGAGAAACGTGGTATCTACTTGACCTCTGTAGCAAAGGGGCCCTGGAGACGGAATTTAACACATGGCCAATGATTTAATCAATTGTGCCTATGTAATAAAATCTCAAAAAATCCTCTATATGCCAAAGTTTGGGTAATAGTACTTGTGTACATTGTTACATATTGATGTCACAGAAGAGGAATGTCACAATGAAGCACATTGAGTATGAGAACTAAGAATTTATTCCAGCCAAAATGAAGATGGCCACACAGGAAAACACATATTGTAGTTGCTCAGAATATGTGTTTTGGAATGGCATCTGAGAAATCTGGTTTCATACTTTTTTTTTTTTTTGGTACTAGGGATTGAAACTCTTTTTTCTCTAAATTGTTCTGGTCAGGTATTTTGGTCACAGCAACAAAAAGCTGACTAAAGCATTGACCATACTCTGGGCTATTTTCTGTCATGTAAAACTGTATCATAGATAATAAAGAACATCTAGCAAACTCAACTCTGCCTACAAGACCTGCTCCTCTACTTATGTGATGACCAAAAATGCTTCCACAAGTTCCAAAATGGTATCACATTTACCAAGAACCAATTGGTAATGAGATTATAAAAAACAATCTGGACAAAGGTAAAATGTTGAAGAAAACCAAATTAACATTAGCAAAGAAAAGCAGGGAAAGCAGGAGCCTGAGAATAAGCAGTAAATATAGTAGAAGAATAAAGAGAATCTGATATCATGGAAGCCCAAGGAGTTTTTTTAATAAACAGCAAACAAATTAAAAATTCAGTATATTTTTGTAAGACAGTGATAAGGATTATTGGTATATCGTATGTAGTAAGACTGTATTCACTAATAAGTACAGGAAATTTTTCTGCCTTTATAGATTACCTTGCTATGTGCTTTTTAGCAGTGAGAACTTTTAGCTAAATAATATCTAAATATTTGGACGAAAGTGAGAAATACTAACTGGAAATTTACCAATCTATGTATCTAAAATTCTATGTTTGATGCAGATAATAAAAACACACCTAGAATGCTCTTGTATATATATTATTCTATATGTATTACAATCTGTGTCAGTAACTAGAATACATATTTTTTCACTCTAAATCCAGATGTTTTGTCTACATTTATACAAAGCATAAAAGGACCTTTATAATTTATTGCAAATAAAAGTTAAGAATTCTCATTCCCCAGTTAAATATGTAAAAATCCGTATTAAATAATTTAATTTTTGTAATTTAATTTTTTTAGCTCTGAATTTAGAAATGTATTTGCATCTTTCATAGCTACAAATATAAGGTGATATATCAGCAATTATTTGTGATTTTTACAAACTTTAATTTACCTTTTCATTTTTTCAATTTTAATAAGATGAAAAATCAAAAGCAATATTAAGATTCCTCTATTAATTGAAATTTAAGATGATTTTGCTTAGATGGTAATTTGAGAAGATCATGGAAAATGATTTATAATATATTCTTTCACTGCTAGGACTTATTTAGAAAATGAGATTGAAATGTAAAATATTTTTGTAGTTGTGTATTTCAAAGTGATGATACCAACTAATAATTGCTACATGTGTGCAAAAATGGCAAAAGAATAAGACATTTCTTGTGGTAAGTACTGATTTACACCTATTACCTCATTTGTTTACTTCAGGTACATATTATTTGGAGGATAAATCACTTTTTATATTGCACCTACTCTTGTGATTCCACAGGATTACCAGATCAATCCATTTAACAAAAACAAAGCAAATAAATTTATGAAATTCTCAGATATATCAATTAAATGGACTAACTTGAAACATTGTTTCAGTGAAAATTAATTTAATTGTGGTTAGATTGATTTTTTTTTTTTTGGTCATGTCGGCTTTAGTTTGAATTATGATATTTATCTACCCTGTATCAGTCTTCTGAGTAATTGGTTCCAATATTTAGTGATTTTTAATTCAATTTCCTAATAGCTCTTCTATTTTAACTTTTCATGTAGTATCATGCTAATACTATGTATTTGCTAATACATGCATATACTTTACTCTTGAAAGGATAATGCATATTAATTATTGGAAATTTTTTGTTTGCTTTTGTGGAGGCAACTTTTAAGTTTATAAATGGATTTGATTTTTTTTTTTTCTTTTTGAGTACTAAGGATTGAACACAGAGACTCTCTAACACTGAACTACATCCTTAACCCTTTTTAGTTTATTTGGAGGCAGGATCTTTATAATTTTCTTAGGCTGAATTGGAACTTTTGATCCCCCATGCTTTAGTCTCTCATGTTGCTGGGATTACAAGTATGCATCCATCATTGCACCAATTTAAATGGATTTAAATTTTATTAAATACCTTTGTTATCTTTAATATGCTAGATCAGAAAATACAGAAAATTGGGTCGTTTTCACACATCCTGAGCCCTTTTTATTAGTTACCTGTCAGACTTATTCTCTACTTGACATATCCTTTCAAGATTCCAGCAAAAAAAAAGTATTCAATGAGCTTCAATGTTAGCATGATTTATTTTTAGATTATTTTAAGAAAATTAACTTACAGACAATAACTTATTGTCCTAAAGAGACACATTATCTTTTTTTTTTGTTGTTCCAGTTGATAGTTTATCTTCTCATTCCACCCACTGCATACCAGCAACAAAAATCTAAACATATTCATTCAAAGAATCAAAGCTCAGGCAGTGGGAGAGGGAAAAAGAAAATCAGTGGTTGTGAAACAAGTTACAAGAAGAGAATATTGCTTTTTGCGTTCTTCCTGTAAATCTGTCCTGTAATTACTGCCTGGGCCTTCTCTTGTCATTTTGCAAAGAAAAACATGGCATAATTTCACTTTCCTTGAATAGTGAGTATTTCTTCCAACACTTGATAAATGTATTTTTCCATGATATGGAAAAGTCACTGGGTTTCTGAAAAACAGACTCTACTTTGCTGAGACTTAAATCCTCCTATCAGGAAAATCTTCCAAAGATTAAAATGTAGAAAGATTGACAATGAAAGTCCCTTATTTCCATGGTTAAAACAAATAGAAATAGGAGGAAGGTTGAATATTTTACCATGCAACTGTCTTCTATAATACTAATTTCTTTTTCTGAATTTATTCAGAGTCATATTTGCAATTTATAATGTAGTAGTAGTATAAAAATGAAGCAAGCCTGGGTCTTGCTCTTGAAGAGCTGATATTTGGCTGGTGGTACTTCTCTTGTCCAGGTAATATTTTCTAGTCTTCTTGATTTCTGCCCTTAGGCTGATTGCCACATTCAACTCAGATTCTGTTTTTGGTCTAAGGACTTCCTTCTTAGACATCCTTCCTGTATCACCACCTGGGTATCTGGTCATGGGATTAAACTTCAGACTAGCTTTCTCCTCTGATCACTTGGTATTATCATTTTCCTCCCTGACTGATTCTGAAGTCTTAATCCAGTCCTGATAAAGAGATCTAAACATTTCCTGTTCAGGCCAAAGCCAACAATGAGGGATTTATTTTTCATTAATATTTTAAAACCAATTTAGATAATTACATCTGTAAGTAGATAAAACAGAATCCTCATAGTCATCAGATACTTCAAGAATAGATATAGAATTTGAGTCAGCCTTTAAGTTAATTAATTTATACCTATAATTCTACATGGCTTTTTGACAAAGTTCTCTCCCATTTCTACTTTTCACGATTAGGGTTCCATCAGCTTCCAAGATAGTTCTCAAAGGACCTCAGAGAAGCTGGAAAGCTAATAGGAACGAAGCTCATAATTTCCCATTTCTATGAGTGTGAATCAGTCATTTCCCATGGTCTAATGTGACCCATGCAAACATCTCCCTGAGTAGTTGCCAGTTTTAGTGACCACATAAACTTCATCCTGTCAGCCTTCAAAATATGACCAATGTTTTTACTGATATTTCATTCTCACATAAACTTAAAGCTATAGACCACCTCTATTTCATAAGTCAATGATATAGAAGAATTTGAAGGTCACTTTATCTTATATTTTGTTTCAAAAGAGAATAACAACACCAAACAGAAACTATATATAGTTTAGAGTATATTTGACTCTAAGCATATCCATTTGTTTCCAAGATTTTATTTTCACTACAATACAATGTATTACTCTAGGCAGATTTCTCAATTAGGTGAAGAGGTTTATGTCAATAATATTAAATCACATGAACTAAATTCAGCTTTTACTTGTGCAGTATATTTAGTAGAATGGTCTAAAACCTGAAATTTTTTTCAAAGGTGAAAGAATATATTTTAGAAATTATTCAAAATTTTAATGAGTATGTAGGTTTGAGAAAACATAAGCTAGCCCTTGATAAAATAAGGTAAATTGCAATTTGTGTGTCTTTGTAAGATAATTTACCCAGAAATATATTCATGAATGAGTATGACACTTGAGATTTGTCATGTATGTGGTGACACTAAAAATAATAAAGGTTGAAAGCAGTAAATACATCATTGGAGAATTACCTAATTTTCTTTGTTTCTTTTTTTTTTCTGTCTGAACAGCAAAGTTGTGGTTTTATCACTAGGATTTAATGTTTTTTGTTTCTTAGTGCAGTTAAGAGTTTTGTTAAAGATGTCAATTAAATAAATTTCAGGACATTTGATCTCCATTTTACTTGACCTATAAACTTTGCTAATCTTGAGATTATTTTTTCAAACATTATCACACTTAAAGCTAAAAAGCTAATTAATTTTGCCCAAATGTTAGACAGGAAGCACTGACTACAGTACTTTTCTGAAATCTGTGAAGCAAAAACATGACGCTCTCCAATATGAGATCTTAACCCATGAATGCCTCTGAACTTACCATTCATGGATAATGGCATGTAGAATATGTTTTTACTTTAACAGAATTTGTCCAAGGTGTGTGTTTGGAAGATAGTTTAATTAATGCTTGGGAAAAGAATTAAACCTTTAACCTACCCTCAAGAAACTCCTAGTCATGTGTTGGTTAGAAATATTGTAAAAAAAAAAAAATAATAGAATTAATAATGGTACTCTCTTATCAGAGAAAAATAACTGCTGACATAATAAATATAGCGTTTTAATGACAAACATAATAAATTTTTAAAAAGTTACTGGAGGTTGAACCCAGTAGTACTTTTTACTGAGCTACACCCCCAGCACTTTTATTTAATTTTTAAATTTTGACACAGAGCCTTGCTAAATTGCTGAGGATAGCCTCAAACTTGTGATCCTTCTGCCTCGGCCTCCCAAATCACTGGGATTATAGGCATGCACCACTGTGCCTGGCTAAACAATACAATTTTATCATTCCCTAGTAGTCTATTAGGCAGGTCTCCTGCATATGTAGACCTCTTTATCCTTCTAGTGTCTGTGGGGCAGTACCTTAGATACCTTCCATCTTTCCCTACTTTGGCTGAACCCTGGAAAGGAAAGCGAATGGAGGAATATCTTCTTTCCTTCCCCTTCCTTTCTCCCTCTGCTCCCTTCCCTCCTTTCCCTTCCTTTTCTTTTTAGTCAGGTCTAGAAGAGTATATATTACATCTGCCTTCATTACATTGGGTGAAAACTCAATTCTAGGGCTCTAACTACAAACAAAACTGGGAGACACAATCTACTTGGCTATCCAGGTAAAAGAGACAAATTGTTTAAAATTTAGCAGTCTCTGTCTCTATAAGTCCATCTGTGGAATAAATATCAATGTTTGCCCCCCTTGCAGGGAGCATGTTCATTTTGTTCCTAAGAGAATTTATTCAAAATCCCATCCAATAAACCCATTTAAGGAGTAAGTCCAGTGATGAGTAGTTCTTTTTATCTGATTTCAATATTATGTACAGTATGAACTGACATGTGCTATTTAGAATTAGATGCACTTCCTACACCCAGTATATAATGATAAAACAAGTGCATGACAATTGCAACAAAATTGGCCCAGAAAGGGCAGGAGGGTAGACCCATTTTCTTTTTTTTCAGTGAATCAGTTATTAACATCTGGGTATAAATATTGAAAGGTCTGGGGTTAGAAAAAATCCTGTTGACTCTAGTTTTGCTCTCTGATAAAATCTACTTAAATGATATTTTCCAGGTCTCTTTCTCCTATCCCTGTGAATGTGCTTCTTTGTCTATTATCCTCCAAGGCCATATCTAAAGTGGTTGATGGGCAGGGAGTACATCCTCTTTGGGGAGACATAGGTATGGCAGCTGCTGTGTGTCAGAGGCTCATCAAATACCCTTGGGTTATTTCAGTAGAGGGTTTTAATACTCCACAAACAGTAATAGACTATTTTTAGACCTTGCTTGCCATTTCTTTGGCAATACAATTTCCTCAAAAACTTACGAAGCCTTTTATCTATTTGCTTCCAGACAGTTCCATGTGCCAGTAAATACAAATTTGTACCTAAAATTATTTTCCAGCTTGACTTTTTCCTTTATTATCTCTACTCACCTCCTTTCTGCTTAATGACAGCAACCTTGAGGCTAAATAGTACAAGGATCATGGGTAATATTCTTAATTAGATATTTCCTACTAAAATGAGTTAGTTAGTTTAGTTTAAAAGCTTGGACTTTTGTTGCTAAAGGATCCCTTGCCCTTTTCTTTTATTCTTTCTTTTCTTCTTTATTGGTCTTAACTCTTACTATTTATTGCCCAGGATAGTTAGTTTTTCAAAACTTACAGTACCATTATTGGTAGACTTTTTCCTTTTCGTTTCATCTCTCTCTAAAATTCAGACTCTTTTTTTCTGGTCATCACCATCTTTGTAATGAATTCTTAAAAATTCATTACATTTTTAATAATATAATGAATTCTTTAAAAATTCTTAAAAAGTAACTCTTTTTAAAAAGCCAATAGATAATATTACTCTGACTTTTTCAGGAGACTGTCTTAAAATTATAGATTCCATATATATATGGTCTTCATTTTGTTTCATAGGTGAAATTTTACTAAATATTGTCCCACAGAAAATACTATTGGTCATCAGTCTTTGAGCAAGCTTTTTTTCAATACTTTTAGCTCTTGCTGCCCAACCACTAAATAAATAACACATAATCAATTCTGGTTTTGTTTACATTAATAAGTTACATCATCTTTTTAGGTAGGAACTTCTGCTATTTAATAGTGGATCTCTGTTGTGAACGACTTCAAAATTTCAGTAGTTTAAACCAACACAGTTTATTTCTCATTCATATAAGAACCAAACGTGTTTGTTATTTATTGAGAGGTCCTTATGGAAAGTTTTTTCCACATTAGTGATTCAGGAACCCATTTGCCTTAAAATGTTGTCTCTGTTATGCTCTAAGACCTCAGTATCAATTGCCTCCTGCTTGACAAATAGGGAAAGAGAAAAAGAGGGTGGAAAAATCCTGCTGTTATCTTTAGTGGTCCAGGCTGATAGATGTTCTTCATGGCTCCTACCTATATTTCTCTGATTTGTAAGATAAAAAGAGCTGTCACATATACTCCCAAACTCTTGGTCTGAATAATTGGGAAACTGGACCATTTAATAAAATGAGAAACATGAACTGAAGTTGAGCAAGTTTGGAGAAGGGATTTAAGAATTCAGTTTGCACAAGTACAACATCTTTAAAAGATATTAAAATGGAAATTTTAATTATATAGTTGCATGTTCAAGTCTGGAATAAAAGGGTGATTTCAGTGTTTGTAATATAAACTTAGGAGACACCTGGAAAAGGAAGGTATATAAATCCATAGGACCAGATGAATTCACTCATATTATTTGCAGCTAGAGAAGAGTTAAAGGCCAAAGGCAGAACTCTGGAGCACTCCAATATCTAGAAAGATGTAGGGATAATACCCGCAAACAAATGTAAGAATGAGTTGCCAATAAATTAAAAGCAAGACTGGAATTAAGACTTAAAGTCTTAATTCCCCTTGAGGGAAGTGTTGCTCCCCAAAAGGAGAAATCAATACTCTATATGGTCAGTAAGATGAGGGTCAAGAGTAGACCATTGAATTGGGTTAAATGAAGGTCATTAGTAACCCTAACAAGAAAGTGACTTTGGAACTGTGGGAGAAAAGCTGGATATTGTTTTGTGAGAAAATGTAACAAGGAAAGGAAATGGGTTTCACTGAAAGAAAAGGGGAAGGTGCCACAAGGGATGAGTCACACTTCAGCACATGGTCCTAGTGACCCATCTCCTCCAGCCACACTCTGCTTCCTACAGTTACACTGTCTAAACCAGGATGGGCTGTTCAGATTACAGATCTCACAATCCAATCTTTTATCTCCAAACATTTCTGCATTAACACAGGATCTTTGGGGGGATACCTCATGTTCAAATCATAACACTATGATTAAGAAAGAGAAAGTGAATGGAATCTCTGTACATGCAGAAAGATTAATTTGCATGATAGTATTTAAGTTATGTAGCATCATGAGGGGAGTAAATGTTACCCACTGGTTTACTTGGGGAAGGGGACGGGTTAGCATGCCTTCTCTTGTACATGGGACAGGTGCATTATGTTAGGTGGAAACATTGCCTAGTTATAATATTTATTTGGAAATTAAAAATAGTTTAAGGAGATGATTTTGAGTGTCAAGTTCACAAGGGGTAGATTTATGATTTTGGTGTGAACTTGACTGGATTAAGTAATACCTAGAGAACTGGTAAAGCATTACTTCTGAGTATGTCTTTGAGGGTGTTTATTGGCATGTTGAGTTGGTGGACTGAGTGTGGAGAACTCACCCTTAATGTGGGTGGGCATATCCAGAGGGTAGGGCCTTGAATGCAGCAAAGATGCCAGAGGAAAGGCAATTTCCTCTCTCTCACTCTTGGAGCGGGGACACTCTTTTTCTCCTTCCCTTGAATATCAGAACACCAGGGCCTTTGGAATTCAGCTCTTAGGACAACAGTATGTGTATTTTCAGGCCTTCAGTCTTGGACTGATAATTAATTATATGATCAGCTTCTTTGCCTCTGAGGCTTTTGGATTTCCAGTCATCCTTGGGTCTCCAGCTTGCAAAAATCTATCCTGGGTCTTCTTTGCTTCAATAATTATGATAGCCAATTTTCCTAATAAATCCTCTCTCTTTTCTCTATTCTTCTTATCTATTTAGCTATCATCTGTCTGTCTATTTCTCTCTCCTATTGTCTTTTTTCTCTCTGGGGAACTCTAATACAAGTACTATCAGAACTAATACATGCCATTGATATTTAAAAGTTTTAGACAAACTTCTTTGTGCTTGTTAACCTACCTAATATAAGTTGGACTGATGTTGTTTTCAGGGTATAATAACTTAACTGATAATAACTTAACCGATTTTATGTTTTTGTTTTTTTTTCTTTCATGCTATCAACAAAGTACAAAAATCAGTCTTACGTATATGTCGTTAGGCATGAAAGAAGAAATTTTAAAAGCAATTTCATCAAGATCAGAATATTTGTTTGAAGTTTTTTTCAAAAAGGAGCAAATGATGCTATGGTTTCAAAAAAAATTCACCTCCAGTCCTTAACTAGCAGTTATGTCTGTCAATTTATCCTATAGCTACATTTAAATTATCTTCTGATAGAAGAGATGGATTCTGAATTCATTAATTTTCTACTAATAAATCTTTATTGGACAGAACATGAGTATCAAACTATGCAATCAAATTTTTAAGGTTTTTGGAAGAGCTTTTCACATATTTGCAATATCAAAATCATCACTTCTTGGATAATTTTTTTTATAGGACACAGCATTAATAATCACTATAAATGATGTTCTTTCAAGCTTCTATCTTGAACTTACCCTATTTTAGCTGATGCTTTTGGTGTCCCATTCAGATCTCCTTTATTGGATTCTCTTGATGCTAACAGTGTCTGCTCCAGAAGCTCACCATCGCACCCTGTGAACCATTACACTCCAGAGCAAGTCACTGGATCAAGCTAAGGATCTTCTTGGGCTGAATGCACAACTTTGCTTAGCTTCTCCCCCTCATATATTCTGCTTGGCTCTTGCCCTTGCAGAAAGCATACTCCCAATAAGTAATTAGAGCAAGCTTTGCTTATAGGGAATCTGACCTAAGAATGGGTGAGCAGGGCTGTCATTATAATATATTTAAAAAATTTGCAAGAAGTCAGCAACATTCATTTGCCTTGAAAAAAAGATGCAAAATTAGAGTTTTCTCCCAGAAAAGGTTATTGCATATTGGCAAAATTAAAATTCCACTAGGATATTTCTTCCAGTTGAATTTAAGTTATAAGCATCATAATCTGAAAACATCTTGAAGAGGATTGATCTGATATTTTATTTTCTGAAATCTCTTTTCCTTAGAGACTACTAAGACTCTGCCATGGTCTTTGGCAATGTTAAATACTAGATTATAGGAACTTAATTTTGTCTGAGGAACTTCTTTTGGGAAAGGGATTGGCTTGCTTTTAAATGCAGTGAGAATAGAAACATTCTATATTAATTTTTCATATTTATTTTCTCTAAATGCTCTTTTAAATTTTTATTGACAATGATAATTGTATGTATTTTATGGTACAATTTATGATAATTGTATGTATTGTATGTAAGTATTTTATTGTATGTATTTATATTTTTATACAATATAATGGATGCTTCTATTCATGTATGCATTGTATAATGAGTAGGTCCAGCTAGTTGACATATCCATCACCTCACAAACTTACCATTGTTTTGTGATAAGAACATTAGAAATCAGCCAGGCATGGTGGTGCACACTTGTCATCCCAGCACTTTGGGAGGCTGAGACAGGAGAATTGCAAGTTCAAAGCCAGCCTCAGCAACAGCGAGGCACTAAGCAACTCAGTGAGACCATGTCTCTACATAAAACACAAAATAAGACTGAGGATGTGGCCCAGTGGTCAAGTGCACCTGAGTTCAATTCCTGGTGCAAAAAAAAAAAGAGAGAACATTAAAAATCTACTCTTAACAATTATGAAATATTAAATATATTTTTATTAACTATAGTAAATGTGTTAGGATTTAATCACTGTCATAAAATACCTGAGGTTAATCAACTTACAAGGAGTAAAGTTTTGTTTTGACTCATGATTTCAGAGGTTTCAGTCCATGGTCACTTGGCCCTATTGTCTTTGGGCTTATACCAATCCAGTACCTCATGATAGGAGCATGTAACAGAAGAAGTTGCTCACCTCAGGGCAATCAGGAAGCAGGGAAACACAGGAAGGCACTAGGATCCCAATATCCCCTTCAAGGTCATGCCCCAATTACCTAATTTGCTTCTATTAGACTCCATCTCTTAAAGGTTCACCACCTCCCAATATGTCCACAGGCTGGGGACCAAGCCTTCCATACATTGGCCTTTGGGGAACATTTAAGATCTATACTGTAGCAGTTACCTTACTGTACAACAGTTACCAGAACCTTTTTCTTCTTTCTAACTGAGTCTTTGCAAACTTTGACCAACATTTCCTCTTTGCTGGACTACCCTCTCTACATCCCCTTCGAGCCTCTGGTAACTATCATCTTCCTCTCTACTTTTATGAGTTTGAGTTTTAAGATAATACATATAAGTGTGATAATATGATATTTGTCTTTCTGTGTGTAGCTTATTTGACTTGTCCTAATAACCTCTAGATTTATCCATGTAGTCACAAATGATGTTTATATTATTTTTATGTATTTTAAGTATTCCATTGTGTGTATGTGTATGTGTACATTTTAAAATCAATTAGTCTGTTGATAAATACTTAGGTTGCTTCCAAATCACGGCTACTGTGAACAATGCTGAAATGGATGTGAGAGGCTTATGGTTTGACTGTTATAGGTACCCAATACAACAGTGTTTAGTGACAGGAACTTAGAGAAGTAAGTGGATCATGAGGTCTAGTAGTCCACTGGGGAAGTGTGACTTTCTCTCTCTAGGGGCATCTCTCTCTCTCTTTCTCTCTCTCTCTGCTTCCTGGTCATCAAGAGGTGAGCATCTTTGCTTTACTGCATGCTCCCCACCATGATTATCTACCTCATCACAGGACCAGAGGCAACAGTCAAGTGACCATGAACTGAAACCATAAACCAAAATAAATCTCTCCTCTTTTAAGTTAATTTATCTTAGGTATTTTTATGATAGCACCATAAAGCTGACTAAAACAGAGGCAAAAATTTATTTGAAAAACCTAGGTCGATTCCTTTGAATATATAACTATGCCCCAAAATAGGATTTCTGGGTCATGGGGTAATTCTATTTCGAGTTTTTTGTGGGATTTCCATATTGCTTTCCAAAGTTGCTATTTGAATTTATATTCTCTCCAATAGTGTACATGGGTTACAAATTTTGAAGGTAATGTTCTTACATGGTGTTAGATAAGTATAATATTCCCATGTCAGAGTCTGCCTACTGACATGTCAGCCGATTGGTATAAATCTGGAATTCTAGATTTGGATGGACTACTTACTCAGAAAAAGTCATAAGCTCTAACTAGCTTTTATCAATGTGAAATATTATTTATGTCTCCATTTTTTGAACATTTTGTTTTATTTCCCAATTGAGACAACTTGGGCAGAGAAAAGAAATGGTACTTGCTATGTTGTGAATCCTTTAAAAATTTTTAACAATATAATCCAATTAAAGAAAAAAGAGCACAAAACTATAATTTTAGTAAAATAGGAAGTTCAGATAAAATCCTGTGCTTTTTATGCCTCAGAATTATGTAGCAGTACTAAAGCAGTCAAACTATTCAATATCATGCATACACTTTATTATAAAGAATTGCTTGTCAAAATTATGCAATGCAAAACCATAGAGCCTATGAATATTTTAATTGAATTATTAGCTTCTAAAATGTTAAAATGACTTAGGTTTAAATTTCCACAGTAATAGTAAAGGGGGAAAGTAATATATAATCATATGCTTTAAAAGTATGCAATTGTTGATCATTGAAAATCAAAGTGACGTGTTTTGTCTCCCAAAAATCTATTATTAAATCTATAGCTAAGTAACTGATAGAAATGTTACACAGAATTTTCAGGAGTAAGGGATTAACAACTGCTTTCATTTTAATGCTTGTTTTTGTGTAGGTCCATGTACATAAGCATGTCTTATGTAATATCTCCAGAGCTGGACAAGCTTCGTTCCCTTTATGAGAAACAAATACATAGCTAATACATTTGTGTTCTTATAGTGCTGTGCTGGTGGCCTACAGATGTATGATTACTTGAAAAAATGAGTCAAAATTAATGAGAATTTATGATGCAAACAAGATCAGAAATTGTATCAGGCCAGAAAAAAAACTCTGTGCTGAACCTCACTAGTTAGTTTTGAACCTTGTGCAAAACTAACAAGAAAATGAAAATCGTGAAGAAATGGCTGTAAGTGCATGGAAAATTGATACTCCATAATAGGAAGAGTATATTCCCTGAATGGACAATGTAAGAGCAGGGATTGCTTCATTGATATACAACCCCTTAGTTGAAATCCTTAGTTTTTTGAACAAAGGACCCCTCATTTTATTTAGCATTGAGACTTGCAAATTATGTAGCTAGAGCCTGGTGCATTGGTGCACACTTATAATCCCAGTGATTTTGGAAGCTGAGACTGGAGAATCACAAGTACTAAACCAGTCTTAGCAATTTAATGAGACCCTGACTAACAATAAAAATAAAAAATGGCTGAGGATGTGGCTCAGTGGTATAGTACTCCTGGGTTAACTCCTCCCACTCTCACCAAAAAATATATATACATTGTAGTCAGTCCCATGACTTATTGGTAAATGTTTTGGTGGTCATGCAGGGGATAGTTTCTTACTATGCTAACCTCACTCCTCCATCATCACACCAACCCACACATTTCTTTCCTGGAAAGATCATTTCCCTCCTGGTCAGAACTCAACTTCAGGATGAGATGAATAAGCATCAGTATTAGCTGGAAGCGGTATTGTGCCATCAGGTTGGTGGTATTAGCGAATGGAGCCAACAATGGAATCTGGATGGTCTTTGAGTATTATCATTTCCCCTTTATCATCCCATGACTGTGTAATCTGGGGTCTATTGGGCACCTCTGGAAGCTCTTCACTCTGACATTTGCTCTTTATTTCATGCATAGTTTTATATTTTCTTTTCTTCCTCTTCACTTCTCTGAGTCATGATACTAATTTTCAACAGATGTACGTTTTCCTTCCAGGGGTATATGATGTTTCAGAAGAAAATAGTAAGATTTCTGAGGAGTAAAACCATTGGGAAAAGGACAACAGAATAAAAATGGAGAAAAGACTAATCAAACTAATCAGAATGATTTTAAGAAATGCATAACAAATATTTTCAGAGGTAAAATTAAATTGGGAATATTAGAAATATGAGAAAAGAAACTATTCTAAATGAAAACCCAAAGGGTAATCTGGGAATTAACAATATAATAGTTTAAAAAAGGAAACCAATAGGTTGACCAGAAAGCATATGCACACAGCTGAAGAATCAATTAGTGAACATGGAAAACAAGTTAATATATTCCCCAAGAAGTTATCAAAAAGAGACAAGGGAGGATTAGGTGCAGCTGAGTGGTACAGCACTTGCCTAGCATGCGCAAGGCCCTGGGTTCGATCCCCACTGACACACACACACACTCACACACAGATACTGGGGTGGAAGTTTAAAAAAATGGAGGACAGGAATAAGAGAGTAAATGCTAGGAGATTCCTAAAGGGAGTAGAAAAGTTAATGTGAGTATATATTTGAAAAAACAGTAGGCAAATATTTCAAAGAAATGACAATATGACACATCCAATTTCAAGAATACACAGCAGAAATTTAGTCTAATTTAGGAAAAAAAGATCCATGTCGTTGTGAAATTTAAAACAATAATGACAAACAGAATATTCTAAAATAAATAGGGATAAAAGTAGATCTTTTTCAAGGGAACAGAAATCAGAATGAGGTAATTTAAATGACAGTGTAAAATAAAATTATTTTCATTCATGCATGACTCAGGTCTATCACTGAAAGACATTCTTAAAAACGTATTCTAGGAAGAAAACATATCCTATCAAGCAGAAAAATAATTTTGGGATAAAACTATAAAATATAGAAATCAAGTAAGCCATGTAATAAAATTTATTGCCTACCAAATAACCAATCAATCAATGAGTTGTCATACATTTAATCTATAGTACAAATTTAAGATCCTAAATGAAAGCAGCATGCTGATAAGTTGATTTGAGAGAAAGACAAAAGGAAAGTAAAACCGTCGTAAAGCCGGCGCTCAAAGATAAAAATTTTGATTAGCAACTAATATGAATAGCCTAGGTGATTATCTATATAAGGATAATAGTTTTTGACTATATAAAATAATCTCTGTTAACTATAAATTAGAATACTTGACTTTTACCTATATTTTCTGTCCCTGCTATAGAATTTGGGAAACCAAAATAAATAAATAATTAATCACCTAACCACAAGAACTTATTTAATCATGTATCCCAGTCACCTGGAAGGCTTATTAAAACATAAACCCTAGGGTTTCTGATTTATTAAGCCTGGGGTAAGAACTTTCACTTCTAACAAGTTTTCTAATAATGCTGATACTCATCGACCCATTGGACCAAGAACTATATTTTACAATCTCTGCTTTAAATCACTGGTCATGCCATCAGGGAAAAGCAAATTGCAACTACAATGAAATACTATTTTCACCAAGAAGAATAACTAAGATTAAAAAAGACTGATGTCATCAAATGCTGGTGATGATGAGGAACAACTGGGATACTTCTCCACCATCATTCGAGAGTACAAAATGGTAAACTCCTATGGAAAGGTATTTGGCAGTTTATTATATAGTTAAACAATCATCACCTCTGAGTGAATAAACATTCACCTAGGAGTTCTTTCTGCTCAGAAATTTCAATTATTTTTATTTTATCCAAAAGAAATATGAACATATGTTCCCAAAATGACTTGTTAAAGAATGTCTATATCACCTTTACACATACTAGCCCCAAGTTATAACTATTTGAAGATTCTTCTACAAGAAAATGAATGAATCAATCTCAGCATATGTGTACAATGGAACACTATTTAGTTATGGAAAGAATGAACTCATCCATACAGCCACAAGGATGATTCTTAAAAACATGATGATCAGTAAAAGAAGCCAGACATCATAGTTAGTATACTGTATGGCTGTTATATGGTGTTCAAGAACAAGCAAAATAATTCTGTGATGAAAGAAAGAAGGTGCAAGTTGCCCATCGAGTGTGTTGACTGAATGGAAGCTGCTGCAGCTTCATTAAAATATCTCACAAGCTACAGTCATTGGTCAACTGATCTCCTTAAGAGGATACCAAGGTTGATAATGTGCTTCCCACCATGCCTGTGCCCCATTAGGAAAACCTAAAAGAAAGGTTCTCATGGATAAGAAAGAAAGGATACAATTTCAGGGACTTCACAAGCTGGGTTGCCTAGAAAGCACCAAAGTTTCTCAGTAAGCACCCTGTTTTCAAAAAATTTTGGCTTCTTTCATTTATCTCTTAGATGTGTGCTTCTTTATCATGACTGTAATTGAAAATCATCCCAGAGCTTCAAAAACAAACTATACATCAATCCCCAAGACCCAAACTACCCTAAAGCAGTTAATCAAAATTTATGATAACAAATTATAAGAATTTGTATGTTTTAAATGACCACCCTCTCTAGCCACAAGTAATCCCTCAAAGGCAAGTTTCAGCATCATGGCTTTGAATGTCTATGAAATATCAAATAACTTTTCCTTCTATTCTACATAGATCTTCTATCATTTCAGATATTCTACCTGTTTGGTAATAAGTACCTGCTCCGATTATAGCTGTGGTTGACCTGAGAAATTCTAATCTATTTCCCCATGGCTAATTATTGAGTCATTATACCCATTGATCTTAGCCTATATAGGTTCAGCTCAGCTGAAATCAGTCCCCTGTTCTGTGTTGCTGATGTTTTCCTAGTTTTCCATCTGCTGATTCCACAGTAAGCAAGCTCTTTGAATACAAAGCCCACTAAAATGCCTTCACCATATATTTTATCTGAACCTTTCTCTAATTATATCCACTCTTTGTTGCTTGAACACCAAAATTAATGTGCAAGAAAAGTACCATAGTCATTGTACTGAAAATATGTCTGGGATATTAAAGGCAGAAATAGTTTTGTGCTTCTAACTCATGAGTCCAAATCAGCTTTAAAATCACCTGCCAATGCTCATTAAGCCAAAACCATATTTGAAAGAGTCAGTTGAGTAAAAATGTGGGTTAAAGTGCCAAGTCTGTTCTTTTTCAATGCTGGTTAGAATATTTACATACTATCTGCTTTACTAGGGATTTTATTTTAATATAGCAGCATTAGTTTTAGAGTTTGCCAAACCTTCTTCTTACTTCCTAGTTTTATAAACAGGTACTTAGCATCCTAAACTTCCACTACACACATAATTTGGATATGACCACCATATTAATAAGAATAGATTTCTTTGGCTGTACTTCAACTGAGATGGAGGAATTCCAGATTACCTTGGGAAGGGAGTCACCTGTCACCTGGAAGTGGAAAGGAGCTGACTTGTAAAAGAGGATTTGTTGAAAACATGTAGTTGTGCCAAAGTTTGGTCAGCTTTTTTTTTCTTTTCTTTTTTTTTCCCACTTGGGGCAATGCAGTCATAGACATCTTAATGTAATTATGTGAATTGATAAGTACTCTTAATTCAATGTAAACAGTTGATAAGATTGAGTTAACATTGAGATACAATCTGGTGGATGACTCCCCACCTGCTTAAGAATCAAAAGGCCATAAGGAGTGGAATGCAAAAAGAAGTTTGTTTGGCAAGTCCATGTGTCCTTTCTCCCCTGTCATTGTTGCCTAACATGAATCTGATTTATTCAGGTTTAAATCTGCATTCCCAGCACTGTTTACATTGGGAAAATATAATTTGCATGTCACCATCTGTGAAGAAAGATTATTAAACAATAAAGGATTAAGAGATAAACACCAAAGCCTTGAAGCAATACGATGAGTCCAAAATATAAATGCTGAGAATCCAAAAGATTTGTTGAAGGGCTTCTGAATGGTTTTGAGGTGCTGACTCTATTCCTGGAATAGAAAGAAGCATAAAAACATGCCAAATTGCTTCGTAATTAGATTACCAACTCTAGAAGTTTAGCTTATTTTTCATTAACATGGTTATATTTTAACTATAATTTATGCTATGCTGACTTTATTTCCTCCTTACTTTAATAGTGTAATTATTACCTAATTTGATATGTTTTATATGGAACAGTTTTCATCTTTTATAATGCTTAAAAAATTGTATTTCTAACATTTATCCTTGAGATAAATGGCTAATACTTAAAACTCGAACAGTATACATGAAGGCCACTGATTTTGTTTCTTTTTAAATTTCTCCATGTAATAATTTGCCTGCTTTATTATCAGTTATTATTTTCAGAACTGTCTATAGAATTAAAAAAGGAAGATTGTAGGTATATGTTAGCATATCGTGGATAATCTTACATCATGGTGCTACTTCCAGGACACCTATCTCAGACAAACTTTCCTGATACATTAGTAGGCAGGGTGGAGAGAAGCATCCATGAGGTACCAGCATCTTATCGTACTGATCTCTGAGTAGAATGCTACTGTAGGCTCTAAGCATGGTCTAACTCTGAATTTTATGAGCAAGCTCAGTAAATGTTATTCTCTGTAATATAAATCTATTAAAACTCAACACAAAATCAGCAAGATAAAAACAACTAAACAACTTGATAAATGATATGCTATGTAGAGAAAGTCTCATTTCTCCAAAATGAGTTAAATGTAGCTGATGGGTGTGAACAGGTGACAACACAATGTCAAAACCATATTGAGCTGGGTGTGGTGGCGCACGCCTGTAACCCAGCACTTTGGGAGGCTAAGACAGGAGAATCACGAGTTCAAAGCCAGCCTCAGCAACAGTGAGGCACTAAGCAACTCAGAAACCTTATTTAGAAATCCCGTTTCTAAATAAAACACAAAATAGGGCTGAGGATGTGGCTCAGTGGTTGAGTACCCCTGAGTTCAATCCCTAGTACCAAAAAAAAAAAAAAATATATATATATATATATATATAAGACTAGAGCTAAACTATAATCTAGAAAAAGCAACACATAAAATTATATACATTTGTGGGATACTGTATGATAATTTGCACATGTATGTAAGGACTTTGAAGCTATTCATATATGTTCTTTTTTTAAAAACTTACAATCTGGGGCTGGGGCTGTGGCTTAGTGGTGGAGCGCTTGCCTAGCATGCGTGAGGCACTGGGTTCGATCCTCAGCACCACATATAAATAATAAATGAATAAAATAAAGATCCATGAACAACTAAAATATTAAAAGAAAAAAAAACTTACAATCCTTATGTTTTTTTAGATTCTTTTTTTTAGTTGTTGATGGACCTTTATTAATTTTATTTATTTATATGTGGTACTAAGAATCGAACCCAGTACCTCACACATGCTAGGCAATCTCTCTACCACTGAACTACAACCCCAGCTCCTTATATATGTTCTTTACAGGGTGTGTGCCTGCCTTTGCTAATAACACTTTATAATGTCGAAGCTTCTCTGGAATAGGGCAGGATAATATCAGGCCAATACCCTCACCCTTTTTTTTTTCATATTTGCACAATATTGTCAATTGCACTTATTCTGCTTCTATGGCTACCAATTTACTTTCTGATTTGTAATTTTCTGATTACTAAACAAGAGAAGGTGTCTAGTATTAATGACAGATGTGCTCTTTCTTTTCTCTTCTTCCCACTAATCAGTTCTTTGGTGGTATAGTTTTATTTATACATTGTTTTACTGTGGGTTTGTTTAGCATAAATGGATCATCTATGGATAAGACTACTGTTAAGTTATTAAAAGTATTAAAGTATTAAAAATGAAATAAAAACCAAGTTGTTTTCAGTCCTCAATGTGCATAAATAACTCAATGCCAACTTCCAATCCTTCACCTCCAAATATTTACATGGGTATTATTAGTGATGATATAATATATGTTTGCAGAATGATAATGACATCAAGAAATTGATGAATAATTAGCAAAACATTAAGAGTAGATATCTCCCAGCAGCAAGTACTAAGATAGACTTTTTTTCCAACTGTGGAAAAGAGTCAAGAGAAAGATGAAAAAGAAAATATAAAAGCGTGTAAAGCAGGATTTGGCAAGAGTGGTGATGGAAATAAGCTAGTCATTAAGCATTTCTTAAGGGATCCTTAAGAAATGTATTCCAGATCTAGTTGTTCTACCAACATGGAGGAAAAAATGTGAAAGCCATATCTAATTCCTATCATAAAGGATAATCAGACTAAGAGCAATCAGAGCTTGGAGGCTATAATCAAAGAAGGAAGTGATCGATATGGACTTATTCTAGAAGACTGCAGGTATTTAAAGTTGATTTTATAGAATATTTTAGGCACATGCCCAAGTAGAATAGTTTGATGAACTCCCATGTACTTATTTTTTCACTAGGAGTGGAATTGAGTAATATCTTAAACAGTTTATTGTATAAATTTTTTTAAAAATATGGGTTACATTTTTCAAGTGAAAAAAAATGAGTAAGTTAAATTATGAAAAATGTCAGCTTCCTTGTAGAAAAGAAAAACTGCAAAATCGACCCTTTGTGTTATTCATACTTCCTAACTGGTCTTACAGATTTTCTTCTTACTCCATTGACCTAGGGAAATAAACACAAAGTACTAGTGGAACAACACATTTTGACTCTTAAACTTATATGTTTAAAGAGTTTAAGGAATACAATTTTAATAACAAAGCAATCTTTGTAATTTTTTGTGATTTTTTTTTTTTTTTTGGTACCAGGGATTGAACCCAGAGGGGCTTAACCACTGAGCCACAACCTCGGCCCTTTTTGCTTTAATTTTAGACAGGGTCTTACTACGTTGTGTAGGACCTCCCTGAATTGTTGAGGCTGTCTTTGAATTTACAATCCTTCTGCCTCAGAATCCCAAGCCATTGGGATTATAGGCATGTATCACTGTACCAGGTTTGTGATATATTTTCTTAAATATTGCAGTCAAAGTATTTAAAGTTTAGTGTTAGCTTTGTTTTCTGTACTGGTAATTGTATGCTTAAGATAGAATAGTCCACTTTTGGTTTACAATATTGTAAAAATCCCTAGTCTTAACCATTTTGTGATTGTGATATTTAATAGTACTTTTAGAGGAATTGATATACATAATGTTGATACTTGCGCAGATACTTCTGGGAACATGGACACTGAATGATGGATAGATTTTTTTTTCAAGATGTTACTAGGAATTACATCTAAGTGAATGAGTAAATACGTGGAAAGATAAAACAACAACAGAAGAATATCCTGTGGAGAATAAAAAAATTGGGCTAGATTGCTAACTATTTTGAGGATATAGGAAAAGGATATAAATGCAGAATATAAAGATACAAGTGCAAACACTGAACTGCGTAAGACGCAGCAGTGAAGAATGTGTTTGGCTTAGGGCAGGATACCTGTTCCATCAGTCTGAGCTTGGTTTTTGCATTGAAAACACCAAAGCTAAAGCTGAGTTTATCAACTCCTTGGAAAGACGTTATATGTCAGTGTCATGCCATTTCCCTCAAAGTACAATCATGAACTATCAACTGAACTCAACTGGGAAACAAATTTTAAACAAGCATTTATGCCTATTGAACACTGAAAAAAATTACATTTTCACACAAGTTTCTGGTATAGCCAAGATGTTAACACTTGATATATAATTAAACATAGATCTTTAAGTTTACTGTTACTAGACACAATAGGTTGTATACAGACTATTTAGGGTTCAAGTAGTCTCTTAAAATGTTAAACAACAAGCCACTTATTCAAATGCAGTTCTTCCTGGAAATTTAATATCTAAAACCAGAAAATGTGGAAGTGATCTGATTGGAGTGTCACAGACTGGGAGTGCCAATCAGTCATTATCTCTTCCCTTTTCAGTTATTATAGGGAAACTCCAATATTTCTACTCATTTGTTGCCTATAGTTTTAAATTAATAATAAAATTCAGCAACAGTCTGATATGTTAGTCTGATATGATATGTTAGTCTGATAATCACAGTGCCTGGCCAACCAATCATATTCTAGACACTATTTGAACTTATCAACAGCCAAATAGGTTTCTTGACTAACAGAATCATGAACTTAATATAATTTTAGCCCCAAATCGGCAAGACATTTGATTCAGATAACAAAATATATACTTTTATGTTGACTAAAATACATTGAATAACATAGTTCTAAGTATACTATTTTGCAAACTTCTGTTTGAGTGCCACTCTTCAAATTCTAATATTCTAAGCTTATTCTATAGCAAGTTGAGGGTCACAGCATGCGTTTTTTGAAAACACAATATATATCTTTTTTCGGGAGGCAGTACTAGTGATTGAATTCAGGGACACTCAACCACTGAGCCACATCCCCAGCCCTATTTTGTATTTTACTTCTAGACAGGGTCTCATTGAGTTGTTTAGTGCCTCACTGTTGCTGAGATTGGCTTTGAACCCACAATCCTCCTGCCTCAGCATCCTGAGCAGCTGGGATTATAGGCGTGTGCCACCACACCCGGCACAATATATATCTTGAAGAATGAAGTTAAGTATAATAGATGGCATGGATCTCTTTTTTTAATAATCAAGCAGCTTCCCATTATGGTCAATGGAAGTAAGTTCTCACGGTGGAAGTTTAAATCTATCTATATATATACACATATACACACATTATATGAGTACAAATATATATGCAAATAATATAATGTATTTGATATGTAATATATGTGGAAGTATGTTTATTAATATGTAAGTGAATATCTGGACATTTGTAGCTAATTATACAATTAAATATATTTTATTTGTTTATTTTTCTATAGCTAGACATGAGTGAATGGGAAATTTCTTGGATACTTTCTTTTGTTCTATCTATGGAATTAAAATTATTCTTTCAATGTGATGTTTTGAGATGTCCTAAGGGGCAAATCAATCTGTCATTCAATCAACTGTGGCAATTAAGAGAGCTTCCTCATCCTTAATGTGACCAAGAAAATAATAATTTCACTCATTACATATAAAAAGGGCCTACATTCACTGACCTATTAAGATCCTTTTCTTTTCTTGATGCATGAACTATCTCTTAATAAAAACGCAATGTTTTTTTTGGAAAAGACTACAATAACTTTTTCAAGCCACTGGGGTGTTGTTTTGTATAATGAAGCAATAATTTACAAAATAGTGAACCTAGTCATTAATTTACTAAGGGATATCAAATGACTCAAAAGAATAAACCTAGCTTTCCAAGGAACCTAATAATCCCCAGGATATAGTTTATGTATTAATAGATATTAGCTTTTTGTACAATTTTAGACAGGTCATCATCACATGTTCACGTTTATTCACTTCCATAAAACAACAATGAGAAGAACAATTAAAATCCGTTAATGCAAGGATATTTCAAAGACAAGTTTGTGTTTAAATTTGAAAATTGCTGTACTGTCATTTTCATTATTATGATTATGCAAGTTCATATTAATCTTCTAATTTTACTGTTGAATAAGCTGAGACCCAAAGATGCTAAGTTACTTTTCCAAGTTTATGTAGTGAAAATGAATTGGTAGCAAAACTGGAATTACTTTTATGAAGTCCTCAGTCCATTACTGTGCTCACTGAATCACTTTGTGTTTCTGCTTTTTGTAAGGATTGTTTTACATTAATTAAGAACCCTGACTATAAACATTCATTTACTCATTTTTGACTTTTATAATGAAAAATGTTGTGGAATTGAATGCAAAAAAATAAAAAAGACTTTGCTTTGGCATTATCATTAGCCTTTCAAAATAGCTAAACTGGATGGTTGTCGAACTTGGCAAGGACTGAAGTCTGACAGAGAATAAACTCATGCCAAGTTCCATTTGAAATTAAATGCTCTGCCAAAGTGATAAGCTACTGAAAATTGGGACTTCACATTAATCTGCCATTTCAATATACTTAACCAATGTCTCATAAAAATTCTTATTTTAATGAGTAATGTTGATGTTGCATTAAAGCATAATATGCCATGTTCCTTAGTACTAGACTTCCCGAGGTAAAGGACTCAAACACTAAGTTCCGTCCTTTGAGATGCATTTTAAATTCCATTTGTATGTATTTTTTAATACTCTTTCCCTAGATGTAGCTCTCCCTTCCTATGTATGTTTTGACCTCATTTCCATATATAAATCTTGTTTTATTAATGTCCTTGCATTCCTTTCAATTTTATGTGAAATACTCTAGAAATATCTAGATACTTTACTCAATTCAATAATTCTGTGAAATGGGTGAAATTGTAGCTTATGGTTTCTATATGCTTAAGACAAAGTTTAACAAGAATTGTATATCACTGTTTTCTTCTCTTTATTTCCTTCTTACTAGAGAGTTGATCATATTTTCACCTGGAAATTTTCTTAGAATGAAAAAAGCTAATTAAAGCTAATGTATACAAATATTAAAATGTTAATTAAATATATATATCTATATTTATGTATCTTGATTTATATGTGTCTCTCTTTCTGAGAGAGAGAGAGAGAGAGAGAGAGAGAGAGAGAGATGTGTGTGCATACCAAGAATTTAAACACCATAATATATTAATTTTGGATTTTTCAAAAATTAAAAGGGATAACAGGTGA
Organism: Xerus rutilus; assembly: GCA_028644305.1. Classification (NCBI taxonomy): domain Eukaryota; kingdom Metazoa; phylum Chordata; class Mammalia; order Rodentia; family Sciuridae; genus Xerus; species Xerus rutilus. The sequence goes on from CM053410.1 coordinate 70,287,950, forward strand.
GGATATGATGAAATAATGTTTCTCTAATACCTAGTCTATGATTCACATTAGGTTCTCTAGCTAATGCTGCCAAACACTTAATGACTTAAAGCTGGATGCTCTGCCCTTCTTTCAGCCCTAACTCCAACCTGTGTCCTGAAGCAGATACTTGGAACTTATCATTGATTATCCCTCTCCCTTGACCCAAACACTCCAACCCTGCCAATTCTGCTTCCTAAATGCTTCTTGATTCCTTTTCTTCCTCCTCCATTTCAATTGTCATTCCCTTTTTCTGAATCAGAGCCTCACCTTGATTATTGCCACAGATGTGGTTTTCCTGTCCATCTACAACTTCATGCCAATAGAATTATTCTGGGCTTCCAGATGATCTTTTAAATAGGAAAAGTCTCATTATATCTGTCCCTTCATTGAAGTCTTTCCTTAAAGGATTAGGCCTTTATTGCCTTTATCATATAGTTTCAACACCTAATCCTATTATCATTTTTTTACTGGTGCATTATAGCTACACATAACAGTTTGATTTGTTTTTAAATATTTGTACATGCCTTCAATGTAATGTTGTTGATATCATTCCCCAGTACATTCTTTTACTCCCTTCCTTTCTCTCTCCCCTAATCCTTTCCCTTTACTCTATTTGTCTCCCTTTGATTTTCAAGAGAACCCCCAGCCCCAACACACACACACTAGTTTCTATTTATTTTGCCTCCCTAGCTTCCACCTAAGAGAGAAAAATGCAACCCTTAATTTACTGAATTTGGCTTATTTTGCTTAACATAATGATCTCAAGTTCTATCCATTTTCCCGAAAATGACATAATTTTATTTTTCTCTATGGCTGAATAAAATTGCATTGGTTATATGTATCACATTTTCTTTATCCATTCATCCATATAGATACCTGGACTAATTCCATAATTGGGCTATTGTGAGTTGTGTTGCTCTAAACATGGATATGCATATATCAGTATAATATGATGACTTTAACTTTTTAGGATAAATACTGAGTAATAATATAGCTTGATCATATGGTGGTTCCATTCCTAATATTTTGAGGAACCTCTTTTCTGATTTCCATAGTGTCTGCACCAATTTATAATCCCACCAAGAGCATAAAAGTGTTTCTTTATCAGTACATCTTCGGCAGCATATATTATTGTTTGTATTTTTGATACCATTCCAACTGGAGTAAAATGAAATCTCAGTGCAGTTTTGATATGAATTTCCCTAATTGCTAAAGATGTTGAACACTTTTTTTGACATTCGTATTTCTTCTTTTGAGAAGTATCTGTTCATTTCATTTGTCCATTTTTTAATTGGGTTATTTGTTTTTATGATGTTAAGTTTTTTGTGTTCTTTATATATTGATTTTAATCCTCTGTCAGAATAGTAGCTAGCAAATGCATTTTCCCATTCTGTAGGTTCTTTCTTCACATTTGAATTTTCTTTGCTGTGCAGAGGATTTCTAATTTGATGACACCCTTTTATTAATTCTTGGTATTATTTCCTGAGTTTTAGGAGTCCTATTGAGGAAGTCGATGCTTCTGCCTATCTGATGGAGTGCTGGTCCTATGTTTTCTTTTAGGAGTTGCAAAGTTTCTAGTCTAATTCCTGGGTTTTTGATCCATTTTGTTAAGTCTATTATTCAATATTTTCCACTATTTGGTAGTTGCTTTCACAAAGATTAGTGTTCTAACATTCCTGAGTTGTAAAGTTTACAGGGTAGATCCTTGTAACTCTTGTAGACCCCTGCACTATGCTACATGAAATTCCAAACTGTAGTTATATTCTAGTTGTATAAAATGATCTCCTCTTGCTCTCTGGATAATTCATGCACATCTTTCAAGACTGAATATTTATACTGCAGATTATCTTCATCTATGTTCTTCCCCAGCTTTGGTAAGCTTTGTATCATGTGAGTTTTCACATCACTGCATTAGATGTGCTGTGAAGGAGTGGCAGCAATTTATTCAACTTTGTAAAATTTTCCCACAGTGCTTCTTATACAGTAGGCACCAGTATAAATTCACTGAATGAATGAACATACCATTTTTCCTTTGTATGCTCCCTTATGTTCCCTTGTCTCTCTTTACCAGGTTCATAAGTCAAAGTTCATACTTTTCTTTTAATATGTGTGATTATTTGTGAAATAATATTAGGAAAAGAGCTCTATAGGTAAGCTCTTATCTTGTTCTGTATTTTGTTGGTAGAACAAAGTACCTGAAGCTTCATACTATATAAAATAATGAAGTTTATTTAGGTCACAGTTCTGGAGATTCAAGAGCACAGTACCTGTATCCTGGTGAGGGCCCTTTTCCTTCTGTCACAACATGGCAAAGAAAAAGAAAGGGAAATAATTTTATGCATAAGGGGCAAGATGAAGCAAAGAAGAGAACAAGCTGAGGAACCCAAACTCACTTAACAACCCTTTCTCATGGGAAGTGACCACTTCAGCATTAATCCCTTCTGAGGCAGTGCCTCCATGACTTTAACTACCTTCCACTATCGCCCACCTCTTAGAGGTTCCACCATCTTTCATTGTCACCACACTAGGGACCAAATATCCAGCATATAACCTGTGGGAGAAGCACTCAAACCATATACAAACCATAGCAATCATATTGCAAGAACTTCCATGTTAGTTCAACCAAAACATTGCTTTGGAAGGTTAAGTAGCTTACATAATCCAACACGATGAATCCATTTTGGATTCCAGTCTATCAGATTATGAAGGCTTTGCTTCTAAGAGATACATGATAGTTATTCCACCCTGAAATCTCCCAATATCATCTTTCTATAAGTAGGTCTATGGTGTCAACAGAATTTAGCTAGAAAAATAGCTAGAAAGCTATGAACCATAAACCTTTACAATAATAGAGATAACTCCTTTTTCATATATATTGTTTTTAAAAGACATGAGAGAAGGGATAGTGCTTAAAACCAAGTCACTCATTTGACTGATTTTTGTTTGTTGATTAGTTTTCTTTGCTTTTCATTCATTTTGTAGATATAGTCTTTATTATTTACAATTCTTTGTCTCCCTCCCATACTTCTTTAAAAAGTAAGCTATTAAAACTGAAAGACGAAAGAAGCTGTTAAAAACATTAAGTTGGAATCAGTTGCAGTTTTAGCCTTCTATTTTTATCTTTTTCGAATTTCAACAGTCCTTCCTTCCTCTATTGATGCTCTGAAAGATTGCTTTCTAAGCTAGCTATATCACCACAGTGTATAATAAAAAATGTTCAAAGTGCTTTTATGACAACAGAATCTTTTTCGTTCCTTTCTGACATTCGCAGCTGAAATTGTTATGAAGTAGCATTGGGAGAAAATGTAAAGATGACAAAGGTGATAAATACTTACTTGGGGAATGGGGGAGATACATAGCCAATTTTGTTTATTTATATTGACTGAGGCAGGCCTCAAGGCTAAACTGACTAGAAGAGCAACATGGTCCCTGGGATGGATTGGAGGCAGTGGACTTCCTTTCCATTTGAAAATTTGCAAGTAGAGCTCAGAAAGTTTCCTTTCTAGCCTTCTGATAGTTTGTTGTGATATTTGCATGTAGAGATTATTCATGTAATTCAAATATGAATTTTCAATATTAATTTTCTGCTGTAAACTCTGGGTAGAGTTGCCAGGCAGATCAAATAAAAATACAAGACACTCAGTTAAATTTAAATTTCAGATATACTTTTATTTTAGTATAAGTATGCCTCTGCAGTTTTCTGTCCTATGGGATACTTTTACTAAAAGGGTCTTGCTTATCTGAAATTTAAATCTATCCAGATATTCTGTATTTCATCTGGTGGCCTTAGTCCAATAGCTCTTTCAGTTTGTTTATGTAGAATTGCATCATCAGTCTCTATATGAATGCACAAAATATAAGAGAATGGGTAATATAGAGGAGACTTAATATTTATTTAAATTTTAAGAAATAAATTTGGGGTCCCTAAATAAAGTTGTGAGAGATAGCATGTAACCAGTAAGTTTTATTTATTTATAAACTGAAAAATTAGTAGAATTTGCATATTCTACGGTTCCCTATGAACTATATGTTTCAGTTTCCTGACTGTAACATAAAATAAATCACTTGATGTACCAGCTGTATGAAATTCTGCATACCTAGAGAACAGACCCTACCAAGATTTTAGTTTACAAAGACTACTTCTAACTTGATATTCTAGGGCTAGATACCCAGGAAGGGGATGAAAAGATCTGAATTGAATTTATTAAGATTTTTGCCTCTCTAATCATAAAAAGGATTTTGTGTTACTTTGGGAGTTTGTGTCAACAACCCAATTTTTATGTGATATTTGTATAACTCAGGACTAGTTCTACCACTTTTGCAGTTTTAAGCAATATTAAGATTATAGTTTTTACCTGTTGTTCATCCAATAATGTATAATTCAACATAAAACAATACTTAACTATTAAGTAACAACAAGGACACCCTAAACTTTTATTTTGCCACATTTTTGGAAATATGAAATTATTTCAAATTTATATAAAATAATTAAGCTTAGTCCCTTGACTGTGCTGGTATCCTAAGCATAAACTTTGCATCATACATCCTAGAATTGGTGATATACTCTGAAGTAATCAATGAACTACTTTTTTAGTAGCCCACAAATATAAATTAGAATGACTTAGGACAAAAAATAAATATCATCCATTTTTAATAAATTAGCATTAAATGTTTGTGGTAACTTTGGATTGTGTCTGCTAAACTAAAGAGAAATTACATTTCTCAGATTTCCCTTCTTTTTAGGCATTGTCCCTAAGACATTTTGTGTGAGATCGAAAGGCAGAGATTAACCTTAGAGGAGTAGTGTAAGTCAACAGGCGCTGTGGAAGTTCATATGTTGCTGGTCTGTGAGTTCATTTTGGTTGAGCAGGGACTCAGTTCCTTCAGCTCCAGTCACATCTCCTGCATCTTCCTCAGGTTTTGTCCAAGAGCAGTGCAACTCCATTGTAAAGGGTGACACCTGGTATAGCCATCATGACATCATCATTGTAAATGGTGACAGACAGATGCAGATTTCACTATGTCCTTGTGGGTTTCCACACCCACTTCTTCATGGACTCTCATTTTTCTTTACAGACTCTGGCTTCTCCACTTTATGTCCCAATTAAGCTCAGTTAGAGCCAGAACAATAGACAATCCTGAAACTATTTTACCTTGGACTTGTTAAAAAAAAAAAGTATGATTTGAGAATAATATAGGGCTCATGTAGAATAAATTGCATAATATTTACTTAACAGTGTAAGTAGCTTTACCAGACTATAAATAATTTGTGGACAATCTAACAAATAATAAATAGACATCTTCCAAATAATGATTTTTCCAAGAAGACACCAGGAGGAGATTTTCTTCTCCCAACCCCTCCTGCCCTCACTCATTCTGGAATAGCAATGAAGAAAAAAATCTGCCCTTCACCTTTTAACAGATGCTGTCTGGTCAGGGTATTGTCCTAACCTGATTCTTGCCCTTGGTTGGTAAGTGTCCCTGACATATGCAAACACCTACAAACTGCTGAGTTGTTTACTGACTTTACTTGGATATATTTAAATCGGATTTCAGTTGCTCTACCAGCAGGAGACATTTCCCTCTTAAAAAAAAAAAAAAAAAACTACTTCAGTTTATAACAACAGATTATTCATTGCTATTTGAATATTTCTCATCTTTTTATATCATAGAAGTTTAATGTATGTGAAATATGAACTTCCTAATATTTTTTCAGAATCTATTTTCCATACTTACATTCTTCCATTCCTGTCAAGGTCTTTTTTTGGGAAGATTGTATCAAAGCAACAGTAAACAATTAGAAAGGAGTTCTTTTATTAGATTTCCTTTCAGTGTGAAACAAGAAATTAGATGCTTTCATAAATACCAGCAAGAACAAATAAAACAAAAAACCACATGTTCTTGTTCCTCCATGATACTTTAGAAATGACTAAGATTTTTGAATTTGGACAAAACAATAAATTTGAGAACTCCAAATTAGCTCATATTAAGTTTCTGCTACTTCTGTTAGAAAGAGGTCAGATAATTGAAAGAATATTTCTTAAATGTGTGAAAGTGTGAATAGTTATCATACCATTAATATCCAGTTATCTTTGTTCATGCTGTTCATCCCATCTGGACATAATTTCATCTGTATTCTTGACTACCTGTGCTTCCAAGAGACTGATCTTTCAGTATGCACATTTAACTTCACCTCTTGCTGCTACATTGTCTCTGCACTTCATTGTCCAAATTGGAGTGACAAATTGTTTGAAATCCAATAGCATTTTTTGCACTTTAATTTTAGCATCTTAAAATTTATATTTAGAATCAGATGTTGGAGTTTTTAAACAATTATTTGAAGATGAATTTACTGAAACCTACTTGATGTCAAGGACTTTTGCTTTGAATATTCATTTCAACTAGTTTAGTTTGCAAGAATAACTTTTTTTTTTCAGAAAAAGAAAAAAAATATGAAGTACTAGAACTGAGAACTGGTCAACAAAGGCATAAGATGCAAGACAGGAAGATCATCACTCCCTACAGCAGGGGAAAATAACTTATATGTGAAGCTAGGCAGTAACCCAAGAACAATCTGGATGCTCCTGGGCTTTCTCAGAAACTATTAACATGTCAAACATTGGTTAAGAGACAGTATAGGCCTCAGTGCCTGAGATGAAATAGTTGGCTGACTAACCATTTTATTTATCCTATAGACTGGAATTGATGCCAGGGACACCTGGTGGGCAAGCTGGCAGTTACAACCAAGATGGCTATGCTCATGTCAAGGTGGATCTTTACAAATATCTTCATCTACCACTAAAAACAGGGTTAGAAGAAACTTAAGAAGAAAGGGTTAGGAAAGAATTTGCAATTTTTAAATGCCAAATATTTGCCTCCTTTTATTAACGATGTACACTAAGCAATGGTTCCCCCACTGTGTCTAAAGTTCTTTGTGGAAAGAAATATTATTTTGTGGAAATAACAAAAATTACCACTCGCCGCATCCTCTGGTAATCACCATTCTATGTTCAAATTTCATGAGGTTGAATTTTTGATTCCACATATGAATGAGATCATGAGATACTTGTCAATATGTTCCTGAGTGATTTCATTTAACACAATAATCTTCAGTTCCATTCATGTTGTCATCACAAATAACAGGATTTTATTATTTATTATTGATGAATAGCATTCCATTGTGCATATTACTGTATTTTTTTATCCTTTCATCCATTGATGAACATTTTGTTTGTATTTATTTCTTGGCTATTGTGAATAGTGTGCTACCGAACGTGGAAGTGCAGATGTTTCCTGAAAATATTGATTTGGTTTCCTTTGGAGGAGTGAGATTACTGGATCATATTACAGTTGTATTTTGAACTTTTAGAAGAACTCTCACACTGCTTCTATAATGGCTGTACTAATCTATATTCTCATGAATGGTGTACAAGTGTTCCCTTGCCTCACTTAGTCACGAACACTTATTAGCTTCAGTTATCTTTTCCTATTTTTTTTTAATAACAACTGTTTGTATTGGTATTGGGATGAGAAGATGTGGTGGATTTTGTTTGCATTTCCTTAATGATTAGTAAGGTTGAGAATTTCTTCATACCCATTGAGCATTTGTATGTCTTCTTTTGAGAAAGGTCTATTTAGATCTATTGTCCATTTTTTAATCAGGTAATTTATTTATTTAATTGGCTACTGAGTTTTTTGAGTTCTTCATGTACTTTTGATATCAAATCCTTGTCTAATGTAGAGTTTGCAAGTCTTTTTTTGTAGATTGTCTCTTCTCTCTGATGTCTGTTTCCATTGTTATATAGAAGCTTCAGAAGCTTTTTAGTTTGATCTAACTAGGTTTGTTTATGTTTGCTTTCATTTCCTGTGCTTTGGGATCTTATCTAAAAACTTTTGCTCATTTCAATGTCTTGAAGAAATTTCCTGTGTTTTCTTTGCATAGTTTTATCATTTCAGGTTTCACATTTAACCTTTAATACAATTTTAGTTGATTTTTGTAAATCTTAAGAGACAGAGGTCTAGTTTCATTATTCTGTATTTTGATGAACAATTTTCTTAGCATCAGTTATTGAAAAAACTCTCCTTTGTCTAATGTGTTTTTAGCAAGTCTGTCAAAATAAGGCAGCAATAAATGGTTGGATTTACTTCTAGGATCTTTATTCTGTTCCATTGTTCTATGTATCTGTTTTTATGACCAAACCAGGCAATTTTGATGATTATGGTTTTATAGTATATTTTGAAGTCAGGTATATTTTATAGTCAGGTAGTGTAATGTCTCTTACTTTGTTCTTTTTTTTTTTTAAATTTCTTTTTTTCTTTCTTTCTTTTTTTCCCCCCCCCAGCACCAGGGATCAAAACAGGAGCTACATCCCAAGCCTTTTTATTCTTCATTTTAGACAGTGTCTGGCTAAATTGCTCAGGGCATCACTAAGTTGCTGATGGTGTCCTCAAACTTGGGATTCTCCTGAATTAGCCTCCAGAGCTGCTGTGGGATTACAGGTATGCACCCCTGGTTTACGTGATTGAGATAGTCTTGGCTATCTGGGGTTGTTTCTTATGACTCCATACAAATTGTAGGAATGTTGTTTCTAGTTTTGTGAAGAATGTCACTGACATTTTCAAAGGGACTGAATTGAATCTATAGATTGCTTTGAGTAGTGTGGACATTTTAACACATTAATTCTTTGAATCTATTACATAACATGTATTTCCATTTTTTAAGTGTTTTCTTCAATTTCCTTTATCTACATCTTATAGTTTTCATTGTAGAAAAACTTGATCTGCTTCCTTATATTTATTCCTAGTGTTTTGTTTTTGTTTTGTAGCTATTATAAATGGGATTATATCATATTTTAAAATTTCAATTTCAGATAATTCTCTGTTGACAAATAGCAATGCTATTGATTCTTATGATTTTTTTATATCCTTTAACTTTGCTAAATTTATTAGTTTTAATAGTTTTCCTTTTTTTTGGTAGATTCTTTAGTTTTCTCTACATATAAGATCATGGCATCTATGAACAGTAGCAATTTGTCTTCCTTTTTTTTTAATTTGGCTGATCTTTATTCCTTTTTCTTCCTTGTTTGCTCTGGCTAAGTTTTTCAATACTATATTGCATAAAAGGTGTGAAAGTGAGTATCCAGATTGGAAATTTGGATGAAGGAGATAAAAATTTAACATGGATTGCATGGGAAAATTTCTAGCATGAAGACTGGGAAATCCCATCCATAATAGAAGATTCATACTGCAAAAATCAAGTTATTAATTACTATCAGGTAAAAGTAGAGATTGAAGGGTATGAAGTAGCATAGAAACCTAAAATTTACTATAATTCTATAAATTTGACTTATTTATCTCTCTTGATTCATATAAAATTCTGTGTTTATAAAAAATTAAAATGTAAAAATAAGCAATACATATAATTAAGACACTTAAGGAATGTATACCATGTGGCAGGCATGTATTGAATGCTTTACAAATATTGTCATTGGTACTTTCACACAATATGGGTTATGCATTCTCACTTTAGAAATGAGGAAGCTGAGTATGCTGAGATGATGAATTTGCCTAAGTTCCCACAGGTAATAGGTAGTATACCAACATTGCTAACCGAAGTTTATGTGAGTTCAAAACACATCCTCTAATGTCATGTTGCTATATAAAAACCAGTTCTTCTCACATTAATATTTTATTTAATTAAAAGTATATTTATTGTTCTTAAATTTTAAAAAAGGATATTTTAAGTGCTATCTTCATGAATGTATTGAGTTATAATCTGGGCATATGAATATAGATATAATAATTGTCTTCAAATATCCAATTCTCAGGAAATCAGGTTGTTCTTACTAAAACCATGATTCTCCAAATTCCTTTGTAGTTATACTTGATGTTTTAAATCCCCTTATTCTAAAAAGAAAGAAAAAGTTGTTATATAAAAATATGGAGGAAAAACTACAATAAATTTAATAGTTATCTATATAAAATTCAAATTGTATGTAAAATCACAGAATCCCTTCTGTGATATGAGAATTAGACAAAAATATGTTCAAAATGTAAAATAAATTTGCTGTAGGTATTTTTAATGCCAAGAGATAAAAAAAAAACATAATCCCACTACTACATCATGTACTTTTTTGGAATCTCCCTACTACCACATAAATTATTTTGGAAAAAAAAAACAGGAAAATGTAGTGGGTTATTAGGATTTGATCATTTTTAAAAGTATACATGGAGGTTAAAATTAACTATTGACTTTATACTGTATTGTTAAAAAATAAATTTATGGAGATCTTCTTATACATTTATCTTTCAGATATTTTTCGTGTGATTATATTCCTGCAGTCCAAAAATAACATTATATTCATTATTTTAATTTTTTTTTTACAATACTAGAAATTGAACCCAGGGGTGAGCTATAACTGAACCACATCAACAGCTCTTTCTATTTTTTATTTTGTGTAAGGATCTTGCTGAATTGCCTAGGTGGCTTTGAAATTGCTATTCTTCTGCCTCAATCTTTTGATGAACAGCTGAGATTACAGATGTTCACCACTGTACCTGGCCTAAATTGACAGATTTAACCAATCTCTCTCAGAATTTATCTGTGACCTATTTTTTATGAAAAGTAAACACTTGCCAGCCACAGTGACTCACCTATGATCACAGTGGCTCAGGAAGCTGAGGCAGGAGGATTGCAAGTTCAAAGCCACCCTAGGCAATTCAGAAAGTCCCTAAGCAATTTAGGGAGACTCTGTCTCTAAATTAAAAAATAAAAGTGCTAGGGATGTTTCTCAGTGGCTAAAGAGCCCCTGGGTTCAATTCCTCCTACATACACACAAAACAAACAAAACCCTCAAAATACAAATAAACAAACAAATAAATAAGTTTTTTTGCTAAAATATATTCAAATAAAAATATTTACACTTTGTTTTTTCTCTAAAATAGTTATGGTGAAAACAATGTTAACTAGCAGCACTTCTAATTGAGTTTTCAAAATTAGGATTTAAACCTAATATTTTAATCAGTTGAATCCATTTGAAGTTGCTGAGTATTGAAAAAATTGATGCAGTGAAAGAAATATCAAAATATAACGGAAAAACTAAATAGAGAAATAATCCCAGGAGGGGATAATAGATGGACTTGCTTAACCTGAGTTTCTATTCAATATTAGCTAATCCTTTGAAATTTTTTGTAATGAAAGCAGTCAAAGTATTAAGAGAGCACAATGTTGCCAGTCTGTTAAGATTCCTCTACAATTAGCAGAATTCATTGTCATTTTGTCAGAGCTGAGATAATCCCTCACATAACTGCTTAAACCAGTGTCAAAATGTCAACAGAGGCAAGGAATTCTTCTGGTAATCAAAATCCTATATAAATGTTAAACAGGGGCATTAAGCTCACTGAGACCATGCTTCCAGCTGATTCCAGAGAGTATTTGGCCTGGAAAAAACCTGTAAATTATAAAAGTTTGTTTCAGTGCTTCCTTGATTTTAGCACAAACTGCTGGTGGTAGTGGATAGACCCCAGCTACCTATCAGCCAGGAACACTGAGGTGACCCAGAGCAAGACCAGAGAGGAAAGGCCGTTGTGTTTGAAGAGTTCTTATCTGCTGTTCCTTTCATATTTTAGCATTAGTTCCTTATCAGATCTATACTTTTCAAATATTTTCACCGAAAATATGGGTTGCCTTTTCATTTTGTTGATTTTTTCCTTTATTGTACAGAAGCTTTTAAGTTTGACGTCGTCCCACTTGATTTGTTTTTTATTTTGTTGCCTATGCTTTTGAGTTCATATCCAAAAAATCATTGCATGGAGGACATTATGCTAAGTGAAATAAGCCAGACACAGAAAGATGTATCCTCTATGATCTTACTTGTGTGAGGACTCTAAAAAATTCTTATTTATGGAAGCAGAGAAAGGCCGTCTCCAGGAGCTTGGGCTTGGAGATGGAGTGAGGGAGACTGGGCATTTGGTAGAGGATGCAAACTTTCAGTTATAAAATGTATAAGTTTTGGAGAATCAATGTACAGCATGATAATTATAGTTAATAATACTGTGTTGTACTTTAAACTTAAAATTTGCTGAATACAGCTTTTTGTGTTCCCAACACACACACACACACAAAGGTAACTAGTTGTATTAAATTGATTAATAAAACTAATCATTTCACAGTATATATGTGTATCAAATCATCACATTTCACACCAGAAAATGCATACAATTTTAATTTGTTAATTATACCTCAATAAAGTTGGCAGGAAAAAAAATTTCTTGCCTAGGGGCTAGAAAATACTACTAGGATTGGCTAGAACATTTTAGATAAACCATTTGATCTTTCTTTATCTTGGCTTCTTTACAGTTAAAATGATGAGAACAGTGACCTTAAGTTACACAGCATTTAGGAGGAATGCTAATAAATTCACAGTGGAGCCCTCAAAACCATAGAGTCCTTAAATCACACACAGAGATGGTGTGTTACTTCTCATATAATAGTGTTTTTCTCATAATGTTTTGAAGCCATAATAAAAAGAAATTATTGGGAAAATGACTGTTTTCTTTAGGATGCTTTGATCTATAAGAAAATAAAAGGCCCAAATGGCTTAAAGAATGAGGTTTTATTATCTCACAGAGCTATCTGTGGAGAGTGGCAGGAGAGTGTGCTAATTCAGGACTCAGTGATGTCATCAAAGACCGGGCTCCATTCATCCTTTTTGTCATATTCAGAATATTCTTCTGGTCACAAAATAGAGAGTGTTGTTTTATTCATTGAGCAGATACAACAAAATAAAGCAAAAAAGAATATCATCATTTGTTCCCCTTATTTTTATCTCTTCGTAAATATTAAGGAATATTTCTCAGAGATTCGCTTTCCCTCAGTTCTTTTATATCTCTTTGGCCTATTCTGTGTCAGTGTCTGACAAAAGGAAAGGGAGGAATGATTGGATTAGTTTATTTAGGACTCATCTGAGTCAAGTAGAAGTGGAGAGGTGAAACCTGGAAGAGTTCAGGTCAGCTTCCACGAGAGGAAATGGCCATGCGGACACCAACAATATCTGCTGCAATTTCTTTGGTTTTATATCCTAGGTGGTTGGTTTAGATCCAATAAATAAAAAAGCAATGCTTTTTTCATTAATAAAATTTTATATTTTTTCCAGTAACGACTTTTCAGGCTGCTATGATCTGGTAACATACAAACAACAGAAAGATAAGAATTTTGTTGCCTATAGATTTATTCTATTCCTCAGAAACTTATTATTCCAGGCTCCTGCACACGCTTCTGAAGTACCCATTTGTTTGTCTACCACAGGTGATGAATAGTTTTATGGGAATTCTCCATTCTCAGCTCTCTATACCATGTGGGGCTGCCATATTTGGTGGCTGTACAAATATAACACTCTGAATTATCTCCCTTTCTAAAATCGTAAGTTTTGCTATCATTCTAAGTAATTGAATGCATACATATAGATTCGTCTCATATCTTGACCTTTAAGTCCATGACCTTTACTCAATGATATGCATCTGAAGTCTAATATAGCCATTTATTGCTACCATTGAAAATGCTAGAAACTAGGATATTCTTCTTTTGTTGTTAAATTCAGGTGCTGTCTTCTCTGATCATAACTCCCGATTTCTTTGTTCTCTCGCTTTACTGGTACTTCTGTACAGTTCTTCAACTTTATCCAAACTGTTATTTCCTTGATTTTTTAATTTTTTCACTCTAAATATATCAGTCTTCTTGCTTTCACGTCCTTCCTCAGGCATTTTTGCCTCTATTTTCTATCACATTATCCACTTCTCAATATTTTGTAACTGCATTTTTTGGTAAATTCTTCAAATATGTTCTGCCTGGCATAACTGCATAACCACAGAACCAAATGACACCAGATCTTCTTTTTCCTCTCCTGACACCATGCTGAATACACCCACACATATTGTAAATGTTTCTACAACTTCTTGGTCTTGAATCATAACTAGGCTTTTGGTGCTGTTGAAAAATTCTCTATTGCCCTCCTTGAAATACCCAGTATCAGTTTCTTTCAAAAATATGGACATCTGTTCTTCTAATGCCTATCTTTTCCTTAGTCTGCCTTTTCTATAATGAGCAGTCTACGCTCTTATGTGAGATTTCACTATCTCAAATCTCCTTGAGTAGAAGTACAGTTGTGTCTCACAGTTGCCATCAGCCATCAAAAAATTCCCATCTGATTTTTGGTCAAGGGCAAAGATTTTTCTTAATTACGCATTTCCACATAAAATGAGATCCTGTCCTGAAGGGGGTTAAATTGTCTAGGACTGTTGGTCAGAGAATGGTCCGCAGGTGGTAAATTAGTATGCTGCATATTTGGTACCAGCCAAAAGGTGGTGAGTTCTTTATACTTCTTTACCAAGCCTTGAAGGCAAAAGAAATAAAATAAAATTAAAAAAAAGAAGAAGATGATGATGATTATTTGTTTTTGTTTTTGTGTTCCCTCACTCTCACTGTACCAGGTTCATCCATAGCATCCCTTAGAACTCAAGTTCCCTTTCCTTCTCTTCTGCTTAATCTTTATGAGCAGAAAACCCAGCAGTGTAAGTATGCATCTAGAGCTTTCTAGCCTGCAGTGTTTTCAGTGTTTATTTTTGCTGCAGGCTGGAAGAAGGAGAAGTAGCCACTGAGATACTAATGAGAGAAGAAAGGAAAAAAGAAATAACAGACAAGAAACTTATGCTGTAACTCTGCCATATGTGTGCAATGTAAAATACCAAATTCTCTCAAAAATGCTCTTTACTATATGCTGATGCTCTAAACACTGGCTTAATGTATAGCCTCTTACTCCTCAGAAATCACCCCAATAATTATACTACCTCCTCTGCACATGTCATTTCTATCACCACTGTCTCCTTTGCATTGGCCTGTGTAAATAGAAACAAAAATTTACTTTTATATTTGTGAACAATAGTAACATAGGATTACATAACAACAAACCTCCTCTGGCATGGATATGAGCTTTAGCTACAATACTATGTGTCTTTTCAACTTAAATGTTCGAATATTTTGGTAGAATAATCTACATTGATTAGTTCTACTTTTAGCTCTAGAATAACCCCCGAAGCCTGGTTTATGCCTTCAGTATTTCACTTAATTTGCTCCAATCAAAATGATCAATCACATTTGTTGCTGTATCTAATAATATACTGATGACCAGCCTTTGTTTTTCAGAATTAGGAAAATCTTATTAAAACTTCTTTTTGCCTCTCAGGATTTCATGTTCTCCTTGATTTTCTCTAGTATATATGGATACCATGGGTTCATCCAACTCTGCTCATTCCTTTAAAAATATATCTTTTTTAGAGTCTTGCTCTTGATCCTCTTCCTCTTTTACTTTTTTCATGGTGTGCAATCCTTGAATTTCACCCTTAGTAAAACCATGTCCAGCTGAATATTAAGCATTTCCTGTAGGTCATGGATATTCACCTGGCCATGCAGCTTACTTTGTGGAAGGCCTAGACATGGTTGGGAATAGTATAGGCTAAGCAGAATCAAACTTTGTATGTTAACTTTTGCTATTTTCCACAGTTTTCTACTGTAATTTCTAAACTACTGTAAGTCTTAATAGTAAGATTCACTGGTGTCTCTCCTCATCATCAAGAGCAGAGGTCATGGGGATCATGCCTGTCATTTTGAACAATAGTATTGAATTTATTGCAAATTCAGTTTACAACAAAACTTGTATTGAGGCATCAAATTAGAAGTGCTGATGTGTATGAAATATCAAAAATAAAATAAATAGAATATTTGCAATTTTTTGTATGATACTTTCAAAACAGTGATAAAAAATCTGAATTAGTCTGATTGTGTTTTGTTTTCTAAAATGGAGCATTTTGAGGAAGGAGAGAATTAACTGGAAAAACAAGTTGCCCTGATTTTCACAAGATAAGGTGAATTGTTATCTATACTTCTCTTGATTCCAGTGAATTAATCTGATTTTTTTCTCTAAAATAAACAAATTGGACTGAGCTGACTATTTCTGATGTGGTCCAGACAAGGACTGATACCTGAATCAGATAGTGATTCCTCAGCAGGTGTAGGTAGGGGGAGGCATCTTCTTCCTTAGGTAAATTCCATGCTTAAATAATGCTAAATTAATTCATTCAAAGGCATCTTAATAGGTTTATCTACCTGAACTTGCATTTAAGAAAGGTTTTAAAAGAAAATTTTAGCTTCCTCAAACAGAATTCATTGGTTTCTACATGAATCTCAGTTTCACACTTTCCAAACCTGTGAGAGTTTTGAAAATATCTAGTGAGTTTTTTTAAATTTCCATGTAAAATTTTACTGAAAAGAAAAATATAGAAGAGTGACAATCAACAATCTGTATTTAAATAACCTCACCAGGATTTCTGATGCTGTTTGTTCACAAAATGGTTTGGCAAATATTTTCTTCAATATATTTTTCTAGTGCTACATTGGGGACATATATTTCCTCTTGAAATCTTGCAAACATGTAATTAGATGGCAGGAACAAATACATGCCACTTCATGCAGCTAGGTGGTGTCTAACAGAATTATTGCAATCTTTGCGTGTTTTCTTTTTTTAATTTTTTTAATTTTATTTTTTAAATTAATTTATTTAAATGCATTTCAAGTCATAGTACATATATAGAGCTCAATTTTTCCATTTCTCTGGTTGCAAACCAGATAGAGTCACACCATTTGTGTCTTCATACGTGCACCAAGGGTAGTGATGATGATCTCAATCAACCATCTTTACTATACCCATTCCCCTTTCCCTCCCCCCACTTCTCTCCTGCTGCATCCAGAGTTCCTCCATTTCTCATATGTTCCCCTTTCCCACCCCCCTTATGTATCAGCATCCGCTAATCAGAGATAACATTTCGCATTTGTTTTTTTGGGATTGGCTTACTTCACTTAACATAATGTTCTCCAATTCCATCCATTTACCTGCAAATGCCATAATTTTATTCTCTTTTATTGCTGAATAATATTCCATTATGTATATGTACCACAATTTCTTCATCCATTCATCTATTGAAGGGCATCTGGGTTGCTTCCACAGTTTTGCAATTGTGAATTGTGCTGCTATAAACATTGAAGTGGCTGCTTTACTGTAGTGTGCTGTTTTCTAAGTCTTTAGGGTATAGGCCAAGGAGTGGGATAGC
>CM053410.1:70305630-70321315 GCA_028644305.1 Xerus rutilus
GTTCTTGAATTTGAGAAGGGTTTGTTTGACGAACATGGCTGCCCCATTGTTTGGGGCATAGATATTTAAGATTGTTATGTCTTGTTGATGTATGATTCCCTTAAGCAGTATGAAATGACCTTCTTTATCCCTTTTCACTAACTTTGGTTTGAAGTCTACTTTATCTGAATCGAGGATGGAAACTCCTGCTTGTTTACACAGTCCATGTGAGTGATAAATTTTTTTCCATCCTTTCACCTTCAATTTGTGAGTATCTCTTTCTATGAGATGAGTCTCTTGGAGGCAGCATATTGTTGGGTCTTTTTTTTTTTAATCCAATCTGCCAGTCTGTGTCTTTTAAGTGCTGAGTTTAGGCCATTGACATTCAATGTTATTATGGAGACATGGTTTGTATTTCCAGACAGTTTGGTCTATTCTTAGTTTTTAACTTGACTGGGTTTCTCCTTTTATTGGCCATTAGTGTAGCTCCTCCCTCTTCAGGTTTTCACTGTTATTTTTCATTTCCTCCTCATGGAATATTTTGCCAACAATGTTCTGTAGTGCCAGCTTTCTTGCTGTGAATTCTTTTAATTTTTGTTTATCTTGGAAGGTTTTTATTTCATCATCAAACCTAAAACTTAATTTTGCTGGATATAAGATTCTTGGTTGGCATCCACTATCTTTTAGCACTTGGTATATGCTTTGCCATGATCTTCTTGCTCCCTTGGGTTGAGTAGTCTGCATTGATCCTAATTGCCTTCCCCTATATGTAATCTGATTCCTTTCTCTTGTAGCTTTTAAGATTCTCTCCTTATTCTGAATGTTAGGCATTTTCATTATGATGTGCCTTGGTGTAGGTCTGTTGTGATTTTGTACATTTGGTGTCCTGTAAGCCTCTTGAACTTGATTATCCAATTCATTCTTCATATTTGGAAAGTTTTCTGATATTATTTCATTGAATAGATTGCTCATTCCTTTGGTTTGGAATTCTATGCCTTCCTCTATCTCAGTAATTCTTAAGTTTGGTCTTTTAATGTTATCCCATAGTTCTTGGATGTTCTGTTCATGCTTTCTTACCATCTTCACTGTGTGGTCAACTCTATTCTCAAGGTTAAATATTTTATCTTCAGTATCTGAGGTTCTGTCTTCCAAGTGGTCTAATTTGTCGGTGATGCTTTCTATTGAGTTTTTAATTTGGTTTATTGTTTCTTTCATTTCAATGATTTGTTTGATTCCTTTCCAGAATCTCTATCTCCTTATTGAAGTGATCTTTTACTTCCTGTATTTGCCTATGTATCTCTTTATCAAAATGATCTTTTGCTGACTGGGCTTGCTCTCTTATATCATTCTTTAATTCACAGAACATTTTAATTAATGTACATCTTGAATTCCTGTTCTGTCATTTCTTCTGCCGTACTGACCATGGATTCTAATGGTGTAGTATCTTGGTTTGTTTGAGTCACTTTCTTCCCTTGTTTTTTTCATGATGTTTGTGTGTCTTTCCTTCTAGTTCTGATGATCCAAGTTGTTACAATTTTTACTCCTATATGGGCATAGTTTCCTGCAGGGTTTCCATACCTCTCCTTTAAAGGGGAGACCAATATTGATTGATCTCAATACAAGCAATATATGGTTTCAAACCAAGTAACTCCTAATAGCTCCCCAATACATTTACAGTTTGGTCATGATATATAACAATTATGAGTTCCTTTAAAATCTATTATGTAAACAATAAATTTGCACATGGGTCTATAGTTTCTGTTGGTGGGCTAGGGAAACTTGAGAGTGGGGTGTAGGATAGAATGTTGGGATAGTAGGAAGTGAGGATGTGGTTATTAGATCTTAGAAAGCTTGAAAAAGGAATTTAAGAGAAGTTTGCTGTTACTAGAAAGAGCGACAGAGAGTTGAGGAATACCAGTAAGGAGGAAGAAAAGAGAGTACAGCGAGGTGAGATGATAGCAATAAAATGAAAACATATGCAAGTGGGAGTTACAAGACTATATAATACCACTCAAGTATACAGTTCAGAAATCCCAATCTACCATATCCCACTGTATAACAAATACTTGGTTTCACATCTGTTGGGGATTAGAGGGTAGGAAAAGAGTGAGAGAGAAAAAAGGGAAGGAAAAAGAAAGAAAGGAAAGAAGAAAAGAGCAGAGAAATAGAACAAAAAGATTAAACAATAGAAATATTAGGAGAAAAAGGTAAAGGATAAAATAAAAAATAAGAATAAAAAATAAAAATAAAATAAAAATAAAAAAATAAAAAAAATAAAAAGTCTTAGTGTAAATAAACAGGTATGGTTCCTTTCACCTCCAGTAGGTAGCATTGTCCATTGCTTGCTGGACTTTCCCCGCTGGTGTCCTGGTGTGAGTTTCACAGCAGGGTGTAGCTCTGGGCTGCTGGTGGATATGCTGTTTCCCAGTGTGCTGTGTTGAGGTCAAAGTTTGTTCCCAGGTGCTGTCTCACAGCCCTTGGTGCAGGAAGTTCTGCCATGTTAGATGGAGATCCACCAAGAACAGTAGCCAAGAGTCCCGCTCAGGAGACGGTTTGTCCATAGGAGCAACTGCTAGGGGTCCTGCGTGGTTGGGTGGCGCTGGAGCCAGGTACCTCATGTAGAAGCAGGCTCCACCCGTCTGGGGTGAATCCTGGGTTTGGGCCCTGGGCTGGGACCCCGTGCACTGCAGCTGTGTTCTGCCGATCGCTGCTGAAGTCACGCTGTTTGTGGCAATCTCTGCTGCCTGGTGGCCCTGTGTGCACACACGCGAGTGAAGTTCCTGTGGGGGATGGTGAGCCGTAGGATGATGTCAAGAAGCTGGCTGGAAGGTGGTATTTCCCACTACTTCCAGCTTCGTTCCTGGAGAGACTATCACAGAGGAGACTGTCTACGCCGCCATCTTGGAACTGCCCTCCTTACTACTATGCATTGCTGGTTGTGTCTTAGCTAAAGTAGTAGGTCCATGTTGAGGTATTACAGATTAAGGATGAGGAAGACATGAGAAAACATGCAGTGAAGTCTCACGAAATGATCATAGGTCTAGCCAAAGACAAGAGCTAGAACCTGACAAGCAGGAGCCCCTCAGACTGTGTGTTTTCTATATAAGTGAATTGTAGCTACAGTTTATGTGTTGCCTAAGACTTAAAATTGGAATTCTCCATGACAGTTTCCTTACCTTCCTTATCAAATCAACTACTAAGTACTATCTAACTTCAGTGTCACTAATATGTATTTAATATACATACTTCTCAGGTTCACTTCATCATTTTCTCTCATTTTGGATTACATTAATGCCTTTTAAACTGTCCCCATCCTTGATCCTTTCTTTGCTCATTTCACTTCATTCTCCACACTCTGATGAGATATCATCAATTCCTTGATTAATGGGCTTGTATATGTCTTTTGTTTTAAGATTAAAAACCCCAGATTCCCAGATTTTTCAAATGGTCTTTTAAACAAGAACTTAACTGATTAGGCCTGGTAGTGTTCATCCAGTATGGAATGTTCCTTCAGCAGTACATAGACTTCAAGAGATGTGTGGGCATTAACAACTTGAGAGGGATACATTTCCTAACTCTCAAATTCCATCTTCATTCTTTCCTAACTTCATGTACATTTTCTTTTCTCATCACTTATTTCATAATTTGTCTCCCCACTTTTTATGAAAAAATGTATATGATTCATCACTCACCCATAATCTGATTATAGTTCATTAGTTTCATGAAAAAATGCTTTTGGCATCCAAAAATGGAAGATATGTCTTGTCAGAGGTCTTATTGCCTTTTCTCGTTTTAAATACATGACTTTTACAATGATGACTTAGCAATGAGTTGCACTTGTTTGGAATCTGTAAATCCATACATTTGAGTAGAGTATATGGGTAAGGACAGTGTTTGTGATTTTCTTTTAAGAAGTCCATTTTGGTGCCCTGTGCTGTGGTGCATTGCCTGTAATCCCAGTGGCTCTGGAGGCTGAGGCAGGAGGATTATGAATTCAAAGCCATCCTCAGCAACAGTGAGGTGCTAAGCAACTCAGTGAGACCCTGTCTCTAAATAAAACACAAAATAGGGCTGGGGATGTGTCTCAGTGGTTGAGTACCTATGAGTTCAATCCCTGGTACCCTCTCCCCCCCAAAAATAAAAAGAAACCCATTTGGGTAGACTGTGAAAATATTGCATCCTATATGTGGCTTTTAAAAATTTAAATTAATTTCATGTGTAAAATTCATAATTAATTTCATTAATACTACTATGCATCATGACTAAATAAAGCAGAAATGTATGGACTTTTAAAGGTAATCTATCAAATAGAAAGTAATTCTCTTTTGAGGGAAAGAGGTTTCCAGGGATTGAACTCAGGGACACTCAGCCACTGAGACACATCCCCAGCCATATTTTGTATTTTATTTAGAGACAGAGTCTCACTGAATTGCTCAGTGCTACGCTTTTGAGGAGGCTGGCTTTGAACTCAGGATCCTCCTGCCTCAGCCTCTTGAGCCTTTGGGATTATAGGTGTGCACCATCATGACAGGCTAAAAGGTAATTCTTGATAACCCTAACTCTTGACTAAATCACTTGGTCTATATATTTAAATTATGTCTGAAATACTACTTCCATCTAAATCTAGAAAAATATAATTTTACTTATAGAAGTTTATCATCCAATTTTCATTTTTTTTGTGTAAAGAAATTCTTAATATTAAGTCTAGATGCTAATGTCTAAATAAACAGACTATTTTTGGTTATGGGTAAGTGACTTAAAACACTCTACTATGTATAATGTTGCTATATATAGTGTTGCTATGTATATGATGTGTATTATGAAATGTATGGTTCAATTTTATAAACTCAAGTGATTTCATAGTTCAGAAAATATTAGAATTGGCTTCTTACAGGAGCAATATCATATATCTAATGGTATTTATGACTTGCAATAATAAAAATTGATGATATTTAATAGGCTGCTTTCCTTGGTCATGCTGTGATTAGATCTAACACTACAGAAGGGTATAAATTTATGCTTTATAACCAAAAAAAAAAAAAAAAAAAAAGAAGAAGAAGAATGAGAGCAATAGAAATGAGCTATATAGAGTGATTATATATAGAATTTTAAATGCAATTAAAATCATCACCCAGTCAATGATATTTGAAAAACCAGAAAGACAAGCAAAATTATAAATTAATAATAAAATTTTATGACTATGATGAAATAATAAAAATTTGATATCTAAGTAGAAATAACATTCAATTCCATCTTAGAAAAATTATTTCTTTGGACTCCATAGTTATAAAATTTTAAGCACTAAGGACTCAGTGCTCATAGACTAAGAATTTGTGATATTATGTAAATCAAGCTATAGAGTCATAATCTTATCACTAGTCCCTTGAAATTACTTAAATTTAAGTCTAAAAGATTATATTTATTTGGTCTACATATTAAATTTGAAAGGAATTTGCCTACTCTGCAGCCCTAAGTAAATTAGTATATGCTGAAAGACAAATGCTTACCTTTCTTAGTCCCCAAGGAATGTGGCTTATGATGGAGGGCATAGGCTTGTTGTAGGATCATGGGCTTCACTGGGTTCCTCCCCCACTTCTTTCCTTACCCTTATTGGAGAATACATTTTTTTTATGTTGGGTGATTTCTAGGTTCCCACAGGAAATGCAATGTGCATCCTACATTCATATGTAATTAAAGTTATTAACTTCCATGAGCATCATAGGACACATGAATGCTGAGTCCTTAATGATCACAGACCATGTTTTCAGTGTCAACAGTACCTAGCATCTTTTGAGTAATCATCTTTCAATGTTTTACAGAACATTGGTTGAGGAATATATATTCTACTTTGGTCCCTACTATATATTTACTGGTATTGCATAATTATTTGGTGCAATTGAAATATTAAGACCTTAAGAAACAGCCTTCTGAAGGGCATGAATACATCTAATGTAGGGATGTTTCTGGTATACTTATTTCAGTGATTTTTATTAAAGTATTAATTTAATGATTTGCTTTCTAATAAAATTTCAAAAAAAATTGTATCTTCCCTTAAAAACATTGTATGCAATTTATTACAAAGCCCCTATGAAACATTATCTGATCAAAATTTCCTTGTTAGCTGACAATTGGGAATCAGAGTCCAAATTATAGATTCCTCCAATAGCAAGTATAAATGACTTCATAATATGCATGTTTTATCTGTGCCTTATTTAGGTATGTTCAATATTCCCTATTTTTCTTTTCACACGTACTTTTAATTAACATTTTATCATACATTATTTTGTGGTTTTGTCAAGACCACACAAACACCTAAAAATATATTTCCTTATATTTTCAGCATCACTCTAGATATACGAGTCTTCATCTTAGGTGTGTTTTTTCATTTATCCAGGCTATCAAACAATCACTGTGTCTCCTGTTTATTGTTCTTTGAGTAGCCTGGTTACTACCATTAGCCTTATGTCTAGTGTTTTGGCACAAGTGACAGAAAGCCAATGAGGATATTTGAATAAAAAAGGAAAGAAAAAGTTATGCTTCTAAATCTGGGAAAGAGAATGTACTCAGGAAATACAATGCTAACAAGACTGGCTAGATTAAACAGAGATCTCAACTGTAATTTTTGTTAAAGAAGAGGCTTATTGTCAGAGGTTAGGTCAGCATAACTATGGAGAGGGGAATCTTGTCTAATGAAAACCACATAGAAGATGAACTAAGGAAGTCATTTTTATGAGAATTCTTAATCATCTATGTGGGACTAGAGTTAAAAATAGGTTATCTCTGGTGTAAGTATTTGGAAATCATACTCATTTTGAGGAAAACTGAACTTGTAAGGACACATAAGTTGTCATTGTAAATAAGTAAATAGAAATGTAGATAAATTCAGATGTGATTAGCATTGTAATAGTGACATTAATCTATAGTGTCTATATTTAAAATGAATTTTATCAAAGCATACTTTATAAATAATTAAAAAAACCATTTAAATTTAAAAATGTAAACTTTCAATAGTGACATCTGTTCCTACTGTGAGCACATGGTCCATCACCTCAAAATATCCTTCTTACATACAGTATACCTCCTTCAAAATCTAGCCCTAAGAAAACTCAAATCTATATTTTCTTTCATTCAAAATTAGTTTGGTTTTTTTTCTAGAATTTTCTAAAAGTGCATTTCTATACTCTGTAATATTTTTAAATTGGCATATATGCTCAGTACACATTTTTAGAGATTCATCCATGTTGATGTATGTATGGATCAGTGGTCTGTTCCTTTTATTGCTGAGTAGCATCCGTTGTGTGGATTATACAAGAATGTTTTTTATCCATTCTCCTATTGATAGGAAATGTTTTTCTGGTTTTGAGTTATTATATAAAAACTTCTATGAACACTTCTGTAAAACTTTTCAGTGAACACATATGTTTTATTTCCTTTGTGTGAATCCTGATATATGTCTGTCTTTACACTCATACCATTGTCTTAATTACTGTCATTTAATAATGAGTTGAAATGAAGTGGTAAAAATTTTCCTAACCTGTTCTTGTAAGAACTGCTTGGCTAGTTTAAGTCCTTTAGGAGAATTAACAGTGTTCAATATTTCAATTCATGAACAATATGTCTTTCCATTTATATAGAGTTTTGAAAATTTTTCTTTTAACAATATGTTTCATTTTATTTTGTTGATCTTTCACATAATTGATTAACACTCTGTAATTATTCCACATTTGGGTATTTTAAAATTTATATTTTAGCCAGTTGCAATGGAGCATGCCTGTAATCCCAGTGATTGGTTAGGCTGAGACAATAAGATTACAAATTTGAGGTCAGCCTCTGCAATTTAGTGAGACCCTATCTCAAAACAAAACATAAAAAGCACTGGGAGCCGGGCGCGGTGGCGCAAGCCTGTAATCCCGACAGGAGAATCGCGAGTTCAAAGCCAGCCTCAGCAATGGCGAGGTGCTAAGCAAGTCAGTGAGACCCTGTCTCTACATAAAACACAAAATAGGGCTGGGGATGTGGCTTAGTGGTCGAGTGCCCCTGAGTTCAATCCTCAGTACCAAAAAAAAGAAGCACTGGGAATGCTGCTCAGTGGTAAAGTACCTCTGTATTAAATCTCCAGTAACAGAAAAAAAAATATTACTAAGAGATAGGAAGAGATTTATTCATATACTAAAAGAAAGAGATTTATTTATATACTTTATGACCTCATTAAAATAAATATTATTTCTAGTAGTTTTTATAGATTCCTTTGCTTTTCCTATCAACACCATCTTGTCATATACAAATTTTAAAATATTTCTTTTTCCTCTCTGGTAAGTTTATCTTTTTTTTCTAATTCTTGCTTTACTGCAAAGACTAGAAACTTTGTGTCTTTTTTTTTTTTTAAACTCAAACCTATGTTTATCATCCCCGGTCTAATTTGTTTGTTCTAAAGAAAAGAGTCTGGTATGAATTTCCTAATTACACTACTTTGCTATCTATGATAACTAACAACTAGTTTCATACATAAGGAGAAATCGTGCTCACTTGAATGGTCAAGCAAATAATCACAGGAATTATATGTCCAGTCTGTTAGGTAAAGGGACAGACTGATCAAATTAATGATTTTTACTGGTCAAATTACATAATAGTATTCCACTAGAATATAAAATAGCATAAAACCAGAACCTTATCAACTCTATTTACTACTATATCTCTGTGGTGTAGAATAAAAACTAGCACAATATTATAATTTAACAAATATTTCTTGACCAAGTGATTATTAGTGATACTTCTGAGTCTTGGGAGTATACATAAAAGATAAGTAGGAATATTTAACTAAAATATACTGTAGTATATTTTATGAATATACTACAGTATAAAATATACTGTAGTATATTCATTCAAAATAGTTTTTGTAAACAAATAATTGACCCTATTGTAGATAAGTTAAAGTCTGAAACACTTCCATGACCACATAGGGACAAAAACAATAGAGTTTATATTTCTGTATATTGTATATTGTATATTCTGTATTCTGTATATTGTATATTGTATATATAAGTATAAAAGCGATAGGCTGTCTAGACTAATTACAAAAGGTTTTCAGTGAGGTACAAGCTTAGTTGATAAGATAAATTTATAAAGGCCTTTTTAGCCAAAATAGTCTCAAAGATGCAGTTTCCAAGCCCTTGAACAAGAAGCCACAGAGATAATGGAAACTGAAAAGAATGAAGATAAAAATACTTCTGTGAAGGAAGTAAACTAAACAAATATGGAGAATGAAGAGCATCAAGTCAGAATAAGTGTTTTTGACTGTATATTAATCTGTTATTTGTTGATGTGGGAATATGTAACAATGGTTTGTTATACTCAAAAGTATTTTATAAGGATGAAAATTATCTTATTTATATAGTTTTTTTATATTAATGCATTGTAGACCTTTTCGCTATGTAACTTTTTTGTCTGTTCTACAGGTCAGTTGCTCATATTAAAATATTTGATCCAATGAATTGTCTTTAAAATAATGACATAAAATGACTCTTAAAAATGTTGACAATTCTTCAAGTCTGGTTATAGATAAATGAGGATTTATTATGCTTCTAACTTTTGTATATTTAAAGAACCTTTCACAATATTTAAAAATGGTTTCTTTCAAGTCTCAATTGTTCATTTTACGATTTAGGTAGCAGCTACTATAGGAAGGGCACTGCACTATGAAGTTGGGATACAGCAGTAACAAAACAAAGTCTTTACTTTCATGAAGGTAGTATTATAATTAATACTTGCAAAGGAAAATATTAATATGAAATATTAACATGAAAACTTCAATGTGAAAAATAAAATATATTTCAGCATTAAAATAATGCATGAAGCATCATTACCATAGAGTAGTAATGAAGTCTCTATTAAAAAAGAAATTCTCAGGGATATTGGTCTCAAATTTTCCTTCTTTGATGTGTCTCTGTCTGGTTTTGGAATCAAGGTGATTCTAGTTTCATACAATGAGTTTGGAAGGGTTCCTTCCCTTTCTATTTTGTGGAATAGTTTGAGGAGTATTGGAGTTAGTTCTTCTTTGTAGGTCTTGTAGAACTCAGCTGAGAATCCATCTGGTCCAGGGCCTTTCTTGGTTGGAAGGCTCTTGATGGCCTCTTCTATTTCCTTGCCTGTAATTGATCTGTTTAAGTCATGAATGTCCTCTTGGTTCAGTTTGGGTAGGTCCTATGTCTCTAGGAATTTGTCGGTGTCTTCAGGGTTTTCTAATTTACTGGAATATAAGTTTTCAAAATAGTTTCTGATTATCCTCTGTATTTCAGCAGGGTCTGTTGTGATATTTCCTTTTTCATCACAAATTTTGTTAATTTGGGTTTTCTCTCTCCTTTTTGTTAGGGTGGCTAAGGGTTTGTCAATAAAGATGGTTGATTGAGATGGCCATCACTACCCTTGGTGCATGTATGAGACACAAATGGTGTGACTTTATCTTGTTTGCAATCAGAGAAATGGAAAAACTGAGCTCTATATATGTACTATGACTTGAAATGCAACTAAATAAACTAATTTAAAAAATAAAAAGAAAAAAGAAATTCTCCCTTGTGAAATGACGTTTGGCAGAAGTATGAATGAAGTAAAGAAGAAAATCATGCAAATAATTGAAAAGCAAGAGTATTACTTGTAGAAGAAGTAGCAGAGCCAAAAATCCTGAAAAGGAACTTGCCTGATTTGTTTAAGAAAGGCAAGGATACTAGTGCTGCTCAAGAGATCTTGAAGCTATAAGAGAGAAAAAAAAAGCAGGACAGTGGCGAGGAAAAGGGTCATGCAGGCCCTTTTTAATTCTGGCAGTGTCTTTGAGAGTTAGTTGAAGTCTGAGAACATACAGGATATATTTAATCAGGGATCAAATTATTTTTAAACTTGTAAAAATTCACTATATTTCATCTTTTTCAAGCACTATAAATTTACAGTGAAAACTACATTGTTCCCATGTGACCCTCACCTTATCCCATCCCCTTATCACTTCTTTTATTATAAATATTTTGCTTATCTATAGTGCATTTGACATTGATACATAATTACTAAGTCCACAGAGAACATTAAGAGTAATCCTTTGTGTTGTATAGTCTATGGATTTCGACAAATGTATGATATCTCTTTACCATTATGGTCATATAGACTAGCTTCACTGCCCTAAAATTCTCTTGTGCTCCATCTATTTATCCATCTGGCAAACTCTTGGCAAATACCAATCATTTTACTCTCTTAATAAATGTACGTTTTTCAGAATGTGATATAATTAAGATCATGCAGGATATTGTTTTTTTACATTTTTATTTAGCAATATGCATTTAAAATTTCTCCATGTCTTTTCATTGCTTAATGGCTAAATTATTTTTATCACTGAATAATATTCCATTGTACATGGACAAGTTTGTTTCACCTACTGAAGGGCATCCTAGCTGTCTCCAAGCTTTGGAAACTATGAATAGAGACGTTTTATCTATATGTATATAGGTTTTTATGTGTGTATAAATTTTCAGCTCATTTGGATAAATATGAAGGAGTGCAATTGCTAGATAAATGCTGTTATTTTTAGTTCTGTAAGAAATTGTCAAATTATCTTTCAAAGTGACTATATTATTTTGTATTCTCACCAGCAGTAAATGAAAGTTCATGTTGCTCCTTACCAGCACTTGGTATTGTCTATAGATTTCAGTTATTCTAATAGGTATTCAGCAATATCTCATTGCTGTTTTAATTTACAATTCTCTAACAACATGTGAGGTAGAACATCTTTTTTGATGTTTATTGCCATGTCTATAACTTCTGGTGAGGTTTTCAGACTTTTTGCCTGTTTTTAGTTGTTTGTTTAAACTTAGTTGTTTGTTTTCTTTCTCTTACTTTCAAGAATTTTTTGTTTTGTTTTGGTTTCAGCTTTTTGCTTTGTGTATTTTGGATATACCTTTATTAATTTCTGTTTTGCAGACTTCCCACATTTCTAATATGTGATATCTTTTATTTCTTTCAAGTGTCTTTCACAGGGCAAAAGTTTAGTTCTAATGAAGTCTATCACATTTCCTGTTATAGATTATGCTTTGTAAAGTATCTTACAAAGTCATTGCCAAGCCCAAGACCACCTGAATTTTCTTATTCTAAGAGTTTAGGAGTTTTGCATTCTAATATTAGTCCTGTGAATGCATTTTGGGTTAGTTTTTATGAAAGTTGTAAGGTCTGTGTCTGAACTCATATTTTTCCAATAATACTTAGCAGTTGTGTAGCTAAGATATGAAGAAAGTTTGTATAGAGGGAACAGAATTAGGAAACCATTTTGGATGCTTTAAAAGTCATTACTTAGCCGGGCACGGTGGTTCAAGCCTGTAATCCCAGCACGTAGGGAGGCTGAGACAGGAGAATCGCGAGTTCAAAGCCAGCCTCAGCAAGGGCAAGGCACTAAGCAACTCAGTGAGACCTTGTCTCTACATAAAGCACAAAATAGGGCTGGGGATGTGGTTCAGTGGTCGAGTACCCCTGAATTTAATCCCTGGTGCAAAAAAAAAAAAAGAGTGAATGAAAAGCAGTGTCAAATTCTGTTGAAGAATCAAAAAAAAAAAAAACCATAAAAACAACTGAGCATCAGAATTGACAGTGGGGAAGCTGTTGGTTGATAAGAGAAGCATCATGAAGGAGATGGAGATGAGATCCTGATTGGAATAGATTCAAGGGGTGAGGGGAGGGACAGAGATACAAACAGCTGCTTTCTAAGAGCACTTCCAGGGAATTGAAGAGATGAACTAAGATCAAGTATAGCCTTCAGAGTTATTCAGTTTTGTGAACAAGTAGGTTTGTTCTTACTTGTTGTGCCTATTGTGAATGGCACTTGTTATTTACATACACTGTCTGTCTCTTCAAAGCATGTGGAAAGATTCAGTGAGACATCTCTGGAACATGAGACTCTAAATATTTTAATCCTGTTCTTAAATAATTGTATGCCTGCTGCCTGGGACTTTCTCTGAAGAGATACATGCACAGAAGACACGCCTATAGACAAAGATGTTATTACTAGTGACTGATTTAGCTCTGCACACCCCAGAGCAATTTTCTGTTGAGCTAAGGGTTAGAAGTAGGCCTAGGGCCTAAAACTGAAATAGATCAAGTGGTATTTTTTTAATGCTTTTTTTCCCCCCGCAATTCTCACTTGTATCCAGCCTCTGTATCTTCCAACTGTGATTAGGAGAAAAAGAAAGTCTGAGAAGATTACATCAGTGGGCCAACAGAAGAAAGCCAAGAGCAAAAGAGCTTTACCTTATATAGGCGTTTTAAAACTCTAGTGGTCTTAAAAAGAAAGTTTGATTGGGATCTTGAAAATTTTTGAGCCCCAGGGAAAATTCTTCTTTCTCAAAGATGGTGCGTAAGTGAAGACGCTGTTTGCCTTTTCTATTCAGCACCACTCTACAACTATGAGTTACTCGAAATTAAAGACCAGATTCTCATTGCTTCTTTTCCCATAACCTATTATAATGCGTGACAATGGTAGGTCCTTGGAAGAAAAGAGTTTGTTGATTTATCATCTTAAATTGAGCATACAATCAGTCTCTTTCCTTGGTAGGGAATTATGCAAATTATGAGCCCACAAAATATATTGTCACATAAAAATACTACATTATGTCTCCTTTTCATTTCAAATATTGCACTATTTATGTTCTATTTTACAAGTTTATGAGTTTAATTATGGACATAGATTTTTCTTAAGTTTTTCTTTTAATTTTTACTTTCTAAAAGACCATATATGCATTCAATTTTAGTGTCAATGAATCTCACCTAAAGTAGAATTACGCACATGAATCCAACCAGTTTCTATGGGTTTAGTGTTCCTAACCAAAAAATTATAATGCCTATACTTTTATCACATTAATGTTAAATGATTTTTAATCAACTAAAATTTTTAATTAATTTATTTGAAAATTAATTATGATTATAATTTAGTTGAAAATATCTATAATAATGTTTTGTGAGTTTGTTTGTGGGAAATGCCAGAATATTATTTCAAACGTGTATGCTATTATCAAGATTTTTTGTAAGCACTTTCAAATGCTTTAATGCATGAATATTTTATTGGTGTTGGAAAATTGATTCCATTATTCTTATCAAAGGCTGTTTTCAATAGAAAATGAGACGGTCTAAAGATGTTGCAAAATTAATCATGGACTTCTTAAGTGAAGAAACCAAAACAATAGATTCCATTGTTAGATAATATGTATTTTTATAAGTAATCATTTCTTTTGACACTAAATTCCCATTTTTAATCAATGTGTCTTTTAAATGCTATGAAATTTACTCATTTTAAACAAATATAGGTGTATTTAAAAATAATAAATTTGATTTGATTTACACTATCAAAAATAATAGCAGCAATTTAAATCTCAATGTTACACTATTTTTCTAATAGTTCTAAACACTGTCAAATTTCAAGAATCGTGTATATATATGACTTTGTTACAGATGTTTAGTTTTTATCTTGCTAAATGTGAGTATTTGTAGATATTTTCAGTTTGTATTTTGATGTAAAAACCTGCTTCTCTGATAGGATTTTGGAATACACATATATGCCAAATATTAAAAATACACATATTACACTCTAAAATATTCACATCTGAAGGTAATGTTTAGTTTACTTATTTGCATATTTTTTAAGTCTGCACCTATTTTGATAAATAGAATGGGCTTTAATGTTAATTCTTATTGCATCTTTCACTAGTTTTGATCTTGAGTTAACCTCAAAATATTCCATTTTTTTCTATTGATTGGAAGAGTTCATATAATATTGGAAAAATCTATTCCATTCCTTGAGGGGATATTTTTAACCAGTAATTTACTTTCATAGCATACTAAAAGTAGCTTTTATATCTTTATCTATGTGCAGTTATGACTTACCTTTGAATCTTGATATTAGTTATGCATAGCTTCCTTCTTTGTAAATAATTGGCAAGAAAAAGGAGGTCTTGTTACTCAGTAAATGACAGTAAAATTCCAGTTGGCTAAAAGATATATTGACACAAAATAGAGGCAAACTGAGCCAGACTGCATATGTGGCTGACGTATCACCTTTCTTGGGACCAGATTCTACTTCTTTCCATAATTCATTTATGTTTCAACTTAAACAAAAAAATACAAATATATTCAAGGATGTCTTGATACATATATGCATTGTGTAATCACATCTATCTCCTCAAATATTTATTACTTCTTTTGGTGAAAAAATTCAAAAAATTCAAAAATTCAAAATGATTCCTTCTAGATTTTTTATCTACATAGTACAAAAATCGTTATCCAGTTACCAATATTGCACTACTATCTAACTTTAATACCCACTGATCAACCTTTCACCCACCTCTTTAATAATCATTTTGCTCTCAATTTCTATGATATCAACTTTTATATATTCTTACTAAGATGTATCGTTGCCCGCCGGCAGGAGACAATAATCAAGCCGTTGTTCTCAGAAAGCAATCTTTATTTTTGTTGAGCCTTTTCTTGCCTTCCTGGTTCTCTTTTGTTCTCCCCTCTTTTCCCCCCAGCCTCCTTCTATATACTTTTTCATACAGCAGGAAGGATTACCGAGCAGAGTTACAACCAATTAGCAGGAATAGCATTATCAAGCACGAGGGGAATGCATGAGCAGAATACAGGCGTGTATCAGAGCAGGCATAGCCCACGAGCCAAGCATGCACAGTGA
>CM053410.1:70321815-70343321 GCA_028644305.1 Xerus rutilus
GTTACCACCAGCCAATGCTGTGCACTTCCTTAAGTTGTCCACCTGTTTACTGCAAGTCTCTGGCATATAGCCAGGTCGCCATCTCGAAAGGGCAGGGCAGCTCCCGGGCCCAGGGAGCCTGCCTCCAACAAAGATGTGATCATTCAGTGCTTATATTTCAGTGCCTGGTTTATTTCACTTAACATAATGATCTACAGTTGCATACATGTACTTATAAATGATAGTATTTTACTTTTTAATGTGTGAATAGTATTCTCTTGTGTATGTACCACATTTTTTTATCCATTCATCAGTTTATAGACTCTTATGTTGTTTCCATTTCATTATTACTGTGAAAAGTGCAGCAATTTGAACATGGAAGTAGAGATGTCTTTTTGGCATACTGATTGCATTTCCTTTGGATATATACCTAGGAGTGAACTGCTGGATTATATGGTAGCTCACTCTTTATTTTTTGAGGAATATTCATACTATTTTTCATAATGGCTATAGTAATTTAAATTCCAACCAACAATATTTAACCCTTCCATTTTGTCCACACACTCACCAGCACATTAACTTTTGTTTTGATAATAGCCATTCTTACTGGAATGAGGTGGTATCTCTTTGTGGTTTTGATTTGTTTCCCTTATCATTAGTGATTATCATTTTTCATTTACCTACCAGCCATTCGTTAGTCTTCTTTTGAGACATGTGTACTCAGGCCCATTGGCCATTTTGTAATTGGTTTTTGTTTTTGTTTTGGATTTCCTCATATATTCTTTATGTTAACTCTTTGTCAGAGGTATAGTTTGCAGATATTTTTCCATTCTTTCCTAAATTGAATTTTCACTCTGTTGACTGTTTCCTTTATTGTACAGAACTTTTTATTTTTATGCAATCTGACTTGTCTATTTTTGTTTTCATTTCCTGTGCTTTAGGGGTCTTGTACAAAAAAATCCTTCCCCATTACAATGTCTTGAAGCATTTACTGTATATCTTCTAATGGTTTCCTGTATATCTTCTAATGGTTCTTCAAGTTTTTATCCATTTAATAAGTCTTTTTACCTTTTTCAAGTTGCTGTTTACCAAGTAGTGAAACACAGGATCTAACATCATTCTGAGTGTGGAAAGCAATTCACTCATCACTAGTTATTAAAAAGACTATGCTTTTTTTAGTGTGTATTCTTACAAAATTTTTCAAAAATCATTTGACTATAGAAGTGTGAGTTGAATTCTAGGCACTCTGTTTCACTGGTCTACTTGTCTTTCTTATATGTCAGTACTATGCTGTTTTGATGATTATAGCTTTGTAGTACATTTTAAAGTCAGGTAGTAAAAAACTTCTTGCAATGTGTTTTGATAAAGATTGCTTTCTAATTGGGTTTTTCTGTGATTCTATATAAATTTTAAATTTATTTCTAGATCTGTGAAGAATGTTATTGTATCTTTATATGAATTGCATTGAATCTATAGATCATTTGGGATAGTATGGACCTTCTAACGGTATTGATTTTTGTAATCCATGAACACAAGAGTACTTTCTTCTTTTTATGTATTCCCTCTTCAATTAATTTCAACAGTGTTTTATAGTTTTCATTTTAAAGATTTTTCACCTTTCTGGTTAAATTTATTTCTAAGTTTGTTTGTTTGTTTTTAAACCAGTGTAAATGGATTTGCTATCCTGATTTCTATTTCAGATAATTTTCTGTTGGTAGATAGTGGTGCTACTCTGCTAATGTATTTCTGCATGCTTTCATTTTCAATGCTCAGTTGGTTTCCTGTCTTCTGAATATACAACTATTCACAGATGAACCTTTATTTTGCTTATATGGAAAAATAATTTCTCCTTAAATAGATATATTTTTGGTTGTATTTTACAAGTATTTCTTGTAATTACAAGTAAATTTTAATGAATTACTAAAAAGCATGGTATCATATAAAATCTGGGTCTAGGGTTTGTATTTATTAAATATATGAGCTTAAAAATTTTATGGTGGGCCTGCTGGCATATGCCTGCCATTTAGGTGGCTGAGGCTTCACAAGTTCAAGGCCAGGTCTAGCAACTTAGCAAGACCTTGTCTCAAAAATAAAACAAAAAAAGATGAGGATGTAGCTCAATCAATGCTAGAGTACTTGCCTAATATGTGCAAGGTCCTGGTTCAATTCCCAGTAATGTTAAAAAAAAAAAAAAAAGAAAAAGTATTCTACTTTTCTGAGAAACTATATATTCATTGGCAGAATAGTGAAAAACAGCTATAACTTCTTGAGAGGATTATTATTTGAATCACTTGAATTAAAATACTCAAGCACATTTCAATTTGTTGAGAATAATGTAGACATTGTTGTTATTAACACAGAATAATTTATAGCACCAGTGTAAAAACAGTGTAACACTGTTTTAAGATTTTTTTTAAGAAAAATTATTATACTTTAGATATCAGTAACATTTTGTTCAGTTCTTCTTTTATAGATATTTTTGAAATTTTGCAGCATCCCTATGTAGAAATATGGTCCTGTGTCTACCTACCTTACAGAACCATTCATGTAATCTTATATTTAAGCCATGACAACTTCTTTACTCTCCCTCCCTTTTATGTCTATATTATTTCCATTTCCAGTTATCTCTTTGTTAAAATTAGATTTTATTGTATTATTTTACTACCATAGAAATGATTTCTGCTTTGATAACACTGAAAATAAGGGAAGCAATATTCCCATAATGAACTTGAAAATTATTTTCAAAACATGCCCTATTTCTTAAAGCTGAGTACATTTTCTGAAATTATTCTTTCTGCTAGGACTTCCTTTAGCCTTTTCCTCCCTACTTAATTCCTGTATAGCTTTTATAGATGAATTTATAGCATATATTCTTTTTAAAGCTTTCAATAATCATCCTGATTAAATGTGTTCTGAAATCTGTGACATTCATTTTGATACTTATTGTGATACTTCTTGAATTGCTATATAAACATTGAATCAAGTTTTTTACTTCTCTTATCTCTAAGTAAACCGAAATGTTGAAAAGAATTTATGGGTCTTTGTGCATGTGTGTGATTTTTCTTCCCATCCGGATTATTCAGACACAATCTGAAATTTTAACAGTATCCAGTTTTTATTCCTTTGTATGACTCATAGCTTCATAAAAGAGTGCAAAATGTGCACATTAGTTAGTTGCATAATGGTGTACTTTCACATTGAGATTATTTTTTATTTATTCTAATTAGTTATACATGACAGCAAAATTTCATTGTACACAAATGGAGAACAACTTTTCATTTCTCTGGTTGTACACAATATAGAGTTATACCATATGTGCAGTCATACATGAACCTAGAGTATTGTTGTCCATTGCATTCCACCATCTTTTCTGCCCTCATGTCCTATCTCCTCCCATCCCTCCCCTTTGACCCAAGTTTCTCCATTCTTCCCATGCCTGCTCCTCTATTATGGATCAGCATCCACTTATCAGAGAGAACATATGGCCTTTGGACTTTTAGGATTGGCTTACTTCACTTAGCATGAGGTTCTCCAACTCTGTCCATTTACCTGCAAATGCCATAATTTTATTATCTTTTAATGTTGAATAATATTCTATTATGTATATATACCACAATTTCTTTATCCATTCATCTATTGAAGGGCATCTAGGTTGGTTCCACAGTTCAGCTATTGTGAATCGTGCTGCTATAAACATTGAAGTGGCTGCATTACTGTAGTATGCTGTTTTTAAGTACTTCGGGTATAGACAAAGGAGTGGGATGGCTGGGTCACATGTGGTTCTATTCCAAGTTTTCTAAGGAATCTCCATACTGTTTTCCATCATGGTTGCACCAATTTGCAGTCCCACCAGCAATGTATGAGTGTGCCTTTTCCTCCACATACTTGCCAACAAGTGTTATTGTTTGTATTCTTGAACTGCCATTCTGACTGGTGTGAGATGAATCTTAGAGTAGTTTTGATTTGCATTCCTCTAATAGCTAGAGCTGTTGAACATTTTTTTCATATATTTGTTCTTCTTTTGCTAGAGCTTTGAGTTGTAATGTCAGGGCATTTATTTGTTGACTTTTTCTTCTTTTAATGAATGAGCTCAATGCAATAAACTTTCCTCTTAACACAGCCTTCATAGTGACCCAGAGATTTTGATATGTTGTATTAGAGTTCTCATTTACCTCTAAGAATTATTTTAATCTCCTCTCTGATGTCTTCTGATATCCACGTGACATTTAATAGCATATTATTTAGTCTCTAAGTATTGGCATAACTTCTATTTTTTATGCAGGGTAGTATCTCTATTTTTTGGTATTTGCTAAGAGTTGCTTGTGGCATAACATATGGTCTATTTTAGAGAAAGATCCCTGTGCTGCTGAGAAAAAAGTGTATTCACTTGTTGATGAATGAGATATTCTGTATATGTCTGTTAATTCTAAATTATTGATTGTATTATTGAGTTCTGTATTTCTTTGTTTAGTTTTTGTTTGGAAGATCTGTCCAGTGGTAAGAGAGATGTGTTAAAGTCATCTAGTATTATTGTGTTGTGGTCTATTTGATTCTCAAAACTAAGAAGGATTTGTTTGATATACGTGGATGTACCATTGTTCAAGGCATAGATATTTATGATATGTCTTCTTGATTATAATTCCCTTAAGCAGTATGAAATGACTTTCTTTATCCCTTCTGACTATCTTTGAAGTCTACGTTATCTGATATGAGGATGGAGACCCCTGCTTCTTTATGTGGTACATCTGTTGACTCTAGATGGAAGTAGATAAGGACAGCCACCAATTGGTAGATGGGGGGCTGCAGCATGGCATGTGGTCAGTCTTTTCCTCTGTATGTGCAAAGTTGGTTCACATTCTTTATCCTATAGGCTTGTAGGTTCCCTACAGAGAGAACCCTTCTTGTTTATGTGGTACATTTGAGTCATATGTTTTTTCCCATCCTTTCACCTTCAGTCTGTGGATGTCTTTTTCTATGAGATGAGTCTCTTGAAGACAACATATTGTTGTTGTTGTTGTTTTTTTAATCTAATCTGCCAGTCTATGTCTTTTGATTGATGAGTTTATGCCTTTAACATTCAAGGTTATTATTGAAATATGGTTTGTATTTCCATTCATTTTGGCTTATTTTTCATTTTTAACTTGATTTGATTTCTCCTTTGATTGGCTTTTACTTCAGTGTAGTTCCTCCTTTTGCCGATTTTCATTGTTGTTTTTCATTTCTTCCTCATGAAATATTTTCCCTAGAATATTCTCTAGTGCAGCCTTTCTCATTGTAAATTCTGTTAACTTTTGTTTATCATGGAAGTTTTTTTTTCATCATCAAATTGTAAACTTAATTTTGCTGGATATAAGATTCTTTATTGGCACCCATTTTCTTTAGAGCTTAGTATATGTTGGTTCAGGACCTCCTGGCTTTGAGGATCTGGGCTGAGAAATTGGCTGAAATTTGGTTTCCCCCTGTATGTAATCTGTATGCTCTCTCTTGCAGCTTTTAAAATTCTATCCTTATTGTGTATGGTAGGCATTTTCATTATAATATGCCTTGGTGTGGATCTGTCTTAGTTTTGTATATTTGGTGTCCTGCAAGCCTCTTGTATTTGATTTTCCAATTCATTCTTCATGTTTGGAAAATTTTCTAATATTATTTTATTGAAGAGATTGTGCATTCCTTTGGTTTGTATCTGTGCCTTCCTATATCCTGGTAATTCTTAAATTTGGTCTTTGATGTCATCCCATAATTCTTGGATGTTTTGTTCATGGTTTCTTATCATCTTCATTGTGTGGTCAACTTTATTTTCAAGATTACATATTTTTGTCTTCATTGTCTGAGGTTCTATTTTCCAAGTTATCTAGTCTGTTGGTGATGGTTTCTATTGAATTTTTATTTGGTTTATTGTTTCCTTCATTTCAAGGATTTATGCTTGGTTTTTTTTCAAAGTCTCTATCTCTTTCTTGAAGTAATATTTTGCTCCCTGTATTTGCTCTCAAATCTCTTTGTTGGATTCATCAATTGTTGCCTATAATTTAATTGCTCTCATATTATTCTCTGCTTCATAATCATTTTAATTATATACATTCTGAACTCCTTCTCTGACATTTCATCTACTATGCTGTCAATGGATTCTATTACTGTAGAATCTTGGTTTGTTGGGGGCATTTTCTTCCCTTGTTTTTTCATGTTGTCCATGTGTCTTCCTCTCTAGCAGTGCTGATCTGAGGTATTACAGTTTTTACCATATAATCTTGTAGTGACCCTACAAGTTACCAATACCTCACCTGTGGTATAACTGGGCCTGCAGGGACCTCGGAGATGATCTTCCTGGTCCTGGCTGTTGACTCTAGATGGAAGTAGGTAAGGACAGCCACCAGTTGGTAGATGGTGGGCTGCAGCATGGCATGTGGTCAGTCTCTTCCTCTGTGTGTGTGCAGTCAGTCCACAGTCTTTATCCTATAGGCTTGTAGGTTCCCTACAGGGTTCCAATACCTCTCCTTTAAGGGAGAGACCAATATTAACAGATCTCATTACAAAAAGTATATAGTTTTAAACCAAGTAGCTCCTAATAGGACATTTACTGCTTTGTCACAATATACAGAAATTATGAGTTCAATTATTGTCACATATAAACATAAAAATTAATGTCACATATAAACAACAGGTTTGCAAAAAAGTCTACAGTTTCTGCTTATGGACTAAAGAGTACCAGGTGTGGGGTGTAGGATGAGATAGATGTTAGGGAGGTAGGAAGTGAGAATATAGAGTTATTGGATCCTAGAAAGCATGAAAGAGGAATCCAAAAGAAGTTGGCTAGTAGTAGAAAAGAGAGAAAAGAGATTTGGGGAAGACAAGTAAGTAGAAAGAAAATATAGTAAAACAAACAAGGAAACATAAAAATTAAGATAAATAAAACATGTAAAAATAGAAGATATGAGACTATAGAATACAACTGTAATATATTAATCAGATACCCCAGTCCTCAGTAACCTAATGCATAAAAAATATTTGGTTTCACAAATGTTGGAGATGTGAGGGAGGGAAAAGAGTGAGAGATAGAAAAGAAGAAAAAGAAATGAAGAAAAGAAAAAAGGAAGGGATAATAGAGGGGAAAAAAGTCTCAAGGTAAATAAAAAGAATTGCTTTCCTTCTCATCCAGTAGGTAAGGTTATCTGTTGTTTACTGGGCTCTCCTTGCTCTGGTCCAAAATGGCAACAAAGGAGTCCCACAATGGAGGCATCTGCTTTCAGAGATAGGGTGTAGGGCCCGACCAGGCAGTGGCATTGGGCAATGTGTTCAGAGATGCAGCTCTGTAGCATGATATGCAGAAGTAGAAAGTTGTCTCCAGATCCTGTCCAGTGTCTCCAGGTGTAGGCCAATGGCGGAGTTCCAGGCTGGTAAATGGAGGTCCTCACAGGAGCAGCAGCCAGCGGTCCTGTGTGGGTGGCCAACCCAAGGTCCTGTGTGGTGTGTGTACACTAGAACATGAGGTCCTGCACAGGAGCGGGTCCTGCATGGGTGGTTGTTCAGGGTTTTGTGCAGGCAAGCCACTCGGGTCCTGCACAAATGCTGGGGCCTGGTGACCCATGCAGACACATTACTGGAATTCCTGTGTGGAGGCAGCTATTAGGGGTCCTCTAATAACTCACAGAGAAACAATGTTTCCACTGTTTAATCCCCAGTCCTGGAGAGACTAGCAATGGGACGTCCATCTAGGCCTCTATCTTGTATCCCCTGAGATTATTTATGTTTACACCTTCAAAACTAAGAGAGGAATATCATTTGCCATAGTGAACATTGTGTGATTCTCCATATATAGACCTCCAAAAGGATGTGAAAGTTATATTTGTCAGTAAGCATCACCGTTAGTTATAAATTGTGTAGAATAATGTCTCCTGCTGTCATTTGGTGTGTTAGTTCTATGATGCTTTAAAAAACAATGTATAGGAAGTTGATCTTGGAATGAATGTCTCATACCGAAATGTTGGATGTGTCATTTTTGACTGGGAGAAAGTATATAGTGGCTCTAGTTATTTTAGGAACAAAAATTGGCCAAAAGAAGCCATTCATTTTGAAGTCAGTAATTTAATGTCACATATTATTACTTAATATTTGGACCTGAAAATTGTTTTGTTCATTGATATCTCAGTCAGACAATTAACCATAGTTCACTGTTTTTGTTTTTGTTTTTTTCTATCTGTAGCAGAAAGGGGAAAAAAAAGAGATAATGCATATAAAAACAACTAGGTCCTATTTTTTGGA
This sequence comes from Xerus rutilus, assembly GCA_028644305.1. NCBI lineage: Eukaryota > Metazoa > Chordata > Mammalia > Rodentia > Sciuridae > Xerus > Xerus rutilus. The sequence goes on from CM053410.1 coordinate 70,330,051, forward strand.
CATGTATTATAAAGTGTTATAAATCCAATGATGCAATATACCTACTCCCTGTTAGACACAGCTAGCTATCAATAATTTGAGCAACTGCTTTTGCACCCTTTCCTGTACTACTGCTTTAGTCCAAGCTCTAAGCTTCTTTCACATGCTCTCCTATAATAGTCTTATAATTGGTCTCCTACTTCCAGTTGCTCACACCTATACTCCACCTACCACATAATGTGGAAAAAGGCTGAAAAAATCTTTTAAAAACTTCGATCACATTATTCTCTTGATAGGTGCTTTTGATAGTATCCTCATGCCAAAATAACACATTGGAAAGTAATTTTAATGGCATTCAAATGTACTTTACAATTTAACCACTCTCTTCTTGTCAGGCATCTGTCCTCCTATTTTTCCCTCAACCATAAGCTCCATCCATGCTAAACCACAGGCATCCCCTAAAGGTGAGATACTGCTTTACATTTCTGGTGCTTTTGCTATAATTCTTTCGAAGCCTGCTGAGCCTCTCTCCTGTCACCACCAGGTGCATACATAGTTATTGTTCAATATTTAGCTCAAGAACCACATCTGTCAAGCCTTTTTTAATTCATCAGTGTTCCCAGCTGAAAATGACTGCTTGCTACTTTGTGGCCCCACTGTACTAAATACACATTTCTATCCACATGATAGTGAAATATATTTATCTATGTACTCTGCTAATCTGCTCTGTGCAAGCAGCCTTTTCAGAATAGAACCTGCCTATTATCTCTCTTGACTGCCTAGCTCTTAACATTCACTGCTCAGTTGAAATATTTCATTTTATAAATTAAAAAGAAAAATAAATTCAGCTTAAAATAATGTAAACAGAAGACTTACAGCCATGGTGGAATGAAATTCACATTTGGTGTGCTTCAAACCCAATCTCATGGTCTCTATACATGCTCACATTAAATTGAGAATCTCAGAATACTAACAGTTCTGAAAGAAAAAAAATATTTTGTGTTGCTAAAGGAACAACAGTAACTTTTAGTTTACTTTCTTCTTTTTTCTCCCTCATTATTATAGAACTTAGTGCATTCCTCTACATGTCTCTTGTCTAGACTCCAAAGACTGTCTATTAAGGATATCACCTGTGTTCTTGCTGTCAGCTCATACCCTAGAAACTGAAAGATTTTGGGAAGAGTGACTAAAGATATGATACATACATTTTCCAAAATGACTTCCATCTAAGTATTTTGCTTCCAAATTCCCACTACAACTGCAAAGCCATGTTCATCTGTCTGTTCGCTCTGTATAATTCATACCAGGAATCCATAAAAAGCTACTCTTATCTCTCATCTTCTATGTATACTTTATCACTTTGATAAATTGTTTCTAAGACAGCATCACCAATTCCTCCAAGTCTTTTCAATGTGATTCTGTCCCTTCTTCTAACAAGAGGTGGAGTCTATTCTTCTCCCCTTAAAACCTAGATGAGTCTTGTGATGAGTCTGATCAACAGAAGCAATAGTGTTTTTTTGAAGGCTGTCTTAAGAGGTCTTGTATTTTCTGATTTTAATCTACTGAAACAGTGTCCTGAGACCACTATGTAAGGAAGTTGATACTGTCAAATGAAAGAAGAGAGAGCATGTGCCACATGAAGACATCCTGGTAGGCAGTACAAACTGCCAATTGTGCCATTGAAGCCACTGACAGCTTGTAGCCTGGAAGAACCCTTAGCTAAATGAGGCATTTAAGTGGACTCTGATGAAACAAAAGAAAATGTACTAGTCAAATGTATATTCATAACAATAAATTAATACTTTAAGCCATTAAGTTTTAGATGCATTGTTATTCAGCAAATGATAGTTCAAATAGTAGCCCTAGTTTCAACGCATAAGGTAAGTCCATGATTCCACACATAATAGATCAATAGGAGATTACAAAAAATACTTTTGTTAAAGGTGATTGTAAAACTTTGAATTTCTTCTTACTTCTCAATTTTGCCTTCAGGTAATCAAGAGCCCTGTCTTTACTTCTTATATTATAGAAAGAATAACTATTTTATATGTCAGTGAAAAGTATTTTCTGGCCTTGGGAGGAAAACTTTGTTAAAAAGTACTACAGATGAAGAGTAAGGATGACTGTGCCTTCTTTACATTCCAGGGTGTGGAACCTTTCTTGCCTGTGCATAGACCTCTCAGATCACTTTTCTCTGGTTTTAAACTAAGACACTTTAATACAAGAAATCCTAATCCTGCACACTAATCATGCTCTGCTAATAGAAGTATAAATTGGAACTATAATTTTCACTGTTCTTAAGACATATTAAAATATTTATATCTACTTCTAGGAACTTGTATGTCCCCCACACATAAGCCCTTGTTCACAAGGGCATTTTTTGCAGTATTACTTAAATGAGAGCCTAGAAACAACCAACAAAATTAGTTAATGAGAACCTTTGAAGTATTCTAAATTTATTTAATAACATTGGAAAGTTATTGTAGCTATTGATTTTTAAAATAGCTCACAAAATAACAAATTTAATATGATGCCAAGTTCATTAAATTTTGTGCATTTCTAAGAAGATAGAAAAAACTTGAATAGAAATAAAATATTAACAATAGCTATGTGGTGATATTTTGGGTAAATGTTATTATATTCTTCCCATTGTTTTCTGTTTCTAATTTTTCTTAAAACCAAGGTATGTTTATGATAATCTAGACAGATATCAAATGCAAACACATATGTATATATGTATGTATGTTTGTACTTTCCTAAAAACTAATGAAAAGGATTATCATGAATGGACCCCTAGAGAATCATAAAAAGTCAAACAATTAAAAAATTAAAAGTTTCCATACTTACAAATAAATTTTGTCTCATTAGTCTAATGATATAAAGCCATTTGGGAGTTATACATATGCATACTCCTGTGTGCAGTGTCTGGCACACAGTGGGTCCTCAACATATATTTATTGGAGGAATAAATAGAGGATACAGCACAAACAGAAACAAGCCTCTTCTCACCCTTTGATAAGAATTTTCTTAATTCAAATTTGGAACTCATCTAAGTAAACCATTGGTCCTGCTGTTTAACAACTTTTAGAAATGCCTTAATATTAACTACTCTGAAAACAAAAATCATTATTTTTGATGGATATTCTCTAAAATTTAATTGGTTTAACTCCTAAACCCCACAGACATGTTACTTGCAGCACATCTTACAATGAGTTATTTCCTGTGAGTTCACTGCAATGCTCATTAAGTCTAGATGGTTCATGACAGCATCATTGAAATTGACTCCAACTGCTGCTCCTGGGCGTTAGTAACACCTGTGGTGTAATTTTTCAATGATAAAATTAGCTGTGCCTCACTCTCTACTATGGAAACTTCAAGAGTTCATAGACCATTTATTTGTAAAGATGGTATCAAAAATTATGAGTTGGGGGGGTGGTTTCTGGCTTTATTAATAGATTCTACAGCCCATATTTATGATAGTGAGGTAGCCCGACAGAATAAGGTATGAAAATGTTAAATATTATGCAAAATGTATCCCTGATTACCCAACTAAACATATGAATCTGAAGCAACCAAAACTTAAAAAATGAATTCACAGTAGGATCTTATTAGAAGACATATCCACTATCTAATTATCTGTGATTCAGCTCCTGTCATAAGCCTATTGAATTTATCATACAAATTGTACAATCAGAAATCTAGTTGTAATGTTCTTTATTTTCCCATCACTGAACTTAACGCAAAAGCAGTAGGAGAAAAACGAATTGAGTCACTTGTGGTGATCAACTGCCTAGATGGCTACAAGAAATCCTTGACTTCAGGGTCTTAGATCGTGGTCTGCTCTCATACTGAATGGGGCTAACCTCCGTAACTTGTAAAGAATGCAAGGCTTATAGAAGCTAAGTAGGAGCAAAGGGCAGATTCAGGAAATAACTTGAGTCCTATCACTTACATTCCACAAATGCTTCTTCTGTCTCATACTGTACCTGGTAGTTTTCAAAGTCCTTTTCACATACCTTCATTCTCTTGATAATTCCATAACCTTCAATTCTTCCCCATTTGGAAGTCTCACGGAGTTGCCTCGCTACATGACAGCCATTTTGGTTTCACAGGTTAAATACCTGGTCAGCTCCATAGTGCGGCAGAACATCAAGGTGTAAGGGCCTGGGAGAGCAGAGCAGCTCTGGACATTACAACAAGGAAGGAGAGCCTAAACTAATATTCATAAGCCAGATGCTATTGCCCTTCAACCAGTACCTCTTTTCTTTTCTCCTATTATCTATTTTCTCTCTAGAAATATGGAAGTCATAATTTGCTGGTTGTCAAAAGTACTGTGCCTCACTGGATAAGTCCTATAGTTCTCGACTCAGTCAGGGCTAATGCCCAGTAGGTAATGGTAATCAGGCCTAGTTAATGAAGGAAGGTGGAGAGAGAAATAGAGTGGTACAGTTGATGTTTTGCAACAATATATGTAACAGCTTTTCAGCTGAAGATAGTAAGACTGAAAAGTAAATTTTCTAGATGTTACCATAAGTAATTCTCAATGTTTATAGCAAGACATTCACAATAATCATGTTATGGAACTAGTCTAGTTATCCTTCAACAGATGAATGGATAAAAAGAATGTGATATATGTACAGTATATACTCACCCATAAAATAATGAAATTCTGTCATTTGCAGATAAATGAGTGGAATTAGACGACATTATGCTTCGTTAAATAAGTCAAACTCAGACAGTCAAGTGTCAAATGTATTCTCTCATATGCAGAAGAAGCTAGAGAGACAGAGAGATTAATTTTTAAAAGAAAGGGGGTCTCATGAAAACAGAAGGAAGACCAATATAGTAGAGGAAGTGAATTGAGGGGGAGACAGGAAGGAGAGGAGGGCAAGGGGAAGTATTAGGAAAAGAAATCTACCAAATTATGCTATGTCCCCATATAAATATACCACAGTAAATTACACATGCATACATAATTTTGAGAATATGAACAATCATTCTTGTTCTAAAGGGTTATTAGACCTATGTGCTGTATAGCAATAACTCAAGCCCTGTATTGTGTGTGACAAAAGGATTCCAGCTCTAGTAACAGTTATATCAGCACTTCCATCCATTAATGACTATTTACTTTAGAGTGTATGTAATTAACATGATGCTGTTTCATGTCCCTGATTACCTCTTCAGAACCAAAGTAACTCATTTTCACAGCTACCAACAGTGTTGGCTGGAGTTGATTTACAGATGAATTTCTCTGTGGGCAAGTCCTTGGCTACAAGAAAAGGCATCTCCTTTTTAAATACATAAGTTTAACACATATTTCTTAACCATCTTGTAATGTCAAATGTGCTAAGTTCTGGAAAACTTAATTGTGAAAATAATATACTTTATTCTCTCAGAAATACCATCCAGTGGAAGAAGCACATATTTAAAAAAACAATTACACTGAAATAACCATAGTAGAAGAGGCCCTACAATATTAGAAGAGCAAAAAGGGAATACTAAGTTATTCCCTACTGAATATTAAAGAGATCTTCACTGAGGAGTTGAGCTACACCCCACCAAAATTTTATTTTTATTCAATTAAATAAACATAGGCAGTCTCATTTCTTGCTCCTCTTTGAAGCTGATGCAAGGTATGATAAGGAGTTCTCAAAAGATATGTTTTCACCTTCTGTTCCTCCCAGAACCAGAGTTGGACAGTAAATTTCCCTCACCATGTAAAGGGGGATAAGTGTGGTTCTCATTTCTCTATTGAATGCTAAGTCCTTCAGGGTTTTTGTATGTGGTCACACAACCCCAGATCAGTCCTATGCTTTGGGCCTGTCACTCACAGAAAGCTTTGACTGCAGTCTTATAAATACATTTTACATGTCTGTTTATCTTGTATTTCTTCTAACCTAAGATCGTGAGACTCTTGAGAACATGGTTCAAATCTTATTTATGTTTTAAGGTTTTGATATTGTGACATTTATTTAATGTCATAACTACTCCACTTCAAAATGAAAATCAGTACATGAAATATATTTAAGTAACAAGTTGTGAGGATGAAGGGGCTTGTGGTTCCTGGAGTACTAGCTGGAGGAAAGAGAGCTGCTCATCAGGAGCAGGCACGCAGAAAGACCGGAAAGCATAATTCTATTATGCTGGGGCAATTATATAAGCAGGGTTTATTGGTAACAGCGCTTGTTTGTTGTAGTATCTTAAGTAATATAAACTGGTGATCAGTTTTTGGAAACTCAAATGGTATGTCTGTCCTGTTTAGAGAGATTCTTCATAAATGCTCAAATAGCAATAATAAAAACAAAGTACATTTTGATGGTTAAAATAAAACCTATGGCTATAACAATACATATTCAAATAGATGTTTATGCTCTTTTCAAGCCTCTAAATTTTACTTTTTGAAATATTAATTGTATTGAGATAATTATGTCTAGAAGTGATTTATCTAAAAGCCTATAAATATGACAAAATTAATATTTAACCAAATATTCATGTCCTCTGGCTCCTAAATAGGATCCAAGAAAAATGTTAGTCTTGAGGCTAAAACTTTCAACTTATGATTGATGCTCTTTTTGAGAAAAATAAAATAAAATAATCCCTTGCTAGGCTTATATACTTTTAATGTTCTGTAAGATTTATTATACACTCTGCATGTCATTTGAAAGAGTGATTCTTTGTAAAGGTAATTAACAGAGGAGACTGTTAAACAAGTTCTGTATCTTAATTTGTTTTTTGTTGTTGCTTATTTTTCGGTTTGGAGATGAAGAACTAAAATGTTAAGATAATGAATGTGTATTACTAGCATCTATTTCTCAGGTGAGTTCAGCTAAAGAGATTGATGTTAATAACTTTCTCTGAAGATTAATTATTTCAGGATAGAAGAATGAGTACTTTTTAAATCTCTTCTTCACTTTCCTATTGCCATTTTTGATTGAACTATTTTCACATTAAGTTTTATTATGTGGTTGAAGAAGCCATTTATTTATTATGAAGCTTCACAAAAATGAGGCCAAGATGAGTTTACTTGCTTGGAACTAATGATATTATTTGTATTTTCCTCTGCTACCCTGGTCCACACCTGTGTTAAAGCTAAGATCCATCACTTTAGAGAGTGTTCTTTTACAGATACCTAAACAATAACACACAGTATATTGTTCCTATATTTGAAGTCATATTTGCTTGAATGCCATCAAAGGGGTGCTGGGAACATAGTGTTGCTTATAACAAGATAAAAACAGCATCATTCAAATTACTTCCCAGGCCAACATTCATTTTTATTTTACTCTACTAATCTGAATTTTCTTTTAATATTAAATGATTGCAGTAGTTACAGATAATAGTGCTTTATAAACATTAACAGATCTCTTACTTGATTAAATATTTTTATTCTCCATTAAGCAAGAAATGCACAAGAAATTAATAGCACTTCTGGCTTTGGGCCATTTGGTAAATCATTGTCAAGATGGAAAATTGATTAGTAACATTTTCTTATGCTAAAGTTATTTTTAATTTATTAATATATAATAATCAATAAATATATTCATTTTGGGAGTTAGTATAAAATAGAATTATATATATTTCGTATATAATACAAATTTATTAACTTATTAATTGAATAGATTCATTTTAACAATGTAATACTAAGTGATTTTTCTGGAATTTGGTCTGTAAAGTTCATTAAAGTCTTAATTATAAGTTAAGCTATGAAACAACAAAGTGAACATTAATATAAAAGCTATTTAATATTACATAACATAAAATCATTTTTAAAATATACCATTATTTTCTGGAGGGTCAGTAGATGATTAAGGTTAAGTTCCACCCCAAACTATTCTATTTTGAATTATATAGAAAGGGGAAAACCTATTGCTGAAGTGAACTCATAGCCTGAGACCACCACAACAAACCACAGGTGATACTAGCTTGAAAGAAGTCTGATGAACTGGGGCCATGGGTCTTCCGCTGGCACTGGAGCTCTTCTACATGCCTTGTTCATGGAGATGGAGCCCAATATGACCTGCTCAATGTTAGGTGTCACCAGACCCACACTGAGTTCCAGAGCCCAGTCTTGTGCTTACTATCTGTCCTAACCCCAGCATTGCAATGGGGTCTTATATTACACTCTGCTGCCCCATGTTGGGGAAGACTTGGTGAAGGCAGACACTTGGCCACCTAGGTTGAAGCTCAGTGGTATTGTGCCTGAGTCTTACACCTCAAGGCCGTCACAGTCTCAAGGGTACACTGAGGTACCCATCACAACCAGGCTGAAAGGCTGAAACATAGGTCTGTTTTACGGGGGGGACAGACTTCTTCCTGGTGCCTAAACAGTTATAGAGTCCCATCTGTGAGCAGTGGCCTTGTGATTTCTGTGCTTCTTGAGACTGAGTGGTAGATATAGTCCCTTGGTCACTAAGGCTGATGCTAAGCTGTGTCGTGTTTGAGTCTCATAGCCACAGAGGCCGAAACTGTCTGTGGAGGAGGGCTCATGTTACCTAGGAGGGCCACCCTAAGGTTGGAACTTATATGGCCCAAACTCAGATCTGTCTCACAGGTGTGGTTTGTATATGGGGCCTGTACCTTCTACTGTGTGCTTGGTCTTACCATGGTAGGTCTTGCATTGAACTGAGAAAAGCTCTGTGCTAGCTTTATCCAGTGAGAGGAGTCCTAATCCCCACTATTCTGCACCAAATTGTGTGAGGGATGGGGGAGAGAATCTCTATGCCACCTGGGCTAATATAGTTCCAGGGGCTTAGTCTGCAGTTATTAGCCTGGTGGTAGAAAGTAGGGATTGTGGGACTTTGTAAGTCTAAGGCTTACATTTAATTCTCTTTCCCTTTCAACCAGAAGGCAACTTTCTCCACATGGGGCTGCTTGGTGATGTGGAAGGAGGGGGTGACTGGGAAAATCATCCCTGCTTTTTTCAGTGTAGCCTTTCATTTCGCTATGCTAAAGTCAGGTACCTTGGTCTCATTTTATTTCCTTAGCTCCTGCGCTCACAGTTTCATACATGTATTTCATACATGTAGCTATTCTACTTGATGTGTCTAAGATGAGGGTTCAGTAGAGGATCTTCTGCAGCTACCATCTTTATTTGGCCCCCTCAAATTGTTATTTCTTAACATGTTAACATTTTCATAAAGTGGTATTTTTAAATCATCTAAGTATTCCTTTTTTCTAATTCACCTATTTTCCTGATTACATAGAAATCTGACAAAAACTAATTCCTGTTTTGAAACAAACTTTAATTTTGAAAAACAAACATGTATTTGTTAAAACATTCACAAAATATCAAGAATGTAAAGAAGGAAAGTCTGTTTTCCCAGTCTCTATTCCAAAAGACAAGAATTTCTGCCAAGATTTTTTTCCCTTCAGAGTTAAAAGCATATTCAAGGATGCTCACTTCTTTGGTAATGTATTAAAGACTAACAGATATTGGTTTAGGAGTATTGGAAGTGTGAAGTCTGACATATTGATATGTTGTACTTACTTGGTACATATATAAAAGATACTCTATTTTCTTTGATGTAAAATAGAAAGTTTTTTTCATATTGATGAAATTGATGAACATTCACCATTCAATAGACATTATCCAACTTTAGATAAATTACTTCTCTCACACAAACATGTATTAAAGAAAAAGAAAAAAGAAAATAAAAAAGAAATAGGCAATTTTACTGGTGATGATTGATTAAAAATCTATAATATATACTATATGCATTTATGAACATACAGATATATGCATATGTTATTTTAAAGGAATATAAACAACTCAGTGGGGAGAAGAAAATGCAAACACATTCACATATACACAAATTGAAATTTATAATTAAGCAAATGATTAATTTTAAACTATAAATTAATGAACATTCACCATTATGTTTTATGGGATTGTAAGAGGTGTGATGAGGTCTTTAGAAGCTGGGATAATGAGATTTGCAAAAGTAGAAGTAGAAGACATGCAATTAGTGCCTGCATGAAGTCAGAGGTTGAAATTAAGAATATATTTATTCTTGTATAATATATTTATTTTTACTCACAAAGCTCATATGCATAGTAAAGCTTAAAACCTTTGAAAAATGTTGTATTTTGTTTAGTTAAGGAAAAATAATGAGTCAATTTGCTAAGGGATGTGTTAACAGATATCTAGCTGCCATTATATTTATTTTGATCATTATAAACTTGAAATTATTTCATCACACAAACATTTTATCAAAGTAGAATCAAAAGTGTATGTGATATACTGATGATTTTTAAAGTCAAATACATGCACAATTTCTCTGGATTAACTTATATACCTCTTTTTTAATACAAATAATAAGTACAATTAAAGAAATGCTCAGAATAAATTTGTGTAAACATGGTTTTTGTTGCAATTGCAAATATACTATATTTCTGAAAAATATCAAATCTTTTCACTTGTGAGGCACTAATGTGTATCTATAGATTCATTAGAATTTCCAAATATTTTGATATTCCAATAATTTATATAGTAGTATATAAGCCACCAATTCCCCTAAAAATATTTTAAATGATTTAATTATTCTGTGACATACTATAGATAATTTTAAGTATAATTTAAAATTTTAGGTTATGCTTTCTTAAATTGTATATAATTTATTCAAATACATGATGTGTAAATAATTAATAATAAACAATCTTCAATTCTTTCCATTTAGTAATATTTATATGTGACAATGAAATGTTTACATAATAATGTTTTGTGGCAAATCAAATTTTGAATTGATCTATTTTCCATGATTTACTTTGAAACCAAAGTAATATATTATAAAATATATTATGCTTCATGACATTTATAAAGAGTCATATTCTCTCACATTTGTAATTATTGAATTTTTATTGAAAAATCAAATCACTTAAGCTAATATTTTAAATTCTAAACAAAATGGAAAATTCTGGTTTGCTATATTTTAAGTGTCAAATCTAAAATTATTTATTTATTTATTTGTACCCAGGATTAAACCCAGGGGTGCTTAACCACATCCCAAACTCTTTTTTTTTTTGAGACAGGGTTTTGCTAAGTTGTTTAGGACCTCAATAAATTGTTGAGGCTGGCCATGAACTTGCAATCCTTCTGCCTCGGCTTCCCGAGTTGCTGGGATTGCAGGTATGTTCTACCATATGTAGCTCAAATTGGTTTTCATCATCAACATAGTCTTTTAAACATTTGTTTATTCTGTTGTTAGAAATCTTAAATACTTGTTAATTGTATTATATATATATATATATATATATCTACATATATGTAATTCTAAATCGTGTTCCGATAGATCATTTCCTCTAATTAATCAGACAGAGAAGCTGCAAAATTATTACAATTTTATTTTCTCATTAATGTATTATACACCAACAAGAGGTTTTATGTTTCTTATACTTTTCTTTCTTTGCAGTGTCATCTATCTGAACCAAGAGCATCACGAATGCTAGGCAATCCCTCTACCAATCAGTCCTATCCCCAGCATTCAGATTTTCTTAGTTTTAATCAACTATAAATTATAATTAACAAGCATTTTGAGATTAAATGTAATTTTAAAGAAAGTTTTTAAAATCTTTAAGTTTATATTATAATCAGAAAATAAAACATTTAAGAGTATGTATCTTAATATATTTTCAGAAATTAAGGAACTATAAATGACATCAAGAGCAAGAAACAGAATATATTATGAACACACAAGTCCCTTTCATGTTCCCTTCCATTTGAAGATTTTTTTGAATGGTAAGTCAACTTTTATCTCCTGGGATAAGTGCAATTTTGTTATGATGTATCTTTTTATGTTCTGGTGAATTTAATTTACTTAACTTTTACTTAAAATTATTGCATCTTGTGATCATAAATAAGATAAGCTTAACAGTGTTGTTATGTTTGGATGTGAGCTTTTGTGTCCACCAAAAGCTCATGTGTGAGATAATGCAAGAGGTTTCAGAGGAGAAATGATTGGGTTACAAGAGCCTTCAACCAATCAGTGAATTAATCCCCCTGATTGGATTAACTAAGTAGTCACTATAGGTAGAGTGTAGCTGGAGGAGGTGATTCCTTCAATGTGTATATTTTGTCTCTGGCAGTGGAGTCTCTCACTCTCTCTCTGCTTACTGATCATCATGTGTACTGCTTCCCTCCCCTACACTCTTCCACCTCCTTGTTCTGCCTCAGCTAGAGCACAGAGGAATGGAACCCACTTATCAAGAACTGAGACCTTTGAAATTGTGAGAGCAAGTTTTCTTTCTCCTGCAAAGACAGGGAGTTTTGTTTCTGAGATTTTAAATCATGAATTGATGTCAGATATTGTTAAGTGATTTTTTTCAGTATGTTGGTTATTGTGGGTTACTTTGAACGATTTTTCAAATGTTAAATGAACCCTATAGGTAGAATAAATCCCTCTTGGAAATGTTATACTAATTCATTTTATACTTTGATGGATTCATACATTCACATTTTGTTGCTGAGGATTTTGATGCCTGAGTTCATGAGTGACATTGTTTTGTAGTGCTCATTTATTTATTTATTTTTGGTATTGTATTTATCTAGTTTTGATTTTAATAGTGTTGGCTTATAAAATTAGTTGGAAAGTATTGTTGTCTCTTATTTTTTGGAATGATAATATATAATATTGATGGTAACTCTTTATATATTTGGTAGAGTTGTTTCAAACCACTTTGGCTTAGAGATTTTCTTTTGAGAATTTTTAAGTTGTGAATTTAATGTCATTACAGAGCTTTTCAGATTGTGTATTTCATTTGCTTAAACTTTGGTAGTTGCTGGCTTTGATGAAGTGGTTGATTTCATCTAAGCTATTGAAACAGTGCTATATAACATAAATTTGTTCAAAGTTTTCTCTTGTAAACTTTTAATGGCTGCTGCATCTGGACTGATATCCCTATTTAATTCATGATATTGTTGATATGTGTTTTCTCTCTTCTTTTACTTCCCTCTAGTTTTGCTCGAGGTTTATAAATTTTATTGATTTTTTTCAAAGAACCATCTTTTAGTTTCATTGATTTTTTTCTGTTGTTTTCCTGTTTTCAATTTTGTTTATTTCTTATTAATTTCTACTTTCTGCCAGCTATGGGTATATTTTGCTATTTTTTTCTAGTTCCTAGAGATGACAACTTAGGTTATTGACATGAAAACTCTTCTTGTTTCTAGTGTCAATATTTAGTGTTTAAATTAATTCAAAACTTGAAAATTATTAAAAATGTTAGATTATTTGTCAGTATTTGTCTATAACAAGGGTTGGCAAAGTACAGTAAATATTTTAAGCTTAATGAGCCATATA
>CM053410.1:70343821-70366079 GCA_028644305.1 Xerus rutilus
TCTCCCTTCCTCTCTCTCCCCTTAATTAGAATTTCTTTATGTTATCTTTAAGAGTGTTAAATTTGGCTCTGGCAACAGTTGAAGGTCACCTTGCCTACTCTTGAACTTTGGTAAGCATAGTCTCTGTGTGTTTTTGTATTCCCAGAGCATGACCTTTGCCCCTGTGACATGACTTGGCCTTTGCAGGAAGTCAGCTGAGCTTTGTTGTCTACTACAGTGTTTTCTTGCTGGCTGGTTTGAACCTCAAATTCTTTCAGTATTGGGAGGTCTCTGAAATTTCTGCTCATATTTTTGGGTTTCTGTTCTGCTTCTCGCTCTTCATGTAACCTGCCACTGAATCCCATCTCTCTTAGCAGTCCCTGTTTTGTAATCATGTGATAATGATGCTCTCTGTGGTTTTCTAAATCCACAGGCAGCACTTTGAAAAAGACATTCAGAAATAAATCCTAAGTCAAATAGGGCTCACCTTTTGTGTTTTCTATTCTCAAGGATTACAGCCATGTGTTGGCTTCTTTCCAGTGCTGCTAATGTTTTTTATATATTTTGTCAAGCTTTTAGTGTTATTATTGGTGGAAAACAAGATCCTATACTAGCTTCTCTACCGTAAGTGGAACTGGAAAAATAATCTGTTATAGTAAAACATATTATAGATTTTTTAGTTATATTCAAGAATTTTTTACATATCAACAGTTTTTTGGTTTTTATTTTGGGAGCAAGTTTTATGCTTTTGTATTTTCCACCATATCACCTTACAGTTTCTTACTTGTGATACAGGATAAGAAGTTAAATGCCAGAAATAGTGCCCAAGATTTACATTAGAGTAATTTTTAATGTCAGCCATCAGAACGTTTATTGGATATTCTAGATTTAGTTATAAAAGTGAAAAGGGGACTTAAAATTTTAAATAAACCTTTTCAAATATTGCATCTGTAGCAAATATTTTTTAAGCAGGAAATTTGATGCACAAAATGTTAAATTAAATGTAACATTTAATGTGGAGATATCTAAATATCTCGTATAAACCTTTTAATGAATAAGAATATTTCTCTGAAAAATATTCACTTGAACTTCACAAGTGTTAACACTGGAGATGTGCTGGTGATTAACAATTTCCATTGGTATTCTCCAATACTAGGATAACAAGGCATGGAATTATACTTGGGATCTCTAGGGAACTGAGAGATTACTTACTGGTATCAATCCATTCAGTAGGTGATTCCTAGCATTTAGCATTTAGATTTGCACCACACAGTGAATCCCTGGAAGAAGACTTTTGAATTTTTTAAATGTTTTATGTTCTTTAAAATGATAACTTGAGTGTGATTTCCTTATTTGATGTACTTAATAGCACCTATTTTAACTTCTGTTATCACACCAAGTAAATCTGTCCTTACTGTACTTAATGGTTCCTAAAGAATTTTAAAAATGGCTATTATTGTCACTAACCCTCCTTCCTATTTAATAAGGAGGTAAAGTGCTTACAAAATAATCTTTATCTGATTGTATATTCTTTTATCTCCCTGGCCTACCTCTTGAAGGTATCCCCAGGTTTTAGTGTTCCTTTCTAATGTTATATTTACAAGTGGATTGAGTAGCACTGAGAACTTGAAGATATTTGCTTAGCTACTTTGGAAGAATACTTCTATTAATATAATATATTTTTGAGTAGTTCTATGGTATCATTTACTCACATTGTGCCTATATTTAACTAGACATTCAATAATTTCAAATTTCTACTGCCACATTTGGGGGCCTAAGTGCTTTTAACAAATTTCTGTATGTTTTATTCAGTTATTTTTTGCTCATTATTCCAGCTTCTGATTGCATTTTGAATCCTAATTCTGTTATTACCATATTTATCATCCCTGTTAACTTCCACCAAATTCCTCTCATCTAGAAAAGTTTGGCCAGCAATGTTGATCTGAAACTCATCAATAAACTATTGCATAATATGTATAAAAAAAAGAACTACTGACAACCTACCAGTCTTTCATTGATCAATATTGTTAATGTTATTAATTAAAATGATTGCATGATGAGAGTTACTATGTACTCACCTCTCATTCTATCAGGCATTGTGTTGGTTCATATTTTATTCATTCATGTTCCACAAAATTATTATTGAGTTTCTTTTCTCTATGCTGTTTTAGCAATTCTACAAAACATGTTACTGTTGAATTTTATACATGACTTAGTTGAAAGGTACAGATCCTCAGGTCATAGCTGTAGGAACCAGAATGTTACACTGTCAGCAGTTGCTAAAATTCATTCTTACATCATCATTTTTAACTGACTCCCACACACCTTGGAGTTTTTATTCTCATTCCTATCCTCTAGTTCAAAAGTTTCCCAATCCTCAGATGCCAGTGAGGGTTCTATAAAACTTGTTTTGAAATATACTGATCTCTGCAGTAGTCGTCCACAATCTCCTGAATAATTTTTTCTGTATATATTTTCTTTGGAAAACTAATCTGCAAGATGATCCATTAAAAATAAATTCATATGTGTGTGTTTAAAAAATTAAAATAATAAATGAGTGGGGCAGGGAACAAAGCATATACCTTCCCGTATGATTTATGAAACATTTAAGTGAACATGAGTGTGAAACAGAGAACAGGTATGTGCTTTGAAGTGAGTAAACTAGTTCAGAGATGGCAAGGCCCAGATGATGCCTCCTATGCTCTCACTCTTGGCAGGTGCACAACTTAAGCGTCTCTCCTTATTAGAACAGAGCATGAGATGGAAAGTTTAGGGAGTTTAGAAGACTGGAGAGGATACAACAATCCATTTGGTCCATCCCTTTTGAAAGAGACTGCTAAGAAAAGGCTTGGCTATGCTTGCTCAATAACTTCTCCCAATATTATCATTAAATAAATCTCTCTTAAATTGGAATATGTGTGAGAATAAGAGAGGCTTGAAAATATTATTATTCTTTCTTGGAGACTACAAGAGAAGTCCTGTCCTTTGTCTAGAGAAGGTGGGAAGTGGCATAAGCAACTCATTTCATAAGAAGTCATTAATGTTTCTTTACTAAGAGAGTTCAAAAATAAATTTAATTTTATATCTTTAAATTGTAAATATATGCTATAATTTAAGAGAAGCTTGAAATAATATGCAGGTAGACTGATTCTAGAAACCTTAGATTATTTCATGTGGACTGTTTCCCTACAAGATGTATAAAAGACGCTGAAGGAGGGGAAATATTTTGCTGGGAGTCATGTGTGTCCTTTACCTCCACAGCTGCTCTTGTTTGGCCCTCTTACAAATGGCACTGCCTCCATATCTGTTTATTACAGTGTTCAACTAGCTGTGCTCTTCTGCATGACTATAATACCAGTTACTTGGGAGGCTGAAACAGAAGGAGTCCAAGTTTGAGACCAGCTTAAGCAATTTAGCAAGAACCTACCTTGACTTAAAAAAGGTTGGGTATTGGGATAGCCAGCACCCAGACAGATCAGGTCCCTGTCCAGAAGATGTGAGCCGCCTAGGAAAATAAAAAGTCTGAAATAATCAGTAAGAAATAAGACAAAGCCAAAGATTAGATTTAAAAAGTGGGGCACCTGATGGGTCTTCCAGTCCTGATGGGAACTGGAACTAAACCACTGAAAAAGGCCTTTATTTAAGGGGGAGTACATCAAAGGCAGGGATAAAGTTTCAATGGAAGGAGTTTTGTTTCCTTGCTTGTTTCTTGGTGTGGCAGGGGTCTTTCAGTAAACAGGTCCATTGGCATTTGGACTATACCCATCTCTGGGAGACTGTCTGATTCCAGTGGGTCACTCCTATCTCCGGAGGTGAGCCTAAACTTGAGTGGTGAGCTAGGACAAGGCACCAAGTGAATTTGGTGTTCTCAAACCAGTGGATTCTGATTGGGAGTTCCCCAAACCAGGCTTCCCTGCCTAATGCTCAAACATCTTTTTTTTGTGTGTGTGTGGTGTGCTGGGGATTGAACCCAGGGCCTTATGCATACAAGGCAGTTCACACATGGCTCATAGATGACTTCTCTCAGTTGGTGATATAGCTCAGTGGTAGACTGTTTTCCTATCACGTATAAGGTCCTGGGTTCAATACCCAGTACCATAAAAAATAAAAAGAGTTAAAATGCCCAAGCAACATCCACTCATACATCAGAATAATTTTTTTGTAGCTGGGCATGGTGGCACACGCCTGTAATCCCAGCACTTTGGTAGTCTGAGACAAACAAAAAAAGAATAATTTGTTTTTCAGAATGCTTTCTGACCAATGATCTCCATAGCTAGCTGAATTTCTAGTTTTTCTAAGCTTAATGGAACTCCTGACACTTTCTCTTTCAAGTTAGAATGCTCCTTTAGCAGCTTTCAATTCATGGTGGTGCTGTGGTTGATTTTTGGCTAAAGATGCTGGAATCCATCCTACAATTATCCTACCCATCTGTATTGTGGCTATGTTACTCTGTGTGTTAAAGAAATGAGTATGCACGTGTATACATGTGTCAAATTGCACAAATTGGCAAACTTCTACTTGGGCTTTATGTCTCCATGTAAATATCATTTTTTTTTTTTTGCAGAAAAACTTTCCTATCACTGCCTCATGCCTTCTGAAGAGACAGAGGATCTGATACCATCAAAATATTTTCATCTTAATTTCCTGTCATTTTAATTCATATCCTTTCATCTTAATCAATAATCAAATGAAGTTATGTTGAGCACATTGGGTCTTGTAAATACAGTGTTGTTTAGGAAAGCCCTCTGCAGTTGGTGTTTATGATGTATAGCAAATTTACTATTTTTGAGGCTAGTATATTGATTCATTTAACACACACTTTGAACCCATTACCATAAGCCTGGCCTTAGCTTTCCTGTATAAAAGCTGTTAACTAACAATAATCCCAGATATACCTATTGTGGATGTTTCTCCATTTAACACATGAGGAATCTGAGGTGAGGTGGGGCCAAGACCTGAGAATTGGTATCTGGCTCCAGAGTCTGGATGTGTAACTACCATACTCTACAGTCTGCTAAGATCTGGAAATACAGATTCTCTACTTTTTATGGGAGGTCTGGTGTTGCAAAAATATTGTAAATAATAGGGCTTCTTCTATGAACAATAGTTTAATAAATTTGGGATATTAATTATTAACACAGAGGAATAACCTTGCAAATAAAACAGACTTTTTATGAAGATCCTAATCTTATGACTATTAAAACTATTCTTGTGAAATGCTTCTATGGAAACTATGAGAAATTTATATTTAAAACATGGAAATGAAGGGTCGTTCCTGTTTGTATTTTGTAATGAACATTTAAAAGTTATATTTAATGAGAAAATATTTGTAAGATAGTAATTTGGCTTAAAATACTAAAGGAAAAAATATGCATGGGCATACCAATGAACAAATCAAAATAAAATAATAAAAGTGTATATGAAGGAAGAGTAAAAGCCATTTTCTATGTAAAAATATACAGAAGCGGTAATTATACATGAAGTCTATTCAGCATGCTGACATAGTCACACAATCAGGATTTCTAAGATGAGTACCAAGTAAAATGGTGATTGACTTTGAGCATTAGAGTCACAATGAAATCTAATTGCTCAGAAAATACAATTCAAACAACACAATGGAGATAACAAATGAATTTAAATAACACTATTTATGACATACAATGCCATGTATTCTGTTGTAATTTCTGAAAAGTAAAATATTTATCATTTAACATTGTCAGTTATTATTTATTTTCAGACCATACAGTGTATAGAGTGTATTCTGCATGAATGAAAAAGCTGTTATTACTAAATTGTTAAAAATGTCATTTGCATGATAGGACTAATTTCTTCTTGTGTTTCTCTTTCTCTCTTTTCCAATATTTTTTTTAACATATCTGTATTTGGTCTGCAGTTTTGCCAAAAAGAGATGTTCTTAAATTATTTGTTCCTATTATGGTTTGAACAGGAAGTGACCTTCAAAAGCTCACATGCGACAATGCAAGAAGGTTTGGACAAGAAACGATTGGGGTATAGCCTTAGCATAATCAGTGCATTGAGGTGGGAATTGGGGCATGGCTTTGGGTATACATTTGCATCTGGAGAGCGGAGTCTTTCTGTTTGCTGATCACCATCACCATGATGTGAGCTGCTTCCATCTGCCACACTCTCTTGCCATGATGTTCTACATCATCACGAGCTCTAAGGAATGGAGTTGACCTTCTATGGCCTAAGACCTCTGAAATGGTGATCCCTAAAAGTCTTGCACCTCTCTAATGGTGCTGGTCGGGTCTTTTAGTCACAGCAGCAAAAAAGCTGACTAAAACAGTCCTAATTATTTTCGGAGCTTGTTTAGGTCAGAAAAATACAAATTATTCAGATGTGGTTCGCTCCTTTACTCGTAGTTACTTGCGGGGCTAAAATGGGAAAATCCTGAGTTTGAAGCCTGCTTGGGCAGCATAATGAGACACTGTTTCAAACATAAATAAATAAGTAATCCACATTAGATAAAGCTGGAAGTTAATTTACTGTCATCTTCCTTTTTGTAACCTCTTTGTCAAATGAAACTTTCTTAATCTAGAAATTCGTACCCTCTAGAGTCTGCTGAGAAAATTAGGTAAATTAAATCACAAAGGCCGAAGAAGCCATTATGAATGAATGCCTGTATCTTCCCAAGAGCACTGGGGGTTTCACATGACAGTGCACTTTACATTACAAAAATATTACCTGTTTTATCTTAGCATTAAATTCTATAAATTATTTGCAAAATGGAATCACTGGAGTTTATTTGCTGTGACAATTTTCCTCAACAGGAGTGATAGCAAATATTATAAAGTACGCACATGTAGATTTAAAAATATTCAGTAACAGAAGATTTGTCCTGTATATTTTTACATAGAAAATGATAGTTTCTCTTCACAAGTTGAGGTGCACCTTCTCAGGGTGTTGCCATGATAGGAACACTGCCCTTTTCAGTCTCCCAATCTTCTGCTTGTTGTAACCTCACTTTTAAGGTGAATTCTCTATGCCCCTATTTTGCACATAAATGAAAATGCAAAGTTCAGAGCTCCGCTCAGAGGTCAGCAAGAAATAATAGACTTCATCCGCTCTCCTTTTCAGAGAGAGCACTATCTGACGTGAAAAACTTAATGTCTCATATTTTACTATAAAAATAGACTTTGTGCTTCTATGTTTTAAAAACAAACATATCACATATTTTATATGGGACTGTATTTTTGTGGTACTGAGGATTGAACCTAGGGGTGCTCTACCCCTGAGCCACATTCCTAACACTTTTTATGATTTTAGTTTGAGGCAAGGTCTTGCTAATTTGCAGAGGCTGACCTTGAACTTGTGATTCTCCTGCCTCAGTTTCCTAGCATGGTGTGTGCCACCATACCAAGCTTATGTGGGACTTTACAACACATTACAATTCATATAAAATTAATTTATGAAATACTTGTAAAATTTATAGTATTATGCATTTTTATCACTCTATTCTTCATATAAGAACTTTTTCTTGATATAAATATATATCCAAGTAGATCAGATATGACTTTATCTAATTTATATTTATTTACTAAATTCTCCCTTTAAGTTATGCAATAATGTTTCTAGAGTGTTCCCAAAGAACTTTTTTTTATGAACATTTATGTGTTATATAATTGGAACAACTTCTTTTCCTAAGTTTGTGTTTTGAATGCATTGAGGGCAAATATTCTACATCTCTAGAATCAAGCTCATTATTTTTTATTGGTACTTTATAATTATACATAATAGAAGGATTTATTATGCCATGTTAGTCCATGCATATAACATCTCTTTATCCGTCCTGTTCCCCAGTACCTTCCCTTTCCTTTCCATCTTCTTTCCCACATTCTGCTTACTATGCTCTATTGATCTCCCTTTTATTATTATTATCATCATCATCATCATCATCATTTTAGTTGATACATTATAATTATATATAAAATGAGATTCGTTGTGGCATATTCACACATGGACAGAGCAGTTTGGTAGCTTCTGTTCTCAGTACTTCCCATGCCCACACTCCTTCATTCCCTCTGAATTCCCTTCCTCTACTGTTTTCCCCCTTCTATTTTCATGAGATCTCTATTATTTTTTTCCTTATACGCCTCCCTAGCTTCCACATTTGAAAGAAAAAATTTAACCTTTGACTTTCTAAGTCTGGTTTATTTCACCTAGCATGATGCTCTCTAGAGCATTTATCAGCAAGTAACATAATTTTATTCTTCTTATGGCTGAATAAAACTCCATTGACACACATTTAAAACACATGGAAATTGGCTGGATGTGGTGGCACTTACCTCTAATCCCATTTACTTGGGAGGCTAGGCAGGAAGATTTCCAATTCAAGGACAGTCTGGGAAACAGAGTGACCTCATCTTAAAAATATATGTATCTTTGTGGGCTACCACATGATGTTTTAAAACATATATACATTATGTAATGTTGAAATTAAGGTAAGCATATTTATCTCTTCAAACATTTAACAGTTCTTTGTAGTAAAACATTAAAAATCCTTTCTATTAGTTTTTGTGAAACATACAATATATTATCAATTTGTATTCACCCTACTCTGTAGTAGAATACCCAAACTCATTTCTCTTACCTATCTGTAATTTAGTATCCGTTGGTCAACCTACTCCCACCCCTCCATCTTCCTACACTATTCCTACTTTTAACTTTGTGAGATCAACATTTTTAGAATCCACATGATTGAAATCGTGTGCTATTTGTCTTTCTGTGTCTGGCTTATTTCACTTAACATAATAACTTCCAGATTTGTATTTTAAGTAGAAAAAAATATTTTCATTTTAAACTTATATTGAATCAAACCTATGAAATAAGCTTACTAAATCCATCATAAAATTGGAGTCAAAGCTCTTACTAGGATGTCTGCTATCATGTGTGTATCATACATTTTGAAGTAGTTTATCCCTATGAAAAAATATTTAATATGAATTAAACTTTTTATTAATACGTTTAAATTTAAGCAGGCTAATAAGAGTGCATTTTGAGATGGGAAAATTGAAGTACAACTTTAAGTCACTTATATAAGGTCATCTTCCTATTTTTTGTTTAAATCTGCCATAAACTCCAGTTTCAATGTTTTAGGACATTGAAAGCACATTTTTTCCATATTTTGTAAGTTGGTGCATCATAGTAGTATATAACAGTGGTATTCATTATTGCATATTCATACATGTACAAAATAAAACAATATAATTTGGCCAATATCATTCCCCAGTATTCCCTCCCCTGATCTCTACTGATCTCCTTTTGATGTCCATGAAATTCTTACCTACTCTACCCTTCTTTTTCTTTTTCCTCTTTAGCTTCCACATGAGAGAAAGCATTGACTACCTTCTGAGTTTGGCTTATTTCATTCATCATTATGTTCTCAAGTTTCATCCATTACAAATGACATTATTTCACTCTTTGTTATGGCTCAATTAAACTCCATTGTTCATATATGCCACATTTTCTTTATCCATTCATCTGTTGAAGGACATTTAGGCTACTTCCATAGTCTGACTATTGGGAATTGTGCTGCTATAAACATGGGTATGCATGTATCTCTGTACTATGATGACTTTAATTCTCTAGGATAAACACTAAGGAGTGGTATTGCTGGGCAATATGATAGTTCAATTTCAATTTTTTTCCAGGAAACTTTGTATTGATTTCCATAGTGGTTGTAATTATTTACAATCCCAATAACAGTGTAAAAGTGTTTTCTCCACATCCTCTCCAGAATTTACTGTTTGTATTCTCAATGGCTGCCATTCAAAGTGCAATGAGATGAAATCTCAGTGCAGTTTTGCCTTTCCCTAATTGCTAATGATATTGAATCTTTTTTCATATGTTTGTTGATTATATGTTTTTCTTCTTTTAAGAAGTGTTTGTTTATTTGCCCATTTGTAATTGAATTTTGTTTTTTGTTTTAAGTTTGATAATACAAATTTAAATGGAATCTACCAATATTTTAAGCCATGCAAATTAGAGAAAGAGGTCTTAAAAAATTATTTTGTAATGTTCATTAATTAAACATTTTTGATACTTTAACAGTTAGGCAATGACATGGACTCTAGTAAAAAACATACAATTATAAAAATCAGAATTAATTCCCCTCAGATTTACAGTTAAAGTAAAATAATTAAGTGGATATGAGTCCAAACTGGTTGTGATACCTGAAGCTCAGCTGAACTCCCTATCAGTCATCCATCTTCTCCATTTCACATGTCCTCTTCTGGAACAGTGAGTTGAAGAACAGATTGCCTTTAGCCAGAGAAGGACAATTCTCTGCCCCCGAATCCCAGGCAATCCTGGACTCTCAATAGGCAAGTGGAGACAAGGTTCCTGTAAACTTACGATAAATGATTTCCTTTAAAAGTCATTTCTATGAAACTAACTCGGTGGTGAACTTAGCTAAGGGGAACTCCTGGAACTTTTCAGATATCTTTTCTTATCTTTGCATTGCTTGAGTCACATTTTTAATGTGGTTCTTGATCGACTTACTGTTGTTCTGCCTGGTGGTCAAGGAGGAGCCAACATCTCTAGGAGGGATGATGAGAGCCCTCTGCCAGCCTGGAGTGTAAATCCTTGAGAAACTATGACAAGGGTCTATGCCTAAATGTGTAAAGAGAGAGAACAGCTGGAGGCTGTGGCTTTTTCCAGGAACATATTTCTAAATTTGCCTTTTTTTTTTTTTAAGAAAATATTTGTTTTCATGGTATCAAATTGAAATCCCAGTTTATTGAAAGAATAAAATGTATAGAAAGTATACGGAATTTTTTTTTAATGTGTTGAAGCTGGTTTTCATGTCTCAGAGGTAGAATAAATAATTCATCACCTTTAGAGATGATTACTTGCTGCAATATAATAATTCTAAGCAAGCATAAAATGAGAATTTTTTCATTTTTCTGAAAATACAACTTTTAATTTTAAGGAATGCTGTGGCTTTTAATGTAAAATTTTTAATTTAATTTACAAGTTAATGTTTTAAAAATTCAGAGTTTCTGTTCTTTGTATCTAAAAGTTCCTCAGTCCCTATTCTTTGCCTATCAAATCCCTCTGCTTTTGCTTCTATTTTTCAGTCTTTTAAACATATATATATATATGTATGTGTGTATATATATATACATATATATAAATTGGGAAGGATGATTCCTAATAAAATGGTTACAATTTAAATAATTACCATTAAATATGAAAATACTGACTTTAATTATGTCTTAAAATTTGAGAGTAAAACCTAACATGGACTTTTGAAATGTAACATAGTATTCCCCAAAGGCAAATGTTTGAATTTGATGTTTACTGAGATAAACTTTCACATAGATGAAATAGAAAAAAAATAAAATTTCAAATGCTATTACAATATAAGTGACACTATCCAATAAACAGGAACTGAATAAAATAGCCATATGCACATAGCAGATGCAATATCTGCCCTGGAGAGAGACTGAAAGTATTTATAGAAAGGCTAAAAGCACACAGAAGTAAGTTTATTTGATACATATTAATCCTGCCAGGTTTACCTAGAAGATTATGTAAAATTTCTTGTCAAATTATTTGTGAAATATTATACTCATGCAATCTGGATAGAAATTCAATCTTGGAAGATATCAAAAAATAGCTGATTTTATTAAAGAGGTGGAAAGGCTGGAATATGGAGAAATAAATCATTAGAACTACAAAAACTCTTTAATATTTCATGATTATAAAACATTGCATTTAAACACTATGTGGTTTTATATATTTATTTTAGTTATTCTAAATTTTAATTTGAGAAATAATTAAAAAGGAAATTTCAAATAGTCATCCTGGACCAGTAAGACTAATTTATTAACCTGTATGTCCAAATCCTTAGGGACGTCAGAGAAATGAAAATGAAAAATTTCCTTCCTTGAGGTTGATGTTTCAACAGAAAGGAAATGCCAAATTGGAAAATATCATATCTAAAAACTCTTGGTATGCTTTTTAATACATTTAATGAAGTATGTAGCAACTAGACAGTGTTACCAAGAAATAGATGGAAACAACTCAAATGAACTGAAATTTTAAGACATATTAATTACCTTGTAAAACTAAACATTTAAGAAGTTCAACTCATTTTTACAAAACTACCTTTTAACGAATTTATAAATATATGCTGTTAAACAGGAGGAAAACAGGAAGCCCAGCTGGAGAGAAACTGTAACTAGTACTTAGACTTTGTCCTAGTCAATGTTCTAAGAGTGTTGCATTTAAAAATTGAAACTAAAATGTAAGTACCCATAATTATCATCAACCCAGTTATATGAATAATATAATGAAGGCAAAAATGGGTAGGTAATTTGCCCAGCATCTCGCAGCAAGTAAGTGATTAAGCCATGACATAAACCCAGGTATACTAACTCAAGGAGTCTGTGCTTTTCATGGCTAAACTATACTGTTTCTAATGACAAGATAGAAGGTAAACAATGTCATCAATAGTAGCAACATTTATTGTAAATTGGTGGCTGAGTAAATAAATGTACATGGGTTTAGTTTTATATTGTAAATGGCTCATAGACTCAGTCAGAATGTTGCCCACTGTTTCTGCTGAACTAGGTCAAACAAAAGTTGAGTTTCTAGCTCAGGATAAAGTTGTATCTTTAGGTGTTGCATAACTTTTATTTTTAATTCTAGTGTCAATTCAATCTGCTTCAGACAGAAGTCAAGAAGAAACAGAAGCTGTGAGAAAAAGAGGAAGAAAACTGAATGTCATTCTAAATGCTCATTATGTGCATTTATGTCTTTGATATTAAAATTTGACTAGGAGTATAAAGTTTCTGCTGGGGAATTAGTCCTCATTGATAGTGTCCTGATGAATAAAAATTAAAAGTGTGGGGTTGGGGAGAGCAAGGGTAACAGTGGTCACTAGGGTATGGATTCATTCAGGAAACATTTATTGAGGGACCCTTATATGCATGGTCCCTGATATCATGCCACTCAGCAAAATGCTGAAGTTATATTATTGAAAATTTGTATTTAAAAGTGCAAATGTCCTATGGATGGTAGATATAGCTCTTGGTTCTTAGGCAGAGAGAGGCTTTCCTTAAAAATTGAGGAAAGCTATATTAAAAATCCAGTGGACCGAATTTTGACAGGATGGTAAGCCTGAAAAATCACAAAATATGCTTAATTTAAAAATACCTAAAAAATATATTTGCCACATAAAGTGTCAATATAGATCTTATATAAATTTATGTGTATATATATATATATATATATATACACACAAATATATAGAGAGGAATATGTATATACATGTGCAGAGTAATATATTACAAAATTATATATCTTATAAGATGAAACATGTAAAACAAAACAATTTTTATCTATATGTATATTTATTTATTTATTATTTATTCATTTATTTTTACAATACTAGGAATTGAATTCAAGGCCTCTCATGTGCTAGGCAAGCTTTCAACCAATGACCTATGTCTGCAGCTTTGTATATATATTTTTAATGCTCTATAAACTTATTAGAAAATAAATATTAGATGGAAAAGCTATTTTTTTTCTAAATAGCACCAATAGCAATAATGTTAATAGATTAAAATGAAGTGGAACAATTGTAAATATCATGCCCTGGTAATAGCAGTGAAAATTGTATAATCTTTTGCAAAAAAGTAAAACGACTTATTTAATAAATTTGGTAATGCTTAGGTCCTATGATCTACCATTTCCACCCCAACTGATATGTGCTAGACATAATAATTATCTTGGAAGCATCATTTGTAATAGCAAATATACTAAAAAAAGTTCTAGAATCAACTTGTGTATGTAAATAAATTATAGCATACTTGCATATTATATATATTAATATATATAATGTAATATTAATAGTATAGAGCACTAGAGATTAACAAACTATAGCTACTTTGATTAGCAATGTTGACTCTAATAAATAGATTAAGAAAGAAGTAAATTGCAGGAAAATATATTGCTATATGATATAGTTTAAATGGTAAAACATGCAGAACTAAACAAAATGTTTACATAATATATTCAAGTAATATGCAAAAATGTATTCATACAATCGTGTATGAAAGATATAAGAAGAAATGTAAATATAAATATACAAAGAAATATTTATAAGATAAATATCTAAAGATATAAAGAAATGTAAATCATTCAGATATAGTTTAGTGCTTACCTTCAAAAGGTGGTAATCAGATTTTTTTTATCAAAATGAGAGTTCAAGTCTTCAAAGATATTAACATTCTATTCTATTTCATATACTACTATGTTGGTGTTTGGATTTGCATTATTACTTTTTCATGCATGTGTGTGTATCTACACGTTTCATGCATTTTCTCAAAATTTGAAGCTACTCCTTATGAAAGCTTTTAAATTATGACTATTGATTAAATATCATTGAGATAGGATTTGAAAACAAACCTTAAAAATGGTTTACAAACTCCAGTGTGACTTTGATTTCCATGGGATTATATACATACAAATATAATCACAACTAAGTCTTTTCTATTTGTGACTTCATTGAATAGAAGTTTCATTTCTGGCAAAACCATTCTAATGATTTATTTTTCACCTAGTATATTTCACTTACCAAAAACGGGAAACAGACAGTTTGATCAGAGATTACACACACAGCCTACTCACATACATTTGTGCATATGCCCTAACATAAGAAGGTGGGAGACTTAAATTTATTTTTCTTTGAACAAGCTATCTTCCATTTTCTTTACTACAATTTAACAATTTAATACAATACAATTTAATACAATATAACAATTTCTTGAGAATCAAAGATTTTTCCACTTCTCCCTTTGGATAAAAGCCAAGCTTATGCTTTTGTTTATAAGCAGAGAGCAATCAATAATTTAAAAATACAATACTTAGAAAGAAATTAAGTCATTATCAATCTGCTGAATAAGGAAGTGATTCGTATTATCCTAGACCACAAAGGTCTTTTGAAACAATGAATAACAAGTGTAATTGCCACCAAAGCCATTACAAAACACATTAAAATGTTTACTCGGGTTTACTTAACAACAAAATACAGTAACAGGGAGATTTATCTATAATGAGGGATTCCAGTTTATATACAGTATGCCTCTTGGTTCCAAAGCCTTTATGACCTCTGTTCTTTAAAGATGAGCCTCACAGCTGCTATTTCCAAGTTCTAAACTCTACACCAGTTTTTAGTGCCATTGTACATCTACAAAGAAGGCACGTTGAGAGAATACTAGACAAATGCTTACTTTCACTTGGTGACAGAGAAAACTCAGATGTTTTCCTGAGCTGGTGACCTGGGTAAAACAACAAGAACAAAATCATTTATTGTTAGTAATACCACTGTTTCTTGAATTTTTTCCTTATGATTTATATAGACTAACTTAATTCCTTCTCGATAAATAATAATCATTTTATTATCACTTCTACTTTACAGTTGAAGAAACTGAGGTAAGTAACTTGGCAAGCGCACATAGTAACCATGTTACAAGGCTCAGTATCAATAAAGTTCTCCAACCTCAGGACCCCATTGTTCCATCCCTGCCTGTCAATCAGGTCTTTTCTTCAGTGTCTCCTTCAGAGATATGCTTTCCATGAACATTTGCTATGATCCTATGTAACTTTTTTGAGTTGTTTTCAAAACCACAAACTTGTATATTCATCACAGCACTAATGAACTATTACCTTATTAATTTACCAATCTAATTATCCTACTAACCTGTTACCTACTAACTTAACTACCCTAATATCTTGTTAAGCTGTTTATTAGCCACCCCACTCTCTGGCAGTGGGCCTTCCCTACCACATTGAGTACTGTACTTTGCCAGGATAGTAGTTTAGTATACGGTATATACTTTGTAAAACTTATTAAGCAAATGAATAAAACATTTTGTTCTTCATCACCTCAAACATTGATTATCATTAACTCCAGATCCTATATGGCCAGTATGTATAGGTGCAGATCCCATATGTCCTTATGCCCATTTATCTATTCCTCTAATAATTTCATGGGTGTCTTCAATATAACATATCTAAAGATGCATTCATTTCTATTATACTAGCAAATAAAACTTATGACTTTATTTTTCAAGTCTTTAACCTGAAATGTATTTATCTGTTTTATTTTTTTCTGTTTCAATACATTGTCAAAATAATAATTTATATAAATTCATTCTAAACATAATCATACCTCCTTCCTTTTCTCTCCTTCTTTTTTTTTTTTTTTTGGTGCTGGAGATTGAACTCAGGGGCACTCGACCACTGAGCCACATCCCCAGCCCTATTTTGTGTTTTTTATGTAGAGACAGGGTCTCACTGAGTTGCTTCATGCCTCGCTGTTGCTGAGGCTGGCTTTGAACTCATGATTCTCCTGTCCCAGCCTCCCTAAGTGCTGGGATTACAGGCTTGCACCACCGCACCCAGCTTCCTTCTTTATAATATCTACAACTCAGGATACTACTGTCTATTGCTTGAATTTCTTCAACAACTTTCTGATGTCCTTACCTTCTAATGTTACTTATCTGCACTCCAATTAACAATTAAGCAATACAGAGCAGTGTACAAAGAGTCCAAATGAAAACTTCTTCACCCCTTAACTGTGTGATATGGTAGACCACATAATCCATTTGTGTCCCTGATAAGTTGATTGTGAAATGGGGATAGGGTTTGATGGTTTTAATCATTAACCCCAGTATGGTTGATGTAGACATTAAATAAATAAATAATATAAAGTACAAAAGAGTGCATTAGCTTTGTAAATGCTATACATGTCTATATAGTGCCAGAAACCTATTTTTAGTTCTCTGAATATGTAATTTTGTCTTATATTCATATAGTTTTCCCATTGCTGCCTTTGTATTAATATCTTTGTAGATATTAATATCTTTGAGATACTTTGCTTAGTATCTCAATAACAGACTGGTTCTTCCAAGGGGTCTTTGATAACTCCCTGCAAACTACTCTATCAGTAAGCACGTGGCATAGTGCCCATCACTGCCTGTTTCTTGTTTTTATGCCTCCCATCATTTAAGATCAATTGAACTTGGGGACTATGCCTTGCCCTCTAAGTATATATAGTTCTACCACAATTCTTTATAGCCAGAATACACTCAACTGAATGTATTTTACACGATCTAAGAGAGCTCAATGGAATAGAAAGGCCAATTGCTAAAAGGGAAAATTCCATATAGAAACGTTATTTTGATATTCTCTCATTCCCACTGATTATGAGGTTCTGCTGGGGTTTGAAATGGGGCATCATGGATGATGTCAGTACATATTTGCGCACCTTCACTCCAGGACTCAATTTCAATAAAAGCAATGGTAGGTACCAATTTTCTGGAGGAAAATATAAACAAAATCTATGATTTAGCAGTTTTCCTAGGAATATATGTGTCATTTTTTTGGTATGTGTGTAGTGCTGAGATTGAACCCAGGGCTTTGTGCATGTAAGGCAAGCACTCTATCAGCTGAGCTATACCCCCAGCCCTACATATGTCATTTTGACACTGAATTATATAGGAACGAGGTGGTCCCTGTGACAGTAGTGCTTTCTGGAGTGGAGCTATTATTTGTAAATGAGATTATCACTGAACTTTGATAAAACCAAAGAAAACTGTGCTGTGAAATAATTCATCAGTTTCTGCAATGTGACCAATTTACTTTTGCTCATTTTTTGTAAAAGTAATTTGAGCAATTAATACAGTCTTGTTTCTGGGTGTAAGCGTATGTGTAGGGAAGAATCCACCTCTTTCCATGATATGTAATGCATGAGAAATGACACAAGAAATTAATCATTGTCCTGTGTCATGACACTCTTCAGCAAGACAAGAAGCTATTCTATGTAAAAATGATTTATCAGCCAAAATTACAACATTTTGCTAAACAAGGAAACATTGTGAGTTTTGTTGAATTAGTTTGAGCCTAAGGATGTCATTGTATAAAGTAATGAAAATCCCACTCTATTCAGGATAAAAACCTTCATTGTTTTCTCTCTTTTCTCCCTTCTTCTCCTTTTTAGAGAAGAATCAATACTAGTCATTGACAGCTGACTAAGTCCTCTGTTCTCATGAATTTGATATTAATCCTTACACTTTTTTCTTTCTGATTTTTATTGTACTTTTCCATCAATCCAAAATTTACATATTCCCACTATTAAAATATTCATTGGCTAGAGCTGAACACACTGTTAAATACAAGATTAGAGTATGTGGGAATGGTGGGAACATGATATATTCCAGGACCTCATATAGTCTACATTGTAAATGGGAAGATAAGCATTAAATAATCTACTAAACTAAATGATAAATAATGCCAAACTGAATATAATAAGGGAACTGAAACAAGTTGTGAGAGGTAATTGGGTGAGCTTCCTGTGAAAGTCAAAGAAAGCTATTCTAAGTGGCATTTAAGGTAATGACTCCAACTCAAGTCCTCACCTTCAGCTCATACTCCTTAGATAACAATGTCATGGACAGTTCTGTTTTTCCCAGAGCCTATGATTTTTCCCAGATCTTTTATTTTATTAAAGACCAAGATGGGTGTTTTTGACATTGTACCTGAAAATCTCCTCATTTAACATTTTGTGTATTCAGCAACTTCTGATGATGTTTTTCAAAGGTAAAAACCAACACTAGATACAGTATTTTAAAAATCTTCCCAAAATAAAATTTATTGGTACTAGAGAATTCTTTATGCCCTCCCAAAATAAAACAAATCAAGAATAATAAAAGTACTCTAATACTTTTTCTCCTTTTATTCTTAAATGTTGTAACAGTATGATTTCTTATGCTGATTGTAAACAATAATACCAATAATATTTAGACAGAATTACATTAAAAGACAGAAAACAAATATAAGCTATGACTTTGCAAGATACACTCTTCATTCAATGTCTGCTTTAATTCAGTGGCTCACATCTCTCTGTTCTGAATATTGTGTGACTCTAGTCTGGTTTTCAGCAACAGAATTAATTTAAATTTAGAATGCCTCTTGAACCCATAAACCATTTTCATTAATGACTTCTAAATAACAGCTAGATTAACAGGCAAACACTTAATTACTGTCTCCTTTTTAATCAGGCAAGCAATTCTAATATAAACTGACAAGGCATTTATTTAGGAAGCTACTTACTTTAAATAGTCACTGACAGTTTCAAAGATTTTCTTTTAAGCCTGTGAAATGTATGTTAGGGTTGAAAAGCAAACAATAAATCTGAATAACCATTTTTAAATAACCTAGTTTCCATGACTTTCCATTTCCAAATATAAAAATTCCCATTGTAGTTTGCAGAAAATCTGAGCAAATGGTAACAGTTATGACAGAAAGATCTACTTTAGAAAATTCAGCTTTCTAATAGGTCCCAAAAGGTGAAAGTTAATTTAGGAATTGAACACAACTCACATCTTGACTTTGTTTTTGTTTTTGTTTTTTTCCTTCTTGAAAGTTGGATTATTATGTTTATATATGGGTCAAACTCTCAATGCAGGATTCACAATATCCATACACAGAGAGATGTTGCCAAAATTTAGAATTTCAATAACAGATTTTAATACTGTGATGCTGACACAAGCATATTAGTGTCTTTTCCCAGTGATTTTTTAATCCCTATAAGCAAGCCTTATGAGATGCACCAGTAATATGATTAGAATTTCTATTAGCATTATGCTAAGTATCTGGCTAAAATAATTTTATCAACCGAAATAGCAGCATTTGAATGACTACATGTACTATATGTTTAAAGCTTCCACAAATTCAAAACTTTACAGGTTAATAACAATCTCCATGCTTTTAGTGTATAGTATTTTGCAGTCATACTGTAAGAAGGTTTCCAGATACTATTTTATAAAACAGTATTAGAAAGCAAAATCAACATATGACATGAGCTAAGCAAACAAGCATAATGTCTATTATCTCTGGCATATTCATCCTTTCATTTTTCAAACAAAGTCCCACATTGTAAAATGCCTATAAGGTACAAGTAAAAATTTATTAGGCAAGCCTGAAATTGTAGAAGAAATGTACTATCACCTATGCTTTTCCAGGGAGGTAACCCAGCATGCAACTTTATTTAAAGGGGCTATGTTAAGAAGCTCATGAGTATTCAATTTATCCCCGGGAACACGCATATTGGAGGCTTTAAAAAAAAAAAAAAAACAGCAGTAGTAGGATCCTAGAGTCCATTTCCATTTCTCATTAATGCCAGTGATGCTTTCTTTTGGTGATACAGATCTGAATGTAGTTGCCCATTGCCTAGTACAAAGCTTCAAGTTTTGTTTTCTCATTTTCTTGAAGCTTTTGTGAGCTGCCTAACATTCTTAAACCCTATTTTATGCCTGTAGATTTTATTATTGGCAACTACAAATCTTGACTGTTATTTTGAAAGTAACAGATTTTGCAACTATTCTTTTCTCACTAAAGCTCAGTGTATATTGAGTTGTCTTTTTTTTTTTTTTTTTTGGTGTGTGTGTGTGAGTGTGTGTGTGTAATGCCATAATAATCACCCCATAGAAATAAACCAGTTATCTATTGTCATACATGATTTGAAATTTGATATGTTTAATAGGGTTTCCTTGGGAAACTACCAACCTAGCCAGGGAAAATTGTGGTAGTTAGTGTAGCTTAGCAGATTCAATGACTTGCCTTCACAAACAACTTTCATTGTATTCAGGATGCTCAAAATTTTTCCAAATGTGGGCTTGCAATAAGTTTACATATACATATATGTAAACTTACTATATATATATAGTATGTGTGTATATAAATATACATATATAATATTTTTGTCTTTTCCTTTTTTTCCTATCTAAAATAAATATGGCTTCTGTTGTGTGAGAATATTTTTAGTCATGCAAATGTATTTTTAGAAGCCATATGTGTTGAAATTCCATTTGGAATTGATGAAATGACAGTTCTGTAAGATTTCAGTTGCTAGAAACTTTAAACTCACAAGAAATGCCTTTAGAATTTCTACAAGGATTTTCATCTATTGTTTACTTCTCTCCCCATAAAGGTTTTGGTTCTAGAGTAACAGCATTCACAATAATTTTGAAAAAACTCCAATGATCATGTAAGAAATGATGAACAATATTATAAAAATTCTTGTTACATATATATATACATATTTCCACCACATAATGGGGTTTGTCATTTCTGTGAGTTCACTTTTAATTTCACTCTAATTGTGTTTATATAAAAAATATGTACATTTCAACTCACAGATGATCTGGTACAACAAATTGCAAGCATCTGTTTCTAGAGTAGTATCTAGGGTAGTATCTAATTTTATAGTTTTACTTCTTTTATTAAATAACTTTGTATTCATTCTCCTAGAGATATTCCCTCTTGCAATGTGTCACTTAATAAATACCAAGGATATATATTGACCGGATGGATTTTTGTACCTAAAATAGTTTCAAAATTTTCATAAAATACTTTTCAATTTAAAAGAGATTTGTTCTAGACAAGTTAGTGAAGAATATGTTGTATTTTTAAAAATACTTTTAATTTTAGAATAGTTTCATATTTACTTAAGGTACAAAGATAATACATAGAATTCACTTGTGTTCTCTATCTAGTTTCTCTTTATTAATATTTCATATTATTGTGGTACATTTGTCAAATTTAATAAACAAAATTGGTTATGCTAATATTAACTATATCTATATTTTATATTCTTAGTTTTTATGAAATATTCTTTTTTCTTTTCCAAGGTTCCTTGGTTGTTATTATGTGACATTTGAAACCATTAAGATTTGCTTCATTAGTTAATGATGCTACCTACAGGTTTTCATATCACTTGTTTAACATGTTGTGATAGTTTCCTGCTATTCTTAGTTTGTTTAGAGTTTGTACCTGAATTAGTTTTTGATTTTATCAAATGCTTTTTATGCATCTAGCAGTATAATCATATTTTTCTTTTTTGACTTGTTAATGTGGTAGATTACATTAAAAGATTTAAAAACATAGAAACAGACTTTATACATGCAATAAATGCCATGTTGTCTTATTGTATAACTCTTGTTATACACTCTTGGATTATACTTACTCATATTTTGTTAAACAATTTTGCATCTGTGTTCATGAGGAATTTTTGTCAGTAGTTTTCCTTTATAGGTATATTTTTATCTGGTTTTGGCAACAAGGTAATGGTGAATATAGGACAATGAGTTAGGAAGTTTCCTTCTATTTCAATTTCCAGGAGCAATTGTGGAGAATTAGTATCTTTTCATTCTTAAATGTTCACTAGAATTTGCCAGTGAAGACTTTC
>CM053410.1:70366579-70384591 GCA_028644305.1 Xerus rutilus
TTTTCTCTTGTGGCTTTTAAAATTCTGTCCTTATTCTGTATGGTAGGCATTTTCATTATAATGTGACTTGGTGTGGATCTGTTGTTATTTTGTACATTTGGTGTTCTGTAAGCTTCTTGTATTTAATTTTCCAATTCATTCTCCAGGTTTGGAAAAATTTCTGATATTATTTTATTGGAAACATTTGTGCATTTCTTTGGTTTGTATCTCTATGCCTTCCTCTATCTCGATAAATTTTAAATTTTGTCTTTTCACGTTATCCCATAATTCTTGGAGTTTCTGTTTGTGGTTTTTTACCATCTTTACTGTATGGTCAATTTTTATTCTCAAGATTATGTAATTTGTCTTCTAAGTGATCTAGTCTGTTGATGATGCTTTCTATTCAATTTTTAATTTGGTTTATTGTTTCCTTCATTTCAGGTATTTCTGTTTGTTTGTTTCAGAATCTCTAACTCTTTCTTAAAGTAATCTTTTGCTACCTGTATTTGCTCTCTAATCTCTTTATTGGAGTGATCCATTGTTGCCTGTCTTTTCTCTCTTATATTATTGTGTATTTCACAAATAATTTTAATTATGTACATTCTGATCCCTTCTCTGACATTTCTTCTACTGTGTACTCAATGTATTCTATTATTGTAGCATCTTGGTTTGTTTGGGGTACTTTCTTCCATTGTTTTCTGTGTTGTCCATGTGTCTTCCCCTCTAGCAGTGCGGATCCAAGATATAGCAATTTCTGCCCATAATCTTATAGTGCCCTTGCAGGTTTTCAATACTTATCCTTTAATGAGAAGATCAAAATTAACAGCACCTATAGCAAACAATATGCAGCCTTAAACCAAATAGCTCGTATTTAGATGATTACAGTTTTGTCAAAATAAACAGAAATGATGTGTTTGATTATTATCTGCAATATAAACTGTAGGTTTGCATGAGGGACTATAGTTTCTAATGGTGGACAAAGAGAGAATGGGGAGGTGTAGGCTATGATGAGGTAGGAGGTGAGAATGTAGAGGTATTAGATCTTGGGAGGATTAAAAGAAGAATTAAAAGAGGTTGCTGTTAGCAAGAGAAAAGAGAAGAAGAGGCAACTCTATGCAATACTCTCTCCTGCTTCTGTAACAAGGTGGTGGCTGTTAGCATACCTAGCAGGGATACTTCTGGTGCAACCAAGCCTGCAGGGGCCTTGTTGATGGTCTTTCACGTTCTCGTTATTGTTCCTAGATGGAAGCAGCCACAACCCAAGTTGATGACAGAGGTGGTGTCAAACCTCTAGGTACCTTGATATTGGGCTTCCAGGCCCAGGCAGGTGTCCCAAGATTAAAGCTGCTTCAACTAAAGATGGCAGTGGTGGCAGCAGAGATAACTCAAAATGGTGGTGGAGAGGTTCCAGGGTGGATATGCCCGCTTTCAGTGATGGGGCTGAAAAAGTGGGCCTCACAAAGGCACTGGGAGGCCTGTTCAGAGATGTAGTACTGTGGTGTGCGGTGCTATGGCAGGCAGCTGCCTCCAGGCTCTGTCCATTGTCACAAGTATCCCTACCATGTGAGAAGGGCTATGACGATGGCTACAGTGTCCCAAGATGGAGGCAGGCTGGGGGAGCAATGTGTTGGTATATGGGGGGGCCACAGTGCTGTCATTCCTTGGTGCAGCAGGCAGGGTAGGCATTCCTAGGCTGGGCACCTTTATTCCAATGGGTAGCTATCCTCCACGATTATACATTTAATCATTTACATTCCAGCAGTACCTCTTATCTTCAGGGCCATTCTAGCTATGACAATGACTCAGTGATTTTCTGTTCACATCAGCATGTATAATCTATTGAACATATCACTTTTTCATGAATACCCCCCACTTTCCAAACTTCCATCTTTATCCAAGTTTGATTCAAAGGTCTATCATTTTAGTTGCTCCCTAGCATACAGTCAACTCAGTCTCTTTCTTTTTAATTCTCCCATTAAAACTAAATGCTGGTAAATTCAATTCTTCACCTGCTCCGAGCAATCCCTCAGGAACGTGAACTTTCTGAAGAAGCACATTATCATTATGACAATGCTCACTTTAATTAATGACTATTATCCCAGCTTTACTGCTTGTGCATAGATCATTTACTATACCAAGTCTTCCAGGATGCTATTTTTAACTTTTATTTTCACCAACTTTCAAAATCTCCTTCCTCATTTTCTTTCTGCACTGAACATCTTTTTTCATTTAGAAATTATTGCAATCACATTCCACAAGTTTCCATCCTCATACACTCCCACCTGCCTGCATCTGTCATCATGTACTTTGCACCACACTTCTGTTTCTAGAGATGACTTGTGCGTGTTTCAGGCATGTCAATCCCTCTGCTTTGCACTGAATCATACCCTCCACCTATCTTGGGGAAGTAGATTCAACAACTTTCTCATATAATATATTGACCACTTGGCTGAAACATGCCTCTCACTATCCCTCTTGTTATATGAATGATGCAGATATATCTCAGTACCCTAGTCAAATTGATTCCAGACCCTTGGATACCAAAATCTGTGGATGTTTAAATCCCCTATATAAAATAGCACAGCATTTGCATATAATCTATGTACATCCTTCTGTGTACATTTAATAATCTCTAGATTATTTATAATATCTCATCCAAGGTAAATGCTATGTGAATAGTGGTTCTATGTTGTTTAGGGAATAGAAAAAAGAAAAATCTGTACATTTTTGGTGCAGACATAGTTTTAAAATATTTTTCAATCTGAAGTTGGTTGAATCTGTGGATGCAGAACCTAAGGATACAGAAGACTGACTATGTTGTTTCAGCTTCTATATGGCGGGAAAATAAAATTCCTTTGAATGTGTTTTCTTACAACTACCATCCGGTTTCTCTGTTCATCTAACAACAAATTACCTTAGAAATTGTTTTCATATTGACATCCTCCAATTATTTTATGCTCATATTTTCTTACACTCATTCAGTTAGTCTTTGATATCCATCACTTATCAATAACTTTCGGAATGCCCACCAAAGTCTTTCATGTTGCTTTATTTAGTGGTCTATTCCCAGTCATTATCCTCTTTGATCTCTCACACTATTAATTACTCCCTCTTTGTTTAAAAACTTTCTTCACTTGGTTCTGGGACATCACTCCATCTCATCTTCTCCTTTATTCTTTCTCAATTCCCTTTGTGGATGCTAGCATTTTTAGAGATTCTCTAAGTTCAGGCTGCAGTCACATGGTCAGACCTAAAAACTCTTCTCTGTTCCCTCTGTAATGGCATTCCCGGTCTCTATATAATATCATTCAGGCTTAATATTTTGCTTAAAATCACTCATTAAGGAATATAAGTGTGTATGTGTAGTGTGGAACTTTATCTTGGTTTCTAGTCTTACAACCAATTTATTATATCCACACAGATACCTAATAGAATTATGAATTAGATATTGCCAAATCAAAATTCTGACTTTTTTTGTATTAAAATCTGCTATTGTTACAATATTCCTTATTTTAGTAGATGGCAATCTTATCTTTCAGGGTATTCAAACTACAGATCCTTAGAAAACTATCTTCTTTTCTTCCATGGCCCACACATATAGTCCCTAACAGTTATGCCTTAGAATTATCCCCTCTCCCTTGTAAAACACTCCATGGTTACTAATCTGATCTAAGCAACTATCATTTCTTACATGATTTTGTTTAAAGCACCTCTGATAGGTACCCTTGCCTTTATTATTCTTCTAACCACATGCCAAATTATTCTCAATAAGGAAGCCAAAGTCATTGTTTTATAATGTAAATCAAATCATGTTACTTAACACATTCAAAACTCTCAGTGATTATCCATTGTGTTCTGAGTCACAGCCAGTTTATTCCATGGTTAACATCTTTGTAAAGATCAGACCTACTTCCACTCCAGGACCACCTCTCCTCTTACTCTCCCACCTCCTCACTCTGACACAGGCCTGTCCTATCACTGTGTGTTTTTCTTGAATATCAAAATGTCCCCAGCTCAGTATGTTTGTACATTTTTTTCCCTTTACCTTGATAGCTCTTCCCACAAATATCTAAACAACTCACACCATTACATTGTGGAAATATAAATATACCTGATTACAGAGTTCTGGAAGACACTCAAAAAATGACTTCAGAAATTCTAGCTTTCTAAAATACAAAATATTTTAAATTCTCCAACAGTTTTTTTTCCCCCTTAAGATATTAAAGAATGAGTTTTGGAGAGCTGAGCAAGGATTATATACTCAACATAAGGTTTTTTCAAGGATAATATGTACTAAAGAGTTATTTTTCCTTAAGGATTCATGGTAGAACCTAGCTTCAATGAAAGATGAAATTCTACTGAGTTTTACTTGCCACAACCTTCAGATGGTTATTGTCCTCACTTTCAGAGGATAATTGAGACCACAAACTGTATCATTAGTTCAAGATGATAGAACCTAAGAAAAAATACTGAAGCTGAGAAATAAGATCAAAATTATATTTGAAGCAATTACGGAAATCTGAAATAAGTGTAAGTCTCTTTCTTCTTAGTAGGTAAAGTTTAGTCTGCAATCTCTTGATTTTAATGAAGCATTTTCTGTGACCTTAATTCACCCAAAGTAACAGTAACTATTCTTAAAATTTACTGTTAACTTATTATATGAACAATATAGTGACTTTGGTGGCAGATACTAGGTGTTTTTGTCTATATACCTAACAGACAGGGATTTGATAAAAGATTTGAGTGAATGAAAAGTATTTTCAATAAAGCAGTATATAATATATTGTCATTATTTTCAGGGAACATAACACTTGCTGGAGAAAAGAGAAAAATAAACCAATCTTGTTTCAGTTTGAGCAATTAGATTCTGTACCATGTGATTTCTGGCCTTGTCTTCATTATCATGATCATCCATCAACTTATGCATTAATATGTTTTATTTTCATTATTTTCTGAAGGACTTCATGACTGATTTATTAATAGGCATATTCCATACACTAAACTAAATTGTCTTTATATTGCTAGTGATTAATCATTTTAAACTAGCTATTTTTAATTTCTGTTCATCTTTATATAGGCATTACATATTATTTTGATTTCCTAGATGGGCTTCTAAAAGATATTTAGCATAATGCTATTCAGAGAAATTTGTTTATGATAAATTGAATCAAGATTTAGTTTTGAATCATACTCTTTTTCTAGTCTTTTGTGTAAAATACATACGTGAAAGTAGTTTTCTCTGCTTAAGTTTTACCTTGGTATCTATCTTATAAATTCATTTTTACACTTTATTTACCCATTTCTATTTCTTCTTGTGAAATTCTCAGTGGCATGGAGAACACTTTATTACTGATGTACAACAAGGTAATGCACACCAGCCATTCTTGAAATTTCTAGTTACACCTTCAGAGAGAGTAATATTATAATAAGCAAATTAAAGAGCCATGAAAAAGTAACAAAAACAAGTTTATGTCAAAGGAATAAATGGTAGCAATTGAAAATGAGCCACCTGTTTCTCATTAAGCAAACAAGTGATGTGGCATATAATTCAGTGGCTGAAAAATGTGTTTTGCATCCTAGGATCTCTTATAATACTAGAATTTTAGGCTATTGAATGTGATAGCAAGGGAGCAATGTACCATAACAGTCTCTTACAGGATCTTCAGTGTAGTACTGAAGGATCCTCAAAAACAGAAGTCATTTATCAGGTGATTGGAGAAAATGCTGCTTCTGTTTTACCCCTAGAGTTAGCAAAGAAGATCATCAGCAGCTGCCCCATAATAGAGGTCATGTCTTTTTTACCTCTGCTAGAATAGTTCTGACACTTTGGCATGTATCAGACTCACAAGAAGCCTTGCTAAAACAAAGATTGTTGGTTATACCTTCTCATTTCTGGCTCAGTTTTGAGGAAGAGACCCAGACTTTGCATTTGTGCCAAGTTCGCAGGATTGCTGATGCTGTTACTCCAGGGATCATTTCTGGGAAGCATGGAGCTAGAAAATCACTAAGGAATAGTGAAAAAGTTCTGAAAAAGTTTTTAAAGACAACTATGAAAATTAAATAGATGTCTGAGCAAAGCTATAATAATAAACATTAAAATAATTTTATGTAATTAGAAAACTTAATTTGCCTTAAATTTTAAGTAGGTATAGAACTAAAGTAAATGTATATTCAACTTGAAACTCAGTTAGCTCATAGTTCTGCCCCGTAGGAATTTTTATTATAAACATACACACACACACACATACACACATGTGCATACATACACAACTATTTGTGGGTGTATATTTAAGAATAATGCTTTGCCAAAAATTGCACTCCTTTCTAATAAAAGCTGAAAGCCTATGGATATTTTGAGAGCAAATGAAGTAATAAAATAATGCACATGAATAAGAAACACATGAGCAACAT
This sequence comes from Xerus rutilus, assembly GCA_028644305.1. Taxonomy (NCBI): domain Eukaryota; kingdom Metazoa; phylum Chordata; class Mammalia; order Rodentia; family Sciuridae; genus Xerus; species Xerus rutilus. Next base: position 70,372,970 of record CM053410.1, read on the forward strand.
ATATGTCACAAAAATCAACAACAACAAAAACCAGTATTGGGAAAATTGGGAGATATAGCAAAAGAAGAAAAGCAAGTGATTCACCATTTGACCTAGTTATCCCACTCCTTGGCTTATACCCAAAGGACTTAAAATCATATTACAGTGACACAGCCACATCAAGTTTTATAGCTGCTCAATTCACAATAGCTAAGCTATGAAACCAACCTATGTGCCTTTCAACAGATAAATGGATAAAGAAAATGTGGTATACATACACAATGGAATATTACTCAGCCATAAAAATGAGTGACTTTATGAGTTTTGCTGGTAAATGAATGGGAAAGGATACTATCATGCTAAGTGAAACAAGCCAACACCCCCAAACCAAAGGTCAAATGTTCTCTCTGATATGCAGATGCTAGCACGCAATAAAGATGGGGGTAGAAGGAAGAATGGAAGTTCAATGGATTAGACAGAGTCGAATGAAAGGAAGGGAGGGGGAACAAGAACAGGAAAGATGATAGACTGAATAAGACGTGACTTTCCTGTGTTCATATATGAATGCACCACTAGTGAAACTACACATCATGTATAACTACAGGAATGGGATCCTAATAAGTTATACTCCTTGTATATATATATATATATTATGTCAAAATATACTGTCATGTATATCTAAAAAGAACAAATGAAAAAAAAAAAAAAGGGCGGATGGTTCCCCATCAATAGATTTTGATCTCTTTAAATGTAAGAGAAGTGCTTAGTTTTCATACACACAACTTCAATTCATTGTGTAGTAAAGGAATCATGTTTTTATTTTTTAAAGAAAAAGGTGCCATGACATTTATATTTCCATGCAATAATGGCACTGTGTATAATTTCACTCAATCTAGAATCTACTCTTAAAAAATAATTGAGTTTAAAATGGTTATTCAATTACTGTTAGATCAATGAAAGATAATGGCAGGACACATCCAGTGTAGAAAGTAGACAGAGCAGTGTCTTAAACAGGAAATTTGCATCTGCTTTAAAAATTAATTCAAATTGGGGCTGGGGCTGTGGCTCAGTGGTAGACCGCTTGTCTAGCAAGCGTGAGGCACTGGGTTTGATTCTCAGCACCACATATAAATAAATAAAATAAAGGTCTATCAACAACAAAAAAATTAATTCAAATAAAAATAATTCTACTAGCAATGCACTATTTTCTCTTCATTAGTGCAAATAGTCATTAAAATTACCATAGCTTGATAAAATAATCTGTGAACAGTTGTATAAACAAAGAAGGACTATTTTCTGCAAATAATAATGAAACTCTCATTTCAAAGACATGATCAGATATACACACATGGTTGTAGGAAAACATGAGAAAGGTATTGTCCAAGATTACCAGAACTGAAAAAATAAATTCAGAAACAGATAAGGCAATTTTTCACATCAGAAAATCCTTCTGCAGTAGGATTATATTTAGATGCCTAAGATAAAAGTTTCCTACCAATGTATTAAACTCAATATTCTGATACTTTGATTTGGCTGAACAAGTAACTTCCCAAATTATGTTTCCCATCCGAAAGGTGTATTTCTTATTACTTATTGTTTACATCAATAAATGTTAGATATACAATAATTTCTTATGTTTAGAACATACCATTCCCTATATAATGAGTATTACACATGATAAACAAGATATGATCCCTTCAAGCTCATGAAAATAGAGGCCCGATCCCTTCAGGCTCCAGGAAACCGTAATGTAGAGCAAATGTTACCAAATTTCAGCAAAATAAGGTATACATTTAGCTCCTGATTTCTTTTTATATTGCCCAAGCACTACAAATGTATCTCTTAATATTTTAATAGGTTGTTAATATTTTTAATGCAACAGAAATGTATGTGGCCTGAAAGTTTAATACATTGACTTAGATGACCCATTATTTAAGAAGTTTGCTAACATTTGGTCTAAAGATTTGGTTTTTAAAATGATCTGGTTTGAAGATGACTCATTATTTATAATACAAGAAGAAAGCATGAGCACTTTATGCCTACATGTATTAACAGGTAATCTATTAAATGTTTGTCTATGTTTTATGCGTACATATTATACCAATAGACACTATGAAATTTTAAATTGTGTGGGTTTAACTTTTACTAAAAACATGAGTTGCTTTTATGATCTAAAACACAAGTTGCTTACTAGTCTAGATGAGTTGAACAAAATGTGATTAAATATAAAATTAGTTTAAAAAAGTAAAGGGATAAATCGAGTGCTGGTAATGATAAAGTTTAATAGAAATGAGGAGGGGAGAGAAAGCTTTTGAGGACACAAGTTGTCATGTGGTGAATGAAGATGGCCATAAAAATTTCAAGGGAACTGAATATTCCAATATTGGAGTTTAAAACTTTGCTTTTATTCTTTTCTTTCACTTAGGTAAATTCAGTTAGGAGTTCCAAGAAGAAAAATGGCAAAGAAATACAACCTTTCACAATACATTTAGCATCAGTAATAGCAATTAATTATTAATCAACTAGTTCATATCTCTTGTCTAACATTTTTGAGATGACATCTTCATAGACTTAATATGATCTTTCAGGGGTACTTTTTGAACTCAAAGGCAGTTTATGTTAATAATATCTGCTAACAAAAGTCAATATAAAACTTCTGTAGGGAAATTTAGACCTAACAGTTATACCTGTTTTCAAGTCTAATTAGTTTTATCTCTAGAAAATTTTCTTCAAACACACAAATATGCACAAAATACTTCAGTTACTTTCAAAATAAAGTCTTGGACACCATTACTGCTCTCATTTTATAGTTTAATAAGATCCCCTGTGCACTAGTAGATATAAATATCAAAGTCTTAATGCTTTCTTTTTCCACTTGCTAAACTGCTGTCCTAACACCTTGAAGTGTAAACATTTTTGGCATTCCATTGTTATTGGTTTGGTTGAATATTGCCAATTTATGTTACACAAAAGGTAAACAAAAATTAAAGGTCTTTCAAAGAAAATAAAACCAAAATGATTTTGTATTGTTGAATTTTTGAGTTCCCTATGTGTTCTGGAAAGTTAATTCTTTGTCAGTTGAGTACTCTGCAAGTATTTTCTCCCATTCTGTAGGTAATTCTTATCTTTGTTTCTTTACTTGTCCACTTTTGCTTTGGTTGCCTATTCTCTTGAAATTTTATCCAAAACTCTTTGTCTACATTGATGTTTTGAAATGTTTTTCCTATGTTACTTTTAGTAGTTTTCCTGCTTCAGATCTTATATTGTCTTTGTTTCATTTTGAGTTGATTTTTGTATATGGGTAGATATGGGAATCTAGATTTATTCTTCAGTATATGAATATCCCATTTTCCTAATACCTGGTATAATGTGTCCCAATATGTATGTAGCAATAGGGAAGAACTTGGAACACATTATACTAGGTGAAACAAGCCAATCACAGAAAGTCAAATGCTGTGTGATTTCAGTATATTTAAAATAATCAAATATATAGAATCAAAGAATGGAATGTATTAATATGAAAAGAGCATGAAGGAAATGGGGAACTGTTAACGGGCACAGTGTTCTCATCAAACAAGGTGAGTAAACTCTAGAGTTTTGCCTTGCAACAGTGTAAACATAGCCTACAATAATGTATTGTGAACCTCAAAATTTAAGAAGGTAGATTCATGTTAAGTTTTCTGACCACAATAAAGTATTTTTAAGTAGAGCCTTGAAAAGTATTTTTTTAATTGTTGAAAGGTTTGTAAAAATAACACTAAATAATTTTAAAAGGATTATTTGTAAAACCTGTTTAAAAACTGAAGTACATGATTATAGATGAAAAATTCCCCTTTTGTTATTTTCAGTATTTAGATAGTATAGAAGTTATTTATTTTTTTTTAAATTTTTTTTTGTTTTATTTGTTGATTGACCTTTATTTATTCATTTATTTACATGCGATGCTGAGGATCAAACCCAGTGCCTCCCACATGCAAGGCAAGCACTCTACCACTGAGCCACAATCCCAGCCCTAGAAGTTATTTTAATGGATGTGGACATAAACTTTTAAATTTTTATAAAATTACCTTTTGAAATGAGCTTGTAAATGTGAATATCTTATATCTAAATTTGTTTATTATAAATATTACAAGACATTTAAAATTAAATTGTATAATTGCTTATAGAAAAAAATGATTACGGCACATATTGTATGACTCTACATCATGTACAACCAGAAAAATGAAAAGTTGTGCTCCATTTGTGTACAATGAATCAAAATGCATTCTGCTGTCATGTATAACTAATTAGAATAAATAAATTTAATAAAAGAAAAAAAAAAGGAAGATGAAATGATTTAAAGTTTACCAAATAAGTGATCAGAATAAGTGTGCAGAAGTATAGACATCCAAACTTCCAACACATAAAGCTGGTGGATATCAAAATGAAAGTAGAATTTATCAAGTAGTTCTAGGTGTATACTTGATTTTATTTTTACCTTTGAACTTTTATTTGTTTGCCATTTTTTAAAGTCAATATCTATTACTTTTTCAATCTAATAAAAAAATGTAATAAAAATCAGTAGGTTTTTTTTGACAGGTTAAGTGATGGTATATTGGGTTGAAGATTCTGAAGCAGTCTGTCCAGGTCTATATTCCATTTGTCCTTCCTAACATTAAGAAACCTAATGCTTTTTATCCAACTTCTCTAAACCTCAGGATTCTGACCTGTCAAATGGAAATAGTAATAACAATTATCCTACAGAATTGTTTGTGAGAATAAAATTTAGGGTTTATAATTTGTTTAGATTTCTGTTTCTTTTAAAGAAAACAATAAGTGTTAGCTATATATTATTGTTATTGTTATTCACCATTAGTCTGAAGTTATTTGTTTTACAACTTTTAATCTTATTTAATTCAAGCATTATTTTGTCATTGTCATTTATTTACTTTATGCCAGTGAACATTACATATATATTATATTAAAATTATTTATTATTGAATTATATTAAATTTATTCGAAATTTATATTACTTGTATTTATTTTATTTTAAATTTATATGAAATTGTATTAAATTTATTATTATTATATTAAAATCATTTTTAAAATAGTTCTTACTAACACGTAAGTTTGGAGATAATGCTCAGCTTTGGTCAAGGTAAACCTTCATCATTAAAACCAATATTTTCCTTTTTTCTGGTTCTTTTTGTATTAAGATTGAGTTATTTTACAAATCTTCAGCTATATTTCTTACTAGATTGGTTTTCCTAAGTCATTGTCATAGACTCTTTTTATGTGTAGTTAATGACCCCACTATATTTTTAGTAGAAATAGCTATTAGAATTCAAGTGTTTTGGTCTAGATAAGCAATGAGGCCAGCTTATCTATTTATTATATTTATTACTAATAAATATGTAAACATAGTCTACTTTGTCAGTCTTGATATCTTTTTGGTTGTTCCAACACCATATTATATAAAACCCAATTTCAGATACCAACTTATCTTGATATCCATGTCTTAGGTCCTACTTCAGTAAGGCCTCTTTTTAACTTAATTACATCAACAATTACCCTATTTGTAAATAAAATATTCTAAAATGCTGAGGTTTAAGTCTTCTCATATGTTTTTTTTAAGTGGATACAATTCAACTCATAACAGCTAGCAAAAGCAAAGAAAGAATATTGCTACATTGTTAAGGGTAGTAAAAAGATTACTTTCTCTACACCACATACAGTTGCACTGAATCTTGTCTGTGTACTAGATGTACTCTACACTACCAGAATTTATTCATAGCCCACATTATTGTTTCTGGATGTGTTTGTAGTTATTACAGGTACTACATCCAAACCAATTACTTCTTTTTTTAAAAAATTTATTTTGGTACTGGAGATTGAACTCAGGGGTACTCAACCACTGAGCCACATCCCCAGCCCTATTTTGTGTTTTATGTAGAGACAGGGTCTCACTGAGTTGCTTAGCACCTTGCCATTGCTGAGGCTGGCTTTGAACTCGCGATTCTCCTGCCTCAGCCTCCCTAAGTGCTGAGATTACAGGCTTGCGCCACCGCGCCCGGCTAAAACCAATTACTTCTGATCATGCTCTCTCCCCAGTGGACCTTGGTTCCTATTGATCAGTCTACCTGGAATAAAACCAGTTTTAGAATTAGTCTCACTGTCAACATCTGTCTTATTCATTATTCACTTTCCTAATCACCACTATCATAAAATAATCATTTCCTAAAAGTATCGGTATTCGGTTTTTTGCTTTGCTAGTTGTATATATTTAATGTCTTAAACTATTAATGCTTCAAAAGGATTCACTGTATGTACGTATTTATGTTCTAAAAGTACTGATATGGTTTTGGAGATCAGGAACAGGTCCTTGTTCCCTCAGTGTTGAAAACTAATCACCCAAGAAGCAAAAAAGCAAGTGTAGAAAGCAAATTTTATTTAAGAAAGGTACAGAGATGGACTTCTTCAAGGAGAAGGGCCCCAGAACTGGATGTCCACAGGAGCAGGTGTGTCTTGCTCTTTTATAGAACCCAGATCCCTCTTTTAATTGTTGCCTTCTCTTTCTTTTTTCTTTTTCTTTTTCTTTTTTTTTGCTTGGATTTTATTTTATTTATTTATTTTTTAATTGCATTTCAAGTCATAGCACATATATAGAGCTCAGTTTTTCCATTTCTCTGGTTGCAAACCAGATAAAGTCACACCAATTGTGTCTTCATACATGCACCAAGGATGGTAATGATGATCTCAATCAACCATCTTTACTATACCCATTCCCCTTTCCCGCCTCCCACTTCCCCATGCCGCATCCAGTGTTCCTCCATTTCTCTTATGTTCCCCATTCCCACCCCCCTTATGTATCATCATCCACTAATCAGAGAGAACATTCAACCCAAAAAACCAAATGCCTTCTCTTTCTTCTTCCAGTACCTGCCAAAGATCAGGAATTAGGAGGTTAATTGTTAGCAACCCAGAGTGCCCAGAAGCAAGATCACAGAGGTTAACAATCCATTGTCCTATCTTTGATAAAAAGTCATCATCCTCTCAACTCCCCCTACAGCACCCCCATCTATCTGTCCCCTTACAATACTGGGTATAATTTTGTTCATATACTAGGTCTTTGGTAAATATTTTTGGATTAATTATTAAATGGTAGACAAACTACTACATTGCATTCACCAAGTAATTGCTTTACATTACTATATAACTTGGCACAGGTACATACTGAGTGCATACATATCAAACTAATAATTTATGTAACAGCTCAGATTAGAATGCATTGTATGCTTACAGACAAAAGTGTTTGAAACACTGGTGATAATACTTATTTGACCTCTTTACTTGTTCATGAAATATTTATGTATATACTTATAATTTGGTAATGTAAGTCTTCCTCTCTGATGCTGAAATTGATTTATTCAAGGGGCTATATACACAATGCTTTTTAAAAAATCACTTTACACAATGAATTAAAGTTTCTACATAAATAAAAACTATAATAGTAAAAGTGATATATACAAATGCAATTAGACCAAAATTCTCATAATGCCAAAATCACATTTTGAAATCATTAGTAATTCCAGAACTGGGGAAATATTGTTTTAGTATTTTTTTAAATTAGTTGATTTGTTATTGCAGTTATGATACTGTTTCTGAATTTAGAATTAGATTTGTAGAAGTGCTAATGAAGATTAAAAATTTAATTTTTCTTGAATATCATTGTATCCTCTCTTTCACTATCTACTATTGCAATGCAATCAATCTAAACCATTTCCTGTTCATTCTAAGTATCTAACCCCACAGAGTCCCTCTGAAGGAAGCTATTTACATTTCACAAGCAGAGAAATCAGTATTTAGGATGTTTCTATAACATGACAGCAAGATTAGTTCAAAAATGAAAAATTCAGACAATCAACCAGCTGTTTCACATACAAAATACCAAACATCTGGTTCTCCTGACTTTTTTTTCCTCACTAACTTGATTGAAACAGTAGGGTTGATTGTGTTGTGCAAATATAGCCTCTGAGCATGAAAATTAGGGAGTAAAAAATCTTGACTGTATTATAGACTTTAAAATCCCAGATCCAGAGATTCTGAAGCTATACTGTCATTTACTTGAACAGACTTCTTTCTATTGTGTTCTTAGAAGACTCAGAAAGATGTTTACAAAAGAACTCTGAAACTGCAAGATAATTTTAATTACCATAGTTATTAGCATTTCCATCCCCAGTGACCTTCAAAACATGTTTTTCCCAAGTCTAGACAAATGTACTAAGGACTATTTAGATCTTCATTACAATCTCAGTTCCACATATACACCAGTGATATGTCTCAAGAGATGGCCATTTACTAGATAAATATTTGCAAATTAGAGTGGATGATATAAGACACTCTATTTAATTCTCCCATATGAATGGAGAATGTAATCTGAGGTCATCAAGTCAACAGAGTTTTGGTTATTCACATGTGTGATAATATGCAGTTGCCACCACCTGCTATGTGTTGCTTACACAGTTTACCATATCACTCTTGAGAGAAGTTGGAAGCTATTAAAACGATAATTGCTACATTCATAACAAAAGTCAGCAGACTGTCAGATATCAACAGGAAGGCTGTAGTGTCATGACAGGGTGAAAAAACAACAGACAGAGGAAGAATGAGAAAATATCAAAAGGAAATGAAAAGTGTTAGGAAAATTAGCCAAATACCAAAGCCAAGACTATTCAGTGGAAATAGGAGAATGATATCCTATATAAAAATGAGTTTTATGTAAACAGTGAAAATTCTAAACAATTTTACTTTTTTCACAATCCTGTGTACACATTTCTCTATTGAATTTTCACTAAAAGAAAAACAAGATCAATGTCATATAGCAATTAAAGACATGACCTTCAGCAGGTAGTATTTGTAATTACCAAATTATATAAAGATATTCTGCTAATTAAGATGGAGATTAAAAAGATTGCAAGTGCAAATAGAAAGGAAGAAAGCAAGAAAAAGAGAAAGGAAATTTAATTACAGGTGGCCTTTTCTATGCTTTTCATACTTTAAATTTCTTCTAGCTTTCCAGCTGTGAAGGCAGCCATTGTTCTCAGGGGAGCTAATTAGACTAAGAAGCTCGCCTTCCTGGTGGGCTCTAATAAGCACAGTTCATTGCAGAACTTTACCAGTGTGTGTCAAAGACCCACAACTGTGTGGGGCTGGTGCTAGGGGCAGGCAATACAAAGCTCTGTAATGTAGCTGCAGTAAACACACACTCCATTACCAGGACACTGTTGGAATAGCACAGAGGCCTCAGGAATAGGAAGTTATGGTTTCATTAATGTTGAACTGTAGGGGTCAAAGAACTAATGAAAGGGCTAAAGGGATAACGATCCTACCTATGATAAACACTATTTACCATGTAGTCTTGAGCAGACTTCTATGTTAGCAGGAGTCGCATGGAGGAGACAGTGTTAGCCATCTGCTCACTGTGCTGGTTGCCATTTTTTCTGCTTGCTTAGTTACTATAAACAGTGACCTAAAAGGCAATCAAAAGGCAAACAGTGGTGTGCTGGGAAGAATTTACAAAAAAAGAAAAAAAGCAATTAAATAGACGAAGCATATAAACAAATCTGCCTTTATTTTGTAATTAGAGCTTTATAAAACAATACTTATTTAACATTATCTCTTTATTTCTTAAGTATTCACCTGTTGAGTTTCTTTCTTAAAAAAGTGACCCCTCAGTGTGGATTAGGTCTTCATGTTATCTTAATTTTGGACATAACTAAAATAATACATAGTGAAGGCATTTAAATGAATGTTACCATAGGAGAGTTTCAAGTCTTTCCAATGAAATGTAATGAATAATAGAGACACACACAAATTAGCAGCCTGGGATTTAATTATAAACTCCTCCATTTAGTGCTTGTATTGTGAACTTACATTTTGATTATGTTAGTCTTTAGAACTATGATGACTATGGAGAACTTATTATTTAGAACTTTGGTGACTATGGAGGAAATGGTGTTTATTTTACCAATGCTACAACAATGAAACCTTTCCCAAAGAATTTTTGACTACCTAATACCTTTTTAATAGTGACTCAAGCTTTTTCTGTTCTGTTTTGTTTTGTTTTCCTAATTCTTTCCCAAGGGTCATTAAAAAACAAAACAAAACAAAAACTATTTGAAAACCAGGTGCAGTGGTACATGCCTGTAACCCCAGCTGTTGGGGAGGCTGAGGAAGAAGGATCATGCAAGGCCAGCCTGGGCATATTAGTGATACCGTATCTCAAAATAAAAAGGCCTGGGTTTGTAGCTCAGCGACAGAATATTTGCTTAGCATGTGCTAGGCCCTAGCCTTCATCCCTAGTATTACAAACAAACAAACTAAAACCCTTTTTGCAGACAAGTTTAGCTCCTTAAAATGCAATATTTTAAAAAGTAAACTTCTTCCTACAGTCCTTTAACAATGAGTATTGCAATTAGAAGAAAACTTCAAAAATTTCTAAGCAACAAACTTATGTGTAAGTTCCTAACACTCCATTTGGATAACGGGTTTTGCTATGCTTAGCTGGATAGATAGAGAAGATTGCTACCTTGGCTGTACTGAAATATCCATGCTCCATGGGAAGATTCTTTGAAATTTTCCACTAGCGATTCCACGAGCTAGCTTCATAATGATCTTATGGAAGCATCCTGGTTTTCAACACATTCCTGTTGCTTCAATTGAGCAAAGTTGGCCAGCTGTAACAAATAGCACAGCAGTCTTCTTTTCTGGTGTCCAATTCAAATCCGTTTCATCCCACTTGGGAGAAAACTGCGATTTAGTCTTAGGATTTATGGCATGAAAGCAGATGTACTACTCAAAGTCCATGGAATTGACAACAAAAATATACCCCCTCTACGTTTATAGACTAAAGATAACTCTATAAAGTGAAAGTAATTCTTTTGCGAAATATGGTAAAAAGAAACACTTTAGTCCAAGAGAAACAGGGACGTGGGGCAAAGAAAACAAACACATAAAAGTTACTCTTTTTAAGAAATAAAAGCAAATCTATAATGGAATCTAGTAAAAAGAAACATACTTGTGTAAAAATCAACCAACCAGTAAACAAATTTTTGTCCCCAATACTGAAATGTTATCAAAATTACGACTCTCTATATTCACTTGAAATATATAAATATGAGAAATTATACTGCAACATTTCTGAGTATATTTAGAACTATCAGAATGAATACACAGCTTTGAAATTATGGGTAGTTTACAATTTGCAATGGTTGGTGATATTTTTACACAATTGTAAAGTTTAAACATTTTATGTATTAGGTACAAATTGTACTTCACATGTTTTTCAGGGCTAGGGTAATGGGATATGATATTTTCTTTGAGGCTGGGCTGGGGCAGGGAGCTATAGCTCCTAGTCAGCTACATAGTAAGGAGAGCAAGCAATCAGTTCACAATGTGATGTACCATGTTACAAGTACCTTTTATATACAGTTATTTAATAAATTACATGAACTTGTCAATACTTTTTATAAAATAAGCTTTGTGTTACTTGGATTTTGCCTACCTTTTGGCTAAGATTTAAATGTTCTTAGCATGTTTAAAGTAGACTAGGCTAAGTCAGGATGTTGGTAGATTATGGGTGTTAAATGCATTTTTGTGCCTATA
>CM053410.1:70385091-70415660 GCA_028644305.1 Xerus rutilus
TTGTGAAGTTGGCAGATCCTGACTGCCCACCTCTTTCTCAGAGAGAGATCCATAGACTGCTTTCCTTAATAGTGGCTCCTAACTGTCAATGGATGAATAGAGAATCAAAATCTGGGAAATATTACTATTTATGTATAGGGGTATGGGCATTTCTCCCCTGACACTTCCATCTTGACCTGCTTTGTAACAGGATCTTGAAGAGCACCTTTTTCCCTTGCTTTCCACACCTCATGGAGATGTCAGAACTGCAAATTAATAAAGCTGCAGAACACTAGTGGTGGCATTGTTTCCTTGAGAATATCCAGCTCTAGTGTCCATTCCCTTGGTTCCATCTCCAATGACTGCCTAGGAAAATAGACACAAATTTGAAAAGGAAGAAGTTAAAAATAAATAGGTTCATATCTCCTCTTATATGCTGCACAGAATACTAATTTTTATCAGAATTATTAATTGCAAGTTTGCATACTTGCCAATATCCACTACCAAATATTTACCTATAGTTTGTTTTTTATTTCACTAGCAGTACTTAGGTATACAGTTAACCATTAAGAAATCTCAGATGGGACATGGGCTGATTAAGATCAATGAACTTGGGCATTCTCCAAGGTTTCCATCTGGATGACTTGGAAAATATGTTCAAGTCACATAGGGATCACAAGAGAAGAGGTTCATTTGGCAATAAAGAGGGTAAAAATATAGATAAGTTCAATTTGGACCAAAAATACATACAGTTTTGATTTGTCAATTATCCCTCAATAAAGCTGAGGAGGGGAAAATAAAAACTTTGAGAAGCAAATCTTCCAGAATGCTTAAGAGAAGGAAAAAGAGATGATAATAATGAACTGAGAAAGCAATATGGTAGAGCATTTTACTTTGATTTGTTTTAATTATGAAAGGAAATGTGTTTTAATGTAACTACAATAGTGAAGATTCATGTTCCTATGATGATGTCACCGAGTATGAACAGTGTATGGGAAGAAGAATTAAACCTCAAGTGGTGGAGGGCTTGTAACATTGAGATTTTAGACTGAAGAGTAAATGGCAACTCTAGGCTATGAGGTTAACGTGTTTTCCAGGGTCAGAAGTTGAGGGAGATTTCAGTGGGTTTTCTCATTTTCTGTGTGATGAAGTGAGATAGGGTTGGACTTGAGAAATGATGGAAAGTTTTGTAGAGACTGTGTAAAGAATCAACAAGAAAAATACTAAAGACAAGCACTCAGACTACCAAAGAACATTGAAAACCCACAGAAGTGGCAAATAAAGGCTTGGTTTGGGGCTCAGCTCACACATTGTGTGCCTTTGTTTAGCTTTGTGGATCTGTAATAGTACATGGACAAAGGTAAGCTTAAGTACTGGCACCTGAATTCCTTTTATGTACTTTGCTGATCTTCAATTCTTTTTAAACTGTTATTTACTGAAAGACATTATGAATTTCAAAACACTTTTTTCTTTCTTTCTTTCTCTCTCTCTCTCTCTCTCTCTCTCTCTCTCTCTTTCTTTCTTTCGTGGTGCTGCTGTGCATCAAACTCAGGGTCTCACACACGCTCCATATTACTTATGGAGCTAAAATTATATATGCTAATCATGTCTCTTCAAATATTTTTAAAGATTAAACCACTTTTACCTATTCCAAAATCCAAATAGTAATTCTCAAAATACATTATGTTAACTTGGGCATTGCTGTTAGGTGCTGTCTATAATTTAATTTGGAGTAGCCCAGCTTTGCCTTCCTTAAAAGAAAAAGAGGAACTCTAAGACCTTTCAAATTCTATGATAATCAATATCTTGACAAACTATTTAAATGCAGTAATTTTTTGTTGTTTAAAAAGAGATTAGTGTTCGTTCTGAAAATGACTATTTCCTTAAACTAATACATACCTAGCAGGATACATCATTTAAATGTATTCCATGTAAAAACAGAGATTTTGTGGCATAATGAAATAAATGATGCCTGAGGGCATGAGTGTAGTAGATTTTTCTGCCATCAAATCGATATTCAACTAAAGCAATGCATTCTTCTGCTTTTGGTATATTTCCTAATCCATAACATGAAGTAATAAGTCTGGATTGCCTTGGGCTTTTCCTGAATGACTGCTAAAAAAATTGTTTATAAATATTTTTAAAATTATTATGTGGACTATCATGTTGAAGGTGTTTAGAGGCTAGTTAACTAAAATAATTCATGACATAAGCACTTGAAACTTAAATGAAAAACACAACTGGCATTTTTTCCTTTTTAGTGTTTTTCTAATGTCATCAATTTATTGAGCTACTTGGAATTGTAGTTATAGTCCAAATATTTAATATTTTGAAATAGAATAGTAATAAGTTCTTCTACACTCCTCTTGGAAGAATCATTTCCTCTTAGTTAAGATAAGAATATTGTACTTTTAAGGCCTGACTTAAGCTAAACCTGGAGAATCAGAAAAATAAGCGTAATACTTGGAGACATTAAGATATAGACATTAAAATTCCATAAATTTAAAAGAAGCATATAATATGTAAATATTTACAAACAAGTTGAAAATTGTTTTTAAAAACAATTTTGTTAATAAATTTAAAACATATTTACAATCTACCTCATTCTTAAATATTAAAAGATCTAGTTTTCTGAACAAGTAAGTTTTAACTCACTGTGTTTGATTCTTGGGGACTGCATGTGTTATCTATGAACAAGTTTTACCCATCAATAAGAATATATTTGGACACTAGTTAACACATACTTTGATTTTGGAGTTCCTCCTTCTATTGCCTACTGTTTATGTAACTAGCTATTTCAAAATATTAGAAAGCTCACAAGTTTAGTATTAGAGTAAAAGGAAAACATTTAAAATCAGGTTTATTGAGAAAATAGAGAGATAAAACATTCAACCTTTTAAAAGTTATATAGTGTATGAATTCTGACAAGTTCATACAGTCTTATAACTACCACTATAATTTATACAGTCTTTCCTCCAAAAGTGTTGTTGGGTTTTTGTAGTCAATCCTTTCCCTCCTCCTTGACACTCAGACACTGGAAATGACTGATTTTGTTTACTATCTTAAGATTTTCTTTTTGTAGAATTTCATATAAATGATCTGAGTTTCTGAATTATATGTTTCCTTCTCTCTCAAGAACTTCTAACATGTCAGGCAAGGCAGGGCTATTGGTAACAGATTTCCAGTTTTTTTTTTTTTTTCTGAGAAGTTTTTTCTCCATTTTTGAAGATTAGTTTTGCTGGATACACAATTCTAGGTTGATGGACTTTTCCTTCAGCATTTTGAATTATTTCACTCTATTCTTGCTTATGTGGTTTCTCTTGGGAAGACTAATGTAATTCTGAACCTTGTGTCTCTGTAAGATGTTTGCCTCCTGATCTCTGCTCACCTCTAGCCTTATGTCTCTGGCTTTATTTCAATATTCAGTCTTTGTCTTTGGCTTTCTGTAGTCTGAGTATAGTATGCCTATGAGTAGATTTTCATTGTTGCTATTTATTCTATTAGATATTTCCTGATTTGTCTAGCTATAGGATTTGGTGTCATTATTTTTTAAAAGTCTTATCTAGTATTATTTCAATCACATCTTCAGCTTCTTCCTCTCCTCCTTCTGAGATATCTATATCTATATCTACATATACATGTTTCACATTTGGAATTGCTTCACAGTGCTTACTATTCTGTTTTATAAAATATATGCATATATATTTCATTTCTCTCTCTCTTTTTTTTTTTGAATTTTCATTTTGAAGTTTCTATTGAATTGTCTGTAAATTTTCTGACATTTTTCTTGGCTATGTCCAGAATACCGATGAGCCCGGTGAAAAGTATTTTTCATTTATGTTATGATGTTTTTGAAATCTCACATTTATTTTTGATTCTTTCTTAGAGTTTCCATATTTTTGTTATCTTAGCTATATATTCTTGCATATGGTCTAATTTTTGTATTAGAGCCTTACATACCTTAATTATACTCACAGTTACTTAAAGTTCACTGTTTTAATTCCAACATATATGCCATGTCTGAGTCTGATTCTGTTACTTAGTTTATCAATTAAGGCCATGGTATTTTATTTGTCTTTGTTATTTAGTTTTAAAATTGTTTTTTAAACCTTATTGTTTTTTCATTGATAGAACATGAACATGATATGTTGGGAAACCAAAGAATCCTGCATATATCTCTGATCTATCTTCTTTTCTTCATCCTTTTTTCCAAAACTTTGGACCATATCATAATGTTCTTTGTTAAAGCCAGTGTACACTTATTCTTTTTCTCAAACTGTGGCCAATATTGACTAAAAATGAAAATCTGAGTGTCCTTATTCTTTGATTAAAATAATTAAATTTATATTTCTTTTTGTTGTTAAGATATAGAAAGCTGAAAAAGATTATTGCTCCAATTCCAAATGAGAGAAGATACTGGGTAAACTAAAAAGAGAAAAAAGGGAAAAAAAATCATAAGTTTGAAAAATCTGTCAGACACTTAGAAACGTAAATAACAAAATTCCAGTAAGTAACAAGCCTTCTCAAAAGAAGAGATCATAGTAACTTTCACTGTATTAGAGTGGGAGATTGAGCAATTCATGGTAGATATAAGGAAGCAGAAACTGAGTTAAACTTTTAAGAAGTTGGTAATGGATATGGCCTAGTATGATATGTTAGAATACCAAAGGTCTCCAATCTCAGAATGTGCCTGGAGTGCTCATCAGATACTTTCCACAGACCAAAAACTGAACCTGGCTCAACAAAGAATAGACTTTACATGGTACTCTTGTCCTTCAGTAAATGCATTGTAATGACCTCCTATAGTTTGGGAACATGGAAATCAGGAACCATGGAAACTCTTGAACAACCCAAATAGCTGAAGTCAAGCTATGAAGAAGAGAAAATACCCCATAGATTGGAAAACTATATAGTTAGGTTGAAAAAAAAAAATTCTGAACTCTTACTAATGCTAAAATTCCAGACACCTTAAAAAGATGTTTGATTCCAACTTCAAAATAATTGGAAAACATTCGTACACTCATAGTAACAAAAGTTACAGCAAAACTAAGATCCAATTCAAATATATATTGCATTGACAGCTCTCAGGCCAGTAGCCTGAGAAAACACAGATCATGCCACCTTACTTAGTTAAGTGTTATTTCCATTAATCCATTAATTTCCAAGGGTCAACAAAATTTAGCTCATAGATGTTTTGATTTGGTCTGTCAGCTAGGAATTACGTTTCCATAATAATACACCTAAACTTAAAAGCAATATTTGAGACATCAAAACTATTTAAAATTCAAATTCTGGGTCTATGCATAAAGCTTTAATCACAACATAGCATATTTTTGTGCCACAGGAGCAATACTAAGTAGTAGTGATAGAGGCTATTACGGCTTGGAAAGCCTAAAATATTCGTAATTGGGTACTTTACCAAAAACCAAAACCAAAAACAAACCAAAACAAAACAAAACAAAAAACCCCAGTTCTCCAGCCACTGGTTTATGCTTTTTAAAATATACAGGATATTTGATATAAAGTAAAAAATATATACATTTTTGAAAAAATATATATATTATAGGACATACTGAGAAGAAAGAAACTGCAATGCAGGATAAAGATGGGAAACACTGAATAATATCAAGACATGAAGAAAATTCCAGAATTTTCAATTGTTATTCCCTCATTGACTTAAATATAATTCTGACCTAATTGGGAAGGCTAATAGCTGCTATCATATAGGAAATTTCCACAGTGAGAGACTGAAACTATACATAAGAATTTAAAGCCAGCACTTAGGGAGGCTGAGACAGGAGAATCCGGAGTTCAAAGCCAGCTTCAGCAACGGGGAGGCACTAAGCAACTCAGTGAGACCCTGTCTCTGCATAAAACACAAAAAAGGGCTGGGGATGTGGCTCAGTGGTCGAGTGCCCCTGAGTTCAATCTCCAGTACCAAAAAACAACAACAACAACAAAAAAGAATTTAAAGGAAATGATGAAAGTGAAAAATGAATTCATTAGGCACATGTAGGTACAAGTGGGCACACTGAGAGAATTGACCAAATTAATGAATTTTTTCAGAGGTTACAGAAATTATCCAAAATAAATTACAAATAGGCAAAAAAAAAGGTAGATAAAAGAGGAAATGAAATGAAACAGAACTTGTCTTCTGTAGGACAATATTAACTTGTTTAATATGAATGTAAGTGAAGATCCAGAATGAAAGAGACAAGGAATAGAACAAAAATATATCTGAAATTACATTGACTGGATGTTCCAAAATTGATGAAAACAGTGATTTTCTTATCAAAAACTCAGTTAACTTGAAGCAAGATAAAAAAATACCAAAGTATGTCATGCTAACTTACTAAGAACACAGATGAAGAGAAAATAAACAAGCCAGAGATAATGGGCATATTACATTCAGCAGAACCAAGAAATGAACAATGGATGACTTCTCAGCTGAAAAGATGGAGGCTTTAAGCAAAGAAAAATAGTTTCAAAGTGTTGAACGGGTAGAAAACAATCTCTGGCAATCTGAAAGTCTAAATCTAGAAAAGCAGCCAGCAGACAAAGCCACCTCTCTTTGCTTTCATTCTCCACTTAGGACCTCTCCTTCCCAGAACAACCAGAAGGCAGATGGCAAGTGAGCTTTGCAAATAGAGTTTTGGGATACCAAACTCCCTAAAGCAAAACAGATCACAGAAGAGCAGAAATTATTCCTGAGAGAACATGGGCAAATAGCTGGAGTTATTATTGATCTGGGCCAACTAAGTGAGGGATGATCCATTTATTCACCCTCTTAATGGATTTACTCAACACTAGTGGATGGCAGCCAAATGACACTGGGTTTCATTGTGCTGTCACCCTAGCTGCTTTCTGTTTAAAAATTTCTAGGCGGTGCCTTGCTCTAGTTTCTAGTCATTACATGGATGTTTGTCTACTGTGTCTTGCTTTACTGCTAGTCTCAGTTAACCAGACTTGCAGGCAACAGTGGAGGTCATAGATGTCAAACTCCACTTAATTACAAGTTGGTTGTTTGCCAGCCAAGTGCCATCAGCATAGAAATATAGAGCAGAGGTAGCTTGTTTTAGTTTATAATGTCCTAAGTGCAAATTTATATGCAGTGTATAATTAACATGTTTACTTCATACATAGGACCTAAATTTTGTTCAAGACCAATGAAATAAATTGTTCTACTTTTGAAAAGGACTACAATAGAATACTGTAATATTAACCATACTTGTTGGAAGCTCTAAATGTATTCACTTGTTTTATTTTCCTAATTAAAATGTAATTTATCTGCTATTTCAAATGCTTATTTTAAAACTTTAAAAGTGGAAATCATTGGCCTGTAATATTAATAGGTATGCCAGAAAAATAAGATTCAGAATATACAACTGAAATCAAATCAAACAAAGTTGCATGGACTAGCCCTAGCTCATTTACAGGCTGCAGTGCATACGGTGAATCTATGTAATTTTTTTCCTGAAGAAAAGTGGCCATCAGAGTTTGGGATTTAGAGGCTGAAAACTGACCTAGCAATTTCATATCCTGAATTTAAAGTAGTAGCTGTGTAATGGCAATTTAAGCAGGTACTAACATGTGACAAATGCTACCTGTGCATGCCAAATGTAAGATTGTTTTAACTCAATGTTCAGCAAATCCTCTGTGCTACAAAATTACTAATTTTGAAAGTCATCCTTACTGCAATCTCTTTTTGTAATTACTTAATTTGTCTCAGATCCTATTCTATAAAGTTAGCATAGTTTTCAAAGATAAACCCTTTAATGAAACCACAAGGTAATAATAATCTCTATCTTAAGAATCAATAAAGTGGAGATTTGCAAAGATTATTTAGCACTACTTGAATGCATAATCCATATATAGTTTATCAGGATTCAATTATAGGTTATGTAAATTATCAGAAAAATGTCACAATTACATATTAAGAAAAAAATATATTTTAAAATAAAACCAGCTTGTATTTCTAGTATTTGGATTAGGCATATTTTAAGATAAAATGGTAAATTTCACAGAGCAAAGGGAAAGAAGATAAAATACATCAGTTCAGGTCTTTACCTGCCATTTTTTCAGTTTTAGACCTAAAGAGATACTTTTTATTTGAAAACTGATATAAAACAGTCCTGTTTACCTCCCAGGGTGGTTTTGGAAATCAAACTTTATATTAGACAGCAAGATACAAAGAGAACTATAATTAGTTGAAGAGGAATATATTTCTTTTATTGCTATTACCTTTGATGTTATATATCTTTTTGTTTCTCTAAGAATTAGAAAAAAATTTAGCTTTGAGAAATGTGTCTTCCCCCCAATAATTTAAAAAGCATCCAACTGAAATAAAACATTTTCTTATGGTTTGATTTGTTGTTAAAACAAAGACCCAAAATATGTTCCACAAAATAGACACTGTATAAATTTTATGACCATTAATTTCATGAATGGTTACATGCTTCATTACCTAAATATTTCCTTCACACAGCATAGCAGGTCAAGGATGTATATTTAACATTGGTTGATTGACAATCAACATTTTTATTTATATATTTGAGTATGTGAATGTTAACTATTCTCATATCTTCCCAAGTTAAGTGTCTTGCTTACTAGGGAGTATAGATTGATCTTTGTATAAAAAAGTTAATAATATTTGCATGTGGGAATAATAAAAAAAGCATGTTAATGCTCCCTTTACTTTCAAAAATAGTAGGTAGCTGCTTTTTGACTCTTTAATACCCTTAAAAATAATTGGACAAATCAGGTGGTCATTTGTAACAACAAAATACAACCAGATGAATAAAATAGAAATTATGCATTTGAAATGAAGAGTCAGAGAGCTAGAGTCTGAATTTAAGCAAAAGCGTAGAATTTTAGTTTCAGTCTCATGAAATTAGAAACAGAGAAGGAAGGATCTTTTATCTACCTGATGAGCTTCAGCATCTCTGCAGTACTTGATAAAACACTGCAGTATTTTCATACTTGTTTTCCTCAGTGCTTCTGTCTCCTCCATCTAGGACAACCTAGATATGTAGTCAGTTTTAGGAGATCCGGAGGCTTCCCTACCATCCACAAGACATGTGAAAAAATTTCCCAACTCTTTTAGTCTGCTTTTGCTGCTGTGACAAAAGGATCTGACCAGAACAATTTTAGGGGAAGAAAGGTTTATTAGAAAGCTCATGGGTTCAGAGATCTCAGTCCATAGAAGGCTGGCTCCATTCCTTGGGGCTAGAGCTGAGGCTGAACATCATGGTGGAAGAGTGTGCAGTAGGGAAGCAGCTCACATCATGGTCATGAGGAAGCAGAGAGAGACTCTACTTGCCAGATATGAATATATATACCCCAAAGCCATGCCCCAAGTCCCACCTCCTCCATCCATGCTCTATCACTGCAGTTAGCACTCAGTTATTCCATGTCAGGGCATTAAATCACAGATTGGGTTAAAACTCTCACAACTCAATCATTTATCCTCTGAACCCTCTTGCATTGTCTCACACGTGAGCTTTTGGGGGTCACCACACATCCAAACCATAAAACTAGCTATGGCCCCTAGGACTTTTCTAAGCCAGCAAACATCTGTTTGGTTTCTGCTTATTAAATATTGTGAATATCATTCTACTTGGAAAAACTGTTAAGATGATTTTGTAACAGTACATTTACAGGCATCCTTAAAATCAAATAAACCACAACAACTTGAAATAGAGAACAAAACTTTAATTACTGAAGGAATATAAGGGTTCATATTTTCTGAGGAATATATCAATTGTTCCCCTCCTGTAGTCGCACCTCTACATTAATCTTGGTTTGTCAAAATGAAATCTGAGTTTGTTTTAAAGTGTAATCCAAAATATGAAGTTATTAAAATATTATCAAATAATTAGTTTGATAATACATACATTTAAAATCATATAATATTCATGTGATAAAAAGTTTTGGCTAAACACAAAGCTTGACAAAAATTCACATGACACGTAAAAGACTAGAAAAATATTCACTTCACAACCACAAAAAGAGCATTCCCATGACATAAAAGATAGGTAAAAAAAATTGTATAATACTGAAAAAATGGGTAACACATTTAAACATTTATATTAAAAATATGACATAAACTTATGGAAAGACATTTGAGACCTAGTGAAATGAATCCAAAGTTTATATGTTTTAAATTGGAAACTAGTACAGGTAATGGAGTGGTTGAAAAAGTCAACTCTTGGAAGGAAAGTGCAGAAATATTCCATTTGCTGTTGCTGAAAATACAAATAAATACAAATACTCTATTAGTCATTGTGGGTGAATGTGTATCAAAACTAAAAGTAGTCATATTTGACACAAATAATTACTAGGAACATAACACAATGACATATGCAATATAATGCACAGAGTTTAATCACCACAGTGATAGTACTTCCACATTATAAAAAATTTGAGGCAATCTATTCATACATGGAAGACTAGTTAAACCAGTCATTATAAATAATTATGGAGGATTACAAAACAATTGCTAAAATGATCAGGACACTCTATTTAATGTGATTTGGCAAGATATCCATTATATATGTTATATCAATGTTTCTGCTACTTGGGATGTTCTCATTTTATAAATACACAAACATGCAGTTGGTGAGAAGTATGTCATTACAATGTGATTTAGAATGATGTTTATTTTTTATATTTCTCTGAATTGCTTGAATTTCATTTTACATTATGCCAGCTCATAATCTTGTATAATCAAGAAAAAGGGACCACATTCAGTAACAAAAAAATACTGAAAGAATAAATCTCTGGATTTACATGACAGATGGTATGATACTTTTTATCATATTTCAGGTACTACTTCCAAATAAAGTGTCATGGAACAATATAAATTTTATAGTATTTCCTAGAAAAGTAATAAAAGATAAAGTGGGCCAGAAAGATTCAATATTTGAAGAGGTAGAACTCAATTAGAAGTGTAAATAGAAACTTAAATCAAAAGAAAATAAATTGAAAGAATGTTGTCAATTCCTGGGACTCAACTATATGTATTCACAGAAGAATAATAAAAGTTCATACAAAAACTTGAAAGCCAGGCAAAGAACTGGGTAAATTGCTGAAAGTGTAGAAGATGTGATGTTTGATTTTGTTTTTCAGTGGAAACAATTACAGGACAAGCTTCAATGGAAAGACGGTCTCATTTGACTAGAAAGTCAATCCTATGTATATATGTGTGTATATATACATATCTTGGGAATGATCTTCCCCTCAAATCTAATTCACTTTTCATCAGTGGGAAAACATGGCTTATGATTGTTGTCATTCTCCCCTTCTTTCAGCCTGTTGTAGTCTGACAAGCCATTGAGCATGAGCTTGAGATCACTTGACCATGTGGATCAACCTCCCATCCTAGTATTTCAGCAGTGGCTGCCACTGTCCCAGAGCACTGCTGACTAAGCTTATAGATGTGACTCCTTCATGTCTTTAGATATTAACATATAACATGTATACAACATATGCGTAACATATATAACATGAAAATAACCTGCACAGAACAGACATGCATGCATATAACACATGGCACAACCATGGCATGCACATGTCTATAAAATGCTCATAACATACATACACACATGTGACACATGCATTGCATGTATGTCAGGAGCATACTGTGCATGTTATATGTCCTGCATGCACTACATATATGTTACAAGTATGTGTAGATCATGCATATATAATATGCACATTATAAACATGTTCTGTGCACACTGTATGTATGCCACATGCATATTATGTGCATGCTGTGCTATGTGTATGTTATGTCATATATGTTATGTTTATGTTATGTGTGGTTATATATGTTGTGTGCATGCTATGCATGTCACATGCATGTAATAAGTGTGCTGCATTTCATGCCTAAGTTATAAACATGTTCTATGCATGTCATGCCCATGATACACATTACAAACATGTAATATATGCATGTCCCCCATATGGCACAGGCATGGCATATGAATATTGCATACATGGCATATGTAAATTATGTGTAATATGAGGTCATGTGCATGTTATATGCGTATAATTTACATAATATGTGTCACATGTATATTATTAACATATGGTGCTTGCACATTACGTGCATATCACAATGCTATAAGCATGTTAACATGTCACAAATGTATCATGTATATCATGTACATATCACTTGCATGTAACATGCCCATCATAAGCACATCATGCCTTACATGCATGTTATTATCATGTTATGCTGCCATGTGTATATTATACATGTCACAAATATGTCATGTGATATATTATGTTACAAGCATTTGCATGTCAGTAGTGTGTGATGTGTGTTACATGTGTATCATTAGTGTTACATTAATGATACATACATATAACAACACATGATGTGGACATGAAACACAACATGCACATAACACATGTACAGGTGAAGTGCACGTGAAATGTAATATGAGTCACACATGCACACACTATACATGTGAAATGCAATGTGAAACATGCATGTAACATGAATAATACACTTGACATTTAATATGCTTATGACATATGTATAATGTACAACATGAATATAGCACATGCAACATACATACATCATGCATATGACAGAGTGTGCATATAACATGTAATGCAGCAAGCATGTACCACACATATAACATGTGACATGCATACAGTATGCATATACTAGTCACACAGCTTATATGTAATGTATAACATACTATATATAACATGCACATAATGACACACAACACATATAATATACTACTGATTTACCACAGTTGTCACACATCACATATTACAATATACATGCAGCATGCAATGTGCATGTAACACATAGCATATGTGGTGTGTAGCTTGGAACATGTATGTGACATATACATGACTATATAGGATATGCTATGCATATAGCACATATAGAACATATAATATACAAAGTGTGCACAACATACATGACATACATTTGTAACATATGACAACACACACCACACTTGACACATATAGCACATATAACATAGCACACATGCCATACAACATACATGTGACACAATATACATGTGGCATATACAGATGACATACACTTAACATATATATGTATATATCTTCATACAGAACATTTCTGCAGGAACCAAAACGTGAAAACTGCTTATTAGAGTTGATGATGTTTTTCCTTCTTAGGTATTGAAGATGTTAGGATTTCTGTGTGGTTTATTATCTACCTATATAATTTTATCTATGAAATTATGCTCTTATAAAAGATATACATTTTTTACTATCTATTCACTAGGTAGATTTTAATGAGGTAAGGCATGTAGAATTTTCTTACATAATAATAAATGGTTAACAAATGTTAATAAAATTTCCACTTTCCCTCTTGCTCTTTTTTTTGGTACTGGGGATTGAACTCAGGAGTACTTGACCAGTGAGCCACAACCCCAGCCCTATTTTGTATTTTATGTAGAGACAGGGTCTCACTGAGTTGCTTAGCGCCTCGCCATTGCTGAGGCTGGCTTTGAACTCGCAATTCTCCTGTTTCAGCCTCCCTAAGTGCTGGGATTACAGGCTTGAGCCACCGCACCCGGCTGTCCTCTTGCTCTTTTAACTTCTCATAAATATGTGTACCTCCAGAATGAATAGTGCATGTACCCATTTGAGTCATATTTGAGAAACATATGTGCCTAATGAAAACTAAAGAGCACAGGAAACCTGGTGCTGAAAGTTACTGATATGGCCTTTAAAATTGCTGTTTTTGAGTGTGTGTATAAAACAATGACAATCAAAATCACATGGTCCACATCAAAACATGCTGACCAAATTCAAGATCTCTGTATTTTTAAGATTGTTTTTATAATTTTTAATTCATATTAAATAAAAATATAAAGATATCAGTTTTATTTTGGCCAAGTTGGAATATCCTTTTAAAAAATGTTTCCATCTTTATTATTTAGGGTTACATATTGAAGAGTTAGGCAAGACATGACCAAAGGACTGATGGTCATTCTCCTAGACACCCATAAGATAGAATTTGCTTCTGGTATGTATCATTGCATTCACTAGCCTAGAAGTAAATACACAGGGATGGATTTTTAATATTAAATATCAAATAATAAAATAATATTTTGCATATGACATTAGATGGTTCATAAATAAAATTTTTCTTTAGAGAAGGCTATTATCAGATAAATTTAACCATATTTTTTCCAAAAGTTTGTTTGTTGAACTGAATTAGAATTCAATTGCAATTTATGTTCATAGTCACCTTCAAATAAAGTATTTGATAATAAACTTATTATCAAATAAAATTATTGTTCTCTTTGTAAATGGAAGAATTCATTTTTATAGAGATGTTTTTATTTTCAAAATGAATCAAGGAGTTAGATTAAATGTAAGATTGCATCATAGGATGATAGAAATAAAACTATTAATTCCTCCATCTTAGTTCTGATCTTTGGTAGCTAAACTACATCTTGTGTTTACAAAATATTCTATGATTTTGAGTGTCTATTTTAATGGTCAGCATTGACTATGTTTATTTTTGAAAATTGAGGGACACAAAAATAAATATGAGAGTAAATCTCCCACTATAAATTGGAAAAATAAAAATAAACAGCATCTATAAATGTTAAATATATTTATAAGCCCTATCATACGCTGAAACTAGTTTTTTTATTTTTTGTACCAGGGATTGAACTCAGGGGTACTCGACCACTGAGCCACATCCCCAGTCCTATTTTGTGCTTTATGCAGAAACAGGGTCTCACTGAGTTGCTTAGTGCCTCACCGTTGCTGAGGCTGGCTTTGAACTCATGATTCTCCTGTCTCAGCCTCCCAAAGTGCTGGGATTACAGGCGTGCACCACCGCACCCAGACTAAAACTATTTTTAATGTCTCATAACAAATAATTTTAATTATAACTTCCTTTAACTAACCTAGTAGACTTTATTTTATCCATCTCATGGTAACATTTACTGTGTGACATATGTTGCTCACTAAAAGTATTAAGTAAAAGAATTAAGTACTAAAAGTAAATAATACAGGCTAATATAGTAACTAGAGCATAAGAATTAAAATAAAACTTAGGTCTTCTTATTATATAAAATATAAGATATTATGATAGTTATTTCTATATATAAGATTTTTGTAAATTTTTATGTTTAATATTATGATTATGTATAATAAATGTATTAACTATAAAGTCAAAGTTCTTAAATGCTAAAAGATAACATAATTATATAGAATTGCCCATGAATAAAAATAACCATTTATATTTTGAATATTTTATTAGAAATTTTTATCCTAAATTCTTGGCACATAATAACACTGGAGAATTATCAATAAAATTAAGTACTGTGTAGGTACACTTCACAAATGTGTATTTATATATTTGAATATATTTAAAGAAGAGATATTTTCATAATTAAAAACATGAATTCTTAAAGAATAATGTTCAGTTCATAAAATAAAATTAAATGTACCCTTATAGAAAAATCAAGGTAGAAATTGATCTAGGAATCATGGTGATATGCATAACCAGATAACTATAAGATATTTATATCAGTGTTTTTGCTCAACTGATTTAGTAATACAAAAATACATTATTCAAAGAACATCTTTTCTCAATTTCTCTCCCTCAAATTTAAAATAGTATTCCTATAGTTTGAATCTGAAGTGTCTACCAAGGCTCATGTGTTAAAGGCTTGTTCTCCAAATTGATGCTACTGGGAGGTAGTAAAAACTTTTAAGACATAGAGCATAGTAGGAGTTTTTCTTGTCATTTGGGAGTATGCTCTTGTGGGAGAGTGGTACTCTATCCCCTTAATCTTCTGCTTTCTCTTTGCTTCTTGGCCAACAGGAAAATGGATTGCTCTCTGTTGTGATGTGCTGCTTTACTACAGGTCCAAAATAATTGGATGAACTGACCATTGACTGAAATCTTCAAAAATGCAAACTAATATAAACCTTTATCTTTATAAGTTAATTGCCTCAGGTATTTTGCTACAGTAATAGAAAGCTGATGAACACAAATATTAAGTCCTCTAAAATTTGTCATAGTATGTCATCTTCTATTTTTCATATTACATAGTGTTGAGATGTGACTATAATTTTGAGGGCAGTTGTTTGCTTTTGTGTTTGTTTAGAGCCAGTACTACTAGAAACATGGAAATCTGTCCTTTTCCTTTATTTTCTGACTGGAAACTGGAGTGAAATTAAATATTTATTATCCAATAAAGCTGAAGGTTTTACATATACAGATTTTTAAAAAATTAATAATATGTTGATTTTAATAGTAAAATATATGAGATTGTGATGGTATGTCCTAACTTTAATAAGCTCTTTTGAAAAATATTCACTTAAATATGCTCTTTTGAAAAAAACGATTGGACCAATTGATGTCTAGTACATTATTATTTTTGGCTGATGGAGAGTTGTTGAGTAGAAATAATAGAAAACATAAAACTACTTTATTAGCAAACAAAAAATGGAGATTTACTTAATGTATTAAAAAATATAGTTGTAAGGTCAGATAGTGGTGACCGAAAAGAGGCCAATTAAAACTGCTGAGCAAGGCTTTATTGATATATGCTTCCAGGCGAGACTCCTCGTGCAACAGAGCAGGTCTGGGAGAATTGTGCTCAGGCTCAGTTGATTTGGACGTTTTATGTGTTTGGGGTAGGAAGGGGAGGGCTTGGGACAGGAAAGGGAAGTTTTAGGGAGTCCTGTGTCCTCCTGGGGTTGGTCAGGGGACTGGCTGATTGATGGTAGTCATGAAGTCATGAATTGTCCTCACTGTCTGCTGGTGACAGATTGACTGTTCTCTCACGCATGCAGGCTGCCCGGTGTTTTGTTTTCTTTAGCCACCTTAAACCGACCTAACAGTAGTTTTTTAATAAAAAAGAAAAAATGATATAAGAAACCAACAATCAACTCAAGGAGAGATATAGTACTGTGAATAAGAAGTAGAATGCTATTATTTAGTTCATGAGGTGACATAAGTTAAATCATATAATCATTAGCTATCAGTACTGTTATTTCACACATTTTCTTTGTTGTATTTATTTATGTGACAAGAATGTAATTTCATGAATAAAATTGTACAAACATTGGTAACTGGCATGCTATAAAAAAACAAATTTCTATCTTACCAATTTTTAGTATATAACAAAGCAAGTAACAGTGACTTAAATAAAGGTATGGATTCTTTAGGTCACCAAAATAGTGAAACACTAAATAAATCAAAAATGGAAATATCAACTGACACCTATTCTTTTATTCGCATTCCTGAATTTTTTCTACAGCACTTTTAGGTATACTTAGACTTTCATGATATTGACAGAACAGAAATTATTTACAAAAATATATCAGAAGGAATATTTTGCTGGGAAATTTTATTCTAAATATCTGTGTTTTTGTTAATTGCTATTTGGTCAGATTTTATGTTCATTTATCAATTTCTATAAATGTGTCTACATTTACTTAGGCCATCTACTTCCTTATGATTAACCTATTATATTTACCTAAGATTCAGTTTCTTCTATAAATCATTCTTCATTATTCAGCATACACGTATTAAGAACAAAACATTATGTCTAATTCTGGAACAGATGGCCACAGACTTCAAGGAGTATTGGTTTTCATTTGGAAACAAAACAATCA
Organism: Xerus rutilus; assembly: GCA_028644305.1. Classification (NCBI taxonomy): domain Eukaryota; kingdom Metazoa; phylum Chordata; class Mammalia; order Rodentia; family Sciuridae; genus Xerus; species Xerus rutilus. The sequence goes on from CM053410.1 coordinate 70,402,714, forward strand.
ATTCACAAACATCTACACTGAAGAAATGGTATTATAGGAGGAAATAACTGTCCATCAACATGTTAGTAGGTAAATTATGATAGATATATACAATGAAATTTTATTCAGCCAAATTTTATAAAAAATTGAAGTTCTGATACATATTACAATGTGGATAAGCTTTGAAAATATTATGGTAAATGAAGGAAGCTAGACAAAAAGGACCACACATTAATTCCACTGATAATAAATATCTAGAGTGGGAAAATCTATGTAAATGGCAGAGATTGGTGGTGGTAGGGGAGGTAAGGAGGGAAAAATAAGCAGTGACTGCTAATGGGTACAGTATTTATTTTGGAGTGATGATGATATTTTGGAAGCAGATAAAATTGATGATCGCTCAACATCAGTTGAGTATCAGTGTAATGCTCATTTTAAATGGTTAATTCACCCTGTGAATTTTACCTCAATTACTGAAAAAAAAAAGAAATTGTGTCAAAGCTGCTTTAAGTAAATTGGGTGATGATACATGTAATGACATTTCAGAAAAGGAAAGGAAGAGGAAAAACCCACAATATGGTGAAACTGAGGACAAATGCACCACTACTCTAAGAATGGACACATGAGTAACTGAGATTGGATTCTTAGAGCAGATCAGTGTTACTTCATCTTTGTGGGGAGGCATGGAGAAGACAAAGAAGAAAATACCTGTGAGTCAATAGAAAAGTCACATTTATTTCACATATAAAAATTTTTCTCCCTCAAGTAATCACATTTCATGGCCTCATGATAAATGGAGAGGATGTACAATATTTTAAAAACTGTTAAAATGATTTTGCTAAGTTAACATTAAAGGGCACCATTTGAAAAGGGCATGGAATTAAATGATGAGTTAGTGCAATTTCATGATGACAGATGGTGTGTGGATTCAGTGCAGGCTGTAACAGTATCTACTAAGAGACCACCACAACCAGAGTTGAATTTATCAGATCCTCACAGAAAAAACAGACATTTTGTTGGTTGCATAATCTCAGCTTATTATGCATTTGAAACAGCTACAGCTAATGGCTTTTTATTCATGTTCTTGCTCTGACATCCAAATAGGGTATTTTTTGCTTATACAGCAAAACATATAGATGGAATAAAGAAAAATGGCACAAACTGATCAGCTTCCTCTTGTAACCAAAAAATATTTTGCTCTTAAATCTATTACAACTAAATTTTACTGTATTAGAATGTTGGCAATATGCCTACTTAAATATTAGTTGCTTGTATACAGTTATAAATAAATTATTTATGTATTTTCTACCATGCATAATTGCTCAAATAAATCATTATTTGAAATAATTGTTGACAGTGTTTTACATTTCACATTAGACATATTTAGTAACTTCTCTGTTTCACAGTCCTGCTACATGATATATGCAATATATGTATTTTTAATATTATAATTTAAATGGCATATCAGTATACTAATGTATACAGATACTGACAGTTTTCCTAAATACCATATAAACAAACATTTGCCATTATCAGTATAAATTGTGTATTAAGGTCCTAAGTATGGAAGGCTAGGAAAGGAGGAAGTCATGAATTGGAAGAGTATGCCCAAGAATGAAAACTTCAGAGAGACAACATTTGGATGAGTTGAGAGAAAGGGAAAGCTATTTATTGAAACGGAGAAAGTTTTTTATTCAACACATGATTAATTGGAAGCAGAATGCATTAAGAATCCAGGGCAGGGTCTGGAATCACATTGTCATAGTTCAAGCAGCAGCTCAACTATGTATTTAGAGGATAACATCAAAAATTTACTTGATCCAAGTCACCACATATTCATCTAAAAATCATTAGTGTTGTTAATAAACCATTCTGTGAACTATCTCATATATGCTGATATGAATAAAACATTTTTTTACTTCAGAAGATTTATAATTAGAACAGAAATTGAGCATAGGGTGGAGGTCGAAGAGCAGAGACAAGTTAGTGAATGAATGTAACTAGAAATTCAAAACCACTTTCCTTCCCTTCTGGAATGAAAGGTAAAAACTGAAATACACAAATACTTAAATTCTTTTTAATCTTCATATAAGAATAAAGGGGTGAGCAATTCAGTTCAGCATTGAGAGAAAGAAACTGGGAAACTGAACCCAGGTATTGCATAATTTTGTACTAGGTAGTTAGATCTAATTTGCCTAGAATTTCTTTTTTTAAATAAATAGTTACAAATCTTAAATTTTGTCACTTTTTTCTGATTCTATTAGTTGTCAATTTTCTCCTATATGTAATTACATTATTTGGTTAATTACCCTGCTAGATACTTGATTGCAATTACAGGCATGTGCCACTGCACATGACTATTATATGGTGGTCTTAGCGTAAGTTGAGAAATGTTTTCTCTAACATAGTACTTCCTGCAGGAAATTTTATAACATTGCTACTACTATTATTTCGTACCTAAATATTTGGTAGAAACCACTAGTGAAGTTGTCTGAATGTATTCTCTTCTTGGAAATGATTTTAACTATGCACTTTATAAGTACAGCACTATTTACATTTATTTACTTCTGAGTTATGTTTGGTAACTTATGCAGTTTAATAGTGATGGTGCTATTTATATTCCTGTTTATTCCAGGATCATATTTGTTTCATCGTTTTTCATCTAAGTTGTCAAATATTGGCTTGAAGTTGCTTCCAATATTCCTTCATTATACTTTCGATGTTTGAAGAGTTTGTGGAAATATTCATTCCTAATTGTAATTTGTGTTCATTTTTCTTCTCTCACTCTCACTTGCTGTTTATCTATTTTAACAACTTTTATCTTTTTATATTTCTTTACAAATTCATTATTATATAGATTATTCCATTGATTCTCCTTATCTTTATTATTCTCTTGCTTTGGTAATTGATTTAATTTTTTCACTAGATTCTTAGAACTGTGATTATTTTTTAAATAAATCTTTTATCATGTAACATCTAATATAGTCTATTTTTATTATTGTTCTGTTCAAAATATTTTATAATTTTTTGTTACATGTTATTTAAATACATATTATTTAATGGACTAGATTTTTCTAGAATCTTGTCATTTTCCTTAAGCACATTGAATATATAACTCTACTTTCTTCAGGTTTTCACTTTTGAAATAGAGAATCCACTGTTGGACTTATTGACACTCCTCTGAAGGTAAACTGTACTTTGCTTTTAGCTGATTTTAAGATTTTTTTTCTGCCCTTTTAGTGTACAACCTTTTCACTTTGATGTATCTACAATTTTTATCTTCATTTTTTTGTTTTGTTTTTCTGTCCTGCTACAGATCGTTGGACGTCTCAGATTTAACATTGTATTTTAACAATTCTAAACATTTCCTCAATATTTAGAATTAATGTTTATCTTTTCAAATACTGTCTCTGTCCAATTCTGCTACTCTAACAGGATATTCAACTTATAGAGTCTCGAAATACTTTCAACATTATATCCTGCTGTTTATTCATCTCTTCATATAACTAGATTATTCGGGGTTTGTTTACTTTTGCCCTGTCATGAGTGTAATATTGACAGTATTAGTTGTTTTATTTGTACAGTTCATTCTATCCCCTTTAAACAATAAAATATTATCCTTTCTTCATAAGCCAATACCTCTATGGTATGTAGTTTACTCAGGGGCTCCCTCATATTCCTATTTCATTCCACCTGTGCATTATAGAAATTGTAGTTTTTGTTCTAGTAGTTATGTCAAAATTCTCATGTTACATGCAAAGTTACATTGGGAGAAATCCCTGTCTTTGCTTTTACATAGTTACTTCAAAATGCCCTTATAATACTAGATAAATGTTCAAAAATCATCTTGATAAACATCACTGATGAGAATTTCGGCAAGCAAGCAGTATAATCATCTATGCTTGTAGGTACAACCTAAATTTGTATAGGAAATAGGTGTTCTCAATGCCTGTTTATTTTATTTTTTTGCCCCTCTATGTTCAACACAATTTTCAGATATAGGTGGAGAAACAACACCCATATGAGTTTTTTAGCCACCATTGGAATGAACACTGATTGACCTCTTTTGAAAACTGACCTCTTTTTTACTTCCTTTTTCTACAACTTACCATCAAAAACATAAAAATAAAGAGGGATGCTGGCTTTGTATGGTAGATAAAATCAATAGAAAAAATCCATTTCTAATGATATAAAATATATAAAATAATAATTTAAAGGATAGGAAAATATATGGAGATCTCCTCTTAAAATATGGTCCCTGCCCTGTCCCCGCCAAAAAAAAACAATAATTCACTGTTTCTCTTCCTCCCTCTATCTTTTCCTTTGAAGTTGGTTTTCACATGAGTCATGCACACCACACCAAGCATAACCTCACCTCACACATTATAATAATCCTGCCTTTCTAGGGAACAGGTTTTTAGACATTTTTATCTAGTTTATATCCAATGGCAATTCTGCTGTTATATCTGCTCTACCTGTTGGTCCTACTTCTAATATATAAGCTTTTGCTTTATTCTGGGGGCCAGAATTTATCGCATTTTTCACTTCCAGTCTTATTCCCTCATGCCTGAGTACATAGATGATAAGAAAGTGAAAGTCTCTTTGACATATGGAGAAAACTTTAGTAGTTAGACCAGAACATCTAACCAGCCACAACATTCCCTTAAAGCCTACCCCAGAGCAAATCCCTAGTGCTTTCCAATCCTGGGAAGACAGAGAGGTGAGGAAGCTGCAAAAGAAAAGTTTGAGGCTAACTGAAATTGGTTCATGAGGTTTAAGGAGAGAAGCCATCTCTATAACGTATAAGTTCAAAGTGAAGCAGCAAGTGATGATGTAGAATCTGCTGCAATTACTCAGAAGATCTAGCTAAGGCAGCTACACTAGATTAGAGATTCTTCAATGCAAAGAGACTTATTTTGGAAGGAGATGCCATCCAAGACTTTCATAGTTAGAAATAAGGATGAACTCTCTCTTCAGGGAGGAGCTAATGAAGCTGGTGACTTTAAGATGAAGCTAATGTTCATTTCCCATCACAAAAATATCATGGCTATTAAGCAGTACAGTAAATCTACCCTTCCTTGCTCTATAAAAGGAGCAACAAACTCTGGTTGGCAGCTTATCTGTTTGTACTTTTTGGTTTCTTTGCAGTACTAGAGATTGAACGCAGGACCTCACACATGCTAGGCAAATGTTAAGGTGCATCTCTAGACCTTTTTATTTTATTTTGCAATAGAGAGTTGTTATGTTGCACAGGCTGACCTCTAATTTTTGAAACTTCTGCTTCAGCCTCTTGAGTTGCTGAGATTACAGGCATGTGAAACCATGCCCAGTATAAACATGGTTTACTAAATATTTTAAGCCATTGTTTTACCTGATGGTCAGAAAAAAGGATTTATTTTGAAATAAATATATTTTATAAGGTTATAGTTGCCATAGATAGTAATTGTTGGAAGCCCTATATGGATCATGGGTTTGTTCCAGCCATTAAGGCAGGGAAGTTGCTTCTCTGGGTACTCCTGGGTGAAATTTTCCCATTCGAGAAATCCCAGATTATGCTGGAGCTCTGTCTTAGCTCACAGCTTTAGGATTAAACAGCCTTCTGGAGATGGGCATAACCTGCTAAGCACCGAACAATCTGTTTACTGCAAGACTTCTGCCACACTGAGAAACAAGCATGGAAACAAGACCGCTAGCACACTGAAACCTAATCCCTGCCTTTGATGTACTTCCCCTTAAATAAAGAATTGGGGCCTTTTTCATTCCTTCAGTTCCAGTTCCTATCAGGGCTGGAAAGACCCATCGACATTCTGCTTCTTAAATCTAATCTTTGTCTTTGTTTATTTCTTACTGATTATTTCAGACTTTTTATTTTCCCAGGTGGGTCACACCTTCCTTGCTGGGTGCTGGCTCATCATAAGTAATTTCCCTAATGGATCAAGGCAAAGTGAATTGAAAACATTCCAGAAAATACTGACCATTTTAGGTGCTATTAAGAAATTCATACTTTTAGCTGTGTGTGGTGGTACACAACTGTAATCCCAGCACTTTGAGATGCTGAGACAGAAGAATCGCGAGTTCAAAGCCAGCCTCAGCAATGGTGAGACGCTAAGCAACTCAGTAAGATGTTGTCACTGAGAAAACACAATGAAAAACACAAAATAGGGCTGAGGATGTGGCACAGTGGTTGAGTGCCCCTGAGTTCAATCCTTGGTGCCAAAAAAAAAAAAGAAAAGAAAAGAAAAGAAATTCATACTTAGAATAGGAAATCAAAATATTACTATGAACAGTAGTAGTTCAACCCCCATGGATAATTTTGAGAAGTTCAAGACTTCTGTGGAAGAAAAGTAACTGTGGATGTGGTGGAAGTAGCAAGAAACTAGAATTAGAAGTAGAAACTGAACATTGTGGTTTTACAGCTGTATCTCATGATAAAACTTTAGCAAAAGAGGATTTATGTCTTAGGGATGAGCAAAGGAAATGGTTTCTTAAGAGAGAATCTACTCATAAAGATTCTTTGAAAATTGTTTAAACGGCAACAGAAGATTTGGAAGAGCACATAAACTTAGTTGACAATACAGCAGTAGGCTTTAAGAAGATTGACTTCCAAGTTTGAAAGAATTTTTGTGATAAAATGCTATTAAACAGCATCAGATGCTACAGAATAATCATTATTCAAATGAAGAGTCAATTGATGCACCACATTTCATTGTTATTTTATTTAAAGAAACTTTCTCAGCTAATCCACACTCAGCAACCACCATTGTGATCCCTCAATCAGCAGCCATCAACATTTCAGCAAGATCTTCCACCAGCAAAAAGATTATGAGTCTATAAAGGTTTGGATGATTAATACCATGTTTTAACAATAAGTTTTAAATTAAGATATGCAATTTTTTTAGATGTAGTGTCATGACACATTTAATAGACTACAGTATTATGTTAACATAGCTTTTATAAGCACAAAGGAAAATTCATATGACTTGCTTTATTACAATATTTGCTTTATTGTGATGGTCTGGAACCACACTCACAATATCTGAAAGGCTCAAAAGCGTGAAAACATTTTAAAGCCTTTGTCTCTTATCCTATTGGCCCAACTACAAAAAGTGAATATATACTAATTTTAGAAGCTTATATAGAACTTTCAAATCTGGAATAACTTGAAGGCCATTTACATTAAAATGTTTATAATTCTTAAGACAATTTCAGTATTATTTCATAGAACATTATTTTACAAACCTCTTAATCCAAATATAACTACTTTTCTTCTGTGATGGAGATGAAAATTTTCACTTAATTCTGAATATTTCAATGTATGAGATCTTACTGATTAGTTTGAAAAATATTTTATATATATGTATAGACACACACACACACACATTTTAAACTGCTATCAATGACCTGCTGGTTAAGAGAGAGAGAAAATTTGACACAAATTACAAGATATTGGAAACTAACCTGTGGAATTGTTCCTAACTGATTCATTAATAACCATGTATACTGTATACTAGTCTTCTTGAAAAATTTGCTCACAGACTCAGTATTTCTTATGTAAACCCAAAATTTCAGACTTGTGTTAATTTAGTCATACTATACTGGAAATAGAAATTTCAAAAGTTTCCAATTTGTTTATTGATAGTATCATCTTATCTTACCTTCTTCAACTTCTTAAAACTTACCACTTTATTCTTATGAATAAATACAAAATAATTTGGATAATAAATCTTTTCAAAGGAAGGCTTCATACAGAAAGATGATGATTCAAAGATTCTTAGCCCACTGGTCACTCTTGAAATCAAGTACTCTGAAGAGAGAGATGTACTACCAGTGGTGATTGATGAACTATAGCTTCACAAATTAGCATTGATCTGAAGGAATTAATTTTCCTCCAAAGCTGCTTGTTTAAACCCAGATATCTATTATCCCTAATAAAGAAAAACTATCTTTTATTTCATATTTTCCTAAGACAAAAAATTCTAAGAATATTATATTTAGTAACTAATTAAGAAAACAATCAGAAAAAAATCTGTTCTAGTGTGACACAATTCATGCATAAAGTAGTAGGTTTTTTTTTTTCTAGAATCAGAGGACATCATTTCTCTTGTAACATTATAAAGAGTGAAAAATCATTAAGAAGCCCTTGTCAGGTTCTATGAGGGAGCTTGATTTGATAGGAAACCAAATCTTTACTACCAATGGAATATAACTGAGAGAATCATGGAGAAATAAAATTAGGAGACTATTAACCTCAAACTCTTACCATAAATCTTTTTCCCCTTAATAATACCTGAAATCTGAGCTTAGATTTTAACTGTGAAGTTAAATTCATGTTTGACTAAAATGAAAAAAAAGAAACCACATAGGAACAACTGTGCTACCATCTTAATTCTTTCATTTGTCTGTGAGTCTTTCTTGAATTTTACTTTCTTCATAAATTTCAGGAGTGTAACTACAAAACAATATTGGGTACTATGTCAATATGGGTGATTTACCTCTCCCATTGGTAAACCATAGGTCCTTGGACATTGCAGATAGGTCTGGAGACCTTGAGAGGTTGACATTTTATGTAGTGAGTATACCAGGCAATACTCTGGCCCACTTTTATAAATTCTTCTTATATAAGACCTGAATTTCTGTTTATTTAATTTTCTCTACTTTTCTGCTGTCAAGGCTCTCATGATAGCTCTCTGTGGCAGAGATTTTGTTTTTTAATGAAGTGTTTGTTGTAAATCTTTTATATAATTATTTCAATACATCAAGATTACTTTTTTATTTAGTTTTTAAAAATATTTTAACTTTTATTTTTGAATCAAGTTTTGAGTAGAGTAGAAAATCTATTAGAAAAATAAAGAATGAATGGATTAAAAAGAGAAATGATAAGAAAATTCAAAGTCAAAATAGGCTGCATGTCTTATTTTCATAAGTTAAATCTCTAAAAACTTTTATTTATCCCTCAGATTAAACTTTCTCTGATAAATGTCTTCATTCTAAACTCATTAATCCCAGAACTGTATGGGGTTTCTATAATATGCTATTCACTCTTGGAAAGGGGAAATATCACTCCATACTAAAGTAACTCAAATTGAAAAATGGATTGCTAAGCATCACAAAACATTAGGAACATGATGAGATTTTATCTGACTAAAAGTTCAGTACAATTAAATGGTAATGTGATGTGTTTGCCAATATGTCTATTGTAATTGTTACCTACACAAGTAAATGGAGAGTGTTCAACACAAAGCAAGTTATACATATGTTCTCATATATCCTGGCTAGACAGGACCTGGAGTTGAAATTGAGTTGAAAATTAGTATCTGTACTTTAAAACTCAGGCTAAAAAATATCTATTTATTCCATTTGGCAGAGACATATTCAAGTTATGTTGTACTATATTCCTCCCACATAAGAATTCATATACTGAAGAGTGAGAAAATAAGCATTAAGCACCTGGGAAGTAGAATTTGACTCAATATAAGGGAGAAAAAATAAGAAAACAAAACCCCCAAACTAAGTTTATAAATGTTTTCAGTGAGTGGGATCTTCTTGTATTCCACTCTGAATCAGTACAATCTATGTAGAGGATTTACTAGTATGTTATAGAGTACAGTGAATATGTGCAGCAGGTAAGGATAAGCTCAGAAAAACATAAAAAGAAATTGTTATAGGTATTGAGGAAAGGAAAATCAATTAGAAATAGAAAGGTATCATAGAGCCAAGTAGATTTTTACTTGCCCTAAGGAGAGGAAGGATTGGAATAGGCAGATATGTGGGGAAGACACTCTTAGAGGTCAAAGCCCCTGCATACTAGAGAACAGGAAGTAACAAGAAAGTCTAGAAAGAGAAGGAAAAAAAAGCCCCCCAAATATATATTTGGAAACACAATATTTGCTGCCAAATCAGACTAATAATTGTGTTTGAACATAGCAAAACAATGATGGAATAATTTCTTGTGTAGTATAATCAATATTTTTAACTTGATTAAACTTTCCAATATATCTGTGCACATGATTTTTTCCTAATTACACTGTTTTGTTTCTTTTCTTGGTTTTTATTTATAGTCTTACATTGTATTATCTTTCTTATTTCTTATTATAAATTAGAATGAAAATTCACATGTATATAATAAACAATACCAAGTTAGCCTATTTAACCAAAATCATGTCAAGATAAATAAATTAAAGGAGGTGTCTTTGCCATTTAACTAACTCATCTAAACCTCTAAAGAATCAGTATCTAAACCAGTCTAAAAATATTTCAATATAACACTATTATTTCAGACATGTCATAAAAAATGAGCACATGTATATGCATACATTCATAATACTCCAGTTTATCTGATTTTGTCCTAAATCTTTTGTATTCTAGACATGGAATTAAATGATGTTATGACAGGTAGACTAGCCCCTCTCAAGACATTTATACATCTAAAAGTATGTAGCTCACTATACCAAAGCACCTTGACAGATTGTTTATTAGACAATGTTGAATAAATACTGGAGGTAACAGGAACTAATATAATTCATCTAAGAATATTTAATGAAGTCCAGTGAAGTTTAATATTATGTGAAAAAAAATTAAAAAATGCATTTTGACTTTATTTTAAAGTCTTTCCAGTAGGTAATATTCTGAATACTAGGGTAGATGAATTTGGAAGATATGTGATGTTCTTGTCTCTAGGGGAATTGTTTCACTTTACTTATGAGATGTACCAGTGTTCCCCGGTTTTTTTCCCTTTTACTTTTTTCAACTTTCACAATAAAATATAATTGGATTTTAGACCCTGAAGCAGAAGAGTTTGTGTTGTGTTCTTGTCATTTATACTAAGCTTTTATCATATTTTAAAAAGTAAAACCTCCAGCAAAAAAATAAAATAAAATAAAAAAACCTAAGAGAAAAAACATAAATATTTGCTTCAAAAGGCAAGTCTCAAAAGGGGTATTTGATTTTGAAAGGTTTAGAACAAGCATTAATTAACATAGTTTTAAAGCTTGCAAAAGCTCTGCTTTCAAAAGAGTAGTTTAGGCATGGATTAGCATAATTTTGTTACATGCTTAGAAAAATATAGGTTTCATTTATTTCAGAAAGGAGTATGATAAGAAATAATGATTTAAACTTTGCTCACTTTATTACCCACAGTAAAGAAAAAAAATCAGAAATCATAGAAATCTATAAATATTTTAAATAACAGGAATTATAAACCATGATAAAATTTTGCATGAGCAAATTTGAAGAGTTGAGAAACAGTCTTTGATTCAGCATTTACTATGGATCTTCAGCTATGTGCCAGGCACTGGTCTTGTCAGTCGGGATAAAATAACAAGATTGCTAGCAGGTACAGTTCAACCTTCATGGTAATTTCAGATGCCTGTAATTACCCACTTTACATCTCCACTAGGATGTTTAATAGGCATTTCAAACATAATGTATACTAACATCATTCTCGATTTTCCCCAAAGCAGATATTAAAATCCAGAGTTGCTTAAGCCTAAAAATTGAACACTTATTATTTATTTCCCTCCTTTATTCCCAGACAATCCATCAGTAAGTACTGTGGACAATACTTCCAAAATGTCTCTCAAATTTTTGCATTTTTATTAATTTCCACTGCTACTCCCTTTATCTACGAAGTTAGCCTTCAACCTAAAAGCTCAATCTGTGTCCTTGAGTAAGAAAGACAGGTCCTCTTACTCACTGCTGGCTTCCACTTTTGCTCCACAATAGCTCATTCTTCATGAAAGACTCAGAAGTATCTTACAAAGTATTGATCTAGCCTGGCGCTGTGGTGAATACCTATAATTCCAGCTGCTAGAGAGGCTGAGACAGGAGAATTGGGAGTTCAAAGCCAGCCTCAGCAATTTAGTGAAGCCCTAAGCAACTCAGTGAAACCCTGTCTCTAAAAAAAGCAAAAACAAAAAACAAAAAAAAGGGCTGAGGTGTGGCTCTATGGTTGAGTTCAATCCCAGTAACCACCTCCCCCTACCAAAGAAAAAGTATTGAAGTATTGATTTAGATTTTTCTACTTTCCTGCTTAAACCCATTTATTGGTTTCCGTTTACTTACCACATTTCTTCCACATTGAATTCCTTTGGTTCCTAGACCTACTTACTATGCTGCTGCTCTGTCCTGTTGTTCTATTTTGTTCTTAGTTTATCCTCAGTAGAAAAAGCATGTTCTGTATCTCTACTTGGATGTCTCATTTACATGCCTGAGGCCTCTTTAGATACAGCAAAGAGACTCTCAAACATGTTACCATGCTAACACAGCTTCCTGTGTTAATATGATGCCAAGTCATATTCTGTCACAGCACCCTGTTTATTGTTTTCTTCTAAGCAATTGCTACTATTTGAACTTTGTTTAAAAATTATTTACAGCACATTTTATGGCACATGTCGGTATTCACAAGTACTTAGAAGCCTGGGACAGAAAGAGTACATCAAGTTGGAGATCAATCTGAGCAATTTAGGGAGACCTTGCCTCAAAATAAAAAGATAGGGTGATGTAGCTCAGTGGTAGAGCCCTTGCCTAGCATGAGCAAGGTCCTAGGTTCAATTTCCTAGGTGAAATTAAATAAATCACCAGGTCAGTCTCTACACCTTTTGACCCTTTGCAGAAGTTAGGGTACATCTTCTGCAGTCAAAAACTGCAAGCTACTAGTGAGTCAAAACCAGAGCAATGTAGGAAGTGGGTCAGAATGTTCAGGGTACCGTCAGTGTACATGGACCAAGAAAAACGGGAAATAAAAAGAACATCTTACAAAAGCATTTTTTTATTTTTCATATTTAATTTATTTATTTGTTCTATTTAGGCTTACATGATAACAGAGTGCAATTTGATTCATTGTACATAGATAGAGGATAACATATCAATTCTCTAGTTGTAAGTTGTATAGAATCACAACATATATGCAGTCATACATAAAGTTAGGGCTATGATGACCATCATATTCCACCACCTTTACTGTCCCCATG
>CM053410.1:70416160-70456107 GCA_028644305.1 Xerus rutilus
GATAGGATGCAGAGTAGAATCTCTATTTTTTTGTATTTGCTAAGACTGGCTTTGTGACATAACATATGATCTATTTTGGAAAAGGATCCATGTGCAACTGAGAAAAATGTTTATTCACTTTTTGATGGATGGAACACTGTATATATGTCTGTTAAGTCTAAATTATTGATAGTTTCATTGAGGTCTATGGTTTCTTTATTAAGTTTTTGTTTGGAAGATCTATCCAATGGTGAGAGAGCTGTGTTAAAGTCTCCAAGAATTATTGTGTTGTGGTCTATTTGATTCTTGGATTTGAGGAGGATTTGTTTGATATATGTAGAAGCCCCATTATTTGGGGCATAGATATTTATGATTGTTATGTTTTATTGATGTATGATTCCCTTAAGAAGTATGAAGTGACCTTCTTTATCTCTTTTCATCATCTTTGGTTTGAAGTCCACTTTATTTGATATGAGGATGGAAACTCCTGTTTGTTTGTGGGATCCATGTGAGTGATATGTTTTTTCCCACCCTTTTACTTTCAGTTTGTGGATGTCTTTTCCTGTAAGATGAGTCTCTTAAAGACAGCATATTGTTGGGTCTTTTTTTTTTTTTTTTTTTTTTGATCCAGTCTGTCAGCCTATGTCTTTTAATTGGTGCATTTAGGCCATTTACATTCAGGGTTATTACTGAGATATGATTTGTAATTCTGGTCATTTTGGTTTATTTTTGTTTTTTACCTTGAGTTGTTTTCTTTTTTGAATGGTCTTTCCTTTAGTGTAGTTCCTCTCTTTGTAAATTTTCATTGTTGGTTATCATTTCCTCCTTGTGGAATATTTTGCCAAGAATGCTGTGTATTGCAGGCTTTCTTGTTGTAAATTCTTTTAACTTTTGTTTATCATGGAAGGTTTTTATTTTGTCATCAAATCTGAAGGTCAATTTTGCTGGATATAGGATTCTTGGTTGGCATCTATTGTCTTTTAGGGCTTGAAATATGTTGATATCCAATATCTGTTACCTCCATGATATTGGAACTTGGCCTACTATAGCTACACTAAATTTGAAGAGAACCTACTTCATGGGTTAATTTTGAGGTTATAAAGAAACAGCAAATATAAAGCACTATTTTGCCAAGCACTCTTTAAGTGCTAAATAAATATTATTTAAAATATTTTTGTAGTAAATTCACACCCTCCTCAAATTTGTTACTTCTCGCTCTTAGGATTCTAGTATGGATGTCTTGAAGTATTACTCTTGTTATGTTGAACTTTCATATTTCTTATCTTTCATATACTTTTATCTTTCACAGCAAAGACCAAATTCACCCAAATTATTTATGTATGGAAAGAATTTAGACACAAACTTCATCTTTAGAATCAGTAACTCTTCATAACATATAGGCAATATAAGCTATTGAGACATTTTTATACTTTAACTATTTTGTTATATATGTTTATTTATATTTGATGAACTCTTATAATGCAAGAGTAAAAGTTAATTTATACAAGGTCAGAGACTTCCAAACTATAGAAAATGCTGTGACTTTTTTTAGCTGGGCCAAAAATATGGTAATAAGAATTTCATAGGGCCTCATAACATTATGTTTTTTCTGCTCATGCGGTTAAAGTCAGCTTACACTGCAATTCTTAAGGGCAATATTAAACTAGATTGTAAATTAATGTTAAGCTTGTGTAGGACAGTTGCACACTTTAATTTCCATCAGTGGAGTGTTATATTGCCTATGCTGTGTACACTTGCCAGGCTAAGGAAATAGAAAGTATGATGATATATGTCTTTACCCCTGGATGGAAAGACTCAATAGCCTTAGAAATGCTCTGAAATGGTTCAAGGAATTTGTTCTTCTGTAAGTCAGCATATGAACCAATGTGACAGAATATTTGCCAGAATATCAGAACCAAAAAAGCAATAATTTAAAACATATAAACATTATAAATAAGAATATATATTTAAAATGAAATTCACATAATTTTATATTTACATATAGGCCTCAGTTACACATTAATGACAATATAAATTGATCATTTGTTTTCAATTGAAATTTATCACATATAGATAATATCTCAACATGTTATCATATATAATATATAATAGATCAACATTAATTAATTTTTAAAGAGTCTATATTTTCCTGATAATGAGATAAATTGTTTTAGAGTTTTTCTTACATCTTTCATCCAGTCTTCATTGTTTGAGAACTTATTCTATGTTTACTTTAAAATCAACTGTGTGTGTGTGTGTGTGCACACGCACGTGCTCTTGTTCAGTTGTGAAGGAGAAACTTTTATTATAGTGTTTTCAAAGGTTTATGGAAGAGTACAAAAAATTATATTACTTATGTATTTTTGGTTTAATAAAGAACACCATATTCAGGCTCATTCTTGATTTCTCCTGAAACCCAAAGTCCCATGTCAAAGCACAAAAGGACATTTTTAATACTCAGTAATATTTTGTGAAAGACTTAATATGATAGGCACAGTATTAAGTGGCTTCAAAGATAACTGATCCATTGTGTAAAGCCCCTATACAATTTGTTTCCTTTAGTGTATATAGGACTATATGAACATGGTGGATTTCACTCTGATGGTTAGGTGCCATTATAAAACAAAAAGGAAGGGATTGATATCATTAACCCACTGACCTGGAGTTAATTCAGTGGGAAATTACCCAGGGCCCTGACTTATTACCTGAACTCCTTAGAAAGGGGTTCTGGAGGCTAGGACAAGAGGCAGTAGCTGGTCTGTGAACTTTGAAAACACACTGTAGAGAGACCCATGTTGCAGAGAGGAAAATGAGGCTACTGGTCTTCAGATCAAAGCAGCAAGAAAATGAATTCTGCCAACCAGTGCTTGAATATGGAAGAGAACCTAAAGTTGCAGAAAGAGATGCAGCATAGTCAAAACTTCAATTTCACCCTTGGTTAGTTGTAAGCAAAGGAACCAGTTATTCCTGCCTGGACTTCTGACTTCAGAAACAATTAATTTTTGCTAAATTTTGGATAATGTGTTACTGAGTAATAGGCTAGTATGTTCAGTGACTGGAACATTGTAGTCAAATGACAAACCAAAAACTTCTTATATTAACCATCAGATTCATGAGAAAGAGGCAAATAATGATTTCAAGTTTATGGCCTGGGTACCATTTAAGAACCCATGATTCAGCAAGTACATTAGCACACACCTGTAACCAAGGTACTTGGGAGACTGATGCAGGAGAATCAGGAATTTGAGGCCAGCTTGGGCAACTTAAGAAGACTCTGTCTCAAAATAAAAAAAAATTTAAAAAAGGATAGGGTGTAGCTCAGTGGTAGAGCAGTTCTGGGATCAACCCCAGTATTAATTAGGGGAAAAACAAAGGTTAAGAATCCATGATTGTTATGTGGGTTACTTGTCTCTATTTGAAGTGTTGAAACTTAATTTTATATATTCTTACAACATTTAATCCAAAGTTTTTAAATAATAATTTTCTTATAATTGTATATATAAATTCACTAGTATAAAACAGGAAGTCATGTCTGAAGTAAAATATCAAGAAACATTTATATGTTTTGTAGTACCTATTTTAGAAAATTGGAGAGATGATTTTTTTTTTTTTGGTACCAGTGATTAACTCAGGGGCACTCGACCACTAAGCCACATCCCTGGCCCTATTTTGTGTTTTATTAAGAGACAAGGTCTCACTGAGTTGCTTAGTGCCTCACTGTTGCTGAGGCTGGCTTTGAACTCAGGAGTCTCTAGTTTCAGCATCCCAAAGTGCTGGGATTACAGGCATGAACCATAGCACCTGGCTGGAGAAATGAATTTTTAAAAAAGATATTAGCATATCACTTCTTAGCCTTTTGGGGAAAATGACACAATATGCATCGCTTAGTTATAGGACTCTGTTAAGCACTTTCTCCCCGCACCTGCCCCCCATATACATTATATATATAATATATGTTATAGGCTAGATGAGAAAAAATATTTTTTCCAGATTTACTTAATAAAAAATTGAAATTTTAAGGAAAAAAGAATAGTTACAATTTTGATGATTTTTGTTCCTATGGTGTTTAACATTGAGTATTACATATATCTATGATATTGCAAAAGTCTAATAAAAAAGGGAAAATTTGTTTTATGTCAAATGATAAGCATAATAAATCAGAAATTGTTTACCAAAGAACTGTATTAAAAAGGATTCTGAGGCTACAGGTGAGCCTGGAAAGATGGAGGACTGTTGTACTTTGCAGCATCTGCTTCACATATCATTTGCGCCAGAATATGTGCCATTCACAGTCTAGTCTCTCTTACCTTGTTTACCCTGCAGCTTAGCTTTCAAATGCTGCATAACGACTACAAATTATCACCAACATAATGATTCTAAAGGAAATGAGAATCAACATGTCCCAGGAATCCAAAGCAACCTAAGCAGTATCAAGAAATAATTTTGTCTATTTTTTTATTTTTCTTTCTTTTTATTTTCAGGTTGGCATATCTGTTTAATATTAAAGCAATGTGCATGTAAGAATCATCTAAAAAATCATCTCATGTGCATATTAAAAAGCAGCTGCTTGAGAAATAATTCCAGAGGTTGAGTTCAGGAGTTTTGTAATGAAGCCAGGAATCTTTATGTTTAGTATAATCTAGGAGATTATGATTCATTACACATCACACATTAATGAGTAGATGAATATTTCATAATACATTTACAAAATTTAAATATGTTTTATTTCATAGTTTTTTACTTTTTATTCATGTATTTATTAGGCATTTCTTCCAATGTTTATGTTTCCTGCTTTCAGTTAGCTTTAATCTATTTTACTAAATGTTGATACATTTTTCAACCATTAATTCTTATTCTCAGAATACAATTTCACAATTTCATTTATTTTTACAAAATTCATCTTCATGAATTTTGGTACCACTTTCAAATATTTAATTATATCTAATCCTTACAATTTTTAGTTTTAAAAATGTTTTCTTTTTGGCTTCCATATTATCATTTAGTTCTTTCATATAATATATCTTTTTAATTGTATTTAATCTTAGATTTTATATAATTTTTATTTTTAAAATTTGATTTGTTCTATATATTTTTAAATTTTTAGCATGTTTTCATTTCTTATTTTCTATCTTCCCTGTATTTTTTCCTTTCCTTTATGTTATTTAATATTTCCTTCCTTTTATAGCAGTTTACTTATAAAACTCTGAGTGCAGGTAGAAGGAATTAGAGTCTTGTTGCTGCAAATATTTCACTTAACTGCTAGTACCTTTTCCTCAATAGATTAATCATATAATACTAATATTGTCTTATTTATGTATGTATGTATGTATTTATTTATTTATTTATTTTTGTACTGAGGATTTAACCCAGTACTGGGTTAAATTTTTGAACTGGGGACTTAACCCAGTACAAAACCACTGAGTCACTTCCTCAGCCCTTTTAACTTTGTATTTTGAGACAGGATCTTGTTAAGTTGCTAAGGGTTTTGCTAAGGTCCTGGGGCTGGCCTGCAATTTGTTTTCCTCCTGCTTCAGCCTCCTGAGTTGCTGGGATTACAGTCATGTGCCACTACACCGGCTCCCTAATATTGTCTTCTAGAGGATGCCACATAGCTCAGGTGATCAAATCAACACATTAACTACACTCAGCTAATACACACTGTAAATAATGAATTGATAGTATACTATTGTATAATCTACAGTGAATAGTCTTATCACATGGGCATTGGGAGTTTCAATAAATTATTCCAAAAATAAAGAAAGATAGTAGGGCAGCCATTGCTAGAGAGGGACCTGCCAGGCACGTCCCTAGTATGAACTTCAAGGAAATAAAATCCAATAGCAGTTTATGGAAAGAGCTCCACTAGAAGGTCCATGGCTAAATTTTTGAACTGTTTGTAAACCTCTTTGTTTCTCATATAGTGTACCAATCTCTGATCTATTTGCCTTCATTGTAGAGTTAAAAGACAGTCATTTGTTTGGGGATGTATTTTCATCATTTTTTTTTTCACTATAGTAGTGAAAGAAAAGTCTCAACACATTGGTTTGTTTCATATAAATATATAGACATACTTTATTTCTTCAATCTTAAGAACTTTTAAAGGCCCCATTTAAATTCATTAATCCCTGGAGCTATCACATTCTTTCCCACTGGTTTACAGCAAAAACTCTTATTTGTACACTTACTGGCTGCCATTTTCCTGTATTTCTTCAGCTATTCTTTGTTTCTTTGGGGGGATATTTTAACTGACACAAAATATTTTACGTATTTTTAGGGTTCCATGTGATGGTTTGTTACAGGTATACATTGATATATATGGTATAATAGTTAAATCAGGGTAAGCATATCTATTTCCTCACCCTAAAGTGCAATTGAACATGAGAACTTATTTTTCCAATTTGATTAATTTAGTACCTGTTGTTTAACATTTTCCTATTCTTCTCTCTACCCCATTCTTCCTCCAGTCTTTGATAACCATCATTCTTTCAACTTCCACGAGTCAGGACTTTGTAGAGTCCACATCTGAGGGAGATCATTTAGTAGTCGTTTTTCTATGCCAGGCTTATTTCAATCAACATAATGATCTCCAGTTCAATCAGTGCTGTTGCAATTCACAAGATGTCACTCCCTTTTATGGCCAAATAGTATTCCATTGTGTGTATATATGTGTGTTTGTGTGTGTGTGTGTGTCATGTTTTACATTCATCAGTTGATGGACACTTAGGTTGTTTCCACTTTGAGGCTATTATAAATGGCACTGCAATAAAAACAAGAGTGCAGATCTCTTTGTCACATGGATGTCATTATTTTTGGATATATACCCAATAATGGGATTGTTTGACCATATTGTAGTTCTAGTTTTAACTTTTTGAGGAACTTCCAAACTGTTATTCATAATGGCTAGATTAATTTATATTCCTACTAACAATATATAAGGTTTCTCTTTTTTTCCACGCCCTTACCACTTCTTAATTTTGATCTTTTCCATTTGTTTTTGATGATAGCTATTCCAACTGATATGTGGTGACATCTCATTGTGATTTAATTTTCCTGAAGATTTGCACTTTTTTAAAAAAAATATTTTTTTAGTTGTAGATGGACCCAATGTATTTTTATTTTATTACTTTGTATGTGGTGCTGAGGATCGAAACCAGGGCCTCACGCATGCGAGGCAAGCGCTCTACCATTGAGCTACAATCCCAGCCCAGATTAGCACTTTCTGATATATACCTGTTAACCATTTGTATGTCTTCTTTTGAAAAATTTCTTTTAAGATGTGTTGCCAGCTTTTTAATCAATCTAATTATTTTTGTATTTCTTTGCTTTTGCTATTGAGTTTGTTCTTTATATATTCTGTATAATAATTCTTGATCAGGTGTACAGTTTGTGAATGTTATCTCCCATTCTATAGATGTCTCTTTATAATATGTATTTTTGCCTTTGCTTTGTAGAAGCTTTTATGTTTACTGTAATTCCATTTGTCTATTTTTGCTCTTATAGCTGTGCTTTGGGTATCTTATAAAAAAATCTCTACCCTTTCAATTGTGTACTTAAGTAGTTCTCCTAGGTTTTCTTCTAGCAGTCCTGCAATTTCAAATATTGCATTTATGTCTAATTCATTTTGGATGAATTTTTGTAACTGGTGATAAATAGAGGTCTAATTTCCTTCTTCTACATGTGGATATTCAGTTCTCCAAGTGCCATTTTTAAAGGAGACTTTTTTTCAGATGCATGTTCTTGGTACTTTTGCCCAAGATTAGTAGGCTATAGACACATGAGTTAACATCTAGGCTATCTATTCTGTCCCATTGGTCTATGTGTCTGCTTTTATGCCAATATTATAATGTTTTGATTTCTATAGTTTTGTGTATATTTTGAAATCAAGTAGTGTAATGCCTCCTGCTTTTTGCTCTTTGCTTAAGATTTATTTGACTATTTGGGATTTTTTGTGATTCTGTACAAATTTTGGAATTTTAAACAATTTCTATGAAGAATAATGTTGATATGTTGATAGGGATTACTGTTAAATCTTTAGGTCATTTAGGGTTATATTGATGTTTTCACAATATTGTTTCTTCGGATACATGAAAAAAAGGTGTCTCTCCATTTCTTTTTTGACCTCTTAAATTTTTTTTTATCAGTGTTTTATAGTTTTCATTGTAGAGATCTTTCACCTCTTTGGTAAAATTTATTCCTGAGTTTTTTTGGTAGCTATTAAAAATGAGATTGCTTTCTTGATTTTTTTCCCCCAATAATTTCTTCAGCTGTTTTGTATTAAACCCTCTCTAAACATGTTTGGTCTTCCTACTCCATCAGAACTATTTTGATAATGTCCACAATGACAACTGGGTTGTACAATCCAAAGGCTATTTCTCATTTCTTTTCTTACTTCCTATCTCATTTCTATTTGATGTGAGATTACTTCCTTCCTTAGAAAATGCTTTACTTCCCTTTTAAACAATGACTTCTATGACACTGTGCTCTGCCAATTTTTCTCCCATCTCACTTTGCCTGTCTCTTACTCATGAAATCAGCTTATTTCACTGACTAAAGTTACAGTATCATGAACTCCAGTAGTCCGATCTATGCTTCTTCTTTTCTGTCTAAATTTATCATTTTATGGACTAATCTAGTGTTATACTAATGACAAGTCTATAGGTTGAAAACAGAAGTCTCTGCTGAAAATCATTTGTGTGTATACAACCACTCTTTCAATATCACTATTTAGATGCTTAATGGGCATTTCAAATTTAATGCATTCAAGTATTAAACTCTACATTTTCTTTCAAACTTATTCCCCTTTAATATTAACTGAGCACTAAATGTAAACTCACTTTCCTGATTGGCCCAATCAGGACCAATTTTGTGATTGGTCCAAAATATTTAAAGCCATTCTGACTTAATCTTGTTTTCTTACAATCTATGTATCACTCCTCAAAATATCTTTATGTTTCTATATTAAATTTTTTCTCTATTTAGATTATTACTTACCTTTTCCATTGCTACCACTTTGATCCAAATCACTGTAACCTCTGGATCATTGCAGTAGCTTTCTGTCTAGTCTTTGTATTTTCCAAATTTCACACTTCATTGAATTCTCATTATGGGAGTCAGAGTGGTATTAGTAAAATTTAGTAACATCTTATTACTTAACTATAACTTCCCTTCTCACTCATAAGTAAAATCAACATCTGTATAAGGGTGTAATAGCTGAATAAAATCTTGTCTTCCTATTAATTTATCACATTTCCTGATACTCTTCCTCTTATCCACAATCATTGCCTAGCAACACACAGTAGATTTTATTCTCCAATACTTCTCCATGCCCTCCCCTCTTCTCTCTCTCTGCATCCCCTTCCTCTGCTCTCTTGGTCTATTTATTTCTGGAACTTACCATGTATATTCTTGGGTCATGGTTGACTACAGATAACTGAAAGCATGGAAAGTGAAAATTTGCATGGAAGAAGATGCAAATTATTATTATACCTGAAGCAATGAATGCCCAGTAAATATCCCTCAAATAAATAAAAAGTAATGAATGCATAAAGTATTCTGTTTTGTTGTGCATTTGATTTAATAAAATTAATTGTATTAAACATTTACACATATTAACACTTTCAGTTTCACAACATTTCCGTGAGGTGAATACTACTGTTAGTTCCTATTTGAAAGTTAGTTTTCTGCCATTACATGTTTGCTTTTCAGTACTCAACCAAATAGACAAAAGTCACTCCTAAATAACCTTAAGTGAATTGAGTTATAGTAGTCCTCAATCAGACTCATTTATAATTTACATTTAATTCATAATTTGCATTAATAATCAATGGAGTGATTTGGATCCTGAGAATCTCATTACTTGAGTGAATCTATTCCTCAGTTATTTTCTGTAAGACTATTTATTTTCTATATGATTCACCTGTGAATGCTATCAGTACCAGAGTACTAGTAGGAACAGAGACTTGGCTATTTTAAAGATAGTAAGATAAACTCTTCCTAGTGTGAGGCAAACTGATCCCAGTTTCCTTAAGATCCAAAGTGAAATTTTATCAGAACTGGACTCTATAATAGGTAATCAACTTTAGAAAGTTCAATGGGCAGCTATATGTCTATATAAATAATATTACTATTGATAATATATTCTTTTTTTTTTTTTTGGTACTGGAGATTGAACTCAAGGGCACTCGACCACTGAGCCACATCCTCAGCCCTATTTTGTGTTTTTTTTATGTAGAGACAGGGTCTCACTGAGTTGCTTAGTGCCTCGCCGTTGCTGAGGCTGACTTGAACTCGCGATTCTCCTGTCTCAGCCTCCCTAAGTGCTGGGATTTGATAATATATTCTTATTGCTTTTCTTACTATGGATATTGACTAGTTATAAATTGAAAACACCACTTTATTTTAACTCTTAGAATATAGCTATGTCATTCTCTCATGATTGAATTGGAAAGTTTTGGTTGGCAAAGGGAAAGCACATTAAAACAAATTTTATATGAAATATATTTTTTAAATTTATCATATGCATTAAGCAAGTTTCTTCTCTCAAACTGTTCATACATGAAAAATTTTTTTATTCAAATTGTGCCTCTGAAAATGTGAGAAAAAGTCATGCAGTTTATAAAATATTAAGAAAAAAAAACAATGAATAAAAACTAAAATGATAATTTAAAATGAGTAACAAAAATCAGAAGAGGCAATTAGTATGTTCTTACAGAATGTTACTCAAAACAGTTTACTTATTGATGTTTTTGGCATCTTGAAAAAAAACATTGAAGAAATCTTGAAGAAAAACAAAATATCTTTTGTGTGAGAACCTGGGTGTGACTAACAGAACCATAGTAAGAAATTATTCTGGTACCAATATTTTATCATTTTAAAATTTTGGGGGGGGATTATTTTATATAAGAGTAGAATGTGTTATGTATTTGTACATGCACACAATATAACAATATCATTTATGGGAACAAAATTTTAGAGCATGGTTTTAGTAAATGTCATTGCTATGATTCATATTTTTGATGATGCCTACTTATGTTTCTCAGTTTTAAAATTCAAGGTTAATTATACTTCAATGTTTTTTGAGTAGTTCTAGGAAATTCTCTCTATGTGATACACTATACTTTGAAAAATAAAAGTTAAAATGTGTTTTTAATTATCACAACTTGTTAGGGAATTTGGTAGATTTCAAATATCACAATATTTGGTCATTTTTATAAATTTTCCTAGTATAATTCTTGATTTAATACTAACATTGTCAGAGTGAATACTAAGTGCTGTGTCAAAGAAAAATGTCCATAGACAAATTAAAAGTTTATTTTTTTACACACATCATAGCCTAGTGCAGATTGCTGCATCTAATCATTTAGGGACCTTGTTCTTCAATTGTGTCTCTCTTCCTTCTTCATAAGCTTTGGTTGACATTTCTTTAACAGATAAGGTTCAAGAGAATGCATAGAAATTGCATGAGAATGCTTTCAATTTAGAACTGAAATATGTATATATCACTTCTTCCACCATTCCAATGACCAGAACCCAGTGGTATAGTCTCACTTAATAAAGTAGACTAAGAAATATATATATTTTTTTGAGAAATATATTTTAGTTCTGTGTAAATGAACAAAAAAATAGCCAGAGAATGGTGAGCACTCTTCTTTGATACTGACCACTTTTATTTAATTGTTCATTTGCTCTCTTCCCAAATACATTATTTCCTTCATCAAAGAAAAACAATCAACCTGCCAATCAGTTCTTGCACTTGTGCTCAAAGGCTAAACATTCTAGATTGTGCTATTGTAATTTGGAACAGATTTAATTCTTATGAATTGATGAGGTATGTCTACCTGACCTCATAACTCTGCATTCAGAGACAGAGATAGCAAGATAGAGACAGACAGAGAGAAAGTGTGAGAAGAAGGAGGGGAGAGACAGAGAGAGAGAGAAAGAGAAGTGAAATGTTCCAAAAATGGAAGAATGTAAGGCACAGAGGTTATTATTTATCCAAAACTATTGTAAAACAGTACTAAAAGCCCCTAAGCCCTTGGAGCAGAAATTCCTTGAATGGGTCCTGATTCTAGTCTTTAGGAAGAGTAACATTTTCTTTTTGGTATCTGATTGTATGATCTGGGAGATTCTTTTTTTTCTACAATTCCCCTTGGCTTCCTTTGAAGAGGTCCTTAGAAGCTTTTCTTGCTTCAGGGTTGCTAAATAATTGCAGAATCCTACTAGCTTGAGTAAACTTGTGGACCCTAAATATGGTTTAATATTCAGAATAAGCAAATGCCTTTCTAAACTGTAATCAATACATTTTAAAAGATGTAATAAATTACAACCATTATAAAATACACATTGATGTTCAATCAAATGTTATAGTCTACATGGCCGACACTTACACTGAAGATAGAGAATCATCTCTTGATATTATAAAATTTCCTTGTTTTTTTTTGCAGTCAACTCTCCCCATCAACTGTAGGTAATTTATGCTAATATTTTGTCACTATATATTAATATTACTCCTTCTAGAATTTACTATAAGTGGAATCATACATGATGTCCTCTTTTGTATCTGGCACTTATACAGCATAATGTTTTCCAGATTTATCTACATAATTCCTTATTTTAAAATTGTTTCTTTGTATTGCTGAACAGTACTTGTTTGCATAGATACACCAAAATTGGCTTATGGAAATGTAAATCACTTCCAATTTTGAGTGCAATGAGTACAATTTCTGTAAACATTTGTATGCAAGTCACTGTATGAATATATATTTTTATGGGAGGAGATATGAGTGAAAGTGCTTGGTCATTTATTAGGTATATATCTCACTTTATTTGAAGATTACCAAATTATTTTCTAAAGTGGTCAAAAGATTTTAAATTCCCACTATCACTATGTGATGTTTCAAGTTGATCTTTATCTTCAATTGTAATTGATTCTATTAGGTTTTATAAATTGATGCATTCCAATAACAATTATTTCCTTTCTTTTCTTTTTTTTTTTTTGGTTATTAGGGATTGAACCTAGGTTATTAGGGATTGAACCTCAACCACTGAGCCACACTCCTAGCATTATTTTGTATTTTATTTAGAGACAGGCTCTCATTGAGTTGCTTAGTGCCTTGCCATTGCTGAGGCTGGCTTTGAACTTGTAATCCTCCTTTGTCAGGCTCCCAAGCCCCCGGGATTACAAATGTGTGTAACTGTGCCCAGCAATTTCTTATTATTTAAGCTGGTATAGGGAATTAGTTGTGTCAAATATTTCTAGTACACATTTTACTATTACATTTTGTGAAGTTTTCATCTAAGTCTTACGTCCATTAGGGTATGGAAGATTTTTGTCTTTTACTGAGTTGTGAGATTTCTTTCTGTATTTTGGCTAGCATTCCTTCATCAGACATATGAATAACAAATAGGTTTTACTAGTTGTAACTTGCCTTTTCATTTTTAACATTTTAAAAAGAGAAGAAGTTTTAAATTTGAATGAAGTTCAAATTGTTAGCAAGTTCTTTTTTAATTCAGATTAGTGGGATTTTTTTCAAACTATAATGTTTTCAAAATATTAATATGTTTCATATCTATTAGAATTTGGTCAGTTTCTCATATTCTATAAACAAAAAAGTTTTTTCTTATTAAAAATATGATTTATGTTGCTAATTTTACACAGTTTGCCTCTTTTCTTTTCCCTTTCTTTTCTTTTCCCTTCTCCTCCTTTTTCTCCTATTTCTTGTTGTCTTTCAATTAAAATGCATATCGCAGGCCAGGGATGTAATCCAGTGGCAGAGCTCTTATCTAGCATACACATAACCTGGCAATCAATCTCTAGCACCACAAAAGTTATATTAATAATAACTATATAAAGAAATAATAACTATATAAAGAAATAAAGTCCATGTTGCCTTTTCTTCACTCAAAATCTTTTTCAACCTCCCCAACCACTGTTCAGAACTCTAGGAACAGGTGAGTTTTACAACTCTTCCAGACCCCAAGCTTCCTAGAATTTTTCTAGTTCCTTCCATTTTATCTGCTAGAAGCCATTTCTATTTTTATTAGTATTTTTTCAACACAGGCAATAAAAAAAACCTATACCAGTAATGTTGTTTTTCCCTCTCTTTACCTAGATTTAAATTCCAAGAAATGATGTGTGCCTTCTAAGTTATTATAGTATCTTAGTCTTTGGGGCAGCTACAACAAAATGGCATAAACTAAGTAGCTTGGAGACAACAGAAGTTTTTTTTTTTTTTTTCTCAGTCCAGAGGGCTTGGATCAAGGCACCAGAGTTCCAGTGCTGGGAAAGACTCTTCCTGATTCAGAGAAGGTATCTCTGTCCTGGATCCTCATATGGCAGAAGTCCAGGGGGTTTCTCTCCAGCCTCTTTCATAAGGTCACCACCAGTCCCTCCCAAAGTTTCCACCTCCCTGTGCCATCACATTTGGAGTTAGGATTTCAACCTATGATATTTAGGGAGAGAACATTCAGATCATAGTACTCAGGCAACAGTTTTAGCAAACAGACTATAATGTCTCCTTTCCTGCTTCCTGCCTGAGAAAAAACCAAACTGACAATACAGCTACCTTAGGTTTTAGTTTGAATCACATCTCAAATCCAAATACCAATTTCTCTGGGCTTTAGTACATTCTAGAGCAAAGCACAAGTGTTTCTTCCTTATTTCTAAAACAGAACAGCTTTTATCTTCAATCTTAGCTATAGTCACACATTCGTTTTTAAGGTAAGATATTGTTTATCATTTAATTACTTGACAGATTGCCAAGATTATCAAGCAAAATTCTTAGAGCAGTGAGGCTTTAGAGGCAAAGATTCTGTGGAGAACTCTATTACAAGAAACAGAATTGAGATTTTGTTGAACTTTGACTTATTGCCAGGAATCAGCTGTGAACGACATTGTTTGAGCTTATAATAGGTCAGGCTTGTCCATTAAGATCATATTTCATTCAGAGTCAGTATCAGTAGGACAAATCTCCCAAGATATGATAGAGATCTAATGACATGAAATAGGAATGGATTCCGATTCTGTTTCTTTGAATTTCTTTCTTAAAATGTGATATCATTTGAGTTAACTGAAAAATGCATAATATGATTCAGCTATGTTTTGCTAGTGCTTGGGTAAATAACTATCATTTTTTTTCCAGAAAACACACTAATAGAAATGTATCTTTATTCTTTTTCCTTTCCTTTTTTTTTTCTGTTGTTGCTTGTTTTTGTTTTATTTTTGGTCCACGAGTGTCCTTTAAACACAGCTATTTAGTGTGATGATTTTTAAAATATGTGAACCATGTACATCTAAGGAAGAACTCAAAAGTTCTTTCCCAGTCTCAGTTCATTTTGAGCCCGGGAAGGGCACCTTGGTACCACGAACAACAGGAACTCAACTAAAGCAATAAAGACGCTAGAGTCAGGGAATGAGGAAGCCATAGTTCTTATTTGCTTTGTGGAGCTGTGTGTTATTTGTCATGCTTTTATTTAGTTATATTTTAGTCTAGGGGGTTGACCTATTTTCAAAACCCTAGAATTATAGATTTTTTTTTCCTGTGATGATTAAATTATTTTCCTCATTTACTTTATTGACTGCTCTTGCTGATGTTTCATTACTCCTCTGCCATGATTCAAATTTTGATCTAGGTATTAGACTGTTTTTCTGCCCTGTGTTCTTCAGCATTGATTTTTTCTTTATTGTATCATTTCTATAATTCATAATAAGTTCTAGTGGCCAATATAAATTAACTTCCTCCTTCCTCATCATTTTTAGATACCTTTTATCTAGTCTTGGCTTTTTATCCTTTCAAGTATATATTAGAATCTGTTGGGCATATTAAACTTTGAGAGGCCTACTACACATTGAAGTGTAGTTACTAAGAATTGAGTAGTCAATGGCTGTTAGTTTTTTTTTTTAAATTGGTCTTTTTAGATATAGATGGCAGTAGAATGTATTTTGACATATTACACATACATGGAGTATAACTTTTTCTAATTTGGATCCCATTCTTGTGGTTGAACATGATAGGAATTACATTGGTCATTTATTCATATATGAACATAGGAAAGTTCTGTCCAATTCATTCTACTATCTTTCCTATTCTCATTCCCTCTCCCTTTCCTTCATTCCCCACTTTCCAATCCAGTGAAGTTCTGTTCTTCTCTCCCCTCTCTCTTGTTGTGTTACCATTTTTATATCAGAGAAAACATTCAGCCTTTGGTTTTTGAGGATTGACTTATTTCACTTCTCATGACAGTCTCCACTTCCATTCATTTACCAGCAAATGCCATAACTTTATTCTTCTTTATGATGAATAATATTCCATTGTGTATATATACCACATTTTCTTTATCCATTCATCTGTTAA
This sequence comes from Xerus rutilus, assembly GCA_028644305.1. Taxonomy (NCBI): domain Eukaryota; kingdom Metazoa; phylum Chordata; class Mammalia; order Rodentia; family Sciuridae; genus Xerus; species Xerus rutilus. The sequence continues at coordinate 70,432,492 of CM053410.1, forward strand.
AGGGCACCTAGGCTGGTTCCATAACTTAGCTATTGTGAGTTGAGCTGCTATAAACATTGATGTGGCTGCATCACTGTAATATGCTGATTTTAAATCCCTTGAATATAAACCAAGGAGTGGGATAGCTGGGCCAAATGGTGGTTCCATTACAAGTTTTCTGAGGAATATTCATACTACTTTCTATAATGGTTGCACCAATTTGCTGTCTCAGCAGCAATATATGAATGTATCTTTTCCTCCACATCTTCACCAACATTTATTGTTACTTGTATTCTTGATAATTGAATGGCTGTAAGTTTTGAGCTTGGGTGAGGTCCCAGAGATGTCTAACAAGTGTTACAAAGAAGCACTAGAGCCCATAGCCAGAAAGTGATATCCTGGAGATAAAATTTTTTCAAAATAATCAGCTAACTAATATTTAAGTAAAATATTTTTATGGGATGAAGTGATGTTAGGGTAGAACAATAGAATTACTGTAAGATGGTCAAGAACCCACATGTCAGAACTTTATTGTCAGAGAACGTCATTTTGCTCTTGCATCAAAAAGTACATCTTTAAAAAAAAATCTTTCCTTGACCATTATCCAGCAGCATCCATTCCCCCACATTTTCTAAAAAAATATATTATTTCTCACTACACTTTTTGAAATACTAATCACCAATATTTGTTTTTGCAACTATTTGGCATCTGAACATGAATATATTTTCCTCTCCATACACATCTTCATTCCTTCACCAGGGTCTGATTCCATGCAATTTTAGTAAGTATATTTTAATAAGCTAATTATCACAGCACATTAAATTATCCATGTGTGATGACTTCTAGGTTGAGGCTCTAGTTCTGACATAAACTAGCTCCATGATATGACATTGCTCATTTGGCCACTCAAGGTCTCAGTGAGGTTACTTATCCATAGAAGTTTGAGCTAAATGATTTTTAAGATCATGTATTTTCAAAACATTCTATAATTTGCCTTTCTTGTACACTCCCTGGTGGAAGGCAACTTTATAAATGCACATCTGCATTATTACATACATTTATCAGGGAGAAGGGCATGAGGCACTTGAAGTTTACTTGTCATACAAGTGTATCCAGCAAGTGCAAGGAGAAGTTAAAATAAACTGGTGATAAACTAAAGCCACGTACAGGAAATTTATCATTTCCTAGCAGTCTCCTTGCCCAGGCTGATAAATGGCATTGTTTTTGCATCGCAGGGCCTTTTCAAAATGATAAACTTTTTGAAAGAAACCCAATTCCATGATAAAGAGATTTGGGCAGAAATGAGGAGCAGTTGCCTAGTTAGAGTGCTGTGCGGCGGTGTTTGATGAATGAAAAGCAACTCTGTTGTGGCAGGGTGCCAAAGACTAGGAGCATAAACGGACTTGGCTGAAGTAAAGTGTAGTTGATCTGACATCCTGAGAACGCCGTGTGTTCCAATGCAGCAAGCAGGCCTTATGAAACCTTCACAAGGCTGTGGGTTTGTTTGTTTTATATTTGTAAGGGCACTTACCCTATTCTGATGCCATTTGGAATAGCATCCTTATAAAAACAATCGGCAGATGCTGAGGTGAAATTAAAAAAAATGTTTAAAATTAACACTTTCCTTTCTTTCCTCCCCTTAGTCTGCAGACTTTCTTAGAGCTCCTGAACTAAGCTGATGACATGGGAAGTGGTCTATGGAATGCAACAGTAATGAAGGGGTAGTGTTTTAGAAGGGAGTTGAGGTTGAAGGGGCAGTCATTCAGAAAGTTTTATATACATACATATCTCTGGAAAAAATATTTTAAGTATAATTAGTTTCAAACAATCCCATAATTAACTCCCTGATACCCTCTACCCTTACTGCTTAATGGTTTATCTATGTCATAATTAGAGATTTTGTCTGTCAAAATTGCTGTAAAAATTTGGATTTGTTTGATTTCTGATGTGAGAGGTATATGTCAGTTCAGTCCTCCCTAAGGATGACCATGAGTTCCACATTAGGCTATACATTACTTGCTGTTAGGAGTGAAACAAAAAATGCTGTTGCTGCTGTTACCTCCTTTCCATTTATTTGCTATCCTTTTGTTCCTCTCTGGTGGTCCAACTGCTCTACATGATGTAGAACTGGGAAACGTTTCTGTTTCCCTAAACAGAAGGCTGATGTTTAAGCATGTGCGTTGGCACACAGTGAACTGTGAGATTGTCAGTGCATTTCAGGTAAGAGCCATCTAAAAAGTAATGATTTTTGAAAGTGACATACTATGGATCATGTTTTTGAAAATAGGATACTAAGCCAATTCTATTAATATATAATTCCTGGGATATTGAAATTATATGCTGCAGCATAAAATATTTGCTAATGAAAGCTATTACTTCTGGGCATGAAATAATATTTCTAAAATAAACAATTTAATAACAAATCAATTTTTGCATAGCCATGATTTTCCAAAATAAGATAAAAAGAAATGCATTTCCTATTTTTAAAAATAATGACGTTTTTATTTTCCTTTGAAGAAAATAGTTGTTAATGATTTGGAATAAATGAGTTGATAAATCTTGGTAATAGAAAGTGAAATCTAACAATAAAGAAATCACACAAGGCACAAGTACACAAGGGACAGCTGTGGAGTGGAAACAAAGCAGGTATCTAATAATTATTTTTATGAGTGCTCATTTCTTTGCTCCTTTAAATTAAACAATGACATCCATACCAAAATTTTCATTTCCTAAAAATATCTTTTAAAGCACATATTTTCCCTACAGCTAAATTTTACAGCTACCAAATAATGTAAATAATATTTTGAATATACCTTCTGCATTATTGCTTTACCTAATTTATTGAATGAATGAGCCAGTTCATATCTAAATTCTCTCCCCTATAAATGTGTGTGTGTTGGGGGAAGATAGACACACACATTTGGAATAACTTTCTTAGAAAAGGAATCAGTTTTAGAAGATAAGAATTTTTATTCAATACAAGTGCCTTTGAAACAGTTGAGTTTCTTTGCCTCTTGAAAAAAAAAAGCGATCTATGTTCGTAACTTCAATGAGAATGGGATTACTCATGTCAATCTATCATTGTTATTTCTACTTAAACAATCCAAAGAATCCATTTCATTGTTCTGGACCATACACTCATACTCTTCTACCTTAGATGTTTGACTTAATTAAGCCCTAGTTGTTATTGTCACTTGCAGTTGCCTGGTAAGGTCATCTAATACTTTTAAGTTGTTAAATTGTTGCTATTAAGAACTACTACAATGAAATTAGTTTGAATAGTTAGAATACTAAAGCAGGGGAATAATATTTGGGAATAACTTAAACAGCATTCTTATGCCTGATCAACTCAAGCAAGCAGTTCATTTGACAATTTCCAGCTCTCCCTTGGAATTATACTTAGTCTTATGTGACTGTGAGGGTGTTGATTGGAAAGTCCTTTGTGAGACATAAGCTCCTATACATATTTAAAAGCATTAGCTTTGACATTAATTAGGGTTTTCTACTGACTATGGAATTACTTTGCAATTTCATAATCATGAAACAAAATGACATTTCCCACTGGCTATTCTTCTGTTCCAAAATATATAAATATTATGAGCTCTTGAATTCTGCCCTTACCCTAAATTTTACTATGTGAATCAGGAATGAATAGGTTCTAATTGGTATGTTCTCCTTAAACAATTGGTATTGAAAGAGTAAAGGACCGTTAGAAAGGGTCATGGGACCTTATTCAAAACCAACCAACCAACACACACACACACTCACACACAGTCTGGATAGCTGAACTGGACTGGAAAATGTAGCGCTGCCAGGTGCAGGAGTGAGTAATTCACTAAGAAAATCAAAGCCTATGTCTGTGGTATAAACAGGTAGAGGAAGCAACAGCTCCTTCAGTGTTCCATCTTATTGCCTTGGAATGCAGGAGGTGAGGATGAGATGTGTACGTGTGGATGGGGGAATGTCTTTCACTTCTGAGAGAAACACCAAACCCAAGTCTGCTGACATTTGATACACTAGAGACCTGGAGAGAAAAGTTGAGGAGGGAGTGTAAGATCAGAAAAGTCCTGAGCACTAAATCAGAATGGAGAAAATTGTTTTGGGGTTTTCCACTCTTTCAATAGGAGTCCTGGCAGAGGTGTCTGGAGAAGGCATAGGCTGCAGCTCCTTGATAAAAAAGCTCCTGAATGGAGGATCTTAGGTTAGGAATGCAGATATCCATCAGAGCATGGCTGGCCAAGACACCGGAGTCCTTGGCTACAACTCCTGTCAGAGTCCATAATGAATTGACTATGTCTATTGTGGAGAAGTAGCTTTTCACATGAGCCCTGCCAGATAAAGCCTTTGTAATAATTTATGTGTCACTTGAGTGCTAGGGGATGTTCAGATAGCTGGCAAAATATTGTTTCAGCAACATATTAGTATTTGGATCAGTTAACTAAGTAAAGATGATTGCTATCACCAATGTGGGTGAGCCTCTTCCAAACTGATGAGTGTGTGAATGAACAAAAAGCTGGGAAAAAGAGAAGTTTACTTTTTGCTTGAAACAGGATCTCCTTCTTCTCTTTGCCTCAGTCAGCAGTGCTTCTGGATCTCAGGCTTCAGACTCCCATTGAGACTTCATTCCTTAGCCCAGTTGGTTTCCACTTCTTTGGACATTAACTGGAAGTGGCTTTGTCTTTCTCCAGCTTAGAATTAGCACACTGTAGGACTTCTCAGTTTCTATGATCATGTGATCTAATCCCTTTTAATTAATATTTTTCTATATATCTATGTCTGTTTATCTCCTATTCAATTTTTCTGGAGAACCCCAACTAATAAAATTATCTATGATCAGATCTAAAAGATTGTACATAGATTTTCACCAGGAGTTGGACTTCTTCCTATGGACAGGGGGATTTTGTGAGTAACTCCTCTTTTGGCCATTTATTATACCTCTACCTAACAAAATTTAGGAAGATGGCATGTGCTTCCATATCTTCAACTACAATACACATTCTGAACTGAAACTTCAGCTTTAAACTTTCTTGCTAATCCAAGAACTTCATTTGCAACTGCTTATTTTACTGACCATATATAATTGGCACTTCAGAGTTAACACCCTCACATTTTTCTGTTTGTCTCCCACTCAGAAGTGTGAAGTCTATAAATTCAGGGATCATTTCCTCCACATTTAGCAACATTCTTGGCTCTTCAAGAATTTAATAGATCTTTAATGAAAGAAAACAGAAGGAGAACTATCAGATTGTCAAGTGGAGAACTCCTCAAATTCAGTCTCATGTCAAAGGACATTGTTTAACTTAGCAAATTCAGACTCAAATTTAATTGACCTAAAATGTGTAGTATCTATAAAAGCTAAAAACAGCTTTTCGTTAATCTTCATGTAATTTTATTTCAGTGGTAAAGTTTGAAGAATATTTCCAGTGGTACTTATTGGGTAATGTATTTTGCCAGGTGAGACACATTTTTCTTCATTTCTTTTCTCATTACCTCCTTTCTATCCTCAGTTTTCTATTTAAGTGTCACTTCCTTAAGGAGATCTATCTTCTTCCCAAATCTAAATAAAAAGAAATTCTCACGGCAGTCATTATTTCTTTTACATAATACTTTTTCAGTTATATAAATCAGTATATTTGTGTGGGCATTGTGTCTCCAAGTTGACATCTCAAAGCAGGGACTGAGCTGCTTCAGCTCACATCCTGGACCCTGTACATACAAAGAAATATTTGTTTATTGCATGAAAACATTAGTGATTAAAGATGCTATAGTCAATAATACTCCTTGATTTCCATAACATAAATGTGTTCTCCTCAATATCCTCATATCTGTTTGCATTTACATATGACAGTGTTATGGTTTATATATGAGGAGTTCCCCAAGGGCTCATATGTGAGAAAATGCAAGAAAGTTTAGAGATGAAATGATTGGGTTTTGAGAGTTTTAACTTACTCTGTGCATTAATCCCCTGATAGGGATTAACTGAGTGGGAATTGTTCGCATGGATTAACTGAATGATAGGCTGTGGCTGAATGAGGTGGGTCCCTGAGAGTGTGCCTTTAGGGTATGTATGTATTATGTCCTTGTTGAATGGAGTCTCTCTCTCTCTCTCCTTCCTGGTGACATGTCTTGAGCTGCTTTCTTCTACCACTCTCTTCCTCCATGATATCCAGCCACACCTTGGGCCCTGAGCAACAAAGTCCATCTGTGGACTGAGACCTCTGAAACTGTGAGCCCATAAATAAACTTTTTCTCCTCTTTTTTCTTCTTGACAGGTCTTTTGGTCACAGTGACAAAGAAGATGACTAAAACACTGAGTATTTCCATTTTCCTGTTACTTTAATCTCTTTTGAAAGTTGCTAGTTCAAGAAAAAATTGCATTGAGGATCCTTTGACCCTCAAGATGTTATGCAGAAAAAGCAGTCATAAATGTGGAGTTCTAACTACAATTGTGTTCCTGCCCACAATTTAATTCTCAGCTCTTCCATTTCTGATAGCTAAGCATAGCTATTACTGCTGAGAAACTTACAGGTCAATGCCTTTGAAACTCCTTTTCGTGGCATTCAAGCAGGATGCCTTCTGAATCCTCCTCCTCCAATTAGTGAATGTGTAATGCAATCCTGGGCATATAGTAAGACCTCAATAAACATTCTGTAGAATGTACACATGTGTGCATGAATGAATAGTGAAATGTATAAATTTATATCTTGTTTGATTTCTCATTCAAAGATAACAAACTTGTGAGTGACTATGTGACCCCTGTTCAGCAAAATATAAAGTCATTTTAAGCCAATATTTTTAAAGTACCACATATACTTTATAAGGAAATATATTTCCTGCAGTTGAATTGACTCCATTTACTTTTTGAAAATAATTTGTTGTTATTTTGTATTTCAAATTGAATCTATCAAATTGTAATTATCAATAAAATGGTTTTTATTTTGAATAGTTATCTAAAATATAAATGTCTTAGATATCAAGCCATACAGAGGGGTACAGATTATTTTTGATGATTTCCTCCTTTATTCTATATATATTTTATAGTGATGTAAAAATCCCTACTCCTTTACTTTCCATATTGAATAGCAGATACTTTTAACTTATCTCTCAATAAATAACTGTTTTCTAGAGCTGGTAACCAAGTTTATTTGAATACTTAAAGCATTTGTTTATAACTTTTGAGAAAATAATGTTACAAAACAGTATTATTTCTGCTTTCCTCCTTTTCTTTCCTCTTGTATCTATAATTTATAGATTGGTTGTAATTTGGTTGTAGAGTAACATTACAAAAGTCCAGTAAGAATAAAAATAAGTTCATAGCAGAAGTCAAGAACCAGCAGGAGAATTCTAAAGCCACGTTAAGATGACCTGAACATCTTTGAGAAACCAAGAAAAAGTTTAAAAAATGAGTGGTTGGGTTTGAGTTTTAATGGTTGCATTTACTAAGGTTTATGATCTCTGGCACATTTTCCTCTTTTAATTCTTGTCTCTCCCTCTGCCAGCTATTATTATAAGTATTTTATATGCATTTTTCATTTCCTTCTCACAACAATTAAGTAACCAAAGCAGGTATTATTTGTGTTTCCATAATTCAGGTGATCATTTGAGGTACCAAAAGCATGAATAATTTCCACAAGTTCTCACAGTACTTGGTAGAGCTGGAATTAAGCTTAGGTGCCCCAGATCTAAGTCCAGGCTCAAGACCACTGGTACACGTACTGCCTGTGTAATGCACACAAATTATTTTTGGCAATTCATTTAGCAAATGTTGTTTATTGGGTATCAACTGTGTGAATGGTACAGTGTTGAAATTGAAAGGGCATGAATAAAAGAATAAATCAAACTAATACATGATATAAAGATAAATTGAATTGCTTTGTAATGATAGAAGAGAATGGATGCACATATGGCATTCACTGCCTGCAGTTTTGGGTAATGCTTTTATATTTTTTGATTGTATATGGCCCTTACATTGGGCCAGTTTCTATGCTACTGGGGACAGAATAGGCAGTAGGATAGTGGAGAAGAGGGCAAGTTGGAGGCCAATTACCTGGGTTGAAAGCCTAAACATGCAAGTTACTGTCCAGGCAATTTTGATTAAGTTCCTTAACCTCTATGGTGGCTCAGGACCATCATTAATGAAATAGAAAGACACTCTCCCACACGGTTGTTCTGAGAATTTAGTGAGCAAAAATACGCAGTGTCTAGAACAGAAAGCATAATATTAACATGTGCTGTGTTATTATAATGTCATTTTGTTAAGGGCAATGGACACACGTATGATAGCAGAAAAATATGTATCTGAGATGAAGAGTGTAGTAAAAGTTCCATACAGATAAATCCTCATCTTGCACAAGTAACACTAATGACTACTTTGAGAAAGATTCCATTGTAAGGCTTAATCTTTCAATTAAGTAAAATGCACCTTAGAGACTCATTCCAAATTTGTGCATGTAGTAATGTTGTATCTTATGACATATAATCTATCTTTGTTTAAATCTCCATTTGGTGAAGTTTAACTTATTTTCATGTTCATAATTCATTTGAATGGTGAGTTGAAACCAAGGGACTGCAAGTTATTTAAAACTGATTTTTAAAAATTCAAACTCAAGGAGTCTTGAAATCTTGATTATATGAAACAGTTATTTGATTATAATTCCAAGAAGTCCAATTTTTATGTATTATTTGCAATACAGAAGGAAAAATGTCTGATGATAGTCATTCACAGTTTTGGATTCTTGTAATAAATTCCAGGGCAACATAGAAAGTTTTGCTTAGTGAATTTTATGAAGGAGATTGATACATAGAATGAGTTTTTTTCATTAAAAGACTGATAAAGCTATCATCAAATACTAACAGATTATGTTCAGGCATTCTTTCGTGTATTGTATATGGACTCTGTCTCTATACCAGTCCTCTAAATCTAAACAATAATGATTTGACGCTGTATAAACACCTTAATCTGACCTTATAATAATAGTTGAATTATTTCTTATGTATTCCTGATTTGGGTTTTGGTTTGGAAAAAAAAAATGTTTCTAATCTTATACGCCTTCTGAGCTTGATTCAAGTATTTTGTATCTACTTGTTCCATAATTCCAATCAAATTGTTTGTCACCAGCTTGAAAAACTCATTCTAACTCCTGGTTGCTCCTGTTGTGTGATGATTAATTACCTTGAACTAATTTTAACTGATTGAATCTTCTAATTACTCAGTATGAATGAAGTTTGAGTTTATAATAAGCCATAAAGAAAGCATCTACAATAATATACTATTTTCCTCACATTTAAGATTTAAAATTATGTGACAATTTCTAGCACAGTGATATAAGTTTGGGATTCAAATTAGGGAAAATTTGTTCTGATTATCTGAACTTTAGAGAGTTCATTTATACTATTAGAAACATGCACATTAAAAAGTAAAATGCTTGGATTCTCAAATCAAAATAGCTTCCCTAGATTTCACTGGAATAAAAGGGTCACTTCTCATAAATACAATATAGTTACTTGTGATTTTCGTATTTGTTGAATTATTTTTTGTACTGAGTGTATATATTCTTTTAAAGCTGCTTTATTTATGTTAGAGTGATTTTATATTTTGAAATAAGATCATAAACATGGCTAAATTATTCTCATTTATAAATTATTTCTAATGGTGAAATTATTTCCTGCAAGCTAATTGAGAGTTTTCAAAATATATAGTTATTAAGTCCAATGGATATAATCTCTCCTAATAGTCATTTTGTCATCATGTACACTACCACAAAGTGACTTGACTGGTTCCCAGGTTTGGTTTAATTGCACACCTTGTTTTTCAATAAAGAATTCCTTTACTGAAAAAAAAATCAATAATAATTCAAAAATGAACAAAAGAACAAAATGCTGATTTCTTGTTACTGTTTGAAAAAATATATATGTTTAATAAACTTAGCTTAAATTTTTAGCTTCATATTCCACTATCAATATCTTTTCCAGTAACCAATTCTTCAAGAATTGTGTCTGCATACTGAATATATACACACACTACTGTATCCACACTTTAAATTCATTTTCTGAAACTGAACCCAAATTTTCTTCAGTATTTAGGAATCTAATGATACTTATATACATTTCAGGGAAGGAAATTTTGATATGAAAAAGCTTTCTCAATGTTTAGCTTTATTAACATTAAATATACCTATTCTGAAGAGAAATGTCATATAACCTGTGGGAAAATTATTTTAAAAGTCTTATTGAATCAATAAGAGAATTAAAGGGAATAGTCAATTTTCTTCAGTAAAAAGGGTACTGGAAGCCAGAGCCATTACAGCTTTCCTTGTGGTGGTTACTGGGACTACTGGAATATAACTATCAACACGTTGGATCCCCAAAGCGGAGGCAAGCCTCAGGCCAGAAGAAGAGGAGAAGAACAATTCTTTTATACATCCCTGTAATTCCAGGATAAGATGTTCTGATAAATATAGTGATTGGCCAAGGAGAGAAGATAAAGTTGATAGTACTTGATAGAGAAAAATATGATACAAAATGCTATGATACTGTGTAAAATAGAAAGCACCTGGTCAAGAAATTACCATAAAATCGGTCCCAGGTGGTAGTTGCTCTGAAGTGCCCTGGGAAAGTAAATGTCAAACAAACCCTTGTGCTGCTGCTTCACCCAAGAGACTTCAGGTTCATTAATAAACATGCCAGTGAGCTCTTGCACCCCCTCTCCATCCTGCTGTCCTAAGGTGGTGTCAAGCTAAAAAGTAAACTATGGCAGAATACACAAGGTAAATATATTAATGAAACAAAACAAACACTGAAAAAACTGGAAATAGTTTTGGATACTAGATTAAAAAACAAGTACAATTAAGTTGATAAAATGTTCAAATACAGATAGTATCTCTGAAAAGAATACAATGATTGAAAATAAGCAGATTTGAAAATAAACTGTAATTATCAAAAGAGAAACACAAATAATAACGAAAATGAAAAGTTTCACTTGAACACCAGAATGAATGCAAGGGAAAAAGTGTGAATTGAAAGAAATACCTGAGAAAATTATCCAGGAATGGCAGAGTGATAAAGTGATGAGAGTATATGAAAATTAAGGACAATCATTTTTATAATATGAAAGACATTTTATAATATCTTATGTTTAGTAGTATCCCAGAAAAAAATTGTAAAAGCTGTATAAATCTTTATATTTAAGAAGTACTAGACATAATAAATCTAAATTGGTTCAAATGAAATACAACATGGTATAGCAAAAAGAGAAGTGTGTAAATCCAAAATTAGAGTTGCATATTTAAAGACTTTCAGTAGAATAGAAATTTTGAGAAGTATCCAATTGTAGGTCACTCTTCTTAGTAACAGCAAGATACTAATTCTTTTCAAGTGCTCATGAAATATTCAAGATAGACCATATGGTACACCATAAACATTGTGTAAAATCACAACAAATTAAATACTGAAATAGCGATAGTATTTTTTTCATCACAACAGAATTAAACTGGAATCAAATAGCAAAAAATATTTGTAAACAAAATATTTAGAAAATAAAAAACTAGATAAGAAAAATGAGAAAACATTTTTAATTCCATGAAAATGAACAGAAAATAAAACAAGATGTGAAGTTTAAGCTGCATGAATGTTTTCAAGAAAAATAATAGCAAGAAATTATTACATTATAAAAGTAGAGAAATATAAAATTACATATAAAATTAAAGAAGAGTATAGAATGTGAAGAAATTGTTTTTGAGGTTGAAGTAGGCAAAGATTCTCAAGGGGACAAAAACATGAATAATAAGAAAATCTGTTAAGGCTTGCAGATGAGATTTTCTCCTAAAGTTCTTTTGTTCAAATAGGAATATTCAGAAATAAAATGATTGGGTCATAACTCCACTGTAGCTTGAGTGGATTAAATGGATTGTAACTGAAGGCAGGTGGGGTATGGCTGGAGTAGGTAGGGAACATTCTCTGAAAGAGTCCATCCTCCCCACCCCCCGCTCTCTGGCCACCATGAATGGAGCAGTACTCCTTCACCAGCCCTTCTGTTGTGATGTTCTTCCTCACCTTGGCCCACCATGGACTCTGAAACTATAAACCAAAATAAACTTTTCCTCTCCTAACTTGTTCTTGTCAGGTATTTTGGACACAAAATGAAAAGCTAACTAACACAAAATGTCAACATTAAAATTCCTATTTCATGATCTCCATTAAGAAAAAGACAAGGCAGAATACCTGAGAGGAAACATTATAGACATATCTGACAATAGACTTGTGTCCAGAATATGCAAGGAAATTTTATAGCACAGTAAGCCAAGCATCATAGTACTAAATGAACAAAATATTTGAATAGATACTTTACTAAATGACCTATGTAAAGTTCTATGAACTCATGTAAAAAGCTTAAAATATTACTCATTTCGAAAACACAAATTGAATCTACAGTGCAGTAATGCTAACATCCACTAGAGAGGCTTAAAATGAAATGAACTGGTATAACCTAAGTGTTGGCTTGGATGTGGAGCAATTTTGGTAACATTTTCTTGAATTGATTGGTAAGTTGATTGCAAATGACAGCAATAATTTTTTCACACATTAATAATCATCACTTGGGCTAGGGGTATAGCTCAGTTGGTAGAGTGCTTGGCTCGCATGCACAAGGCCCTGGGTTCAGTGCCCAGCACCACATAAAAATCATTATCATCATCATCTCTTAAACTAGGATAGAATCTCTGTAGGTTTTGGATGTATTTTTATTATTATGTTTTGCTGTGTGCATGTGTGTGTGAATGTAAAATACCAAATCAAATTAATTTTATTGTTTAGAATTTTTTTGCTTTCTCAATGTCATATGTTGAACAGAAATTATGAATTGAATTGAATAGTAACTGTAGGACAAATGGTGACATGACAAGCATTTATATGTTTTATATTCAACTTTTAGAAAGTGATTATGTGCAATAATCAGTTATTTGATCTAAATGAATTATTTCAGCCAAACAAATAAATTAACTGCTTTCTAGAACTTGAAATGCTTTGCAGTCAGCCAGGAATTTGGTCATAGGTGTGATGTATAATTTTCTGTATGTATTGTGGGTAATTGATGCAATGTTAGATTTTTAGATGTGATCAAGGCTACCACAAGCTAATTTTGAGTATCATAAGATTCTTCAAAAGCAGTGGTTTTGTCCTTCTCTAATAAACAATTGAAATATCACTCTTAGTGGTTAAATCCCTCTCTGATGCTTATTTAGTTGATGTTTCAGGGTCTATACAACCTCATTAAATAAAATCCAATTATCTATAAGAAAGAGGAGCGTATTTCTTATCTCTTGAACAAAATGTTATTGATCAGAAGATTATCTGTGACAAACAACATGGCCAAGGTCACAGAGATAGTTACTGATATCCAGAAAGATAATCCAAGACTCAGTGTGTCACATCTGATTGATGCTATTTCCATAATTTTAATCTCTGAAAATAAATTTAATTGATTTGATGCCTAAATAATGTCTTCCTACTTTAGAGAATATTATCATCAGTTTTCTACAAATAAAGATTTAAAAAATTATCTCTATATAATTATATAGTTTGTCTCAATATTAAATTATTTATTTTTTATTGATAAATGTTGAACAAAGAAATGTATCTTTCTCAGAAATGTGCGCCTTCCTTCTTCCACAGTTAACAACAGATTAAGCCTCTTTTTTTTTTTTTTTTTTTTTTTTTGGTACTGGGGATTAAACTCAGGGGTACTCAACCACTGAGCCACATCCCCAGCCCTATTTTTTTGTGTTTTACTTAGAGACAGGGTCTCACTGAGTTGCTTAGCGCCTTGTCCTTGCTGATGCTGGTTTTGAATTCAGGATTCTCCTGTCTCAGCCTCCCAAAGTGCTGGGATTACAGGCATGCACCATCGCGTCCAGCTAGATTAAGCCTTTTTGATTTAAATACATTGATGTTATCATCTTTCATTATTCTATGGCCTTCTTTTATTGTCCTCTGAATCTCAAGCACACTCTATTCAAAGAGTTGGATACAAGAAAGGAGGAGAGTACCATTTTAAGTTCATTCTATTGGAAAAACAACTGCTTTGCAATTTAACGAATTTTAAAAATGTATTCACTGTTAGAAAATGCTCATGTGGGTGGCTTTGTGTCAGGTGCTGGAACTACGATGGATGAGGAAGGTAAAGGTTTGGCTTCATGAATCTCGGGTAAGAATAAGATCCTTACACAGTAGTTAAAGCCATCCAGTCAGTCATGTGTGCTGAGGCTTCTGTTTTTAGAGTCCATGTGGTCATTTTGCCATGGAAAAGTGATCAATCAGATGCTGAAGTCTCTTATTAGGAGTTGATAGCACTAAATCACCAAACAGTGACTTGACTGCTGAGGTCATATCACCACATTTGAGAGATCTGTTCAAACTCCCAGTGCCCAAAGTTATAAATCACTCATTACTATAAAATTGTAGATGGTAAGAAATGAGTGTTTAAAACATGGACTTCTGTTAACAGAGCTTTTCTCTTGTCTTACTCTTATGTCAGGACTTCAATTTTGAGGAATGAGACAGTGTACCTGTACCCTGATTACTTTATATTTTATGAAAAAAAGTATATATTTCTCTAATAGAGAAATGTACAAAAATATACAATATTTAGAATTCATATATTAAATCTCACAATTTTAAGTAAATAATGAAATTTTGAATTAAGATTTAAAAATACTTTAGTAGATATATTTTTAATAAATATACAGCCATATAGCCAGGCATGGTGGTGCACACCTGTAATCTCAGTGGCTTGGGAGACTGAGGCAGGAGGATCTCAGGTTCAAAGCCAGCCTCAGCAACTTAGTGAGGCTGTAAACAATCTAGTGTGACCTCTCACAAAAAAAAAAAAAAAAAAAAAATAAGGCAGAGGGCAGAGGATTGGGGATATGGTGCAGTGCACTGTTAAGTGCCTGTGGATTCAATTCCTAGTACCTAAATGAACAAATAAACATTGTGATTATAAAGAGAAATACACATTTTTCATTTATTCAACAAATATGTTTTTAGTGTCAATACGTATCTGACAAATTTTTAGGGCAATGTTTTTTTTCAAGTGTTATCTAGATTCTCTTGCAGGTTTCCAAATTATTTGTTATTCACCTTTTCTCTATTTTTCTGTCATAAGTTTACTGAGGATTTTTCCCAAATCTACTTGATCTACAATGATGTCACTGCTTTGTTAATGGAAAATATATTTGTATGTTACTTTGTTTTCTGTAATTTTCTAAAATAGTAACTTTAGAGCATAAGTATGTGAATCTTTAAAAATTAACTCAGCTCTCAAAACTTTCACTATAACTTTTATAGTTATCTTTCATTTTGCCTATTTTTTGTAAAGTATTTTTATCTTCCAATACATTAATTTGAAATATCTAAGTTGTACTTATGTCTACATGGAAAAAAAAAGAAAGTGACTTTTATGTATTTTGCAAAGTTACTTATAAAAAAGAAAATTTCTAAATTTAAATACTTTACCTAAAAATGTTGTTATATTAAAATTGAGGATCCTACAACAATTATTTATATTTTCTTCTATATTTAAGAACTGGCTAAATTTGAGATTAGAAGGCTAGACTTTCTCCATCTACAATTCCACTATTCTTAAAGATACTGAAAACACAGAACTGACATAGTATTTTTTGACTTATATAAGGCAATTTATTCTTTGAAATCAATTCTGAAGACACAGGACAGTTTTAAATAAGAGTAAAGTATAACGAGAACCATCTTTCTCAACTTTAGAGACTTAATAACAACACACTGAGTGCTATGCAAGAATATATTTTAATATTATAATGCATTCATTTATTTTAGCCTAATTTGTCTACTAGGAGAATAGTCTGCCTTCATCCTTTTTACATTTCTTCTGAGGACAGTAGATAGCCCTTTTCAGCATTAATAAATTGAAGACTCTGAGTCCTATAATGCTTTCTAAATGCTATACTCTTTGCATACATGCAGAGTGGATCAAAAAGTTAGGGAATCATCAAAAGTGTGAACACAAGCATATTATATTAGAAAGCAAGAGCAAAAATGTTGCAGTTGTATGTTATCTATATAAAGTTGTGTTATATATATATATATCTTAAAGCAGAATAAGGACAATAAGGACAAGATGATTTGTATTGTGATAACTATTCAATATAAGTAGTTAAAATTTCATTAGTTCTTGGACAAGCATTTAATGTGAGATGTTGATAATATTGATGAGGTTATTATTCCTATTGTTGAGAGTCAGGCATGAAATAGATTAAATAGTTAAGGCATTATGATTTCATAATTTATATGTTTAAATAAATTTGAATGTCTAACCATTTGTATATATTTTTAATTTACTTTGTAAGAATTCTAAGACAGCCCCCAGTGATCCCCACCAATATATGATTCTCTCTGAGTATGCTTTGTAACTTGAATCTAACCAATAGAATATGCCACAGGTAAATGGTTTGCAGATATAATAAAAGTAATTCAAATCAAAAAATAATTATCCTCTGTCTACTAAGAAAGTCTAGTACTAATACCAGTCTTGGAGATCAGGAATGGGTCTCGCTCCCCTGATGTTGAAGATTGAACACCAAGAAACGCTGAGGCAAGGGTAGAAAGCAAGTTTTATTTAAGAAAAAGAGAGAGAGAGACTTCCCCAGAGAGAAGTGGGGCCAGAGCTGGGTGCCCATGGGAATGGGTGTGTCTTACTCTTTTAAAGACTCCCAGAATCACTACTCACCTTTTCATTCTTCTCCAAGTACTTGCCTAAGGGCAGGAAGGAGCAGCATAGGGGCAACTGTGTTGAGATGTGGGTTATCAGAGGTGTTAGCAATCCACAGGGCAGGGAAGTACAATCCCAGAGGTTAGTTGTTAGCAACCCATTTCCTTTTCTTTGCTAACCAGCCTTCATCTTCCCAACCCCTTATACTGACTGCCAGGCCTTCTGCCCCCTGCCTCAGCTTGTTGAGGAATGTGATATTTCCTCTTCCCTCAGGCCAGGTGGGGCTGCAGGCAGATTGATTTTACACAAAGAAAGCATGTGGGGAGTCAGTACAATGGACTCATTTTATAGAATTATTCTCAACATCGTGTTCCCACCATCCTCATCTATTTGTCCCCTTATACTAATGCGAGCAGTTCAACAGAAATTCTAGAGGAACATGAATCTTTCTTTTGTTGAACTAGAAGAAATAAGCCATTACAAGTTCTACAGCTGCGAGAAAATGACTACTACTAAAAATTGCACAAGCTTGAGAGAGAACTCTCATTCTCACATGAAATTATAGTTCTGGGCAATGTTTTGATTGCAATCTTGCAAGCCTCTTAGCAGAGCACATAAAAGGGCTATGCCTAGACCCCTAATCCATCCAGAATGTAAGAAAATGAATATGTTCTTTAAAGCCACTGAGATTGTGGTAATTTATTATAGTAAAGGAAAACTGAAACACTCAGTGTTTAAGTAGTTGAGAAGATGATAACTTGGCTTATTTATTTTTCACATTCAATGCTAGGTAACCTACTGAAGCCAGAATTAAAGACAGCAGTCAGTGTAGATAAATAATCCAGACAGATGGAGAAAATGAAGACAAGCTTGGGTCTGAGAAGTTGGCGACCTCCCCTGGGAGTCTGAAATGTTAGTGTTCCCAGAGCCCCACCTATACTGCCCCTCCCAAAGATTTGTTAATGAAGTAATTCCTGAGCAGACAGGGAGCTGTTAATTAATGCACCCGGGGCCCCCTTCCTGCCTGGATCACTACACTTTGGCCTCTCCAGCCCGTCTGCTTCTCATCTTTTGGCCATGTCCTGGACCTAGTTATAGATGCAGAGAGGGGAGAGGTAAGAGGGAAGAAGGCAGGAGAACAAAGAAAGCCTAGGATGTATAAAAGAGGCAGAACACCCTCACTTTTGGGGATGCCAGGATACCAGTTATGGCTCCCTTGTCCCTCCTGGGAGAAGTCTATATTACCCCTTTTTAAATAAATCCTGCTTCATATACTTGCCTCAGCGTGCTTCTCTAATGTTATACTTCAACACCTGAGGAAGCAGGACTCATCACCGATAACTGGCAGCATCACCATGACAGGAAAGAGACTGTAACCAAATGGTGAGGATAACTGAGTACTCTGAGTAAGAAGATTGTAATCAGAGATATTTGGGTATATAACAACCAAAGAAAGGATACTTGAAAAAAAAATTCACAGTGCGCTAAAGAATAAATCAAAAGGATTGGTTGCATGTAGTTCTGTATTTGATTTATATAATGGAAACATATTGCTGGGACAGAATTTATAGGAGTTTAGCTGATGATAAATTGAAGAACTCATATATATATATACACACACACATATATATATATATGTGTGTGTGTATATATATATATCAGGTCCAAAGGTATATAGATTAATCAATATTTTATAAAGTGTTAGTTGATCACAAATAGTACCCTGATTTTCCTTAGAAAGATGTGTAAGAAGTACAATAGTCCATTGTGATATTCAACTTCTAAAATTCATCTTTCCTTACTTAGATCCCAAATTCCAGGTATTGTGCATCTTAGGAAATATTAAAGAAAGTTCTTTAAATTGAAAAAAAAAAGAGAAAGAAATGCTTGACCAGATCCAGAAGTATAAAATAAAATTTAGAACACTGGAAATGGTAAATATAAAAACTACATTTTTACAAATTATTTAAAAAATAACTGACCTAGCATTGCACATCTGGATTAAATGCCATATTTGGTGATATATAATTAGTTCTATATTTTGTTGAATTTGATTGGTAGATATATTGTTGAGGACTTTGGCATCTATGCTTATAAAAGTAATGAATTTTAGTTTCCTCTCTTATATGTCTTTATTTAGTACTGGTATTATGTTAATGCTATCTTCACTATGCACTTTTTTTATAAATATATTGACATTGAAGACATCATTTGTTCTTTAAATGTTTGGTAGAATTTGCCAATTAAAGTATACATAAATTATATATTAGTTCATTTTCTATTGCTATAACAAAATAGCTGAGACCACATTTCAATTTTACTAATTTCTGCTTTTTATTTTCCCCTTAATTCAGGCTTAAATTACTTTATTTTCTAGTTTCCTAAGGTGTAAGCTTATATGATTGATTTTTATATTTCTTCTTTTTTATTATATGCATTAAATGCTATAATTATCTCTTAGTACTGATTTCATTGCATCCCAAAAATTTTTATAATAAGTTCAATTTTCATTAGTTCAAAATAGTTTCAAAATATAAATTCCTCTTTAGATTTCTTTATAAAACATGTTTTTAGGAGCATATCATTTAAATCTCAAATATTTAAAAAACTTCTAGCTGCCTATCAATCCCTAGTTTAATTTTATTATGCCTTGAAACATGCTTCTTATGACTTCTATACTTCCCAATTTTTTAGGTGTTTGATGGCCTAGCATGAGGATTATACTTTCAGTTTTTCACCTTTACAAGCAGTTTTTTAGGACATAGTCCTATCATAAGTCATGGAGCATCTGGTCTTAACTATGGTTTGATTTATAAATTTTCAACTTATGATGGGCTTATAAAAGTATTAAATGCATTTTTCCTTACAGTATTTTTGACTTATGATAGTTTCATTGGGACATAACTCCCCCCAACATCAAGGATTATTTGTATTCACATTTTTGTACAACTAATATCTTGGTAAATGTTAAATCTAACCTTGTGTATTTTGCTATTATTGAAATATTTTGTAAATGTCACTTATATTCATTGATTGATAGTGTTGTGCAGGACAATTATATTCTCGTTGGTTTCTCAACTCCTTGATCTATCAACTCCTGCAACAGGCATATTGAATCTCTAACTATAGCAGTGAATTCATTTATTTTTTCCTTGTAGTCTTATCATTTTTTCCTCTTGTATTTTCTTTGCTCTGAAATGTTTTTGTTAATATAGTTACTCCAGTTTTTTTTATTAGTGTATCTAATATTATGAACTTATTTCACTTACTATAATGTATCATTTCCTCAAGTTTCATTCCTGCTGTAACCTGTGTCAGAATTTCCTTTCTCTTTAAGGCTAAATGATATTGCATTATTTGTATATACCCATTTTTCTTATTTTTTGAGCCATTCATCTGTGATACACTCTTGAGTTGCTTCCAAATAAGTTATTGTTAATAATGCTGCTCTGAGCATGGATGTACAAGTACTTCTTCAAGACTCTACATTCAACTCATTTGGATTTATACCCACAAGTTGAATCCCCAGTTTAAATAGTGGCTCTTGTTTAAACTCTTTAAGAAACTGCCATAATGCCTCATCATTTTATATTTCTGTGAATAGCATTCAAGTATTCTAATTCCTCCAGGTTCTAGCCAATCTTGCTATTATTTTTTTTTAAATTAGCAGCCATCCTAATAAATAGCAGGTTATATCTTACTGTGATTTTGATATGCACTTCCCAGATGATAAGTGATATTGAACATCTTTTTATGTGCTTGTTGGCCATTTATATATATTCTTTGGAGAAATGTCTATTCAAGCACTTTGCTCAGTTCTGAATTGGTTTGTGAATACATGCATAATTAAAACTATAAGGAAATGAAAGGTTAAGAAAAATGAGTCAAGTAAATTAATATAATTATAGTAATATGAAATGGAGCTAAAATAATATAAATCAAAGCTTTATTTAAAAAGGAGAATAATGCTAATTATACTCTAAGGGAAAAGAATAATAATTTTATTCAAATGTATATATGAAAAATATAAAAATAGGTAAATAAGACAAGATAATTTTATTCCTATCTAATCTCTACCAAAAAATAAATATATAGTACAAAATTGAAGATAAAATGTTGGAAAAAGAATTTAAAAAATTAATGTTCATTAATATTAAGAAGAAAACAGTTTAAAATACTTTTTAGAAATAAAGCTGTTTAAAATGTGTGCTTTAAGAAATATAGTGCTGTTGAATACTTAAAATTTTTATTATCAGCTCATATTTTTACTGGAAATATAAAGGATAGAAGGGTAGATTTTTACAATTGTCTTTATGTGTTACATACACATTTTAATGTAAAGTGGAATTTGATAATTCACAAGCTTTCTTGCTTGTCTTGTTTGAGTTGGAATTCACTAAAACAAGCTCCTCAGGATTTCCTCAGTAGAGCCAAAGACAAGTCTGGAAAGAACTGCCACCAGAAGCTCTTTGAGCTACTTAACCAGGGTACGCCCAGACTCTAAGCTTCCAATAGAAGTGTAGAACTGTGCAAGTGTGCAAAGTCTTTGATTATCCAATATTCTAGACAATTTTTTTAATGAATTAGCATTGAGTCCACACATAAAATGGTTTTAGATTTTCATGGATACTCAAATTTGATGAAATTTCCATTATAACTAAACAAATATAAAATTAAAATTATAAATTATAAAAATGTGCTTAAAATGATTTGTAAGAACAAAGAAAATGTTTGGGAAAAGGTGATGATATATACTACTTTGATTAAATTACCACAGAGAATTGTGCTGATCTCATAAATTGACAAACTTGTATTTTTTTTCAAATGAAGTTATTTATAGCTAGCTATTTCCTTCCTGTGGTGTGTCCCTTTTTGA
This sequence comes from Xerus rutilus, assembly GCA_028644305.1. Taxonomy (NCBI): domain Eukaryota; kingdom Metazoa; phylum Chordata; class Mammalia; order Rodentia; family Sciuridae; genus Xerus; species Xerus rutilus. The sequence continues at coordinate 70,454,088 of CM053410.1, forward strand.
TTCTTTTGAAACACAAGGGTTCTATTTAGTGAACTGCTAATGCCCACACATGAAATGGCCATGATGGTCACACAGTAATGCCCCTGCAGAAGTGCTGACTTATTTCCAGGGATCAGTGAGTGCTCTGAAGGAATTCAGCTGAATGTGGTTGCAATTATAAACTAAATGACTCTTAAAGGAATAACTCTTCCATGACAAATGTGTGACAAGTAACTATTCCCATACCTCTTCCAGAGCACATTATCAGCCTACAAACTCCAGCTTGATTTCTCTACTAGTTCATCCATGGGAGAATAAAGAGCCAGATTGCACCATTTAATAGTCTTCCCTTACTGGCCTTACTGCTAATGAGGGGATGTGGGATGAGACATTCCAGAAACAACTGAAGGCTTCTGATCCTTTCATTGCTAATTTATGATCTCTACTTGAAAGATGTGCAAGGTTATTCACACAGTTGAAAAGTGTAGTAGTTGTTCAAGGGAGTACAGTTTATATACTTTTAGTCACTACATGAGTCAAATGTGCAGACAGAATAAGACTTTTCAGAAATGTGACTTAATTCACTGTATACTTTTTTAAAAATTTAAGTATCTATGTCACATGCAGTGAAAGTATGCAGAACATAAATTTACAGTTGAATTGATGATCAAAAAGTGAACACACCTGTGTAACACACCTGTGAACACACCTGTGTTGGGTAAACGTACTGGAAGATACCTTTATGCCCTCACTCAATTACCACCTCTTCTTCCCAAAGCTAAACTTCTCATATCACAGTGTTTTGCTTTTAAAATCTTTGTACAAAGAGAATTATGTAAAAGGTGTTATTTTATGTCTTGCTTCTTTGACTAAATATTTTGTTTGAGATTCATCTATGAACATAATCCTGAATGTTATATCAGGTCATTTTTTATTAATATAAAATATTTCATTGTGTAAATATGCCACAGATTTTTACACATTCTACTGTTATAAACACTTGGCTATTTTCAGTTTGTGCTGTTTGAAACATAATGCCATAAACTCCTAGTGCCTAACGTTTTTAATGAAAGTTACATTTGTTCAACTCTAATAGATGTTGTCGGTTTTTCAAAATAGTAGGTAGAATTTCTATGTGAGAGCTTCTGCTTATGGTGTTTAATTTTTTATTTTTGTTGAAGCATGTAACACATGAAAGAAACTGCAAAAATCTTAAGTTTCAGCATGGGTAATATTATCAGAATCTTAACAACAGTATGGAAATCTGTGTGTGACATTTTAGGCCCACTCACAAGCAATTGCAAAGGCTTCTCTAGCTTTTGACAGTTAAGCTGCCCCACATAAAACAGACTTGGTACACGACCATTGCACTATAGTCTTCTGAGGGGAGTGGCAGGCAAGGATTTAAGTGCTCTTGCAAGTCATGCTCTTTGAACATGGAAACCTCTAGCCCAGCACCTTCATTTCTTGGTTTATTTATCTGAGGTCTCTGGCAGTCATCTGCTTCAGGTGCCATTGTGTATATGTACCACAGTTTCTTTATCCATTCATCTATTGAAGGGCATCTGAGTTGCTTCCATAGTTTTGCAATTGTGAATTGTGCTGCTATGAACATTGAAGTGACTGCTTTACTGTACCCTGTGTCTAATTGAGGAGAAAGTAGGCCCAAATCTTCATTACGTTGGATTAGGCCCCAAATTCCTTAACAAGACTCCTATAGCACAAGAAATAAAAGCAAGAAGCAATAAATGGGATGGCATTAAACTAAAAAGCTTCTTCTCAGCAAAAGAAACTATCAGGTGAACAGAGAGCCTACATTCTGGAAGAAAATTTTTGCCACACGTACATCAGATAGAGCACTGATCTCCAGGATATATAAAGAACTCAAAAAACTTAACACCAAAAAACCAAACAACCCAATCAATAAATGGGCTAAGGAGCTGAATAGAAACCTCTCAGAACAAGATATAGAATCAATAAACATATATATGAAGAAATGTTCATCATCTCTAGCCATTAGAGAAATGCAAACCAAAACTGC
>CM053410.1:70456607-70608222 GCA_028644305.1 Xerus rutilus
AAGGCGCAGAGAGCTGCCAAAAAACTGGTTGGAAGCTGACCCCCGCTCCTTCCAGTCTCAGTTTCAGATAGCCGTAGCCCTGGGCCGAGGCCCGGGCTGCAACCGCGTTCCTGCGGCCGGCGCGCCGAAGGCACTCCTTCCGGCCCTTGTTCACTCACCGAGCGAGACTCTTGCGTGGGTCGGCAAGGCGCAGAGAGCTGCCACAAAACTGGTTGGAAGCTGGCACCCCGCTTCTTCCAGTCTCAGTTTCGGATAGCCGTAGCCCTGGGCCGGGGTCCGGGCTGCAACCGCGTTCCTCCGGCCGGCCTCTACAGTGTTTTCTTTGGTCAAGTTTTCTTTATTTTTAATTTCATTCTTTAAATTCAGAGTCATTTGGGACAAAGCATCGTTGTGAAATTTGGTGTTCATCAGTTGCTATTTTGGATACTTATATTAAATAATTTTAGGATTTTATAAAGTATAATTTGCTTATACTTTAAGATGTGGCAACTATCTTATGTCAATTTGTTATGAAGCTGACTTTAAGACAGATTAGCAGGCAGGAACCATGCTGTGGAAAGTTTCTAGGAAACATACTTCTATAGGTTGCAAGAGTCAGAATGAGGCCAAGGGAGATTTTAAATTGCAATGTGGTTGCAACAAAGATCTCAGATGACTGAGAGAAAAGTCGGGAGCTAGAATGGACATGCAATGTTGTCCCAAATTTGACCAAGGGGGCTAAATCTTAATATTCCTCACCAACAGTCACAGGACATGAGCTGCTCCTGAGAATGATACATGGCATTTGTGAAATGGCTTTCTTCATTTTAGGACCTCTCCAGAGGGTTACTCAGCTATGAGATGTCGATAACCAACACTTTCAGGAGCTGGGAAAATGAATGCTTTAATCCTGAAAGGGGAGGAGATGGGTTTTCTAGGGACCATAATATCCGCTCCAATCCATCCCTTGGCCACTTGATTCCACTTTTCTCATGTAATTTCTTAGAACAGTTCTTTCTGGATTCTTACATGACATTAGTTAAAAGGACAGATTATTGCCAGCCTTTAACATTGTAGCTATTATCATGTTCTGAACAGATTTCATAATTTGCCTTCTCTACTATATAATTGTTTCTCCTAATCTTTGGCTAGCATCTCTGCTTGGGTAACCCAGACACTCATCCCTAACGCATCTGAAACCTTGTGTCAGTTATCAGTTTATTCCTTTGTAGTCCTAATACACTCTTCAGTATATGCTTGGTAATAAACAAATTAAATCTTGTAAGGATCTCTTCTTTAAAAGGAACATGAAGTTAAGTTTTCTTAGGAGAGTACCCTAAAGGGATTTGTAAGAGGAAAAAGATCTCCTACTGTGCCTAGTGCTGGTTGGGGGTAGGTGACATGGGTATAAAGACAGCCAATGTTGCTTGTCCAAGTCATGAACCCAGGATAATATCCCACTGCACCCTTTTCACCAGCATTGGCCTGATATAAATTCTCTGTAGCTCTTTTGACACAGAAACCAAAATCCCTGCATGATCCACATATTCTGAAGACCTCCTGCCTGGACAGTACCTGTGCTTCTTTGTTAAGCACTCATGTGACCTGATTGCTCTGAAAGCCTCCTGCTCCCCCAGCTCCAGGCTTCTACTACACACCCAGATCATCATCATTAATCACCTGCTCCCTTATGGGAGCTCCACTTCCCTTATGGAAACTCCACTTCAGCTCTAACCTAAACCAAACTGAAGAACAATTATTCTCTCTGGGGGTCTGAAACATACCTTCTCCAATGAGGTCAGAGCACTTCCATGTTCTTTCTTCCTTGTGTATTCTGTGACAGCCTAAGGGCATAATGTAGAATATCCTTGTATCCTATGGTTACTCTTTTAACATAATTAATAATTCTCTAAATTCAATTAATTCTTCTTAACCCATTGTACAGCTTCTGCCTCCTGATTGGACCTAGACTGTTACATGCTGGTCACCATACCTTCTTCAGGGCTTCCCTGTCCTATTGTGTAATGCTATTATATATCTTATTGATGATAAGAGTCAAGCATTTCACAATTTATAATCCAAAACCTCTAAATCCATAGAGATCAAAGTTGCAAGGATAGTGTACAGATCTTTTAAGTTGATTACTAAGACTGATAGCAAGGACACTCTGGTTTCTACTGCTAGACTCTAAGCTTGTTGTATTCTACCCTGGAGGATACAGCATCATATCATGGTCATGGATTTATAATGGACACTGAATTTTATATGATGGTGACCCATTCATGAAGGGTAATATCTCTAAGCTGGCACTTGCCTGTTTCTTTTGTAGGCAACATTTAAGTGGCATAGTATGAGTTAAGACCAGTGAAATCTGTTGTCATGCATTTACTACTTTACCTGCTTTGTTGTAAAGTGATTTTCTTATACCATAAAATATAATGAAGAATTCTGTGTCAATGGATCACATACTTTAGTCCTTAGATAGTGATATTGACATGAATGCAGGGGCTCAAAATGCAAACTCATATACTAAATACATATCAGTTAAGGTAAAATAAATGGCTACCACTTTAGTGGTCTAAGGAGTCCATTGTAGTCACCATCATTAAGTGGTTGCTAAGTCTCCTTAGACGATGGTGCTATACTGGGGACTCAACATTGGTCTTTGTTTCTAGTATGTATGGCATTTCTGAATGAAAGCAAATAGAAGAGTGGAGACTCCTGCATAAGTTACAAATCATGCCAGTAATGTGGTGAACCCTGGCAAAGGTCCATTGACTATAACCAAGTCATCTGTTTACTTGGTTGTTTAGGTACCTTTTCTATGATGGATGACATGAACATCTAGACCACCTACTTATTTGTGTCCTCTAATCCTAGTCATTCCTGATTCTAGATGTGTCTTTTTCATCTTATGATGATTCCCTGAGAAACTTGCATTCTGTTATGACTTAGGGGTCTTTTCAAACCTATTTTCTGTATATTTATCACAATAAAGCACTTTTTTTTGGTACTGGGGATTGAACTCAGGGGAACTCGACTACTGAGCCACATCCCCAGCCCTATTTTGTGTTTTATGTAGAGACACGGTCTCGCTGAGTTGCTTAGCGCCTCGCCGTTGCTGAGGCTGGCTTTGAACTCACGATTCTCCTGTCTCAGCCTCCCAAAGTGCTGGGATTACAAGCATGAGCCACCACACAGCACATTACTTGTTTTCTTGTAAGTTCTATAGAAATGGAATTGTGTAGCACATTTTTAAGACAATGCTAACTTCCATAATAAAAGAATCCTAAAATAGCTAATGGATAAACACTATTACTTATTCATTAATTCCAAGTATTTCTGATTAATATGACTCTCCTTTAAGTAATTATACATGGAGCCTAGGTTCTTTACATTGTATAGCTCTGCCATCTTAAAAACTTATGGTCAATATCAACATGTTTATTTACTGTAAGTAAAGGGGAAGATGAAGGAGGATCAGATATGGTATCTTTTAAGGGTTAGTCCTAGAAGTGGTGCATATTAACTTGTTCCAGTTCCACTGGCTGCAACTTATTTACACACATATTTTCTTAAGGAAATTTGGGGAAAAAATAAGAGGAGAAAGGAGATAAGGTTTAGAAGATGTCAGCAGTCAGATATCAAGAAATCAAGTCAGACTCCTTATTCCAATTCTCTCCTGATGTTTGGATGATGAATGAAGTATGCCATGGTCTATTTAACTGAATGTGAGTGTACAGTCAGCCTTCTTTATCTGTGAGTTCTGAATCTATGGGTTCAATCAACCACAGATCAAAGATATCAAAATCATTTGATATCTTGTTCAATATCTGTATTGAACATGTACAGACTTTTCTTGCAATTATTTCCTAAACAATGTAGCATGATAACTATTTACATAGTGTTTGCATTGCATTAGGTGTTATAAGTACCTAATGTACTAGTACCTCTAGAGTCATTTAAAGTGTACTAGAAGATGTGTACCAGTTAAATGCAAATACAGTCATGTGCCACATAATGACATTTTAGTGATGAACTATGTATATGGCAGTGGTCTCAAAATATTATATCACTTACTGGTGCTGTCACTGGCTTAGTTTAAGTACACTCTGTGATATTTGCACAGATATGGAAGCTCCTAACAAGACACTTCTCATGATGTGTCTCATCATTAAGCCACATGTGATTGTACTACATCATTTTAAATAAAGGTCTCAAACATCTGCAGATTTGGGCATTTGTGGGGTGGAGTGGAACCAATATTCCACCGATACTGAATGATAGCTGTATTTCAGTGAGCCAGTGTGTTACTGTATGAGGCAAATAAGGAAGAAGAAAGTTTAGTTGAGTAGCTTACTAAAGAACCCAGCATTTCATATTATGAAATGTGAAATGAGTGAGATGGTCACACTTAATAGTGTTTGGAACAATGAAATATATAAATAGTATCCTGTAAATATATGAATAGTATCCTGTTGAGGCCTGCTATTGTGTTCATAGTGTGTTAGGACATATGTTACCTTGATTTATCTTTTGAGCATCTGTGAAGAATTAATTCCCAGAGTTCCTTATTATTTTACTCTGTAATAATGTTCAGATGAGTGCGGTTGTTGACCAGGTCATCTAGTACTAATATTTCAGGCTGAAATTGGTCCAATTGTGCTGGGTCTTTAGTGCCATTATTCACCAGAGACTGGCTTGTTAAGGGACAAAAACAATAGTCATCCAGGAAATTCCACTATGTGTATGGGACAAATCCATCTTTGAAGTTTACCAACTCCCACTATTTTACAGGCAGGTGATCCCAAAGAGTTCTTTAGGTATCCAGATTATCGGGGAGAAGGGGAAACTTATTCAGAAACTTGGCATCCAACAAAATACTGAGAACAAAGAAATTCATATCCTCTTACAGATGGGATATGCCAGAAGGTTCAAGATTGTCTGCATTATGTAGCAAGGGTCCTGAGGAGCCTTACTAAGCTTGCAGGTGATGCTTGCTTCCATGATTAAAAAAATAGTGGGCCACTGGGTATGGAGATTCATGATTTCAGGACTTGTGATATTCTCTTAAACCAACAAAACTCAACATGTGGCCAGCAATTCCTACTCTAATGGTGTATACTGCAGGGCCATTGAGGTCAATTCCTTGCATAAGAAATTCATCAGCAACTTATTGCTGTATGTTCCCAAAGTCTACAAAGACATGAAATCAGTTTTGTGTGCCTCTTACATCAGAGGGTCTCTGAGGGAATTAGTGTGATGATCTGTTGAATTTAAATTTAATATATTCTAGAGCTCTTTGTTCAAAGCAGCTCCAGGCAGGGTGGTACAACTGGTCCACAACTGTAAATGAGGAACATTATGGCCTCCAGAGCCCAAAAAGGCTTAAAAACTGGGGAGTTTGTTTTACTAATGTAGCTTCTGAACAGGTAAATACCTGTTTCTTGACACTGTCAGAATGGATCATCCTGCGGCTTACCAAATTATTTTCAGAAACTTAACCTAGGTAGAGAACCTTGAAATATGTGTAGTATAATGGCTCATTGCCTTTTTGAGAGCTCCTTGGTGAGTACATGTATGTTCTGAATGAGTGTGCCAAACGAGTGGCCGTAGAGGATTATTTCATCAACATAATGTCACACTTGGGCTCTAGGAGAAAACTGGATGCAGTTAAGAACTTTGACTGAAAAGGCTGGTGTGGACAGAAAGGCTGCTGAGGTACTCCATGTGTACCAATGGAGTAAGTAATCTGTTGTTAGAGACACTCAGCAAAACATATTAACCTGACCTCTAATAACCAAGTACGTATCAAGTGCTGACTGGATTGAGTCAGCAATTTGCCTAACATTGGATATGGGGGTCTTAATGGATGGGATCACAGCATTAGGATTTCAGTAACCCATGGCATTAAGATTTCAGTAATTCACCATGAAGCATCACTGATTATTTCTAAGCTTAAGGACATGGCAAATTGGACTGTTAAATATAGGAGTAGTGGTGGGGTATAATTACTTGTTCTCTATCTAGGTCTTTCATGATAAAATTGAATTCCTGAAAGTCCTGTTTAAATTTACATTGGGTTTATTAACAATTTTAATTTAAGAAATTATCCTTGGAACTCATTTTGTCATGCCAATTTATAAGAGTCAAAGACTTGATTTATTTTCATTTTATTACTCATTGGGTCAGTGTTTATATCCCCTATGGGATACTTAAGGGAGTACGTGATGTGACCCTGGGGAACTCAGCAGGGGAGTAGTTGAAATCAGGTATATCTATCTGTCCTTTACTTTATGTGCTATAACTCCTCTAAGATTATAGGCAGTACCTTGTTTAAATTTATGGGATCCCTTAGTATAAATGTAATTTCAGCCACTGTATTGATTAAGCCCATGAAGATTTGCCAGTGGATGTACTTCAGCAGATGTTGACATAAAATCTACAACCTATATTGTAAAGGTGAGGGCGGGGGGTGCAGCTGATCATGACCTTTTATCTTTTCTTTTGGATAAATTCTTGTAAAACTCTAGACTTCCAGTTGGATTATATTATGGACCTTAATTTTAAGTTTTTAATCTTTTGTTTTCTCCCTACATATTCCTCCATATTCAGTGTCTATTTGTCCTTCCTTCCTTCCTATCTTCCTGCAGCTCTGGCTTCCTACCTGCCTGCCCTCTTGCCATCTTGCCTTTTAAAGTACTTATTCATTTTTTTAACTGCATATGCTACTATGCACATGTTTATAAATAACTTTCTCTAGAAATTGTTGTCAGTATCATCAGGATTAACAAATTCTCCTATGGAAACAATTGTATTATAGCATTCAGTGACCTTGGGTGCAGCTGGGTGTGGCTCACCCCTCTGTTGTGCCACAGGGGTAGCATGGATATTCTTTCTTATAACTGAAAGAATAAGATCTTTGTTGAAGTAAAGACATGAAAATAGCAACAGCAGAGATATTTAAGAATCCTAGTAAGCCACCTGCTCTTAGAAGAGTAGACCTCAGTGCACCACCACAATGGCTGCTTTATTTACCCCTGTTCTTGTTCTTTATTTTTTTCTTTTATAACTCCCTAATGACTTCTCTTTCATAAGCAACAGCCACTTGATTGTTCCATAACTCCTACAGGGGGTCTTTCCTCTCAGTGCTGTTTAGATCCAGGGTCAATGCTCAGTTGACACATACAATCCATTGATCACAGTCTTTCCCTGAGTGTAGCCTCAGTCACAATTTCATTTTAAGACATACAAGTAGATCTAGACAGAGACACAGGATGCATGGCCACAGGGAGAGCTCTAATCCCATACTCTCGTCCCTAAATGCCAAATATAGAAATTTCTGACTTAGGTGAGCTAAATCTACAACAGAGGCTCAGTGGGTCTCAACAATGCAACACAAAGCAACCCAGATCAAAGGACAAGCGAGTCAGCAGGCAGCAGCTCTGAGCACGCAGTGTGTGCCCCTCATCAAGCAACAGTTAGCAACATAAGGCAAGAAAAGACAGATACAAAATGGTGCCCATTAGCCAGGCATGCTCCTCAGAGTGTCAATTGTAACAACCTTGCCAAATCAGGATGAACCAAAATTTGGTTTAGAAGTTTAGACCAATGATGCCACTTATCTACTAAGTGGCTATGAAAATACTTATGACCTATATAATGAGGTTTGTAGGAGAGCAAGACAGGTCTTCCAAGCAGGTCTGAAAAGGCTTGAAAGGGTAGGGCAAGGAGACAGGTTTGAGGATTTTGTTGTTGCTGGGCAGTGGAGTTGGATTAAGAGTTCCAACATTTGGGCTGGGCTTGGATGGTTTGAATCGTGGTAGCAGAAAAGAGAGCACTCATGCTTTCTTATCAGCTGTTCAGATGAAAGACACAAAGGGAAGAGAAGAGGTGATTCTTCAAGTTGTCAGCAAATATCAGCCATTGCATTCAGACTCCACATTTGGGAAAGGAATAATTAGCTCATTATGTCCCATTGTCTCATATATAGGGCACCTATATAAAGTTAAATTGATCAATTTTGTTTGCCCTATAACATTTTCCAAGTTTTTTAAAATGTGTCCTATATAAATGATGATAGAACAAAGTAGGTTAGAAGGTTTTGTTTTGTTTTGTTTTTTACCAAGGTATAAACAGAGTTTGATAAACAAATAAGGAAAGTTCAAGCAGATAAATTTTAGAAGTCAGTGTGAAGTCAATGTTACCTCTAATATGAGAGAGGCTAGTATTCACTTTGGTAAAGGAAAAGAGGTGAAGCAGTAAGGCTGCCAAAGAGAAACACCTCGGTTTTTCTCTCCTACTGCCTTTGGATCTGCTGGTACTGTTGGCTCAATCCAACCATAAGTCAGAGGGCAAGGAAGTCTGTGAAAGACAGTACATAAAAGTTTTCCTAGGAAATAAGAAAAGGAAGAGGAGGCTAGAGAATTGCTATAGGGGCCAAATAGAAAAATAACCAGAAGTGTCAATATTATTTTAAGAGTGAAATTGGTTGTCACAGCATCCTTAGAGTGTCCACACAGCACCATTGTAATGGCTTTTGCATACCTGGTGTTGACACATACATGGTTGTTGGGGCTCTCCATTCTGTTGTCTTGTTCTATTTATCATACGGCAATACCACAGTATATTAAATTCTGTAGTTTTGGACTATATCTTTTTATATGACAAGGCAATTTCCCCTTGAACCTTTATACATTTATGTACTATTATGATGAGCCTGTCAAGTTTCCAAACACAAAAACAATCAAAATAGGATATTAAATAGTGGTAGGAATTTGAATGGAATCACATTGAATATTTGATCAATTTCGGGAAAATTTACATATTTACAACATAATCATCCAAGTAATGGATATTATATATCCCTTCTTTTACATTTGCCTGCATTAATTTCTTTAAAAACAATTTAATTTATTTTCAAGATTGAAGAATGTTTATTTGATTAAGTCCCAGGAACTTTACTTATTTTGATGTACCATGAAATTTCTAAAATTTCAGTTTTGAAATTTTTGTGTTTGTTGTGTATAATTATGAGTGACTTCTACATATTAATTTTATGATCAGCAACTTTGACAACTATTTTAAATACTTATTTTTCATATGAACTATAGAAAATTACCACCTATAAAAATCTGTATAAATTTTTTTCTCCTCTGTACTACTCAGATTTTGTTTTGTTTTTAAATTTTGCCTCTCTATGCTAGATAAAAGCTTAAATAAAATGTTCAAGAGAAGTAGGTCCTTATGTATAGTCCCCACTCTTACATAGAATGCTTAACATTTTTCACCACTAACTGTCCTATTGGTGGTATTTAATGGGGCCCAAACATACTTTATTATATAAAATAGGTCTTACATCAGAGTTGATTTTTAAATACTCTTTGTATGGGTTCTAGCAGTGTGTATGTGCTCAAGTTTTTGATGCAGTCTTCCAAATATAATCCATACAAAAGCTTATTGATTTTTGTTACTTAAATCTCTGTTTACCTATATTGTATTTCCCTAACTCTCATTTACTGAGTGAAATGTGTTAACATTTCTCACTGTGACTCTGGTTTTGTATTTTTCAACTTATTTTATATAGATTTTTGTGTTACTCATGTTTTGAGGCTGAATTATTCAGTGTGCACACATTTCCATTGATTTCATATTAATGATGATTTGACTTTCTAGTACTATGCAGTAACTTGTTTGTGTTATGCCTTTGTGCTATGTTAATAGTGAGAGACTCCTTTTTGTTGGGAAATTCTTTCACTGAGCTAAATTCATTTTACTTTCATAATTAGTTTACATGTAAGCAGGTTAACCATTTGATTATATAATTCCCAAATATGATTGCTTATTTGGGGTTTAGAGGCCTTATCCACAGTAAATTAATTACTTAAACTGGTGCAGAAATTTCTATGCTCACAGATAGCAATATACTGAAGTGTCATTAACAATGTCACAAAACAAGTGACATTATTGATGTCACAAAATTAGTGTGTGTATATATATATAGATATGCATACCTATATTCTTTTAAAAATATGTACATATACTTCCTTATGGCTTTTAAAAGCTATATGTTGATGTTATATAACTGTTGTAAAAATTTTATCAGATAAACTTAGAACTTCAGAGAAACTATTATATTTATCTGAAATTTTGGACATACAAATTTGATTAATGATAGAAATGGTAGATGAATTTAATTAATTGTCAAATAGAAGAAGCCTATTAGCTTAGGACTAAAATTGACCATTGCATGTTCAGTAAATATTTTTACCTATTATGGTGACAAACATCTTGTATAATATTTATGTACCATCTTCACTTTGTTCAAGGTTTTCAGTGTTCATGCTGTTGTAGAGCACCAAGACATTAAATAAAAGAGACAGGATGAAGAGGTTTTCAAATGAAGTGAAAAACCTAAGGAACATGTCTGTCAGTATAAGATAAGATTTTTACAAGAATAGAACAAACACAATATAGAGAACGATTTGTTGATTGTTCAACAGATACATAGCTCCAGTAAACCTAACAATAAAATCATATTCCCCTGGCCTTTGTTATTTCAGTATCACCCTTGACACAGGTGATTTGACAGGTACAACAGTATAGCACAAGACTGAGGAAAACTTATGCCTTAGTTTGAAGTTATTCACGATCTGAACAAATCTGTCTACATTTAAAAGAACATAGACATTTTTTTCCTCTAATTTCTAACAGGCTAAAATATCCTCTTGTCATTATTTTAAATAGTGACTGTCAACATTGCATTCATGCACAAGATTGGGGTCCTAATTAGAATGAGATATATTTCATGCTTGTATAAATATATCAAAGTAGATTCTACCATCATGTATAACTAAAAGGAACAAATAAAATAAAAAACAAAATAAATAAAATAGCTTTGTTTTAAAACAATTCCTTGGGAGCCATATAATGGGAAAATTATATTTACTTTCTAACAAATTTTTTTTGTGGGAAATCACAGCCTAGGAAAGAAGGTAATTGCACAGCATTTAATATAATTACATTAAAATTAGAAAATCTCTATGATAAGGAAAAAACCTAATACTTTTTCTCTCATTTATGAACATTTCTTTACCTTTTTCTAACTTTTATATATCATAGTAATTCCTTTAAGTTATTATGAATTCTCCTGTTTTGAGCAGAATACCTAAAATTTTTAAAACAGTAAATACACATAGTTGCTAATTTAATTTTTCATATTTAAATGAGCTTGCAACCATCACAAAACACATATTCAAAAAATGAAATTGAATGCCATTCTTTGAATATGCAGTCCTATATTATTTGACTAAGTATATATAAAAGAAAATATATATTAAAATAACAAGTTTGTTCATTTTATTTTTTACATGTGGAGATTGAACCAGTTTCAAAAATGCATTTGTGAAATGTTTTCTTAAATATAATCTTCAACATGACAAAATATGTACAATTACTCATTTTAGATGATCAATTATCCAAGATGGAATATGAGCAAAATAATATTTTTATCAATTACATAAGAAGTAAATTTATAAGGGAAAATGTATTTTTAAAAAATGTTGAATGAACTGAACATAATGACATAGATAATTCAGCAAATGTTTAATCCTGAAAAGGTACCACGTTCTAGAAAATCATTGTTGGCTGTCATTTTTAGATTATATGGTAAAAATGCAAATTCAGGCATGTTAGTGAAATAGGTTGTAAAATGAAGCATTTCTTCTCTAACTTTTATTTAGCTCAGACCCCAAAGCTGAGTATAATAGTTGCCAACCACTGCATTCTATATTTCAGATTATGTTTTTAGGACTTGTAAATTGGGTTTCCTGATTCTATTTCTGCTAACACTAGCCCATCTGTCAAGGCATCCTATATTTGAGAGAAGTAGGAGACCAAAATAATAAATCTTTGAATGAGCATTCCTTTGAAACAACTTAGACTTCTGATTCCCCAACATAGAGAGCCTTCACAATTCAGGCTAATGGTCAGCAGACTTTTAAACAATCACTTAGAGTTCGGGATATACCTTTGGGATGGAGGTACATGGAATTTTGTGCTATCACTCCTCTCACCACCATGAAGGGAAGGGAAGGGAAGGGAAGGGAAGGGGAGGGGAGGGGAGGGGACAAACGAACAGACTAGCAGTCTGGTTGCAGCTGCTTTTGTTAACAGAGGAGACGAGAAATATTTAATGCATATACTTTATTTCCAATTTCTTATAGGAAAAATTATTTTCCTCATGTTTTAAAATAAGCATGTTTCTCTATTGTGTTGATATAGCAAAATACTTGAAGATGGGTATTTTACTAAGGAAAGAACTTAGTTCATAGTTCTGAAGATAGATAATCATGATATTCATGTCCTTGTCAGGGCCTTCTGGCTGTATAACAACATGGTAGAAAGTGAAAAGGGAACGTGTCACACGCATAAAGGGTCACATGGAAAGCCTGAAGGCAGAAAGATTTAGGGGCAAGTCATGTTCAGTGACTCGCTCTTGAGGGAACTAGCCAGGGTCCTGAAATTAATAACTCAATGCCTTCTGAGGGCAGTGACCAATGACTTTAGTACCTTCCACTAGGCTTCACCTCTTAAGGTCCACCCCTTCAACATCATAGCCCATGAGCCTCTGGAGGACACATTCAGATCATATTCAAACCACGGCACCAAGCAGTAGACCCTGAGGCACCTTGAAAGACACAATTTGTGAGGCAGCATGCCCTGAGATTGTGGCCTTCATAAAAATGATTTGTGTTGGGTGTGTAGTTGGAAGAGAACTAAGTGAGGCCTGAATTTCTGGAATTAAGAAAATACAATTCAGGGATTGCCACTTAGGGAATTTTCTGAAACATGAAGAAACATTCTGAGGAAATTGAGTATCTGCCATAGAAAATACACAAAATTGGATTAGGGTAATACATGACCTGTAAAAATAAATCTAAAATCTCCATATGTCCTCTTTAATTGCTTCTACATAAAAGCCATGCTTAATAGATGGAAGAAGGAAAGCCAGTAACTGACCATGGCACCTTTCCCATTACAGGCTTCTGCATCTGAGTCACACTTGATCTGTAAGACAGGAATCTTCAAATTGGATGAAAGTTTGATACTTGTTGAATGTTTAGAACAGTTTGTTCTTAATAGGCAAAACTAGAAACAACTGGAATACACTTCCATAAATAAATCGTTAAACAGTCATATATCCATATCATAAAATACTATTCCTCAATAAAAAGAGAGAGATGATCAATATACACAACTTGAGTAGATCTCAAGAGGATTATGCTCATTGGGGGAAACAATTTAACCTCAAAAGGCTGTGTACTATATTATTATATCAATATAGTAACATTCAGAAATATAAAAAAATATAGAAATAATATATTACTAGTTTCCAGGAGTGAAGGAGATGGTGAGTGTGGGAGAAAAGTGGTTGTGGCTCTGAAAGGGAAAGTAACATCTCCAGAGCAAATAGAAAGACTCTGTATGGAATATAACCTAAGGGCAGAGTTCCTAACCTTTGACAACCTGCAAGTGATTTTCATGATGGAAATGTTCTGTATTTTGACTTCACCAATGTCAATATTCTGGTTGTAATCTGGACTATAGTTTTGCAAGATGTTATCATTAGGGGAAATTGGGAAGAGAATACATATACAATTTCTTTGTATAATTTCTTACAATCACTTGTGAATTTAGTGTTATCTCAAATGTTTAATTAAAAGGTTTTTCTCTATATTATCAGGATTTGTGGTATAATGGGAAGTGCATAGATTTTCCATGTACTCCCACCTCCCACCCATCCTAGCCTTACCCTATCAATGTACCATATCATAGTAGTGTATTACAATCAATAACCTATAATGATTCATCATTATAACCCAAAGTCTGTAATTTATATTAGATTCCTCTCCTGATGTACATTCTGTTCTTTTTCACAGACTTATGATGGGTTTTTGCATTTCAATATTTGCAACATTGACTATCAAGCATAATAATACCACTGCTCAAATAATCCTCTGTGTTCTGTTTATTCAACTTTCCCTTTCCCAAACACCTGATAACCAATGATCTTTTTGCTCTCTACATAGTTCTTTTTCTAGACATCTGGTATCATATGGTGTGGTATGGTAGTCCTTTCAGATTAACTTCTTTCACTGAATAATATACATTTAAGGCTTCTCTGTGTCTTTTCAAGACTTGATAACTTATTTACTTATTTATTTTTAGTACTGAGCAATATTCTACTGTCTAGATGCACCAGAGTTTATTCATCCATTTACCTACCAAAGGACATACTGATTACTACCATGTTTTGACAACTATGAATTAAGTTGCTATAAACATACATGTGCATATTTTTACATAGGCATACATTTTCAATTCACTTGAGAAAATACCAAGGATCTTTTTTCTTTTGGTACCAGGGATTGAACTCAGGGGTACTCCATCACTGAACCACATCCCCAGCCCTATTTTGTGTTTTATGTAGAGATGGTCTCACTGAGTTACTTAGCACCTCACTGTTGCTGAGGCTGGCTTTGAACTCGCGATTCTCCTGCTCAGCCTCCCAAAGTGCAGGGATTACAGGCATGCGCCATCACGCCTGGTGATCTTAATTGTTATATGATGTGATAAGAATATGTTTAGTTTTCTAAGAAACTGCCAAAATATCTTTCAAAATGGCTGTACCATTTGCATCCCACAAAGAATGAAAGTTCCATTACTTCACATCCTTAAGAGTACTGGTCCTGTTAATGCTTAAATTTATATTAAGCTCATTAAATATTAAATATGTGAGAACAAGAATGTTATTTACTACTTAGAAGTAACTGTAAATGTTATGACATCTCCCCACAATTTCTGAGACAGAAAAACAAGATCCAAGTACAAAGCAAAATAAAATTTATTCACTTATCCTCCTCTTTTTCCTCCTCTCTGCTCTTGTTCTTCTTCCTCTTCCCTTCTTCCTAGTTCTTCACGTTAGGACCAGGGCCTTTAAATGTCTCACTGAGGTTCCTTTTAGGAATCAGAGAGATATCTGGGTTTGGGTTGCTATATTGAAGAGAAAGAAGCCAAGTTTAGTTGGTAAGATAAACCCTATGGGACACAGGAGAAACAAACAAACAAAAAAAAAATAGGATGAGTGTGAGAAGTGATTTTGCTTCAAGTTTCATGTGCCCAGGTATATTCCTCTCACATTTCTGGACTGCAGTAGGAACAAGCCCCACATATTTTATAATGGAAATATTGAACTATATATCAATATACTGATTATAGGTTAACTGATAAAAATCTACACAAAGAAACTTTTAATGATGTAACAAATGCACTCTGTAGTCTAAAAACGAGAAAAAATAGAAACAATTAACAAATTATTTAAAAGTAGGATGTGACTATCAATTTTTGTATCTCTCCTTAAAAAATCCCTAAAGTAATTACTTTTTGTGATTTGTTTAAAAAAGAAATAAAGGAGCCAGGCGCGGTGGCGCAAGCCTGTAATCCCAGCACTTAGGGAGGCTGAGACAGGAGAATCGTGAGTTCAAAGCCAGCCTCAGCAATGGTGGGGCGCTAAGCAACTCAGTGAGACCCTGTTTCTACATAAAACATAAAATAGGGCTGGGGATGTGGCTCAGTGGTCGAGTGCCCCTGAGTTCCATCTCCAGTACCAAAAAAATAATAATAATAAAAAATAAAGGAATAATGACACCTCTGTGAACACATATTTTGGAATTAATCACACATATTTTAGTTAAGTTGCAAATAGATCATGCAAGTTACAATGAAAAGACTAGTTTATTGCAAATTCCCCCTAAGATGTTGATGAAACTGTTAACCAGGAGTAGACAGGAGCCATCAGTCTTGACTGTGCTCTTAAAATCATTATCTTTCTATATGTTTGTTGTAGGTCTACCACATGCTAGTAGTGGATCATTGTTCTGGTTTTGATTCCGCAGCATGTTTCCTGAGACCTAATACTTTAAGTCCATAATATTCCAATTAAAGTTGGTTGTTTTTTTGTGTCAAAGCTATTTACAAAGATGATGGTCAATAATGGACCAACTGTTAAAATTATCCTCCAAATATCACCTACTTTACATAACTCTGATTTTGCCTTTGTTTTTAAAACTTCCATTATTTTTCATATCATAACTTGTCCACTGTGGACTTGGCACATTGTCACTAGTTTGTAATCCATATCTTCAATTATGTTCAATTTATCTTGAATTTCCTTCTAGCTATTGTTTTGTTTCTCTGCTATCCTTCAAAGCAAATGACTCAAATTAGTTTTGTGTACCCACATTCCCCATTTTCTATCATTCTCTCTTTAATTCATATCAGTTTAGTTTTAGTGCCTAGAACTCTATAGAATTTCTTCTTAAGCCACTACCACTTAATATTCCAATCCAGAACTCCACTATTTTGTCATTTCTATAAAGCCTTAGCTTCATTTAACAGATTTAACTGAGTCTTTTTTTCTTTAAACTTTTTTACATCTTGTTTCATTTGTGGTTTTATTGTTTTCTTGTTGCCTATTTTCTTAACTCCTCTCTGCTTTCTGAAACATTATAGAATAGCCCTGAGCTCACTCCTCAGTCACCATCTCTCACCTCCATGCATTTCCTTTCTCTATGTCCTAAGAGATCTGGTCCAGCCTCCAAGCTTTCAAACCCTGCTAACTCCTGATTGTCCCATGCATGTACCTTCAACTCTGGTTCTCCCTAGTACTCTCTATTTCATGTTCACCATGAAATAATGTCTTAAGGAGATTCCTTTAGGCATCAGAGAGATGCCTGAGTTTAGGTTGCTCTGTAGAAGATGATGAAGCAAAATGTTTAGTTATATAAGATAAACCCTATGGAACACAAAAGAAATAAAAAATCAGGTAAGTGTGGGATGTGATTCCTGGTTCAAGTTTTAAGTACCCAGGTGTATGTCTTCTCACATTTCTGGACTGCAGTAGGAACAAGCAATACAGCCGTCTTCACTTGGATTGAACGTCTTCAACTTCATGTTTAAAGAACAATCAAGTGTAACAGAATAGAACATGCATGTCCTGTAAATCTGTGACCAAACCTGTTCTCTCCCAAGTCCTCTGATCTCAGTAAATAATATTGTTCATTTGCTCAAGTCAAGATGCAGATATGGCAGTGCTTAAAAGAATTTTTTCTCCAGTTACCACTTACTCTATGGTTTGGCGTATCTTTTTTTTTTTTTGTATGGGGGATTGAACTCAGGGAAACTCGACCACTGAGCCACATCCCCAGCCCTATTTTGTGTTTTATGTAGAGACAGAATCTCACTGAGTTGCTTAGTGCCTCGCCTTCGTTGAGGCTGGCTTTGAACTCTCAATTCTCCTTTCTTAGCCTCCCAAAGTGCTGGCATTACAGGCGTGTGCCACCATGCCCAGCTTTGGAGTATCTTTTAAATACTTGCAACATCTGTTTTTCTGTTAAAATCCTATGGGTAAGGCTCTAACTAAAGACATTTTTTGCTTAGTAGATTGATGAACTTTGCTGTGTAGCAAGTTATGTTCATTAACATATGAATTATGCAATCATTTTCTTAGTTTATTTTAAAGAAAATTTAACCTTTCCAGGAAATGTTTTTTGAAGTATTTATAAAAGCGCACAAAGAATTAGACAAATTATTTACATTACTGTTTTGGAGGTTTTTAAAACCAGTTTTCATGTCCTCCACACATAAAAAGCTGTCTCCTATGTACTATCTTTGTTGATATACTTTGATATATTTCTCATTTTTAATTTTTTGTTACCTAGTATATAAAGTTTTCAGTAATTTTTTGATTTGTGCTATTAGTAGAGGATCCACATTCTTTTTTACTTGTCTTATAGTCATCTTGATTTATTTTTTAAAGGGTAAGGTAACAGCATGTTTTTCTAAAATGTTTTAAGTTATTTTGTAAATTTCTCATTTGATTCCTATATTTCAAAATGTGTTTTCATGGGATTCCTTGTGAAGTCCCTTCCTGTTATCTCCTTTCCTCAACACACAATCATGTATTACTGTATTTTCTCAGTGCCTTGGGTCAATGTCCTCATGACTCATGCCACCTCACATCCTAATTAAGATAAAAGATGGACTCGGTTCTGGATTCTTTCTTGGTTAGGTAGCTGATTTCTACAGCTTGACTATTTTTTTTTTCTCCTAACCAGACATATTTCTGAAAACCTAGGTACTATTTTAATAAATATTTTAGCTTATAGAAACAGACTTATTAGAACTAAGTCATTCAGTTACCAAGTGAGGAATCAGAGTATATTTCTGCTGCTGTATTAAGCAGATTTTAATTGGTGTTCAGGCATTAGAAACCAGTTGAAATTCTGACAGTGCTTTCCTTTTAATAAGGAACAGTAAAGCCGCAGGCAGTGTTTTAAACATACACACACTCACACACACACACACACACACAGAGAAAGAACAAATGATAGGAAAATTTAACAGCTTGGTGCACCAAACACAATCCCTTGGACTGATGTTCTGAGGTGGCTGCTGTGAAAAGACTCATTCCTCATTAAAAGCTGCAGGTGGAACACAAGTATTTATAAAGTGTTATGAGGATGTTGGCACAAACAAAAATTCAAAATTAATTGCTTAATGGTAAAATGGTACAAAAAAAGAAAACCTCCAGTGGAATAAAAATGCTTACGGTGTTGTTACTGGTATCATTAGAAAGAGCATTTGAAAATGAATGGTATTTAATTGCAGTCATTCTTCAGAATGAATATGAATGTATACAAATTATATTCTATGTCATTTCATTTCAATACATTGACAAAGTTCCATTGACTTAGACACTTAATACTGTAGCCAATTTTACATGTAATGTGAAATAATAATGTGCAAATGGTTAATTGGTATCAGAGTTCATTAACTGCATGAAAATCCAACATTAAAATAATTCCAACACAAGAACAAACCAAAATAAAATAGAAAACAAACAAAAAGGCCTATTACATTGAGAAAGTTATGAAAAAAGAAAAGAAAGTAATAGAAAGCCATACTTAAAAATGAAAAACACATATTGGAGAATTTCTGTTATGTACAGAACCATATGTGAGAAGTTGAACTTTGTACAATTTATGTGTAAGGAGCAGAATCTAATCAAGTTTCTTGAAATTGTCTCATCTGTTACAGCAAAGTTACACAACCATTTTGAAAATTCTAATTTTCCAGAAAGTAATAACTATCTTAGTAGTGTAATTATAGGGAAAGAGGCTTTCTTTGAACAAGATTATTCCAGGGACACAAATCTGTTTTCTTCTTTGGATGGTACTTTCTACGTCTTCTCACTTTCAGGCTCCGCCCACACTGTCACCTCCTACTCAACATTTTCAAATTTGTCTTCCTTCTCTCTTGACTTCTGGTTTGTGCTTGCCTCCAAAGAATATCTTAGACTATCCAGACTCTTCTGAAACACTAGTTCACATTTCCAGAGGATAAATTTATATGACTATCTTTAAATTCCCTTTTTGTGTCAAAATTGTACTAGAAATACTTTCTCTTTATTCTAATTTGGATTTGTTGAACTATTGTTCATTTGCTCAACTCCAGTTAATTCATACTCTACATAATTTTATGTAGAAAAAATCCTGAATCTTATTATTATCTAATGAATATCCACTTTATTGAAAACATGAAAGGAAAAATAGTGATTAATAATGGTGACTGGACTTAAATTCCATAAAGTATTTGTTTTTCTCATTTATGATGACTACAAAGTTTGAAAATTTTGAGATATTTGAGCTTGAATGAAATGAGTTAAAAATTGTGATTTCTTGAGAGTATAAAGAAAGAACGATCCAAGATAACATTCTTCTTTAGTGTGGGATTCCAGAAGCAAATTGCATCTTGTAGTATTTATTTACACATGCATTCATTGAGCATTTATTTATTTGAGCTCCTTCTGTGAGAATGATACAGTGCTAAAAGTTATATATGAAGAAATCCAGGCAAAAGAAAAAAAAACTTTCTTTTCCTTTTGTGTTTAAAAATTATGAAATCTACAGAACAGTTTAACAAATAATACAATATCCATATAGCATTTGTTTAATTCCACCAAGACTCTTGTTTTGGTTTGGATGTAAAGTGTCACCCAAAAGCTCACACGTAAGACAATGCAAGAAGGTTCAGAGAACAAATAGAAATAACTGGGTTTTGATGATGAGAATCAATCATCTGATGGGATTAACTGGTGACAGGGTAGGTGGGGTGTGGGTAGAGGAGGCAGGGTATTTGGGGTATGGCTTTGGGGTATATATTTGTATCTAACAAATGGAGTGCTCTCTCTGCTTTCTAATTATTATGTGAGCTTCTTCCTTCTGCCACACTCTTCTGACATAATATTCTGCCTCACCTTGAGCCCTGAGGAACGGAGCCTGCTATCTGTGGGTTGAGACCTCTGAAACTGTGATCTCCCATATAAACTTTTCCTCCTAAAATTGTTCTGGTCAGATCTTTTAGTCATAGCAGTGAAATAGCTGACTAAAACAATTCTCTTCTTTCTCTCCCACACTATATCTTTCTCTCAAGATCCAATCAATGAAGTTTCACTTCTTGCTTGTAGCTATTCAACCTGTCTATCTAGAATGGTTCTCTCACATGATATTGTTCAAGAGTCTAAATTAGTTTTCTTGAAAAATATTACAGGTTCTATCAGGTTCTAGATTTTTCTGACAATTTGCTTATCAGATTGGCAGTATATTACATAAACAAACATGTTTTTGTTTTTGTTTTGCTTTGTTGTGTGTGTAGAGGGGTTTTCTATTTGCATTTCTGTTTGGCCACATTTTATGAACCTATCTTCAAATTTACTGATTCTTTTCCTTTTGTGAGGTTTTGTGTGTGTGTGTGTGGACTTAATATTAGAAATTATGCTAGGTTTAAAGTTTGCTACAGCTACAATTATCATTAGCACCTAAGATGCTTCAAATTCCCCAGTTATATTTTGACAGTATAGGCTAATTTTTCAGAAGTTTATTTCAGAGTTTAATTGCACTTGAATTTTCAGATTCCCTTTACTTCTGAGAAGAATGGTTTTTTGCAGCCCTCCCAGCTACACACCACTGTTACTTTATGCCTCTTAGTGTGGAGTGGGTGTGTTCTCTGATCATCTGACTAAGCCTTACTCTTTGGCTGTGTGGATCTCAGGGACATGGCCTTCTCAGCATTCCTGCCTTTCTGCAGATACAGTGTTGGCCTACTTCTTTCTCCAGAGGAAGACTCAGCTCCTTCTCCCTTTTAAGGGATAGATTTGGTTGTCTTTCTCACTTTAAATTATTTCATAGGAAATCATAATGATAGATCTAAGGATTGGGGCAGAGCTGCTGTTCATCTCCCCCTCAAGCACCTAGGGGAAGCATTATCAGAAGTCTGTTTCATCTTTCATGTGGGAACCCAAGAGAGTTTTGATAGAAATTTCTATTAGAGTGTAAAAGTCCTTCCCTCTGTATTTCGCCCCTGATGTATCCCACTCCTACACTAGCCCATGGTGGACTTTTGGCAATGGACCTTTTTGGCTTTTCTGGCTTGTTTCATTGATCTTTTCCAGATAAGTTAAATTCTATGGTTCTTTTTCAACCACCAGTTAAATGCCCTCATTCTATTTTGGGGGCTAGCTCTTGGTCCTATGACCTCAGATCTCTGGTAAGTTTAATAAAAAAGAAGAAAAATCATGTTTTTTCTTGTTAGAAAAGTGTCAGCAGCACAATGTATCTCTAAACAAGAACTGACTTCTTAAAGCTCCCCTTTTTTAATCATAATAGCATGAAATGTGCCTATTATAGCATTTGACACATAGTAGGATTCAATGATTATAAATTATTTTGCCAATTCCTTAGTTTTGAAGTGTTCTCCCATTTAAAGCTATTATTTCTAAGAATGAAAATATTGTAAGCTAGATTTTCCCCCTGCTATATATCTAATATTAATTGATAACTTGTGATAATAGGAGGAGGAGATAGAGACAAAATGATCCATGATTAATTTTAGAAAAAAAAATTTAAGTATATTAAATGGGATTCTTTAATAAAATAATTCTCAGAATTATGTTTCACTATATTTTTCATAGATGTATAATACATTCACTAATACTTCCAAAAGTATCATTTTATATATACATTATCTGTCACATATATATCAATAGAAATGAAGGAATGAAATCGCCTAGAAGAAATTTTTGCTACATGATAATAAGAACCACTATGATAAATAACAAAAGTTTGGAAATATTAATTATTCTGAGAAGCATGCTCCCTACAGTTCTAGAAGAGACATATCCTAAAATTTCTGATACTCAGTTTTTTAAAGAAATAAACAAAAATTGATCATTGCCTAATAACTACATGTAAGCAATAGGCAGAAAATTTAATGATTATAATTGGAGGAGACTTTGTAATATGTACACTTTAATTTCTGTTTGAACATTTTTTTTGATAATTGAATATTTATATTTTATATGCACTATTCTGTGCTTTCATTTGTTACAAAATATTTCCACTGTAAATAAATCCTATTCTATTTCTACTTTAAAATGAGGCTAGAGAAATCTGTACCTGTGCTTCTGTACTCAATTGCATTTGAGAAGGAGTGGATTATATAGATTACATAGAATGTTGCTTAAGTTACAGCCTCTTTTTGGCCTTTAGCAAACCAGTCCAAACACTAAGAGAGAAAACCACTGAACTTGTAAATTAGGGGTGCACAGTGTATGTTATTTGTTATTTGATGGATCACGTTCATGATATAACTTATGTTTCTAGAAGATATGCTAAACAAACCAATTCTCACTATTCAATCAGTCTGGACACTTTCCTGAATCCAAATTGTCTTTTCTTTCTCCTGAGATTTTCTGAGCGAAATGCAAATAGAGGAAGAACATCAGTGTCATCTCTCCCCTAACCAGAAATGTCATCTCACATCTAATCAGGGTGGCAGTCTCATGCAACATTTTAATTCTTTCAACAAAAAACAATGCAAGCTGAGGTCTTTAATGAAGAATGAGAACATGAAGGCATTTCTAATATATATAGTTTGAAAAATTTATATTAATTAATGTACTGAAAACATTGTGTAGGTCTTTGTAAGTTAAAACACTAGACAGTTTAAGAGTGGGATTGGAATTAAAATTGAATAACCACATTTCCACTGAACATTAATATCAGGAATAAAAATAAACTTCAATATGTTTTCATTAATACTATTCATCCTTACTCAATGTCAAAAGCATGAATATCCACATAAAATATTTCTTATAAAATGAACAAAATTTAGAGAAGGAACATGGATTAATTAGTAAAACTTTTGAAGCTCTTTAGTTCCAGTAAAGTTTTGTGTTTATTTTTTTTTTTAAGGACAAACACCATTGGTATAGGTCTTTGATGGAAATGGATTACAGTTTCAATCTTGCCACTGAATTCAGAGTAAGCTAAATTTCATGGCTTGCACCTAGGTGTGCAAGCTTTGGAAGATGCTTGACATAATTTATCCTTGGTTTATCTCCTTAAGATAATTAGGTGGGTACCTGAGTCACAATATTTACATGAGGATTTATTAACTGATTTATTCTAGGACCTGTTTATTTTTTTCTAGGTCATTGTTTTGCTTTTCAATTATTGTTAACTGTTTTAACATTTCCAACTCATCTACTTGACTTTCTTCCTTAAAACTAAGTTCTCTCTTTTGCTATAATATATAAATCATTTCTCCCTTCACCTTACACTTTAGGGTTACATTTCATTGTCCTGCTAAATAAAACCACATTTGTCTCACTCATTCCAGCATCTGCCATTCATCAGTAGGAATAGTTCTAGAGCCATAGCAAATAGTTTAAAGGGCATCTGTGCTGCTGGAAAATCCTCCCTAACTCTCTAATGATTAAAGTGTGCTTCCTAAAGAATGGTCCAGAATCTTGGTTCTGTTCTATTCATTTACCAATCTCATTTTCTTCCCAAATGATCACAATTTGACTTCTGTTCAAACTATAATAATGATACAAGTATGAATAAAAAAGATAAAAATTACAATTTATATGGCCTATTTTCTTTCTTATCTTTCTCTTCTCAGTGAAAGATAATATTATATCTGTTACCAAAATGCAGAGCAGCATCATTTATTATTTTCTGCAAATCTTTCTATCAATTAGGTGGTCCTTGATTCTCAAATACGCACTTACTTGCATTCAGGGGCAACTGTGGTTGAAGTTTAGGATCTCTCAAAGTTGAGTTGGCTGCATTTGTTCACATGGTGAAGTTAGAAGACAAGGATAGAAGCAAGCAAGGCCTCCCCAGGCCTGGACTCAGAACTGGCATCGTGTTGTTTTCCTTGAATTCTCTTAATAAGTCACAAATGTAACCAAGACTTAAGAAGTAAGGGAGAGGAATCTACTTTTAATGGATAAGCTGGAAACATTATATGGAAAATGTTTGTGACTGTGAGGAAGGGAATATTTGTGGAGATTCTTTCAAAGACTACCCCACTAACACGGTTGACCATGCTTTTACTCGGAGCTCTCCTTTCTTGAATTAAAAGTCATTACCAGGTCACTTCCTCCTTTATACTCCAGGCTAGCTATCTTATTTCATTCATGGGATTTCTCTTAATTTGCTTACTTCTTCAGGGGTGATATTTTGGTTGATTTGAGTCCCACATTTTCCCTGGGCTCTTACACTGCACTCTCCTTATGGGTTTTCTTACCCACATCCCATCCTTTGATGAACACCCATAAGCAGACCTTGCCAGAAGTAGCATGCAAGTTCTAGAACACATAGGAAATTTCATACTTGACATTCTCATTTGGATATTACTCAGAAATGTAAAAACTAAAATCTATAAAACTCAGCTTTTTAAATGATATTACTATAAATCTGTTTGTATGTAACTAGTTTCATCATTAATCAAGGCTTCTGAAGTAGAAATCTTAAAATTGTGTTCTATTTTCCATTTCTTCTTCCTAAAAATTCAATTGACAGTAAAGACGTGTTTTAAAATTGCAAGAATACATTACAAGTCTATTTGACTAAAGAGAAAAGTCAAAGACTATTTTATCAATTCTTGAATAATATGTTTAAGGTCAAGCTAATATCTCATGTTTTTGTTTGAGGAGAATTGCAATACATTTGTTCTAAAAAAAAAAAAACAAAGTGAGATTTTATCATTTCACGATCTCCCTCCATCATATTACTAACCTTCAATTTCTCTTATCAAACCCCTGTGAGCCAGTTTTGAAACCTATTTTGCATACCTTGTGTTTGGCCAATCCAAACCACCACTTCTGTCTTCTGTGATTTGATACTCTCCTACCGCCACATTCCTCCAGTGTAATGTTATCAATTTCCTGAATTACTGTTAAAAATTAGTACATTTCTGCTTACCTTTGCCATCTGCCTTTACCTCAATCTGAAACCCCTGTGAGCCAGAGTTTGAACAGGAACTTTATCATCATGATCTATCAAAACACCCTTCAGGGTCTTGTTGGCTTTACAATAAGAAGCAACCTAAAAATACACCCGACTTTTTGAAACTCAACATGATCTGAGAACCATGTGACTCTGCCACTTGTATCTATACAGCTTGCCCTTTTGTTATGCACTTCTCACCTTCAGACCATATTTCAGTTTCTGGAATGAACTCTTTTCCGTTTTTCTTAAAGAGGGCCTCACATTCTTTCCTATTTCCTTCATGCCTCATTTAGAATCTGGGTTTGGTTCCTCCATGTATATAAGTATCCCCAAAATTTCATTTCTTCCTATTTACACTTACTTCAAGTTTCTCTTTTTTAATTCTTTTTAAATCCTATGATATTCTTCTTTATTCTTTTCTTTCCCCTGGAGTTTGGCACAATCCCTAGCATATATTAGACACTAAATTAACTTGATTGTTATTGAATAGAGGTTTTAAAAAATAATCTCTTAGAATAATTTATGCATAATTTGTTAGTTATCCTGGAAAAGCAATTTTGTCAGTGTCCAGTTTCTTTGTGATTCATGAACATAATTTCTATAGCCCAAGTCTAACAGTGTCAGTCATGTTTAAATTTTAGCCTTGAGGTTATAGATAAGTAGAATATCCTACTTTTTAGTATGATGTTCAAAGGATTTGTCTTTTTCATGCAGTAGTTATGCCCATTTTATTTCAGAAGGCCTTTGGGCATGACTTCTTCTGTTTCTTTATAGTTTCAGAGTAATCTTAATAGAGCAAAATTTAATTTAAATTTATTTCCATAAAATTCTGAGTTGATGCTGTATAATACAAATTTCTTCTGAGTAGTCAGGATTATTATGCCTGTTGCTTTGGATAACACCAAAGGAAATTTAAAGAATGAAGGATCTATATAAAAATCTTTGATCATTCAAAAACAAAAAAGCTTAGAAAGTTTGTTATGTTCCAATAATTTGCCTGCAAATATTTTAAATTGGAATCTATATAACTAAGTGGAGATGTTCATCATCTGATGGTCATGTAGACATTTCAAGCTTGCTTTACTCCTCTCTCTCTCTCTCTCTCTCTTTCTCTCTCAACAAAGGCAAAGCAATCCTCCTTAAGGCAGCATTGCATTAAATAAAATCATCGTTTGCTTACTATGAATACAATAGAACAGTATAGTAACAAACTTGAAATTGGAGCATGTTAGTACAGAAACAAAGTCAGCTGTGCCGCAGCAGTATCTTAGGAATATCTTACTTAATATCTTGTGTTAGGCTAAATGTTCCACAGCTAATTGAGCTTGGATAACCATGGACAAAAGATGGAAAGAAGGCAAAGTTACCTAATGTATTAACTGAAATAAGTTATAGAGTTTGACCAAAGTGGCCTATTATGTCTTTAATGTCTAGGAATACCAAACCTAGAAACGAATAAAATATGAGGCATGCTCAAATAAGTAAATGGTTGTGTTTTGTTTTTCATATTTAAAACTCACATACACTTACAATCACAAGAAGTAATTATTGTGGAGTGTGGTCTTATGGAACTACATGTGCTTAAACTTTCTGGCAATATATTTTTTAAACTTTTTCTTTTTTGATTTTTTCTTTTTTTTCCTGCTGGGGATTGAACCCAGGGGTGCTTAACCACTGAGCCACACCCTCGATCCTACTTTTTTTTTTTTTACTATTTAATTTTGAGACAGGGTCTTGCTAAGTTGCTTAGAGCCTTGCTAAGTTGCTGAGGCTGGTTTTGAATTTGTGATCTTCCTGCCTCAGCCTCCTGAGCTGCTGGGATTACAGGCATGTGCTACTGCAGCTGGCAATATTTCATTTGATACTAGTTTCAGAGTTCATTTGATGTCTGTTCAAAATTAGGTTTTAGTTTTTTATAATCATGACTTACATATTTTTTCTGGCAGTGTGTAAGAGTGTGTGTATAAGAGAGAGAGATTGGGAAATAATTGGAGGGATTTTGAAATTATATCATTATTATTTTTTATCATCTTAAATTAATATAATTTTCAAAATTTCCAAATGATTTTGAGAACTAGATATTTGCCATCACTTAAAATAACAAAAACCTGTCAAATGATCTAAAATATTTCAAAAATGTAATTTCGGAAATATATCAATGTCAGTATATGTGAAGTATGTTAGGTGACTTTGGGAAGCTGAGACTCATTTCTTTGCAGAAGTTTCAGGAAGTTTGTTTTAAAATTATTCAAATGACACTTGAAATCCTCTTTGAAAAATATTCTACAATATGTAAGAACTATGAAAAACTATATGAATAATATAAAGACAAAACTGACAAAGGCCAGAAGTGAACATGAGTACTAAATTATGTGATTAAAATAAATCTAAAAGTAACTATCAAAGCAGAGAGTCTAATTATTCACAATTTAATATTGAATAATTAATCAGAGAAAACATTACCACGAAATTATATGGAAAGTAATGGTCAATTTACTTGAATATAGGCTGTGTGTGTCACTCAGAGGCAATTTTTAATATTAGCTGTTAATATCATTTAAAATAATTTTCTGAGAATATGTATGTATATGCCCAAAGATATACACATAAATGTTTCATTTGTTTTAAATAGATTTTCAGTCCTTCTGGCTTATCTTTCAAAAACTCAAATGTCTTGTTATAAAACATTATTTGGCCTTTTGGTGTCCGGGATGAAAATGACACACATAAATTATCATGATCATAAATGAATATAGTGAGATTTATTGCTCTTTAATTGAAAAATTTGTTTTATATTACAAATGTGAATAATCCAGATTATATGCACAAGATAGTAAAGATGTTATAAATATACATTATCATATTCATCTTTTGCAAATTTATAAGTTTGATAAGAAATCTTATCCTTTAAATTAGCTAACAGCATTAGATAAACTTTGGTCTCATTCACATTATATTTCTATTATTTCTTTCTTGGACTTTGTATTCACTGTGATCATTCAATCATTTAGCCATTGGCATGAAATTAGGCATTGTTGACAGACACATAAGCAGAATATTAAAGATGCCAACCTTGAGAATTGGCTATCACTACATCTCAAAGCCCTAGAAAAAGAGAAACAAACCAATACCAAAAGAAGTAGAAGACAGGAAATAATTAAAATCAGGGCTAAATTCAATGAAATTGAAACAAAAGAAACAATCCAAAAATTGACAAAACAAAGAGCTGGTTCTTTGAAAAAATCACCCTCATGAAAAAAAAAAGAGAGAAAACACAAATTACTAAAATTAGTGATGAAAAAGGAAATATCATGACAGACTACTTAAATACAGAGGATAATTAGAAACTATTTTGAAAATTTATACTCCAGTAAAATGGAAAATCCTGATGACACCGACAAATTTCTAGAAACATATGACCTACCCAAACTGAACCAGGAAGACATACACAACTTAAACAGATGAATTTCAAGCAAGGAAATAGAAGATGCCATCAAAAGCCTACCAACCAAGAAAAGCCAGGGACTAGATGGATTTTCAGCTGAGTTCTACAAGATGTACAATGCAGAATTAATACCAATACTCCTCAAACTATTTCATGAAAGAGAAAAGGAGGGAACACTTTCAGACTCTATGAGGCTAGTATCACCCTGATACTAAAACCAGACAAAGACACATCAAAGAAAGAAAATTTCAGACCAATATCCCTGATGAACATAGATGCAAAATTCTCAATGAAATTTTAGCAAATTGCATATAAAAACATATTTAAAAAATAGTGCACCGTGATGAAGTGGGGTTCATTCCAGGTATGCAAGGTTGGTTCAACATATGGAAATCAATGTAATCCATCACATCAATAGACTTAAAGATAAGAATCATATGATTTTATCAATCAATGCAGAGAAAGCATTTGACAAACTACAGCACCCTTTTTTGTTCGAAACACTAGAAAAACTAGGGATAGTAGGAACATACTTCAACTTTGTAAAAGCTATATATACTAAACCAAAGGCCAATATCATCCAAAATGGAGAAAAATTGGAAGCGTTCCCTCTAAAAATGGGAACAAGACAGGGATGCCCTCTTTCACCACTGCTATTGAACATCGTCTTGAAACACTAGCCAGAGTAATTATACAGATAAAAGAAATTAAAGGGATATGAATATGAAAAGAAGAACTCAAAATATCATTATTTGCCAAGGACATGATTCCATATTTAGAGGATCCAAAATATTCCACCAGAAAACTTCTAGAATAAATGAATACAGCAAAGTAGCAGATATAAAGCCAACACCCATAAATTGATTGCATTTCTATACATCAGTGATAAACCCTCTGAAAGAGAAATTAGGAAAACTATCCCATTCACAATAGCCTCAAAAAAACACCAACAACTTGGTAATCTATTTAACAAAATAAATGAAAGACCTCTACAATGAAAACTATAGTACACTAAAAAAAATTGAACAAGATGGAAAAATCTCCCATGCTGTTGGATAGGCAGAATCAATATTGTCACAATGGCCATACTACCCAAAGTGCTATATAGATTCAATGTGATTCTAATTAAAATCCCAACAACATTCCTCATAGAAGTAGAAAAGGCAATCATGAAATTCATTTGGAAGAATAAGAGACCCAGAAAAGCCAAAGCAATCCTTAGCAAGATGAGTGAAGCAGGAGACATCACAATACTAGACCTCAGATTATACTACAAAGCTATAGAAACAAAAACAGCATGATACTGGTACTAAAATAGACATATAGACCAATGGTACAGAATAAAAGACACAGAGACAAACCCACATAAATACAATTATCTTATACTAGACAAAGGTGCCAAACACATACATTGGAGAAAAGATAACCTCTTCAACAAATGGTGTTGAGAAAACTGGAAATTTATATGCAGCAAATTGAAACTAAACCCGTATCACCATGCACAAAATTCAACTCAAAGTGGATCAAGGACCTAGGAATTAGACCAGAGACGCTACGCCTAATAGAAGAAAAGAAGGCCCAAATCTTCATCATGTCAGATTAGGACCTTACTTCCTTAACAAGACTCCTATTGCACAAGAAGTAAAATCAAGAATCAATAAATGGAATGGATTCCAACTAAAAAGCTTCTTCTCAGCAAAAGAAACAATCAGTGAAGTGAACAGAGAGTCTACATTCTGGGAACAAATTTTTTCCACATGCACATCTGATAAAGCATTAATCTCCAGTAACTCAAAAAACTTATCATCAAAAAAACAAACAACCCATTCAATAAATGGGCTAAGGAGCTGAACAGACACTTCTCAGAAGATATACAATCAATCAACAGACATGAAAAAATGTTCAACATCTCTAGCAATTAGAGAAATGCAAATCAAAACTACTCTAAGATTTCATCTCATGCCAGTCAGAATGGCAATTATCAAGAATACAAACAACAATAAGTGTTGGCGAGGATGAGGGGGAAAAGGCACACTCATACATTGCTGGTGAGACTGTAAATTGGTACAACCAATTTGGAAAGCAGTATGGAGATGCCTTTGGAAACTTGGAATGGAATCACCATTTGACCCAGCTATCCCATTCCTTGGTCTATACCCAAAGGACTTAAAATCAGCATACTACAGTGACACAGCCATTTCAATGTTTATAGCAGCTCAATTCACAATAGCTAACCTGTGGAACCAACCTAGATTCACTTCAATAGATGAATGGATAAAGAAACTGGTATATATACACAATAGAATATTACTCAGCAATAAAAGAGAATAAAATTATGGCATTTGTAGGTAAATGGATGGAGTTGGAGAATATCATTCTCAGCAAATTAAGCCAATCCCAAAAAACCAAATGCCAAATGTTCTCTCTAATAAGTGGATGCTGATCCATAATGAGGGAAGAGACCTGGGAAGAATGGAGAAACTTTGATTAAAGGGGAGGGAGTGGGAAGTGGGCATGGAGGCAGGAAAGATGGTGGAATGAGATGGATATCATAGCCCTAGCTTCATGTATGACTGCATATATGAAGTAATTCTACATTATGTACAACCAGATAAATGAAAATTTGTGCTCCATCTGTGTACAATGAATCAAAATGCATTCTGGTATCAGGTATACCTAAGTGGAATAGATTAAATAAAAAACAAAGAGGCTGTCTAGCACAAGTAGTTTTAGAGCCCACAGAGCTAGAACACTCAGAAAACAGGATTTTAGAACTTAGACAGTGACTATGACCTAAGTGACTATGATCCTAAGGGAGTGCCTCATGCTCTACAAACACAGAGAGAAGATGGGGTATTGATAAAAGGTGTTCCAGAGGTAGTGATGACCTCACAAAAACCTAAGAATAAATTGGAGTTTTCTAAGTTAAATAATGGGGACTTTAGGTGGCTTTAGAATGATAAGATGAGAACTGTGTCCAGTCCAGGAAATGACAGTTTAAGGAAAATTAGGTCGAAAATCATTTTTTCTAAGAGACAAAAGCTTGAAAAGCCTGGATCCCTCAAAGTGGCCTTATTCTCTTATTCCTGTATGGATAAATTATATGTGCACTCATGCAACATATCCCTGAACTATCTGTAGGTATGAATTCCTCAAGAATGAAGATCATGCTTCATTTGTGTTACTAACTTTGTGCATAATATAAAGTTTAATAAATCAACAAAGTTGGTGCTTCCTGAGGTCATGGAGAGTCTCCTGAAAATTAAACTGTCGCATTGACATTTTGGTGAAAATTATGTCATTTAGCATAGTTTATTTTCCAATAGAATCAAGTTACTAAACCATTTGTGATGCTGAACATTTAGCCAGGGCTTCTCACTAATCCCAGTTTACTTTGCAAAATACATGGTTAGAGCATGTTCTAAAAATAGAAACACATTTAATAGCACAAAGCACAGCCAGGAAGACAGGCCAAGAAAAGATAGAGAGATGCTCTCTTCAGAAACATTTTGTCTTGCTCTGGAATGGAGTTTTGAAAACATCTTGCAAGAAGTAAGAATGGATTTTCAAAGTCTCAAAGTCAGCAGAAATTAGCGTCCAGGCTGATTTCAATATTTGTCTTTAAATTTACCAATGTTTTATTTTTATTTTTTGTTAAGGAAGCTGGGATTTATGTATTTGAATAATTTTATTTGCTTTCTCCAGAATAAGATAACACTTGATTTAGTCAGATCAACTACAAGTCAGTTGTCTCCAGTCTTTCTTGTGCTCATTGCATTCCATGATATTGACTACAACACTCATTAAATTCTGATTTTTATAGTGATACTTAAGAAATTCAAAGTTCACTAAGACTTAAGCTTAGTTATTATTGTATATTCAGATATGATTTGGAGAATTCATTGCTATTTCTTTAACACTGCAAAATCTTATTAAAGCTAAATTAAATGCATCATTGGAAACTTTAATTTAAATCTTATTATTTCTGTATTCAAATTCAAAAAGTGCTACTATACAGTAACACTGCTTCTATATCCAGTAGAGTGTTTAATGTTTTGATTTGAATCACTCAATCAAAAATTAATTTCAAGAAAGATGTGGTTGGGGGAAAAATCCTTAATGATTTCAATTAAGCAAAGTATTTTCTGATATTTTGTTTCTATTAAAATTTATTTTTTCTAATAGAAATAGTTGGTTTTAAATTTATTTTATGTTGGTGATTATTTTATATATAGTGGGATTCGTTATGCCATATTCATAAAAGCACATCACATAATTTTTTCAATCTCATTATCAAATTATGCTGAATATACCACAATGAGTCCTGCTTAGATATGTAATTATTATGCACTCCTTAAAGATAATAATTAATAGAAGAGAGATCAGTAGAGAAGAACAAGGGGTTTGGAGTGAGGGATGCAAGGAAGAAAATGTTAGAGAACAAGAGTGATCAAATAGAAATTCTTACAATTTATTTTGGAAGAAATAATTATGAAATTACCTATGATTGCATTAAAGCCTAATATGGTAAAAACAAACAGTTACAAAAATCAATAAATTTGGGCTGGGGTTGTAACTCAGTGGTAGAGTGCTTGCCTAGCATATGCAAGGCACTGGGTTTTATCTTCAGCACCACAAAAAAATTAAATAAATAAAATAGTTATCGAAACAAGAATCAACAAATTTATAGTAGAAATGTTAATAATTTCCCAGTAATTATAGTGATTTTTTGAAGTATACTATATATACTACAAAGTATTTCCTTTATCCAAAATAAGTTTATAGAAGAATAAACTTATGATTAAGTGTAAGATATCAAATAGTATTCTAATAAAGTTAGAGGCTTTTCTTTTCTTTTTCTTCTTCTTTTAAATATGTGTATATAGAATTCTAAAAATGTTTATTGTTAACTATGTCATGGAGCTTCACATTTTAGATCTACAATAAATCATACTGAGTGAATTTTGTAAATCTAAATAAACAAAGAGATCTGGATTTTTATGTGAAGGAAGTAAAAAAAATTGTCTAAATACATTACTTTTATTGGCAGGAATTCAACAGAATTTAATGTGTAGATTTTGTTGTGTCTCGCTGGGAGGATTATGCTATAAGTTTCTGCTCACGATTTCAACTCACTATGGACTACTTTCTTTGCAGATCATTTTATGAGAATAATATGGGATCCTATTTTAGAAATATTGGCAGCATATTGAGTAAAAATAAAATAAAAATAATTCTTAAATTAGATATAAGATGAATAAGTATTAGTTTTCCTTCAACCTCATCACCTATCCTGTTTTTTTGTTTTGAGGAAAAATGTAAAAAACAATTAAAATGTACATCAGTTTAAGGTATATTTTTGATGACCTCTATCTAAATTTTCCATATAAGGTTAGTGTCAGAATACCTACCCAAACACCTACTGCAACCATATATTTTCAGCTAATTTTTATTAGTGAAAATTTAAATACAAGCACCTTATTTGTTCTATGGTGAATAGAACTTTTTAAAAATAGAAGGGGATGAAAGATCTGCTAACTTTCTTTTCTATCACTTAAAATAGAGCAGCATAAATGAATAATTTTAACCTCTGTTTATTACTAACTTTATTTGGTCCCCACCTGACCTTAGTTGGTCAATTAAGTTCAAGAATATCTTCTAGAAAGGAAGTTCTATTACATGATCACATGGGAAGAAATTCTTTACTCTTATGCCTCAAGACTCAAGCTTAAGCAAATGTGCCCCAATACAACACTGCTACTTAGACTAATGCAAAAAGAAAAAAGGAAAATGTTTAATTTCCAAAGAAAATATTTCCAGGTTTTTCCTAACCCTTTTTTTTTTTTTTTCCTGAGATGTTGTTTTGTCTGCAGTCTTTTATTTGTACCTCTGCTACCTGGGGCATGAAGTCTGCTATAGAGAAAAATGAGTGAGAATGTGCTCCCTACATTGTAGCAAATCATTAAAGATATTCTTATGATAGTGAAGAACCAGATTTTAATTTTAATGAGTTTTTAAATTTCTTTAAATCCATAAAGGATACCATTGTTTTTATTCCATTACCTACAAAACAATTTTATACTGAAATTTGGCATTTTGAAATCATTATGACAAATTTTGATTGCTTTTTGTTTAAGATCACTTTTGTTACTATAACATTATGTAATGAGGAAGCAAGAAGGCCTTCACCAGATGCTGGCAACTTGATACTGGACTTCTTACTCTCAGGAACTGTAAGCCAATAAATTTCTGCTCTTTATAAACTACCCAGTCTCAGGTATTCTAATACAAAATGGACCAAAGCAATAAGAAAATGGATATTTTTTTTAATCACTCTTCAAAACTAATGGGCAGACACGTGATTTAGTTGTTGTCTGTCAAATATACTTTTGACACCATTGACATTGATATTCAGAAATTGGCCAGGTAAGTAGATGGCAGTTTTT
The DNA here is from genome assembly GCA_028644305.1 of Xerus rutilus. Classification (NCBI taxonomy): domain Eukaryota; kingdom Metazoa; phylum Chordata; class Mammalia; order Rodentia; family Sciuridae; genus Xerus; species Xerus rutilus. Next base: position 70,491,896 of record CM053410.1, read on the forward strand.
GTGACACTCATTGTACAAGGTACAAGTGGCAGCAAAAGATGTGCAGTTCCATGGTGGAGGGGAGGTAACAGTTCTTGACTAAGACATAAGGGGCTTAGTTTTAATATTGTCAGCAGATCAGCACTTCTGCTAGGAGTACATCTTAAAATCATTCTACTACTTCTGCCTGGAGCTTAATCAAAGCTTTATAATATTCTTACTAATATTCAGCACACCCCTTTCTGCTTAATCTACTAGAAGTGAGCTATTTTACTTGTAACTAAGGAACTATAACAAACTTCAAGTGACTCAAGTAGATGTTGCTTAAGTGATCACTGGATGTGTGCTAAACCTAGTTAGTGTATGTCATGCCCTTAAACAGTGAATCTTCTTCATAATCGTTTGACCTCATTAGAGACAGTAACTTACAATTCTAAGAAATGTGTTTGAATAACTAGAATGCAGAATTTTTATTGCCTCTGAGTTAGCCTAAGAAAGTCAGACTTAAACTTGGAGCATTGTGAGCCTGAGGTTCATGGCTGCTTGAGACAGGAGTGGGAAGGGTGGGGGGATAAAGCAGGGTAATACCTTAGTGTAATCATTCTTCTCGTTTTATACAATTTTGTATCAAATCAGACATACCCCTGAAGTTTTCACTTGTGAGAATCAATACATTTCCCTTTTTGTACAAATAACTTTGCCCTAATATCTACCATTTTCAAAAACATTTCTGAATATCACATTGTAAGACCCAGTACGATAAAGCTGAATATAAAGAGTTCTTGCTTCCAAGCAGTAGGGAGGATAGACACTTAAACAAAGAACAATGCAATGCCTGCTAGAATAAAAGTATTTGCAAAGGGCTGTAGGGGAAAATACAGCTTTTGTGTGAAACCTACATCAACTGGAAAGATTAATTATCAAGCAGGATAATTAATTGCTCTGAAATGAATTGTCAAAAATTAATTGAATAACAAAGTCGACAAGACTAGAAATAAAATGCTTTGAAAAGCCTCAAGGTAGGTTACAAAATTTATAGAGATAGAAATTATGTAACAGGAGAAAAAATAGTTGAATGACAAAACTCAAATCCTCCTAAGAAGCCTACCCCACTCTCTTTATTTACTGCTTTAAAGCAACAATGTACTTTATAATGCCTATTCAAAATTTCCCTGAAGTCATTCAGTATTAAAATTGGCTACTCATGTTTCATAATTAAACACTAAAGCCTAGAACTATGATTGCATAGAAGTAAATGCTTGGTCATTTTGGGACAAAATAAGCAAATCTTGAACATCTTCCCTTGAAGTCCTAACAATCATATTCTCTTTGTAAAGGTGGAACAAAATGCTAAATATGCTTTCGAAATTCAGGTTCCTTCTTAAAATGTGCAATCATATAATTAATCACCTTGATCATTTATGAAAGATTGCACCCTTGAATTGTTACCACTAGCTTAAACATCTTAACTTTGCAAATGCTTTTCCTTCATTAAAAGATTGAAGTGTCCACTTGAAAATTTTTGAAAAGAATGAAAAATCCATAAAGAAATATGTAGTATCTCAAATTATAACAATAAAGAGAAAAATTCAAGACTGTCTTTTAAGAACCTTCTCAGAATAAATAGAGAAGTTTTTTTTTTTTAAATGGTGGCAATGATAGTAGCTATCAGAGTACTTTTTATTTAACATTAAAAGATCATGAGAGAAGGCAGTCCTAGGTAGATGGATATTTATCTCTGCCCTTAAAAGAGGGTGTATGAATGCTCTTATTAAAGAACCAAGTACATAGTAGGAAACTATTGAATTCCATTTTTATAATATGAAATAAAATTGAATAAAATTTTATGTAAAAATGCTAAAATATGAATAATATATTTTTTTGTCACATGGAGGCAACACAGAAACAAATGGCAAAAATCTGATAGAAGAATATATAGGTGAATAAAAGAACATATTTCCTAAGAACTTTATCTAAGACATAGATCAGTTGAAATACTGAAATGTCTAATGTGGATAAATAGGACACTAACATTAGGGATGATGGCATGATTCAGGGAGGTAACATTTAATGATATTTTTCATTAGGATATGAATTTGGCTGAGGAAATGTAAGTTCAGAGAGGAGCATATTACTTTTCATAAAGCTTCAAATCAACCAATAACTGAATAAAAGACATAGGGGAAAAAAAATAAAAACTTGGATTTATAAGGATTCTTTCCTCTGAGGGACTCAAAATCTTTTAAATATTGCTGACCTTCTCTTTTTGGAGAAATAGATGGCAGACTGCTTACTTTTACAGGTAAATTTGTTTTGTTCTTCTCAAGTATTTGAGGTCACTCATTAGTGCCTCAGACTTCACCCTGAAATTTTCTACAGATCTTTGTAATAATGATTAATTTACACAATATTAAATGAGATGAATTAAATTGCATTTATGAACATTGGCATTATGAGATTGTGTAATAATTCTCACTGCTCACTATATTTTAATAAATTTATAGTTAATTCATTGAATCTTTATTCTAAGAAAATAGCTATTATTGTCACTATCTATGAAATGAAGTTTGGACAGGTTAAGCACCTCTCTTGAGTCATACAGCACATGGCAAAGCCGGGACCTGAACTAGATCTGCAGGTCTCCTATGCTTAATTATCATGCCACTTCACCTCTTCATGCATTCTAAATTTGATCAAATATAGGAAGTCAGAGCAAGGACAAAATAGTATGACTTATCCTTTAATCACTGACTTTGGCTTGGCAAGATGTCATATTATTGGAAAAAATCTCAGGCAACTTCTCAGTTCCCTTAGTGAGACTAGAAGATAGGCCACCTATAGGCAACCAAGACAAGGGTCTCAGAGAAGCCAAGGAGGAGGAGAGAATTGGGGAATCAAGCTTCTGACCCCAGATATTCCAAACACAAGGACAGTTCCTTAATAGCCCTTAGACACAACAGGCCACAAAAAAGTACTTCTGCTTTGGTCAATAGACCCTTACTTATCTCCACCCTTTTATTAATAAAGATTAGAAATCACCTCTCTTTAGATTTCTGAAGAAGACCCTTTCTGGCCCCTTTCTGGGTTCTATATTTGTATGTTATCCCACCAATCACCTATAATGACAGATCAAACCCATAAAACTCCTAGACGACAGACACCCATTGGCAACCTTCTCTTGGGAGCCCACTCTTTTGGAAGCTCTGCTTTGTTTCAGTTACTCAAATAAATCTTATTATTTTGCTCTCATCTTTGTGTCCAGGGATTTCATTTTTTTAATTTGGGAGACAAAAATTCACCCACTGATACTCCATGTTGCATTACCACTGCTTGTTTCTTTGCCTTGGTAAGGAGATTATTACCTTCTTGTTACTGTGGAAGGTCTGGCGTCCAGAGAAGTTGCTAAGTAGTATCAGGACAGAATACAGAAACATGAGGGATTTAGCTGTCCATCAGGTAAACTTCAACCAGATGATATGAGACAAGTGAGTGAGCCAATATCAAACAGACAAATCCTTCTTCATCTCTCTCCAGGAAATGTCTTCGAGTTGATTGTTCCTTGTCAATTGACCAAAGAAATCCTCAAATGGATTAATACCTATTGTGTTCCTCTGTAGATTCCTGTGAAGCAGCCATTGGTGCTGTCTAAATATCAAATAATATTTGGTAGTTTGTTCTTTTATTGCCTCTCTTTTCCTTTTGTACTCATACTTACTATCCTAACACAACTCCAATCATTATATTTTTATTCTTTGACTCAGACTATGTTTTAAGAACTAAACTAATATTATACCTATTTGTATCAATATATTTGAGATTCTTTTATGTATTCAAGAGAAAGGTATTTGTTTAGTAGATAAAAAAATGCTTACTCCATTGCCCAAAGTTCAGTAGTGAAACATAGATTCAAACTTTGATCAATTAAACTCTAAATTCTCTATTCCTTGATACTAAACTAAAATGTATTTATGTAACTTCATATGTAATCATGGAATTTTGTTACAAAAATTCTAGGGAAAAGAATAGAATCTGGTGTTAGGTTTCCTCTGGCTCCTCTCTATGTTCAGAAAAAGAAAAAAAAATTCTAGACACTTTATCCCTGTGAGACTTTACCTGCCAATCCTGGTAATTATTCCCAGTCTGAGATTTTGATGGACACTTGTCTTTCTCTCTTTAGTAACTGTAATTAATGTTCTGTGCTGCAGAACAATCTCTTGGGATGAAAATCATCTTAATGGTAATGCTTTATTGCTCTAGTTCACCAGGTGTTCCCTCATGGAGAGTAGGAAATTAAATTATATAAAAAGCATGCACCTTAATTTATAGTCTGAAACAATATTATCAATCAGCCTACTTGTGTGCAATACCAATTAGATGAGGATACTAAGAGTGACAGAATATTATGTTTGCGTTCTATTGGAGTTTACCTTTATGACTTATATCATTCCTTGTTTCCACCAATTCTTCATTAACATTCTCAGATCCAAATGGTATCATAAATTTCATTAATTATGACTATACATGTGACTACCAAGTTGTCAATTCATGGAAGACTCAAGCAAAGATAGGTGGGATTCTTAGTATCTCATGTGAGTTAGGCTAACATGGATTGTCATTTTATTAAAAACAGTGGCATTCTGTTTTTAAAATTGAAGATGATACATGGGTAAATTTCTAACTTGTGAAAGATTAGTCTGTGTGGAACAGAAGAAAATGTAGATCCATAGAAATCAGTGCAGAGTGACAACCTGGCCTGAACAGTGAATGATTTGTATTTATAGATGGAGTGGATTGTATGCTGTCCAGTATTTTCCATGTGCAGGTACTACCAATGACCTTTCCTTTCCATTCAACCACACATTCATTGAGTATCATGAAAACAATATTTTTTCCCAAGACTGTGAACATTGATAAGGGAATTTGTACTTGGAGCAGTTTGCTAAATCTCAGCTAAGTCTGCTGACATCAGTAAAGTTCACTCCTTTAGGACAATCCACCAGTGGTATTCATAAAAGAGTCTAAAAATTGTCATCAAACAGTAATGAGAAGGGTTCAAAACAGTTCACCTGGAATGGTGATAGTGACAGCCATCATTGACTTGTCCTGCATAGAGGTTGCTGGACCTGGTGTTGGATAGTTCTAGGCCATGATTTCATGCTTGATGGATGCTGATTTAGATAAATGAAAGCTCAAGGTAATTATACAGACTTTGTTCTCCATAATCCCCCACATTAGTTTCTACTACAGTTCTCTTCTTTAACACCTTTCTGTTCCAGGTTCTTTGAACCCTTACCTACCTTTCGTATGTTTGCATCCTATTCAGTTCTCTTCTTCCTGCTCATAAAATATTTATTTTGTTTCCAGAGTGTGTGGGACAGCTAAGAGTTTACTATAGTTTCTTTGCAATATTTTGTTAAACATTTGCATTCTACCCTTTAGAGAAACTAATTCTCTAAACCATATCTTTCTTTTGCAGACAAACACAGAAGAAAAACAGATTTTTATTTAATTTTCCTCTCTAATATTCATGATCCTATTTTGGAAGTCTTGAATCTTTCTCATATACTTTCTACTATAGAAAATCTAATTCTCTTTATAATAAGGAAATTCTAAGAACATAGAGATTAACACACATCTTTGAAATGTGAAAGCATGGAGATATATACTATCCAGTTTATATCTGTGTGGAGAACAATCTTGCAAGTGATGCTTACATCACAGCTACCCTGGTTAGAGCATAGAGGTTCACTTCTGTATGTGTTTTATTTCTCTCTCCACCCAGCTCCTCTCTTTTATCTCCTGCATAATGTATTAGTGATGTTCCTCTACCACTAGTCTTTTTGATTCTCTGTTACAGATATGCACATTTTCACATGCACACTAACACCTTAAGAAATTAGGTCTTGGATAAAAGAATCTGCACATTTCTTTCTGTATTCCTCCTAGGACCATAGAAAATGCATTCAACAAACTAAATGCTAAATTAGATGGAAGTCAAGATTAAGAGAATATTTGAGATTGAGTTCACAGCTACTACTTGAAAATTATTTTTATAGCACATATTATAAAATTATATCTTTATTAAGATCATAGTTTGTTGTGGTCAAAGTAATATGCTAAAAGAAAAAAATAGTTAATCATCAAATGGCTATAGATATGTTAATGAGATTGTATCTTCTTTGATGTTGTATGCTAGATGAACAATACATTATTTTATCTTTTTCATTGAAATATGTTTAAGTAGTTGAAGATAAATTATAAATTGAGAAATTTGTGGTGAATAAAGTTTTGGTTACTGCTATAGTGATTATCATCATCAATGTCTATGATACTTGATCACTCAGTGAACCAATTAATTACTGTTTACTTTTCTCAGTGCTCAGAAATTCATTATGTGGCAAGTACTGAGTGTCTTTTAGAGTGATGATTGGAAAGGAATTTAGAGGAGCTATTATATTCTTATAAACATTATTGATCTGAATCTAATCAAGCACTTAGATCTGAGACTCACAGTAGTTTGGGGAAAATATTGTAGATAGAAGGACCTGTGAAGATACCAAAAAAAAATTATGAGGACACAATCAGCCAAATCTATAACATGAGAAAATCTACAGTGTAGCAACTTCAAAAAATAAATGTCTTTTTTAGCAAGATGTCTCAGTAATCCACCTAGAAGGAACTTGTAGAGATATCACTGCTGAAACCCTCACTGCAGACAAGGGGAGAGGGGCAACCTACATCAGTCAGGGGAAACCATTCTGTATTTATTAAATAATTTTGTTATTTATTTTACTACTGATCTTGATTTCATGTTACCTGATACTAATATCCCAGTTTTGTTTTACTTTAGTTTATTTGTAGTGTTCTGTGCCCATCTTTTGCTTTTAAGTTTACTTTGTCACTTTGATTGACTTATTTCTATTAAGCAACTTGAAGCCAGATTGTTGTTACCCTTTTCATTTATTTATAAGTGAATTTTTCAATGCATTTGACTTAATTTTGTCATCTATTTAATGCTTTCCTTTAAATAGCATGTTACTTCCTTATTTTATTTCTTCTTCCTCTGGTATAATAAAACTATATAGTTTACTTTGAATTGTTCATGTAGTTATATTCTTTACCTAAAGAGATATTTAACACTTTGTTAGACATTTATTATTGTTAGAAGAGAAAGAATAACCTATTGATTTTTGATACAAAACATGAGAAAAATTGAAGAGTATAAGGGATTATTCAACCACCTGCTATGCTCCTTCCCAACAACTTCATAGGGTTTCTTATTAATCCAGTCCATTGGATGTCCATCATCACTACATATGCCTGCATTGTAATTTCTATTATTGTTCAGATGCTCTCAAGATTCAGTTATACCCAGCCTTCATTGCCCTGATAGACAATGGGGCTTATAAGGATTATCTCTGTTTCTCTAACGTTCATTTTCTCATTTTCTTCAGGTAGAAAGAGTGAGGATCCAAGAAAAGGAAATTTTGATTTTCCATTCAAGGGAGAAAGTTCATGAAATTTGGAAATTAACTTCTGATGACTGATTATGAATATTAATTTGGGATCAGGGTCTATGCCTTTTCCTTGTGTTCTAATACCACACCAATTCCATAACCCAATTATCCCTCAGAATGGCTGCTTCTTTTCAAATGCTTATCACTTCGAATTATAGAATTTTATCTCCCTATTTCTTCCTCTACATCACTTTTTCAATATTATTGTGCTGATAGAAATATATTATATAGATTTTATTATTATTTTGCTTAATGAAAAAACAGGATTTATTAATGTGGGGTAGATCATCAGATATTAAGAATTAGACCTTTTTCTATGTATTCAACAATTTGATTTTTAGAGACAAACATTAAGAAGAAAGTCATGTTATCTCTGCCTCCCTTTCAAATGTCCATAATACATTCAGAGATTAAAGGCTGTATGCTTATATTTTAAGAAGAAATTAAAAAATCAACAGAAGAAAACATTTGTAATGACATATCACAGCAATACATCATACATAAGAAAGTGACATACAAAATATGTGAGAAAACTGCATTTAAAAAATGTTTACTTTAGCCTCAAACATGTATTTAACATTCATCTCTCAGTGATATAAATAAATGCAGAAATCTTTAAAAAGTAACTAGATCAACTTGCATCATTTATTTCATTCATTGAGTCCTTGTATAGTAAAGAATAGTGGAAAGTTATTTCCATTTTGTCCATTTAAAAAAATTTAAGTATAAAGCATACAGTGCTAGATCTTGTCAAAGAGTTTATCAATTGAAATTACTTTTTGTCTTATTGCCTACCTTCTTTTATTTTCTCAGTTTTGTTTTCTTATTCATCTTCTTATTCCTCCTGAAAAAATCTTTAATGTCATTTGAAGTTCATATACATATATATATACACACACACACACACACACATACATATTTTAGTTGTAGATGGACACAATACCTTTATTTGTTTATTTATATATGGTAGTGAAGGTCAAACCTTGTGCCTCACGCGTGCTAGACAAGTGCTCTACCACTGAGTTACAACCCCAGCCCCCATTTGAAGTTCTTAGAGTCCTTAATATTTATAGTAGCATATACTTCCTTAAAGATGAACCAAAATAGAGCAATGATTATATAGTGATTCTCAGCAATAAAAACTATGTGCCAGTGAAAAGTGCATATATGTTTATCCTTGAGTGGAATGTAAATATCTCTGTTATGATTTGGATGAGAGGTATCTCCCAAAAGCTCATGTGTGAGACAATGCAAGACAGTTCAGAGGAAAAAAATGATTGAGTTGTGAGAGTCTTAACCCAATCTATGAGTTAATCCTCTGATAGGGATAACTGAGTGGTAACTGAAGTGGTAGAGTGTGGCTGGAGGAAGTGGGAATTAGGGCATGGCTTTAGGTATATATTTGTATCTGGAAAGTGGAATCTCTCTGCTTCTTGATAACCATGATGTGAGCTGCTTCCCTCTGCCACACACCCCATCATGATGTTCAGCCTCATCTCGAGCCCCTGGAAATGGAGCCAGCCTTCTATGGACTAAGACCTCTGAAGCTGTGAGCCCTCAAACTTTTCCTCCTCTGTAGTTGTTCTGGTCAGATGTTTTAGTCATAGCAGTGAAAAAGCTGACTAAATCTCCTCCTTCTGTAACTCCTTTCTCCATACAATGAATCCCCTGCTAGGTAATTATACTAAGGACTTGGTTTTATCCAAAATATGGGTGTAGTCACCAAAAACTGTGTAAGAGTATTTTCTGTGTAGGTATGGAGCTAGGTGTAGTAATGGCAAAGTCAAAGTAAGACAACCTCAAGCTTAATGCTGTTCTCTTTATTCCATCTAAATAAAGCATGCCTCAGAAGTTGTTTGACTGGAAATGGTGCTGAGATCAGGTAAGTAGGGTGGCAACTAGGGTAGTGCAGGTGTGAGAAGGGACTATACCCTATGTTAACACTTGTTAATTACTACAGGCCAACTTCTATGTAAGGAGCTACTAAAATCCTCTTCAAAGTACTGAAAGCTTTCAAGCATTTTAGTTCCTCCTTCCCTGACACTTAGCTTGAACTTTGGTAATGGTGTTATCATTACTCAGAGCATTTGGTTTGTCTTAAAATCATAGCAGGAAAAGTGAGACTTGCTCTGAAATAAACAGGATAATAGATTTAGGAGAACTCTAAGATCCCCACATCCTGATAGTTACACTTTGGTGATATCTCCTCCCACTAGGGATGGATGTTGGCCTGAGTGCCTATAGAATATCTTAGATGTGATAACATGTCAGTTTTGAGATTATGCTATAAAAGGCACTTCCGACTTCCCTTTTCATTCATTCTTCTCTCATTTTGGAAATGTTTGGTCTGGGTGAAGCTGTCTGCCATGACATCAGCTGGATATCATCCCTCCTACAGAGTGAGGAATTGTAGCCTCCTTCTAACACTGAAGAGTGTCAGCCTGAAAGTCTAGTTCTAGTTCCAGTCCTAGTCAAGACCTCAGATGACGGTACTCCCAGTCAAAAACTTTACTGAAATTCATGAGACATCTTAAGCTAGAAATACTCAGTCAAGACAAACATCAATTTCTGACCCTCAGAAATTGTGTGAAATAATACAGCAGTTTTAATGGTGGCCTCCCCTGAAGATATATTCCTTGAGAATGTGAATACATTATTGTCGGGAAAAAAGGTCTTTGCAGATATAATTGAGTTAAAGATCTTGAAATGAGATCATCTGGAGTAGTGTCCCTGGAATTCAATGACAAGTCATTCTGAGAGAGGAAAAGAAGAAAGATATGCATAGAAGAAGGCAATGAGAAAACTGAAGCACTTGTTGAATGATAAGTATGTAAGACAGCCAGAAACCTCCAGAGGCTAGGAGTGGGGCATGGAATAAATTTCCTCAGGGCTTGCAGAAGAAATCAAATCTGCTTACACCTTGATTTTAGATTTCCAGCCTACGGATACATGAGAGAATAAATTGCTGTTATCTTAAGTCATCCAGTTGGTGGTAATTTGTTGTAACTGCTCTAGAAAATTAACCTACCGATTAAGTGATGTTTGTCTTCAGGTGCTAAAATTTGGTATTTTTTTTTTTATTCAACAACAGATAATGAATTCAGATTTTGATATCTGTAAGTTTGGTGCTTTTGTAACAGCTGCCTTAAAGTGGGAGTAGTGTTGGAAATCAGTATTAAGCAATGGCTGGAAGGACTTTAACAGAAGTGTTAAAGTCTAAATTGCTTTGAACAGACCATTAGAAAGAATTGTGGACTTTGAGGAGGTTGCCAGTGAGAACTTTAAAAATGAGAGAAAAACTTTCTTGGAAGATGGAAGAAAGGAAAGTTCTTTTATGTAATGGCACAAAAGTCAGCAATACCCTTGCCTACAATAAGGGAGAAAGTAGAAAATACATCCAATGAACTGTGTGATCTAGCTAAGGACGAGCCTTGCCAGTGTGCTAAAGGTGTTCCTGCTTTCTTCTTGGTGTTTAAAGCAAAATGTGAGCATAGAGAAAAAGTCCAAAAGAAGGCCTTTTAAAAATGAACGAGGTAGAAATCATGGTTTTGAAAACTATCAGCCTCGCCAGATGGCAGACAATGCTACAGTTAAGTAAGGCCTTTTTGAACAAAGATCAAATCCACGACACTATGTAAAATGTATGTAAAACTATAACACCATGGGTATGAATACTAAGTAATTTGCTAATCAGCAGTGATATTTAAGAGTACTGTTTAGTAAGGCAAAAACCTCTTGCGTATTTAAAGGGAATAGTCCAAAGATCTTCTCAAGCAAACAATAAAACTTGTGAAAAATTTAAGAGCATTGTTCTTCAGTAGATGTTCAAGGTAAAGAAGGGTTTTATGCTTATGGTTTTTTCCTGTATATCTATATATATTTTTCTACACATCAGTGGAATCTAGTGTAGATTATAAGAGTTTAAACTTTGAGTAGATTTCACCATGTGATAGGTGTTTTGGGAAATGTAATACAGGCACAGATCATTAAGGAGCAGGAGGCATAATGTGGGAGCTCGCCTCAAAGCCTCACATACAAAGCCTGATCATCTCCCCTCCCTCAGTGTACTAGTTTCCTTTGTGGCCAAGAGAAGAGATGATATGTCATATCTGAGATTAAAGTATACAACACACTAAACTTGGTCAGTTTCTCTCTTTCCTTCTGACCACTCCTTTTGATGAAAGTCAGCCACCATGCTGTCAAAGCCATATGGAAAGTTCCACATGGCGAGGAACTAAAGCCACCTGCAAATAATCTTGGTCAAACCTCGAATGCAACCTAATGAGAGATCTTACGCCTAATTTCCCAGCTAAGCCACACCTGATATTCTGACATTCACAAATATGAGATAACACAGATTTTTTTTGTCTTCAGATACTAAAGGTGTGGAGTTCTCCATTAGAAACAGAAATAATACAGTAGAAAAGGACTCAGTGATGAGATTAGCAATAAGCAAAAGAAAAGGAAATTTCTTTTGGTGATATGAAGGAAAAAGAGGCATTTTTTTAAGCCCTCAAGGCAATGTGAACTGTGCAAGTCAACAATCATTTTTTTTTTTTTGATACTGGAGATTGAATTTAGAGGTACTCGACCACTGAGCCACATCCCCAGCCCTATTTTGTGTTTTATGTAGAGACAGGGTCTCACTGAGTTGCTTAGTGCCTCGCTGTTGCTGAGGCTGGCTTTGAACACGCAATTCTCCTGTCTCAGCCTTCCAAAGTGCTGGGATTATAGGCTTGCGCCACCGCACTCAGCTAATAATCATTTCTTTAGTGCCCATCAGTTCTCAAAGTGCCAGGACTTAAAAGGCAAAATATAAACTCTGCATTTTTTTAATGCCTTTGCAAGGTCTGATCTAGAAAGTATGCCTATCTACTGCCTTGCTTTCTTTTTTTCTTTGTTTCCTTCTTCCTGTCTCTCCCCTTTCTTCCCTCTCTCCATTTCTCCTCTCCTTCTTCCCATTCTTTGTTTCTCCTCCATGGTTTCTCAATCTTGACTAAGTACTACACAGAATGTAGTCTCTTCACAGGATGTTCATTTTTGATTTTTGGAAAAGGAAGTCACTTTTCATTGCATGCTGATTGTGAACCAGAAAATAAGGCTTTAATTTAAAAACCAAAATAAACCAAACAAAATATCAAAATATCAGTAAGAATGTAAGTCAAATTATACTCATGACCAAGAGAAAAAAGATAATTTCTTTTAAAAATTCAACTGATTTCATATTAATTTTCATTAAAATTGCAGTTGTGATATTAAAATAAATATTTAAGACATGCATGTGTCCTCTTAATTGAACAGCCATTTAGCCATATTTCATTTTGGCTTACTCATTTCAAATACATTTGGTGATGTAATATGAAATCTGTTATATGTTTATAATCATGAAATTAACTGATTAGGAACTTCAGAATGTTGTAGGTATTGCAATTGACTATGTACAGTTGTTTAAGATCCACAAGGAGTGGAAATGAATTGAGAATGTGATATAGAATGGCAATGTAGCACCTTGAGGGACTACTGAAATATTGCTCACTACTGAAATATTGCTCTCTCAATAAATCTGTCTTAATATCTCTCAGAATAAATGGACCTCCTAGATGCAGAACTAGAAAAAATTTTCACAAAGTTTCTTATAATGTTAAGACCTCTTTCAAAATAGGGCATATAATACTGATTTGGAACAAATAGATGAGGCAGGCACTTATCTAATTTCCTGCTGATTAAGCACATCAACATGATTATGTATGCATACATGAACATATACATACACACATGCAAATATATATATTTGTACAAATATATCTATATATAAAATGGTTATTTGCAATATATAACAGACATTTGAAGTATAAACTTTTTCTATTGAAATTGTTTTTGAATTATTTACACTCAAAAATATTTGTGAATGTGCTCCTCAATTTAGATATAAAATCAAAGTTATTTTTTCTTGAAAATTTTAAGCAACATCTGTTCTTAATTTTTAAGATATTTTGTAGTTCAAAAGTATCACTTTATTCTATTTAAAATTTCACTTACATTCTGAAACTATTCCCATACAAATGTGGCACAGTTGTACAGCTAGAATTATAAATTCTAAAGAATTATAAATTCAGAAAAATGAAAAGTGTGATATTGTTATATTACTGGTCAACTTTAAAGTGAAAATGAAATGCTACTTTCAATTTAGCTGTAGCCTCTTATTAAGCCTTAGAATTACTCAATTTTTCTAATCTCTTTGGGATAGCTTCTTTTAAAGACTCTTTAAGGAACATGGAATGGAAAAATATATAAATGTGTTTGTGTGTAAATGTATACATATAATACATGACTATATAAGTGAAATATACAAAATTATATCCTATATAATTCATATGTATAATATAAAAATAACTATATATTATATATAGCATGTATTATAGTTAGCTTTTTCTCTGCTGTGAACAAAAGACCTAACAAGAACAATTTTAAGGAGGAAAAGCTTATTTGGGTTCTCACAGTTTCAGAGGTCTCAGTCCATAGACAGCTGGTTCCATTTCTTAGGACTCAAGGTGAGGCAGAACATCATGGCAGAAGATTGTGGCAGAGAGAAGTGGCTCAGATGATGATCAGAAGCAGAGAGAGACTCCACTTCCCAGATACAAAATATATACCCCAAAGGCAACACCCCAATGAATCACTTTCTCCAGCCATGCCCTGCCTGCCTTTAGTTACCACCAAATCAATCCCTATCAGGGGATTAATGCACTGATTGGTTTAAGGCTTTCATAACCCAATCATTTTACTTCTACACCTCCTTGCATTATCTCACACATGAGTGTTTGGGGAACTCCTCACATCTAAACCATAATATGTAAAAAATGTAAATAATTTACATTAACATGTTATATGAAAAGTTATGAAGATTATTCAACATGACACACATGGTAGCTCAACTTCAAAATATTTTAAAATTATAATTATTAACACATACCAATTTTATAGATTAATAGGATTCAATGTGATATTTTCCTACAAGCATAAAACATACATTGATCATGTCCACCTACCCTTCTACCATTGCTTCCACACACTTCTTCCCACTGCCAGACTGCCAGTAGCACACTTCCCACTAATCCCTATTCTATTTTCAGATCATCTCTCTCTTTCTCTATCTTTTAGTTTCTGTAAATAAGAATTTTTTTTCCTATGTATGGCTTCTCACAATTAACATGGTGTCCTCCAGTTCCTTCCCTTTTCTTGCATGATCAATGCATGATGTATGCCTAGGTGTAGCTTCTTTGGTTGTTATTAGTTAATCACTGCATACCATGTCAGAATCAAAGTGACCTACTGTTTCTGTGGTTCATGCAAGAGTGGGGACACTAGCATTTCAGATGGGTATAGTAGAATTAGCAGAGTATATAGCATGCTCCTTGTGTGGTTATTCCTATGACCACATGACCAAATATGATTGGGGCTCCTATCTGGTGATGGGTATTTTCCTCAGGCACTGTTGATATTGGTTCTGTATTTCACTTAGTCTCTGGCATTGATTGCTGTAGTGGTGATGTGGAATATGAAGCAATTGTTCTTGGATTTGGCATTGGTGTGACAGGTCCAAGTGCTACACAAGGAGAGGCAGGATCAGGAATTATTATTCCTTTGTGACACCCATAACCAATTTGATCAGCAGTGTTTGATGAGGCAAGATGTAGAGGTAATACAAGGGCTCTGTGTAGGTGCAGCAGCAACAATTGTGTTATTACCCTTTGATGCTACTGTGAGTATGCCTGCCCACAAATGGGACCTCAGACTACCCTAGCTGTGCATGGCTAGGAATAAGGCAACAATCAGGGCTTTTCTTGGCCACTGATTCTTTAAATTGTAGTTCCTGCCAGGAATCAACTGAGAGTAAGGGCTGGAGTTAAGTAAATCTTCTCCTAGCTGAGATGCTTGCAGGAGCAAGGGAGAATGGAATCTGGCTCCTACTGGGCAATGTTTCTTTCCAGACTTTCTTAAACTATAAGCCCATGGGGTGGGGCTATACCCAGGTTCATAGTGGCCTTTCTCAGAACTGTCCCAACCCACCTCTGTGGGTGAGAGAAGAGTGTGATTTCAGAATTCTTTCTCCATTTTGTTAGTAACAAGCTCCTGTGCATAGTGCTGGGTGAGGGTGGCAGAAATCATGAGTAATTGCCCTCAGACTTAGCATCCACACAAAACCAAGGTGACTGAAATTTTGCCTAGTCTCAGAAGGCAGGCTTCCCGATTCCTCACCTCTTATAGATTGCACCCCACCTCTGTCCACATTGCACCATCCATTCCTCTCAGTGGATTTGTGTCAGGGTGACTCACAGAGCCATCAGGCTCCTGAGGCAGGCATCCACTGAGCCTGTGCAATGGAATGGCTGTGGCGTCCCAGAGATGGGAATATGTGTTTCCAAATGCTAATGCCTTTCATATGCTAGTGACTCTCCATCTCCAACCTCTCCTTTGAACTTTGTACTGAATGCAAACTGCCCACTTCAGAGTTATCTTTTACGTCACAACAGCACCTCAAACTACATGACTAGTGTCAAAGTTCCTTAGTCTTTTCTCTTTGCAACTGGTACTGTCATCTTTCCAGATGCTCAAGGTAATCTCTAGTTATTATCTTACATTAAATCTCAAATCAAATTCTGACAAGTATTCTTCTAAAATATATCCTAAATCTGCCACATTCTCCACCTTTTCTCCAACTCATTAGTGTAAAACAAAAACTCTCAACTGAATTATGAAGTTTACCTACTTTTCTGTTTTTTTCCTTACTGCCACTATAACACAGTTTGCCAAATAAGTGATTTTTAAAATTAACATAGAAATGATTTCAGTTCTACATTTAAAATCTCCCAATTGCTTCCTTATATTTCAAACCAATGTTCTCACCATGGTGCATAAGACCCTATAAAACTTCACTTCAAAAAGTAAGGTTAGAAAATTGTATCAGATGATACTAGAAATATATGCATAATTTGAGGGGCTCTTGATGACTTACCCCCAAAATTGAATTTTATTTGGTTGTCTAAAATTACATTGTAAAAGAAATTAAGAGAATGGACATTGTCAAATTTACCTTTTCAAATGATTCTCTCACCAGGAAAATTACTGAAAGAGAGAGTACTGACATAAATATGTTTATGGAGCCTGCTAGGGAACAACTGGAGCAAGAGGCAGATGCTGTGGAAACCTACAGAACCAAGCCCCTCTCTTGCCCTAATGTTGCAGCTCAACAACATGATCATCTTCTACAATATGACCCTCTTTTACATACTATCTTTTTATCTTTTATAATTTGATACTCTTCTTTGTACATGAAAAGTTAAAGTTTAAAATAACCACGGATAACCATTAATAAATGTATTGATATTTTTTAAATGAGAAAACTAGATACTAAGAGTAGAAGACATTCCTCATGTTATGCCCCAAACAGTGGAGACTGGTTTAATTTTTAAGTTTTATCTGAATATGTATGACTTTATGTGTGTATAATTACATAGATTATTATAGAGTACGAGTCATTTACATCTGAAGAAAATTTTTCAATATACTAAGATTAAGGGAAAGCAATTATTAATTTCTATGCTTTCAGAAGAGGTAAGTAAAATGTACTAACAAAGCAAAATTAATCGAATAGCAGAAATAAAGCTAGAATTTAGGTTTCTGGGTTACTATTTTACTTCATTTTCTACTGTGTTGCATAATAAGTCCACAGGGTGCATCATGACACAAGGCCTCAAATATTAAATGTAGTGATTGCTTCTCAATCTCCATATTAGGTTATGAAGGAGCCCAAAGCATCTAAAGATAGATTCCCCAAGAAGAAAGAAAGAAAGAACTGGGCTCATTAACTTACATTTTATTGATATGGAAGCATATTTTGCATTACAATTAAACTCAAATATCACTACTTCATTTAACATTTTTTCTTCAACCAGGAAATTCGAATGTCTATTAATGACATAATAAAAAAGAACAATTGCTTTTATGTTTAATAAAGTACTATCTATAATATTTTATTTATATAGTATTATCCTTTCCATTTTAAACTAGAAGATATAAAATAATTCTCATTTATATTAGTATTCCCTTAGATAGTCTTTCTGAGAGAAATCCTAGGGAGATTGGAATAAGGCCTCAAATCATGAATACTAAGTAGATTCAGTGCAGCAGGGCTCAGCTCAGCTCCTTAAAACTAGGATGGCAGTAAAATACATGATTAGCATTGTGAATTTGAGGAAAGTTTGTTTCTACATTCTAAGGAATTCTTTGTTCACTGTTTAAATAGTTGTTTATTGAGGAGCAGTTAAGCACATATGTTCTCTCAAAGCCTGGTTCTGAAGCTATCCAGATATGTAACCCTGGACAAGATAATTAACCTCTCCATGACTCAGTCTTCTCCTTTATAATTCTCCTAATGGGGTTGCTGTGATTATTAGATAATCCTATTTTACATAGTACTTCAAAAAATAATAAAATTTTATAAAGAACTCAGAAAATATTCTTTATATAAGTGTTCTTTATTATCATTTTTAAAATAATTAAAACAGACTTGAAAGAAGCTTGCCTCCATTCCCTGCTTCCCCACAGACTTCTCATTTATTTTCTTTCCTTTTCTTTTTCCTTTCTGCTACCTCTCCCTCCCCTGAACCTCAACTAAAAGACAAACCTCAAAGCTTACACAAACAGCTCTCAAAGGAATTCTTTTGAGCTTGCACAATATTATCATGCAAGGGCACAGAATTGGAACAATCTGAATGTTTCCAGCACTTTTAGATGAGAGAAAGTGCAACCTGAGCCAAAACAATGACATGTGCTTTCTCTTTTCCTTGTCCTGTGAAACTCCAAACATGCTTTGGCTCAGGAAATTCCCATCTTCAGCTGTTCAAGTCTTTATTTTCAATCTGAGTTACATGAGCATTTGTCTTGACCTCCACTGCTAGAATGTCACCTCACTAAAAACAAAACCATTGCTTTCTTCACCCTTGAATCCCCAGTGCCTGTCTGACACATAGAAGATGTTCTATTTATATTTGTTGGATGAAGGAATGAGTATCTACAATGTACCAGGAACTTGGTAGGCATGGTGATGTACTAATGACCAGGGCTAGTAAGGCTTTTTCCCGCAGCAACCTTACTGTCTAGTAAGACCTAGAGATAGGTAAACAGAAAATCACAGGTACCAATGATGAGCTATGATGGAGACCGTATGCCATCAGGTATGTGAGTATATATGTGATGTAGTCTACTTCCTAATTCCTGGTCCTAAATGAGTAGAAAATACATGGGGCATCTTTTTCTAAAGCCCATGCAGGCATCATACAAACTTGAAAGGAACTAAGATGCGATTAAATCCTAGAAGGTAAACGGATTAAAATCATATATGAGAAGGACTTACAGTAAAAAGTAACATGAAGCAATTAAGGTAGAAATGAGTTAATAGAGAAAGAGATGGTGAGCCAAGAGAAAGAATGCAATAATTAGGCAGATGCCATAATCATGTGGCAAAGAAAACTCATTGGCTGCATACATCTATAGTTTAGCAGAATTATTTTGAAAAAGCAGAGTGGTTAGAAGAACATATTTGGTCAACTGAAAATTGTTCACTGTGACCAGACAACATGTAATGGGAGGGTGAAGTGAGGATGGAGAGATAAGAAGTTCCTAGAACTTAAGAGATGTAATACACATTTAGTGCGGAATAAATCTTAAGGTTAAAAAGAAAAAAATCCATAAACAACAAAAAACAACCAAAACCATTCTCAAGCAAAGGTGAAATATTGTTCAATTATTGCTTCTGAAAAATCATCAGGACTGCAGCACAGAAAATGGATCTCAAGTAGAAAAACACTTGAGGTAGTGTGAATAGGAAAAATGTACGAGATCTTGTAGTGAATGAGTAGAAATTTGAAGATAGAAAATGGATAAATTTGAATATTATTTGGAAGATATACTTGACAAAATCTTTAAAAAATTTTGACCACAACCCAAAATATAACAAGCATTCAATGTCATTTTTTCCCTGTGGGAGAAGTGAAAAATTCCAAACAACAATAGAATGCATTATTTATTCTGATATTTTATGTTCTTTTTTATTTTTAATATATTATGATCTGCTCAATTGATTTCATGACTTATTATAGAATAAAAGTCACTTATCTATGTGATTTTAAGATTGATTGGATACGAGGGGCTCTAAAGTAGGAATGAAGGATGGCAGATAATTTCTTGTTTAGACAAGTATATGGATAGTAGGATCTTTTACATTGTTTAAATAAAAGGCGGCTCAGCTTTGAGGTTCTGTATATTTCTTTTAAAACCTCTAAGATTTTTAGTGGAGATGTATGATACATGGCTATATATTGTTAGAGAATTTATGGAGTAATTCTGGGCTAGATACGAATCCAAATGGCCTGTAAATCTGGAATATCTGGGTTCCAGTTCTGACTTTATATACATACACAGTGGATACAATGGATACATTGCAGGTAGGTACAGAGTAGGAATTTCAGGAACGGATAGAAATGATGTCTGTGATGTGTTTAACACAGAACTGGTCCTGGCAAGTGATTAATAAATATTACCTATTGTTATTACTACTACTACTACTTCAATTTTTAGAGTCCCTGAATACATTGTAGACTAGCAGTTAGGAGGCTGCTTCAGTTCTTACTACTTTGAATCTAGGGCCATTGTCCATCATGTCTGCTTGTATCACTTCTCCTGTCAGCAGCATTGCTAAAGAAAAGAATCTCGATCAATAAGAGATTGCTCCACTTTGCACTAACTTCTGCCTGGTTCTAGAAAAAACCTATGAAAAACCAACCTATGAACCAATTAATGATTCTTCAAAGCTGTAAATAATTCAACACATAAATATGGGTGGCTAAAAGTGAAGAGCTCCTATTTTTTTAACAAGAAGTTTATAGGTTGAGAGTTGGTTCAGAGGCTTGCCAACACAATCCAGTACAGAGGCTATTCTACTCTGCCATATTTATGTGTTGGCCTGAGTCATTCTTTTCTGATATTTTCCAGGAGTGTTTCAGTTATAAATGCCACATCTAAATTCAAAGACAGAGATAAGGCATCACACAAGCAGTTTACATTCCATTTTTAATCAAGAAAGCAGCACTCTTCCTAATGGTTATATGGGTGACATTTTATCTGGATTTACTGGTTCAAATTGTCATTCCTAGCTATATAGAAGTCTAGGAAACTGAAGAACAGTTTTGTAATGCTTAGCTTCTGCAGTGGTTCTTGACTTTGGCAAGACATTAGTATTATCTGAGGAGCTTTAAAAATACTGACTTCTGGGTTCCTTTGTTGAGTCCTTGAGGAAGGTTTATTGCTGCCTGAAACAAAAGAGGAATCATATTTTGGGGTTACAGTGTTGTGGTCGATGCCCCCTGGAGTTGTGCGGTATAGAAACTGCAAAATCGCTCAGAAATCCCTACTGTTGTATGAAGAAAAGGAAAAGGAATACTGTCTAAGCAATTAAATGTGTCTGCCACCAGTGGTATACAAAGCCTGGCAAACAATCTAATTAATCAAATATTTGGAAAAGGTCCCAGAAATGGACAAAGACCAATTCCTGTGGCAGTTAATGAATTTGGCTAGGGAATATCTGATTTTAGCATGGATTTTTTTTAATAGAAGGGCATGCCCTTTTATCAAAAGTAATTGATAGCTTTCTCATAAATAGAGAAATTTCTCTAAGTTACATTTTAATTGATCAGAGATAATATTCACCTGTATGTGACTAAGAATGTAACATCTCATCGATGAATGGTAAGGAACGGTTTGTTAACTGAATGAGGCTGAAAACAGGCTTTGCGAAGCACTGTGCCAAACCAACAGCTAGGTGGTGAACAGAAGGAAAGGGGGCTGAGAAATGATCAGACAAAAACTAAATAGTTTTTAGAGAATGCCAAGTCAGTTGGTCTGCAGTTGACACAAAGAGTTTGGGGTTTGTCTAGCAACTGGAGTTCTTTTGGGAACGGTAAGATTTTGTTGAAGCAATTATAGCAAAATATTTGAAGATAGAGTTAAAAAGTGGTTGGATGGAAGAGAGTTCAAAGAGAATTGGAAGATGCAGGGTTGAGGATTCTTCCAAGATCATCATGTGTAAAGGTGAAGATAGTTATAGTATGGCAGTTTCAGGAAAAAAAAAAACTCAAAGCTTGGGTAGTTTTTCTTTACTTTCTTCATATATGAGAAAGTTAAGATTGCTTGAATAACTGAGGACATGTGAAAAGAAAAACAGAGCGTGGAAGCAGGAAAGAAATAATAGATAAATAGATAATAGAAAATATCTATAAGATATTTTAGATAAGCCACCAAGGAAAGGAAGGCAAAAACCTACATGTGCAGTGCTATGGTTGAGGGTGTCCCCCAAAATTTCATGTGATGAAAACTTAAAACCCAAATTCATATGTTAATATTATTTGGAGGTGGGACCTTTGGGAAGTAATTAGGATTAAATGAGGCCATCAGAGTGGGGTTGCTGGAATGTCATTAGTGGCTTTATAAGAGGAACACCCAAGCCAGCAGGCTTACTCCCTTAGACTTCCATGCCTCCAGAAATGTCACCTAATCTGTAGTATTTACTTATAGCAAGAGAAAACAGACTTGAACATGCAGAAAAGGGAACGCTAAAGAATGCAAATATTATAAAGTGCTGCTTGCAAGTTTTGACTTTAATATCAGGGAATGTTGATTTCAGAAGAGTTCTTACCATTCCCAGAACTGTTCATAGTGGCTCACTGTGCCTAAGTTCTTTGTGCAAATAATTGGTTTGTGATAAACACCTGCCTTCCCTCTGGTGGCCTACACGTTTGGCAGAGTATCCCTGTAACTAGACCCTAATAAAACCAGTGGAGTCTGTATCCTTAATGAACTTCCTCCTAGACAACATTTCATGCCTGTTATCACAATTTAGTGGTAAAGGAACTAAGGGCATCATGCATATCTTTATTAAGAGATCTCAGAGGCATGCACTAGTTTCTTCTGAATTTTGCACTTCTCACCTTTTCCTTTTGTTGATTTTGCTTTGTGTCCTTTCCTATATAATAAATCACAACCATAGTCCAACAACATACCATGTTTTTTGAATCCTTCTAGTGAATTTTTGGCACTTGGGGTGGTCTTAGGGCTGTATGACATTATCACTGAATTGAAAGTCTAGGTTGTGTTAAAAGATAAAGAATATCTATTCCATTATAAAGCAGACAAATTAGGATAACAGATTGAATTAAATTGAAAGTGTTTATTTTGGATAGTCATCTGATGAAAGTAAATGAAGATATTTTAAAAAGTGAAGTTTAAAAACAATGTCTCCATATTAAGAGATATAACTAGTAAAATACAAACGGATTGCCCAAGAGTACTGATAACCTAGTTGCTCTGAAAATCATGAGTTTATAAGACTGCTGCAGTCTATGTGTGTGTTTGTTTTCATGTGTGTGTGTACATGAAAATAGCTGGCTGAACTGTTTTAAAGTCAGTGATTTACTAAGAATTTTCAAATTTATGATAAGGAAATTTACTGGAAATGAGAGCTTAAGTGATGAGTCATAGAATTTAACTTGCTAGGAAAACAAGAACCTAGGAAAGATCTCAGTGTGGTGGAAAAAAGATGACCCAATGTATCTGTGAGGAAGACAAATTATTGTAAAGCTACAAATGAGAAGGGCCATGACAATGAGGGCATTGGAATGGTGACTATAGTGGATTGAATGCTGACCTCCCCCATGATAAGTCCTAGAACCTGTGAATATGTCTTCATTTGGACAAAGATTCTTAGAAGATATAATTTTCTTTTTTTCCTTTTTATTTTTCTTTTTTGTTGGTACCAGAGATTGCACCCAGGGGCACTTAACCACTGAGTCACATCCACAGATACCCATCCTTTTCTATTTTTTATTTTTAGACAGGGTCTCACTACATTACTTAGGGCCTCATTAAGTTTCTAGGCTGGCTTTGAACTTTCGAGCCTCCTGCCTCAGCCTCAAATTTCTAGCATTACAGATGTGCACCACCACACCCGATAGCAGACATACAGACCTCAAGATGAGATCATTCTGGTTTAATCAGGTGAGGCCCTAGATCCAATGACAAGTGATTTTGTTGGACATGACATGGAAAAAGAGGTGACGAAGACTCTGTGAAGACAGAAGCAGAGAACAGAGTTCTGTTGCTTCAAACCAAGGAAAACCTGGAGCCACTAGAAGCTGGAGAGAACAAGGAAGGGTTCTCTACAGGAAGCTGCAGGGAAAGTGCTGCCTGTGAATGCCTTGATTTTAGATTTCTGGCTCCAGAGTTGTGAGAGAAAATTTTCTGCTGTTTTAATCCACAAAGATCGTGGTAATTATTTACAGCAGCTCAAAAGGAACTAATACAATGACTATGAAAAATACAGCTGAATTGGACCTATATGAAAATCATTAAAGATGAAGAAATTGAAGACATGAGACAAAGGATATTGAACCTGTTGCCCATGTGAAGTGGTGTCTCCCAGAATGAAGATAAGTATCTGTAAAAGATAAGAGGGCAAGTAGGAATAATCCAAAATACAAGTTGCATGTAAAAATGTATAACAGATTTATAAGTTATAATCTTTAAAGCAAGCACAATATTCCTATTGAAGAATTATTAAACATAATGAGGGCAGTTATGTTAACAATAATTGCTATCATTTTATTTAAAATGTCTATTTCATGTCATTAATTAAAGAAAAATGTCTGAATACATTTTTTTTTTTTGCATGTCTAAAAGTGAGGGTTTTTTGTCATTTTGTTTTGGTAAAGGGATTGAATCTGGGGGTGATTTACCACTGAGTTACATTCATAGTCCCTCTTTTTTAATTTTAATTTTAATTTTTGAGGAAGTGTCTAAGTTGAAGAGGATGGCCTTGAACTTATGATTCTGATGTCTTAGCCTCCTGTGTAGCTGGGATTACAGATATGTGCACCAAGTCCAGACTAAAAATGAAAATTTATAAATTCCAAAATTGGCAAAACTCTTCTTTAAAGAAAAACCCTTGACATGGAGTATACCATGCTGTTATCTTAAATTGTATTTGCTAGAATATTCCATTTTCTACATTACAATTTTTGGGGATCTGAGAAAATATTCATAATATGCCTGACATTATATTTTTTTATTTGTTCTAATTAGTTATACATGACAACAGAATGCATTATGAGACAGTATACATAAGGAGTATAACTTCTCATTCTTCTGGTTGTACATGATGTAGAATCACACGGGTTGTGTATTCACATACATGCATAGGGTAATAACATCTAATTCATTCTATTGTCCTTTCTACCCCCATATCCCCTCCTCTCTCTTCACTCCCCTCTGCCAAATCCAAAGTACCTCTATTCTTCCCCTAGTGCCCATCCCTTTTATTGTGAATTACAATCCACATATCAGAGATAACATTTGTCTTTTGTTTTCTGGGGGGACTGGTTTATTTCACTTAGCATGATATTCTCCATCTCCACCCATTTACTGACAAATGCTATAATTTCATTCTTCTTTAAGGCTGAGTAACATTCCATTGTGTGTATATACCACGTATTCTTTATCCATTCATCTGTTGAAGGGCACCTAGGTTGGTTTCATAGTTTGGCTATTGTGAATTGAGCTGCTATAAACATTGATGTGGCTGTGTCTTTGTAGCATGATGATCTTAAGTCCTTTGGGTATGAACTGAGGAGTGGGATAGCTGGGTCAAATGGTGGTTCCATTCCAAGTTTTCTGAGGCATCTCTGTAATGCTTTCCATAATGGTTGTACCAATTTGCAGGCCCACCAACAATGTATGAGTGTACCCTTTCCCCAACATCCTCCCCAACATTTATTGTTGCTTGTATTCTTGATGGTTGCCATTTTGACTGGAGTGAGATGAAATCTTAAAGTAGTTTTGATTTGCATTTCTCTAATTGCTAGAGATGTTGAATATTTTTTCATTGGTCAATTATATATCTTCTGTGAAATGTCTATTCAGTTCCTTAGCCCATTTATTGATTGGGTTGTTTGTATGGTGTTGAATTTTTTGAATTATTTTTATATCTTGGAGATTAATGCTCTGAGGTGCATGTGGTAAAGATTTTTCCCATTTTGTGTGCTCTCTCTTGATGTTATGGATTGTTTCCTTTGCTGAAAAGTTTTCTAAGTTTGAATCCATCCTGCTTCACTCTTCTTGCTAAGGATTGCTTTGGCTCTTCTGGGTCTCTTAGTTTTCTAAATGAATTTAATGCCTTTTCTATTTATATGAAGAATGTCATTGAGATTTTAATAGGAATTGCATTAAATCTGTGTAACACTTTTGGTAGTGTGGCCATTTTGACAATATTAATTCTGCCTATCCAAGAGCATCTTTCATCTAAGGTCTTCCTCAATTTCTTCCTTTAGTGTTCTGTAGTTTTCATTGTAGGTCTTTCACCTCTTTTGTTAGCTTGCTTTCCAAGTATTTTATTTTATTTTATGTTTTGGTGAGGCTATTGTTAATGGAGTAATTTTCCTAATTTTTCTTGCAGTGGATTCATCACTGATGTATAAAATTTGTTTGATTTATTGGTGTTGATTTTATATCTTGGTACTTTGCTGAATTCATTTATTACTACTGGAAGTTTTCAGGTGGATTTTTTTGGACCTTCTAAATATAGAATCATGATGTTGGCAAATTGCAACAATTCTTCTTTTCCTATTCATATTCCTTTAATTTCTTTATTCTGATTGCTCTGGCTAGAGTTTTGAGGACCATGTTGAGTAGAAATGGTGATAGAGAGCATTCTTGTTTCAATTTTTAAGGAGAGTGCTTTCAATTTTTCTCCATTTAAAATGGGCTTAGGTTTAGCATAACTAACTTTTACAATGTTGAGGTATGCTCCTACTATCCATAGATTTTTTAGTGTTTTGAACATGAAGGGATGCTGTATTTTTTCAAATGCTTAGGAGGACATACTCAATTTAAACTGATCAATTTCAAGCAATGAAATAGAAAATATCATCAAAAGCCTACTAACCAAGAAAAGCCCAGGATCAAAGATTCTCTACTGAGTTCTCTGACCTTTAAGAATTAACACCAATACTCCTCAAATTATTCCATGAAATAGAAAAGGAGGGAACCCTTCCAAACTCATTCAAGAGACTAGTATCACTCTAATATCAAAATGAGACAAAGACACAAAGAAAGAAAACATTAGGCCAATATCCTAATAAAGATAGATGCAAAAATTGTTAATAAAATTCTAGCAAAGCATATACACAAACATATTAAAAACAGTGCACCACGATCAAGTGGGCTTCATCCCCATAATGCATGGTTGGTTCAATATACGGAAATCAATAAACATAATTCAGCACATCAATAAACTTAAAGCCAAAATCATATGATCATCTCAATAGATACTAACATCATATCTTAAATTATCATATCAGCCCTAAATATTCATGTCCACAACAGTTAATTAACGTCCAAAAATTTCATTGACTACCAAATCTGGGCAGTCAGGAATTTAAATACCATTCCAAGATTCTTCTCCCCATTTACCAGTTCTTCTTGAAGTAAGAAAGGAAGAAGAAAGTCAGTCGATATTTCTTTTTCCCTTTAAAAGTAGGGTTACTTCTGGGTTTTATGTAAAATGTCAAATGAGTGATTTAATTTATGAAGGAGGTCTTTTGTTTTAGGCCTAACAAATACTTTGTGAGGTCATTTTGTCTAATTGTTGTGGCATCTTTAAAATACCATTCCATGTGAGCCCTTTCCCAATGTATAAAATGGTGTGATACATTTTAACAGTTCTGTTTTATATTTGGCCTTTTAAAAGCATCATGCTTTATGGCTCATCAGCTACATAGAAGCAATAATTATAGATGTTTTGTCCACAGCTTGAGCCACACTCAGATACTTTCATCTCACTTGTGGATGCTCTCTCTCTCCATCAAAAGAATAAAATCTGATGAATGTTAAGCCTGGGAAAATAGAATGTTAAGACTGGGAAAATAGAATTAATGATACAGTAGAAAAAAATGCAGCAAGACATAACTATTTTAAGATAGATTTTGTTAATAAGAGTACTGATGCCAACTTATTCTCATTTCCTGCAAATATCTATTTTAAATGTACATATCTCCATTAAGGAAAAGGTAAAATTTTGTCCTGGATCATGAGACCAATCAAATGAAGTTGAGCAACTCACCTCAAAGCAGCTAATCCATGTATTTTACAGTCAATTCTAAGCCTGTTTTGATTTTTTTAAATTGATTAATATACATTTGACATTTAAACAACCATAACTATTTAATGTATATAAGAAACAAACCTCAGGATAAGAAAATGCCCAAAGGAATAAGCAGATAAGACACATTTTTGTATTTAGAGGTGTATTTGTGAACTACTGCTGTGCTCCATTCAACATATTGAATTGAGTCATTCTCTAAATTCCTGTCTGTGTCTAAGGCTAGCCTTTAATTCCTTTCAGTTTTTAAAGAGTGTTATGCTTGCCTAGCTATATATATGAGATTCTTGCTTTCCAAAATGTAAAATGCATTCTTGTAATCTGTAATGATTGTATATACCCAAGAAGCATTTTGAAAATATTAGGAAATTAATTTTTCAGTATCTACTGTGTCGAGAACTGTCTTGGCACTGATGCTCTGCATGTGATACATAAAATAATCAAGGAACACATGTGAGGTGTGAGAACTAATGAGAACTCAGTGACAATCATATCAATCTTGTAGAAATCAAGTAATGATTCCTACAGAAGGTCACACTCACATGACCCTCAAAAGGAAAAGATAGCCACAATTCAAGGTTTGTTTATTAAAATTTTTGGAACAATGATAAATGATAAAAATAATAATTATTATTCTTATTATAATGGAGAGATCAGAGCAGGGTAGAACAAGAGACTGGTATTCTTTTTATCAATGTTTTCTTTTTAAGTTTTGTATTTATTGTATAAAACTTTTGCTGTATAAAATTTATACCGATTTCTCGGCTGCTTTTACTATCTATTTCCTGTTGTTTTTTTTTCAGATTTGGAAATTTCCAGCCACCTCAGAATTCCTGAGCTTGGTTCCCTATCTCACCTCAGAAAGATTGCCATGATCTTTTTGTGACTATTGCTTCTTTGTCTGGACTGTGCCTAAAGGCAGAATAAATCTATAATCATTTCCCTTCCAACCACAACCACAGTAGATCTACTAGTCTCTGCTTGAAAAATTATATATGCACTGTTATGTTTCTTAAAGTGGGGGGATAAATCCTATTCTACTTATTCAATCATGGTAATTATTCAAACCTGGACTAATGTTTTGAACTTACTCTTTCTACTGATTCCATGGAGAACACATTGTTAACATTTTGCTGATTAAAAATTTGAGATTCAGAAAAGTTAAGACAATTTCCTAAGTTCAAACTGGTAAGAAGTCCTTAAATCAAATTTCCAAGTTATTTTGGAGTCATATGAATCTATATTATTGCATCTTGCTAACATTTTGATGAAAAAAGTAAGGACAACACAGGCATTGACAAGATGCACTGACAAAGTGACAGGCCATGCAGAAGCATGCCACACTTACAGAAGTGTAGAGTACCTCTCTGAGCTTGAGTCGTAAAGTGGGACAGAGACAAATGAGACAGGATACTGCCCAAAACACTGATTATGAAAACACAAAATGCAATTGTTTTAGGAATAACTTCAAAAGTTATACTAATAAAATTTAATGACCAGTCAACCTTAACCAAGAAAGTAGTATCAAGCCATCTCTGTTTAAGGATACTACTTTTTCCAACTCACTATAGAAATTCATAAGAAAATGCCTTTAATTTTCTAAATTGTAAAAAAAAATGAGAGCAGGAAAATTGCTTAGAGAACAAATATTTGGGGTAATTTGGACACTTAAAAGTAAATAAATAGAACATGGAAGCTAAATGCCAGAAATAGATGGGGTGACTTTAGGCAAAGTAAAAGATAATTCCAAATATGGACCAATAAAAGAATGGTTGTATCTCATAAATAGGTTCAGCTCATTGTAACATAAAATTTACATTAAATTATTAGAACTACAAGCTGGGCATGGTGGCACACACTTGTAATCCCAGCACTTTAGGAGGCTGAGGCGGGAGGATCACGTGTCCAAAGTCAGTCTCAGCAACAGCGAGACACTAAGCAACTCAGTGAGACCCTGTCTCTACAGAAAACACAAAATAGGGCTGAGGATGTGGCTCAGTGGTCGAGTGCCCCTGAGTTCAATCCCTGGTACCAAAAAAAAAAAAAATTATTAGAACTACAGAGTATCAGGTTAAGCAAAAGAAGACAGATTCATAAATATAAAGTGATTTCTCTTATTTGTGAAAGCTAGATGGAAAAGGAAAAATATCACATAGTGAAAGTTGAAAGAACATTAGGGTAGAGGAAGAGGATTTGGGAGTGAGTAGAGGAACACAAGGGAGGTAATAGGGAATAAAAGTGATCAAATTATATTACATGATACCTACTCTTCTGATAAATAATATGCAACAATATAATATGTTAAATAAAGAAGTTCCATTTTCCTATTACGTACAATAACTTATAGGGTAGGCAGTCCAAAACTGGTACCTCAATGAAACAGACTTTGCATCTTCTTATTCTACTATCTGAGTACACCACTTCTATATTTAAGCTTCCACCATATGGTTCAAGGTAATGTTTAAGAATTTCATTTTTAACATCACCATTGCTGGAAGTTGGAGTAACAGCAGGAGTGCCAACTGAGCTGGATCACTCAGTCAGACCCACAATCCACTGCTCCTTTCATCTCATTCACCAATATTTACATCACCACACTGACTAATAAAGAGTCTAGAAAAATGTGTACAGCAGAATGAGTTCTGCTAAACTCTGGGTTCTAGTATTAAAGAAGATTAGAAGAATGAAAGTTGGGATAGATGATCAGAATTTTCTATAGCAGAGGAGGTATGGGAGGAAGATTATGAACTTGATGTGGGTTAAATTGAGTGTTTATGTGGTCAGTACATTTATGTGGTAATTTCAAATGTGTAATGATAAATGTGGATATGAAAGAGAATGTATGAGAAGTATGTAGTATTTGGATAATACATTTGGAAGCAAAGTTGTTGAAGACACTGTCAGGGTCATAATGACTAATTCTAATGAGTGACTTTAACATAGTCCTCAACAAGGAAATATGTATCTCTATCTTGTTGTAACTGTGCACCAAGTCTCCCTAACACCTTTATCTTCTAGAGTAGCATCTGTATAAATCTCAGTAGATATCATCTTTATTCATTTTGTAGGCCTGTGCTGCATTCATTCACTTCAGCCCAGTCCTGGTCTCCTTTCTATTTCCCTAACTCTCCAGGCGCAACCTACCTGAGAGTTTTTGCTCTTGCCATTCACTAGAATTGGTGCTCAATGCCCTTGTCTCTGTATCTTCATGGCGCCATTCCTCATCTCTGTGGAATCTCAGTTCCAGTGCTACCCTCACAGGGAAACCATGCATCATCTCTATCTTTAGAAGTACAGTTCTTTTCCACATTATTTTCTATTCCCTTTGTCTCTATGCTTTCTTTGTAATACTCATTAATAATCATATTGTATTTTACTTTAAAATTTGTATTAGACTATATTTTTATTTATATTTAATGTTAGTTCTGTTTTATCCACTGTAATTACCCATGCCTGGGACATAAGATAAGCTCAAAGCTCAACCACTGTTTGAGGAATGGACAAATATGTTCAACTTACTCCTTTGCTTAATGGGACAATGTAAAACTTTCACAGAATCCTGTTCCACTAAGAAAGTATCTCTGCAGAAAGTTCTAGAGTCATTTCTGATTTTAACCTGTCCACCTAAGAGAGCTAAATTACCTCAGAAGTGGTGGAAACATTTCAGGAACTGATGCAATAAATTTTTTCAATGCACATGTCCTATAGATTTCACTAAAATTCATAAACATGTAAAAGCTTTGTTTCCCTTCATACTAGTGTTGTTAAAAGAAGTATTAACAAGATATATTACCTATTATGAATAAGGAATTTTATAGAGAAGTTTATAGAATATATTTCTTAGGAAATATTTATATTTCACCACAAAATCAAGCAAAATAAGGTAAAAAAGCAAATTTAAAGTATTTCCTATATGCATAATTCTGTATACTAAAACATTTGATTTAATTTACACTTCTAAACATTTTAACAAGTTCAGACTATGATAACTTTTTATCTTTCATATTATCAGTATTCTAGTTTACTGGAAGGAGCTTTCTTATCAATCCATCTACTATAAAAAGAGTAATAATTTCTAAGAAATATTTTCAACACAGGATGTAGAAGAACACATTTATATTTTCATATTATTTTAATATGCTAAAATGTTAGAATAAATTCACACTCACCTCACTATTATTATTTTCAAATTTCATAGATGGTTTGGAAATTTTAGTTGTTAGCAGATATTAAAGAGTTCTAATTTTATCACGTATTTTGTGTTTATCTGATTTATTTAGGCAATGAGATAGCTGTTTCTTGATTTATTAAAATCTCCAATCATTTTATTAAAATTAATTTAATATAATCCATAATGATAGTATAATCATAATAATACTTAGCATCATTTTTGGGAGTTGTTACATTCTGGAACTTTATAGATATTGTATTTATTTCTCACAACAATCTCTAAATAGTTATTATTTACCTTGTTTTACAGATGAAAACTATAGTTTATCTTGAAAGTTCTCCAAAGATGCATGTGCTAAAGCAGACTGTAGCACTTACTGGGAGTCATGGAACCTTTAGAAGGTGGGGCCTAGTGGGAGGAAGCTAGGTCACTGGAGGCATGTCTTTGAAGGGGATTTTTGTAGCCCAGCCCTCTTCTCTCTTTCTGTCTTGCTTCTCAGCTGTCACAAGGTGAAGGACTCCCTCTGCCATTGGCTCCTTCCATGGTGCCTCCACTGACTCACAACAGAGGTAAGAGACCATGGAATGAAACTGTAGACCAAAATACATTTTTCTTCCTTGTAATGTGTTTGTCCCAGGTATTTAGTTGCAGTGGCAGAAAACTGACTAATAAGGAAAGTAGAAAATAAGTAACTTAACCACTACATAACTCATAAATGAAATTTCTGGTTCCCATCTCTGCATTATTGTTCATCTCCAATTTCTTCAGAAAATGCTTGCTTTGTTTTTATATTTGAGAATAAAGTTATGCTAGAGTTTTATATTTGAGAATGAAATTATGTTAGAGCTTTATTTTTATAGCTTCTAAAAACCATTGTAAAATGACACTCAGAGGCAATATTTTGTAGTCCCTTAGTTGTTACACCATTTACAGTTCTATCTCAAAAAGATTTTTACATAATTAAAGAATTCTTTTCTGACTCATATCTAAGTCCTTAGTATGTGTACTATGTTTAAATATTTCAATCTAATAATATGCACACTATTCTTTAATATTATCTAAACCTTTACTACATGACAGAAACTAGTATAGTTACTGCTATCAAATATGTGTGTGATGATTTTTTTTTGGTCACATCTGGATAATCTCAGTGAACAAACAATATAAGTGGTGACCTAGGACTTTTTTTTTTTTTCAAATTTATATTCTATAAGAAGCTGCCTGATGCAACAGATGATCCAATCTTCACTTCCAGGTTTCAGAGAGGGGAAAGTGCCCCTGAATGATAGTCAAATTTGTTGCCTATAATTGGAAGGGATAAGATGACACAGGCACATGTATTTTTAAACATTTAGTGCTGGGTTGTAGAGATGATTTTACACAATCAAAAGTGTATCACACTTGGAGCATATTAATTAGGAACTCATATTAGAACATTGGAGCATTCTGAAAGCAAGATAACATTATATTCAAAGCAAAAACGTATGGCAGGTTGGCATTTTCATTCTCCTGCTTTAAGCAAGAAAAAATTCAGCCAAGATTTCTGACCTTAACATAAACCTCAATATAGAATACAATTCAAATCTGTCATTTCTTGAAGATTTTCAATTATTTTCAGGTGAGAAGAGGTTAAAGGTTTCTTTCTTGGCACTCTTTCCCTAAATGACTCATACTCTTCCTCTCCTGAAAGAGAGAAAGGGAATGTAACTTCTTAAAAATAGGAGAGCAGAGCACATAAATAGTTAAGAGCGAAGAGTATGAGACTAAGAGGAAGGTACATGAAAATTACAGACTCAGGAAGAAATCACAGATCTGACGGAGAGAGGCAGTAAAGATAAGTGAGTAGAAGGAAATAGGAAAAGGGAGAAGTAGAGGGAACTGGCATATAGAAGAAAGTTTCTAAAATCCAATTGTTGGGAGCTTTACTTTAAATACAAATTATTTAAATATATTGAAATAAAACTAATTTCTATAACTGTATAGACAATGGTTGGCTATAAATCAATTAAAATTAATCATGCTCCTACTGTGAAACACATATAAGATACAGCAAAATATAAATGCATTTTATAAGGATTTCTCCTTTTTAAAATTATTGTTCAACAGTCTATTATCAGTGCTCCATTTTTTCTCTCTTTGACCTTATTGCTTAGTAGTTAGCTTGGAGATACTGAAAGGTTTATAGTACCTAAATTATGTCTTGAATGGATAAGTTACTAGAAGATCAAAAACAAAACATGCATCCATATGCAAATCAAGAGAAAAAAATCAAAAACTGAAACAAAATCAAGAGAAAAATCAAAAACTTGAAATCAAAATGCAAAATACTAATGTATATCAATGGATTGCTTGATATGAAAAAGTACTGCCTGCCTTTAATTTTTTTCTTGAAATTTTTCATTGTTTTTCAATAGTTATTTGTATACTCCATGTATTGCAGTCTTTCTTATTTTCTTATTATACAACTGTTAGTAAACATTTTATGAATAAAAAAACTTATTGAGCTGTAGATGTAATAACAATGCTTCTTATTCATCTTGTCACTATAACGTGTGATGCAGATAGTTAGGATTGAACATCGCCAAACTGCATGTAATCATTGAACATTTCTAATAGAAGGTCCTACCAATTAATTATTGTGATTTTTACCATTGGCATTTGAGTTCTTTCTGGTCCTTTTTGCTGATGGACTAATTTGATATATAGGTAAGCTAAGGTTCCTATTTGCTTAAACACAAGCATGCCTAGAGCATATATACCAGACACGTCTCTAACTCTTTGGGCCCGGAGCATGCGGAAATGGTTTTTAACTGTGAAAGGAGAGATGTTCTTTCCCAAGAGGAAAGAATTTAGAGCTTAGTTTTTCTGGCTGTATGAGAGATTAAAAGGAAAGAAGGAAGATCCCTTACAGGAAAGTAAGATATGTTCCCTTATCCAAGCATCTATGAAGACCAACTAAAAGAAATAGTTGAGGGGCTGAGGTTGTGGCCGAGTAGCAGAGTATTTGCCCCACATATGTGAGGCACTGGGTTTGATCCTTAGCACCATATAAAAATAAACAAAATAAAGATACTGTGTCCATGTATAACTAAAAAATATTTTTAAAAAAAGAAATAGTTGAGTCTGGAATGTCCCTTGAAGGTTCATGTATTTAAGGCTTGGTTACCAACCTGTGGTGCCATTGCAAAGAAGTGGAACTTTTAACTGGTGGGGCCTGCCTGATGACAGTTGTGCCACTAGGACATACTGTCCTAGGGTATACCAGGACTTTATACCTTTCTCCTTCTATGTTAGCTTCCTGACCATGATGAGATGAGCATCTTCTTCCTCTATGTGCTCCCACCATGATGTTCTGCCTTATCACATACTCAAAAACAATGGGCTTGGTGGCCATGGACTGCAACCTTGGAACCCAAGAGTCAAAAAATAATTTCTCCTTTTAAGTCATTTTTCTCAGATACTGTTATAGCAAAAAGGGGTTACACACAGTATAAGGAGCTTTTATTTCTATCTTCCCCTGAAATAATGTCAAGAGCTTCCTTTGATCATATTAGTGCTGCTCTTCATCCTGATAAAGTAGAAGAGATTTGAGATCCTCAGATTATTTGGTATTTCACTATGTTTACTATCATTATCTTTGAAAATAATTTATGAACATTTTAATTGGTAAATAATATACATATACATGTATATGTATGTGATATCAATATGATGTTTTGATATAAGTATATAACATGGAATTATTAAACCAAGCTAATTTACACTTGAGATTATTGGATTGTATGGTAATTCCATTTTTAGTATTTTTTGAAGCATCTCCATTCTATCTTTGATAGTGGCTATACTAATTTATTATCCCATTATCGACGTGTTAAGAACACACAATGGGAAAAGGACTGTCTCTCCAATACATGATGTAGGCAAAATTGGATACCCACATGCAGAAGAGTTAAATTGGATCTTTATCTCTCGCCATATAGGCAAGTTAACTCGAAATGAATCAAAGACTCAACTGTAAGATGAGACATTATGAAATTACTAGTAGAAACATAGGAGAAAACATCTACAATATTAATCCAGGTAACAATTTTTTGCCTATAGTCCCAAAACATAGGCAACAAAAAGAGACAAATGTGATGGCTTCAAACAAAAAAGTGTCTGCTCCTCAAAGGAAGCAGTAGAGAAACAACACAGAGCAGGTGGAAATTTTGCAAATAATACATCGTACAGAGGTTAAAATCCAAACTACATAAGAAATTCAAACACCTTAATAGCAAGAAAATAATTAAAAAATGAGCAAAAGGTTTGGACACACTTCACAAGAAACATACAAATGGCTGACAGATACATGAAAAGATGGTCAGCATCACCAATCTTGAGGAAAATGCAAATTAAAATCTCAATGAGATACCACCTCACACACATGTTAGAATGACTTTTTTCAAAAAGATGAAAGATAAACGTTGGCAAGGATGTGGAGGAAAAGGGACTCACACTGTTATCGTCTTAAAGGACTTGAAGTCTCTTTGAAGACTAGAAGGGAGATTCACAGAGGCTACTTGTAAAATAACTATGAATTCTCTTAAATCCTTCTAACCTCTATGTTATTTAAGTGATTCGGGGTATGTGAGCTAACTTGGAAATTGAATTTGAATATGGAATTCTGCTGTTACATTTGTCTGTCATGACCTTGTTCATTGTACCCTGGATTTTTTTTTTACTCTTACCTGAGTCTCGTGAACACTTAATAGGCTGCTTCTTGATTTTTGTTCTAAGACTCCTGTGTTCAATTATTCACGGAAGATGTCAAATGTCTGCTTTTATTGGCCTTTTTTGCTTGTAAGTCTATACATAATTTTATATTCAAATCTACATCCACCGCTCAGAGGCATGTATATTCAACCAACATCACATCTATGGCATGTGTCTTTACTCCAATTGGAATAAGGGTCATTTCTTCTTAAGAATATTCAGATGACAGAATTCCTATGGAATAGAAGCATTAAATAGTCTCCTCAGATTGTAAGTACTTTTGGTGCATTTCCTTTTAAACTTTTCATGTCAGAAACCATAGCAGTTTATTCACATAAAACCTCTATCTTCCACAAAATTTAAATCTAGTAGAAAGTCAACTTAGAGGGAGGCTCTAAAGGAGTGGAATCACTTATTCTCTATTGGCCTCATGTGGACTCCCTAGTGGCAAAATTTATGATGAAGCTCTTGGGAGTTATTTGGTTATGTGCTCTGAACTCCCTAGATCCATCTCCAAACGTTTTTATTTCCTTCTTCATACTTCTGACCTTTTGTATTTGCCTTCTCCTCTTATTCTTCCTTACACCATCATTAAAGAAGCCAGGATCTTATTTGTATTAGTGCTGCCCAAAATTTGTCTAGATATCTTGCTTGTGATAGTGAAATAAATCCTCTTCAAATATATAAATTGGGGATTAAGGGAAAAAGCTGTTAAATTAAGAATGAATAATCTGAATTTAGGTTTCATCTTTACGTTCTATTATTGTTGTCTCACATGCATAATTTAATCACTTTAATTTCAGTCTTCTCATCCATAAGTATGAATAATGTTTTAGTCATTTTCATTTCTTTTTTTGGCATTGTGAACAAAAGACCCAACAAGAACAATTTTAGAGGATGAAAAACTCATTGGGGCAGGGGAACTCATGGTTTCAGAGGTCTCAGTCCTTAGATAGCAAGTTTCATTCCTCAGGGTTCAAGGTGAGGCACAGCATCATAGCAGAAGGGTGGCAGCTCAGGACATCACACCAAGAAACAGAGAGCTGTGCTGAACAAAGACAAAATATATGCCCCAAAGGCAAGTCCCCAGTTACCTACCTCCTGCAGCAACACGCTACTTAATTTCTATTAGGGGATTAATGCACAGATTAGGTTAAAACTCTCATAACCCAATCATTTCTAGAGTTTTGTGCAATTGTCTTACACATGAGTTTCTGGGGGACATCTAAACCATATCTAAACCATAACAGATAGCAATGACTCTGGTCTTTTATAAGAAATACAAATGAGTTATTTTTTGTGAATGTGCTTTATAAATTATAAATGACTGTAAAATATGATATTTTGTATAGCACAGATTGATATTTTGGGGTTTTTGGAAGTTTATTGAAAAAGTTTATTTTCCAAAAATAATAATGTGACTTTGCTACTAACATAATAAACAGACTTAGTTGGCAAAGACAAATTATTAAAATATTCCAAATGAAAACACTTCCAGTTTAATGTATTTTATTAATTTAAACCTTATCTTATGCTACTTGACTTATGAATCCTTAATTTTCTTTCAGATTAAATATGAGAAAGAATGTTAGTTTGTAAAAGAAAATACGCAGAAACAAAAATATTGCACTTAGGTTTCACTTGTATTTCTTTATAGGAAATAATCAAAATTTTGTAATAGTAAGAATAATTCCAAAGCAAGCACATGACTTTGCTTCATAGCTACTTTTTTCAATGTTGGCTTATTGCCAATTTTATGTTGGTAATGTGTTAAGCATTACCATAAACTGACAAACATACTTGTTCAAATTAGGTGTTTTACACTTTGAAAAAGTATGTATATTCCTAAATAAACTTAAAATATTAATCATCTATGTGATTAAAAATACAATTCAAATGTGTTAATGTTTAAAAACATTTTTATTATGGCATAACTTCACAATAACAAGCATCAACTGTGTTTAAAAACAGCATTTTTTATAACTATCCAAGCATATATTAGTCTTGGATAAATTTGAAATACGCATTTAAAAATGAGAAAGGGCCGGGCGCGGTGGCTCAAGCCTGTAATCCCAGCACTTAGGGAGGCTGAGACAGGAGAATCGCGAGTTCAAAGCCAGCCTCAGCAAGGGCGAGGCGCTAAGCAACTCAGTGAGACCCTGTTTCTACATAAAACACAAAATAGGGCTGGGGATGTGGCTCAGTGGTCGAGTACCCCTTGAGTTCAATTCCCGGTTCCAAAAAAAAAATGAGAAAGGGAGAAAGGGGGAAAAATAACAATGGATAGAAGGTTAAATTTAGATTAGAATAAAAAGTTCTGGTGAGCTATTGGGTGGAGGGGTGACTACAGACAAGAGTTATAGAACATAAATTTTTAAAAAGCAAGAAGGGTATGTGTGTTTTGTTTGGTACTGAGAATTGAACCCAGGAGTACTTGACAACTGAGACACAACTCCAGTCATTTTTTATTTTGACACAGGGTTTTGCGAAGTTGTTGAGGCTGTACTCAAACTTGCAATTCTTGTGCCTGTCTGGACTAACTAGGATTATAGGTGTGAATCACTATGTCCAGTTAGAAGAAAAGATTTTGAATACTCTTTCATGGCATAATCAGTTTATGCCTTTTTTTCCCCAAAGTGTTGCATTTGACTATTTTGTGAAGGTTTTTCTTAAAAATATTTTGTGCTGGTGTTATTTAAAAATCATTTATTATTAAATTATCTTTAGTGCAAGATTAGGATGGATGGAATATTTGTGAATATACATGAATGCAGGAGTGACAATTATATAGTAAAATACATCATTTTCTCTATATATGATAAGTCCTTGTGGAGATAGATCTGTTTAACCTGCTTTGATCATCATACAATGTATACTGTATTGAAACATCACACAGAACCCCAGTAATATGTAATTTTTGTTTTTATAAAGCCGTTAAAAGTTTAAAATAAAGATGTAAGATAATGAAAGCTGAAATACACATGTACTTGCATATTACTTAAATATTCATATGTAAGTGAAAACCTTTAAGTGTATGTCTTAGCCCATTTTGTGATGCTATAACAGAATACCTTAGACTGGGTAACTTATGAGCAGAAATTTATTGGCTTTTGGTTTTGGAGACTGGAAAGTTAGACATTGATGTGCCAGCATCTGGAGATGTGTCATCCTTTTCCAGACATGTGAAAAGACAGCAAGATAAGTAAAGTGAGTCAAATTGTCTGTTTTATAATGAACCCAATCCTGAAATAACAAACCACATTCACCTATTCACTCTGCCCTCATGGCATAATCACCTGCATTTGGCCATAATTCCCAGGACCTTTATTGGGGATTAAATTTCCAGCACATGTTGTTGGGGATACATTGAAACCAGAATTTTATAGTAAACATCATGTTACCTCTCCATAATATCATTCTCCCCCATGGATTTAGTATAGGATCATTGGCTTTAAGATACAGACCATCAGGACTCAGGTGCAAATTTGGTCCTTCAAGATTCTAAGCCAGTCTTCTTCGTAGGCACTTTATTTTGACCTAAACCTAGTTATTTTATTATATGTCCCTAGAAATGGAAATAGACATGTGATCCAATTCATATCCAAAGACTCTTAAAGAGATTGGGTAATAGTTTTTGAGTTTGACTAATTATATCCAGAACTCTAGAACATATTCCTTTGTAGAATTCTTGTTTTGTTATCAGTTGATTTTTCTCACTGCTTACATCTATTTAGTGTGAGATTTCTCTAACTTCAACCAGAGGTTTCTAGATTAGTGGAACTTGCAATAAGTAAATTGAAATATTATACAAAGAAATGCATTTCAAGGTTGATTAAAACACAGACTCAAGAATAACTGAATAACCTGAATAATACAGAACAATTATTTTAAATGAGACATACATTTTACATACAATGAATGAATGCCAAACATTTAAAAAAATGAAATTCTAGAAATAATCTTTTAAATATAACAGGTTCTTCAAATGAGTGTTAGTTATTCATCTAACATTTGCTGATCATTTAATCTAGGCTGTTGGGTCTAAAGAAATATATACTACCTTGAGGGCAATGATAGTCTACTTGTTAATACAACATTAAAAAGTGTAACATGTTATTAAATTCAAGGGACCTTAATCATAGAATAGAGAAGGATTTCTTGCAAGAAAAACTAAAAACAGAAAAATTATAGCAATGTAAGTAAATGCTAATGTAATAAAATGTAAATTTAAAAAAAGGTAGAAGCTGGATAGCTGGCTATGGTGACACAGGCCCGTAATCCCAGCAACTCAGGAGGATCACAATTCCACTGCCAGCCTCAGGAACTTAGTGAGGCCCTAAGCAGCTCAGTGAGACCGTGTCTCAAGATAAAATATAGAAGGGGTTGGTGATGTGACTCAGTGGTAAAGATCCCTAGGTTCAATTCTAAAAAATAAAAGTGTGATACA
Organism: Xerus rutilus; assembly: GCA_028644305.1. Lineage (NCBI taxonomy): Eukaryota > Metazoa > Chordata > Mammalia > Rodentia > Sciuridae > Xerus > Xerus rutilus. The sequence goes on from CM053410.1 coordinate 70,533,028, forward strand.
AATGTATCCCTCATTTTAAAAGTCAGAAGATGATTTAAAATTGGGTAATCTGAATTAAATTATCTGCATTAATTATGCAAGGTCAGATTTATATTAGGTGGACTAGTTGAAAGAGTATTACAACTTAAATCATGTGTAGTAAACAGACCAGTGACTTATTGCTCTGTGTGATGTGAGGTTAGTAAATGGTTTAACATGGATAGTATGTTGCATTAGTCAATATGTTGCAGAGAAACAGAACCAATAAGGGATGATAGATAGATAGAGACAAGACAGATTATAGGAAGTGACTCACATAATCATGTAGGCCCAGAAGTGCCACAATCTGTTGTCTATAAGTTAGAGAACAAAAATGCTGAGTATGATTCAGGATGAGTCTGAAAACTCAAAACCCAGGAACCGATATTCAAGGACAGGAGAGGACAGATGTCTTAGCTCAAACAGAGGAAATTCACCCTTCTGAATGTTGTTCTAATAGGGTCGTCATGGATTGGATGATTTGTGCTACACTGGTGAGGGTGATTTTTATACAGTCTGCTGATTCAAATGCTAGCCCCTTTGGAAAACAACCTCACAGACATACCCAGAAATTATGTTTTACCAGCATTATGGGCATCCTTAAGCCCACTCAAGATGACACGAAAATTAATTACCATAGATGCTGTGGTGAATTTCAGGGAATTCAGACTCAGGGTAGGGTAGGAACTACCTCATGAGCAAGGTCATCATTTTGCCTTGAATGGGATCATGTTCCGTTGAAGATTCTGAGCTGATTTCATTTTGGAAAGGGCATAATTATGTGGCTTTGGTACTGGGAATGAGATATGAGGAGTCAGGAGGCTATCACTGTTGTCCAATACATAAATAATGGATATGTGATCTAGAGTAATAATCCAACCCTGAAAAATATTTAGAGTTCACACAAGCTCTTTTTGGATGTGAAATACAAAAATAAACAAGGGATTAGGGAATATAAGTAAGTGCTCTCTAATCATGTAGAAAAGTGGCAGGTGAGGTTCAATATAAAATTAAAAAGGCAATCTATAGTTACTAAGATGATTCATTTTGTCTCTCCAAATTGGTGCCCCACTCTACTACTAGCTCATGAATTCTCTTCTGTGATATTCAGTTCACAACTTTTATTGGTATTGTGTTTTTTACTGTGACAGCAATAAGTGATTTAAAGCATAACAATTACCTAGCTTTCCTGAATATTTGTAGTATGACGTTTTCAGGCTCTGATTGTCTGGAATGACGTACTGTTGTAATACCTTCCCCAATTATTCTTCAGGTTGTTGCAGTCTGGAATTTCAACAACTCCAGTGCAACCGCTTTTATAAAGGTCATTGATTATTTCTACCTTAATCAAGTCCAACATACAACTTTGAAAATTGTTGTAATCAACTAGTTAGCAGCAATTGACAAGGTCAACCATATCCTCTCAGACATCTGCTCCTGACCTTCTGAAGGTCTCATCAAATGTCCTTGCTCCTTCACTGATGACCTTAATTTTCTCTGGCATCTTTTGTCTGAATGGTGTAGATCCTTAAATCATAGGTTATTTCCTCTGTTTTTCTGTTATCACTTGATAATGATCTCATTCTTTTAAATATCATCCATACATTTTTCACATGTAGAGCTCCAGCCAAGATATTTTTACTAAGCTTTTGGTATTTCCACTTGGATAGCTCATAGACTTCTAAACTTATCCCATCCAAAATTGAGTATTTTATATTATTTTTATCCCTTAAATCCTAATTTCTCCAGAACCAAAATAACTATTATTCCAGTTATTAAAGAGAAACTTCATAGATATGTTAAAAATTATCTCTCCCTGTCTCTAATATCCAGTTTCTTGACCAAAAAACATAACTGAGAACTATTCTTAACTACCACCATTCTGTTCACCTGGACAGCCTCATCAACCTAACATTTCTTCTTATTTACTCTTTCCATTGATTATTTTTACTATGGCTAACTGAGAAATCAAGAATAAAATAACATCTATTTTTCTTTCAGTGGTTTATAGATCATTTGAAATAAAACATCCTTTCATTGACCAAGAAGGTATTTCACGATCTACTTCTCTTGGACATATCCAGGTTTACTCTGCTCCCTTTCTGGCTGGATTCAAGGTACAGTGGTCTGTTATTCCTAGAAAACCAAGTCTCTCACACCAATCATACTTTTGGGTTCTTGTCTCTATGCCTAGGAAAAGGCTTCTCCACCTTAATGTTTCAAGTCATTGCCAGCGCCTAGCGCCGGACCAAAGTGAAACCGAGTCGGCAAGGGAGCCGCGGATGAAAGAAACACACACAACAAAGATTCTGAAGAAAAAGAAGCTCGCGGCTCAAAGCTCGCTTATTTCAGCACTCTGGGCTTATATATCTTTCCTACACCCCGAGGGGTGTGGGAGGCGTGGAAGGCGCGGAACTGCAGACCCAGGTGTGGAAAATGCTCAGGCCGCAAAACAAGCTCAGACCACAAGAACACGAGAGTTCAAGGAACGGTCAGCACCTGTGGCTTCTCTCAGAAATCAGGGTACAGCTAGTTCTGGTAAACAAAGTAGCCATGCATGCAAGAATGCTCTCACAAGTCATGTACCATCTCTTCAGTCCGTCCAACACAAAAATGTATTTCTTTCACTCACACTCATGGAATGTTATTTTCATGATTAGCACTACTTAGTTACTTGTAGTGTGCTAAGTAATATAATGCATTAGTTGTCATTGTGCCATTACAAATATGTTTATTTGATTGATTTCTATTTATCCTACTGCAATATTTCAAAGAGAAATACAGTCAGATGTTTAGTAAAGGTTAGCAAGACAGATTTCATCATGATTGCTTCAGTAGAGCAGACTCCCATATAAACTGAGCTCAGTTCCACAGAAAAAAAAATAGGAGGTTTTTTAAACAGTGAGGCAGGCAGAAGTTAAAATACTGAAGGACCTTAGGGGTGGAGGAGTCTAGTCAATGTGATTAGGATGTCTATTTTTGCTGATGGTCCTTTATTGAGGTGAGATGTCTATACTCTTATAGGAACTGGGAGATGGGGCCTATCCTTGATGATTACATTTCAGATGAATGGCTCCCAGTTCCTCCTTGAGGAAGACATTTCTGGGTTGTAGAAGATTTACATTTCAAAGGGTCTGAAAAGGATTTATAACTGTAAGTTTTCTAGAGTAAATGCTCTAATAAACAGAGGTCAGCAGCCTGTAATCAGGCGTGGGTTGGAAGAAATAATAAATTACTTTCACAGCTGAACTTTCTCAGGCAAGCATTTAAAGGGACTGGGGTCATTTTGGAGACAGAACTCTACTTGATAACCACTCTGTTAGGTTGGCTCAAGATCTCGCACGAGGCGGACACAGAGCGTACAACCTGGTGAGCTCCACACCGCAGCAGCAGACCCAGGACTTGCAGCGTGGTGGATTCCGCGCAGCTGCAGCGGGTGTAGGGCCTCAATTTGGAGCAGCTGCGGGGAATGAAGCATCAAGCAGCCTGCATGCCCAAAAGGAATAGCCTACCAGACGCTATGTAAGCAGTAATGGCCCATCCTACCAATCGGTGGACTTTTCCTGACTCATCCTGGAAGGATTCTGACATCTGCAGGATCCCCTGAACAATCCCAGGGGATGCAGGACTCTAGATACCTCCTCCTCCTATCTCATAGCCCATCCATTCCTACCTTAACCTCTCCCCTTCCTGACCAGGCCCTTTAAATTTTCATTACTGCAGAACACATGCACCACTCTCCCGGACACACTGATGGATGGGAGAGTTCAGCCCAAGAGCGTGTATTTCCAATAAAGCCTTGCCCAGCAGTTTTAATTTGCCTCCTTTTTGGTCGTCTGGCTTTACAATAACCAGGAATTTGATCTCCTAATTTGAGAAGGACAGGGGTGACATTTTCACAGGGTACCTGATGCTGAGAGTTTACATGTTTCTAGTTCATTAAAGGGACTTATCTCTCTCACTTTCCTTTAAAGTCCCAAGGACTGATATTTTTTATTGAGGGAATGGAGGAAAAACATCTTTGAGCCAGAAGGCCCCAAATCCTTAAAATTCACTAAAGCAGTTTACAAAGATAGGTATAATATACAATTGTTTCACTTGAAAGTTACTTTTACTATAAAATAGTAGTTCAATAGTATTAGTTTAGTAACTTATATTTTTATTTTGTTTTAAAAAGTAAGTTAACTGAAAATACTATATTTTTGTTCATAAAATTTTTATCCTTTTATTCTGCTTAGTTTCCTAAAATGAAATGACTTTGAACACACTGAGTAGCTGAATTCAAGAATAATAGTGGCTATCTGTAATCAGTTGAATTCATCAAATATCTAAGAACAAAGTTTACAACCTTGCAGTTTTACTTTTTAGCAGTCTTTCAATCTTAATAAAACATCACAAGACACATTTACTGTATATTTGTAATTTTTCTATTTACAGGTTAACTGATTCAATGTTATTTTAAAAAACACATTTAGCATCAACCATTGTATCTACATATAACATTCCACTTTTTGTAGGACGTGCAAAATTTACTCAGCCAAGAAGAGATGATTTTACTTGTTTTTTTTATTATTTACTACCATTTAAATAACTGCAAAAGTAACAGCTGCATCCAATTCAGTTCTATTCTTTTCCCTTCCACTTTTCTTAATTTTGTTTGATATACACTTACTGGGAAGCTCTTAGAAGATAGTAGTTTCTACTTCCATGTTTTTCTTTCTTCTACAAGAAGATCCAGTATCAAAGTCTGTGTACTTAGTGTCCTTTTTACCTTGGGCTCAAAAATCCAAAAGAGATTTATTTGTATTGCACCAGAATCCCTCAAAGAACATACAAGGACTTTTTCTTGTAAAATCCCTGATGAATTACAAATGCTGACAAGAATTTATCAGCCCAGTGTTAAATTGGCTGTTGAAATCTACTAGCTTAAATGTGGAGCTCTTGTTCTCTATCAATCTTCCTCCCTACTTCAGTTTTCCTAATATATCATAGATTCTCCAAAGATAAGAGATTGTAGAAGATGCCTTGAGAGATCTTTAGTTCTTCCTCATCTGTGGAGACTTACACGTCTTTCACATTTCAATTTTCATGGGGTTTAAGCACTCACAAGAAAGAAATTCTAACATGCCAGTTTAATGCACTCAACATATTTTCAGAGGGTCAGTCATTCAGGTTTCAATTGAAGTCTGATTTTATATTGTTCTGGTATCTGTAAAAGGAAAATGATGATTATTCTTTTTTTTTATTCACATAGAGATATCCCAAAGCATCAAGTAATACTGTCAAATTGAAGATGGCAATGGTTTTTCATTATGTGAATGTAATTGATATGATTCAGTTAAAAAAAACCCAAGTGACATCAAACAAATAGACTATTTTTCTACTTTGTGAGAGCATTCTTGTGTGCATGGCTACTTTGTTTACCAGAACCAGCTGTACCCTGATTTCTGAGAGAAGCCACAGGTGCTGACTGTTCCTTGAACTCTCATGTTCTCGTTCTCGTGGTCTCGTGGTCTGAGCTTGTTTTGCAGCCTGAGCATTTTCCACACCTGGGTCTGCAGTTCCATGCCTCCCACGTCCCCCTAGGGGTAGGAAAGATATATAAGCCCAGAGTGCTGAAATAACCGAGCTTCGAGCTTCTTTTTCTTCAGAATCATTGTTGTGTGTGTTTCTTTCATCCGCGGCTCCCTTGCCGACTCGGTTTCTCTTTGGTCCAGCGCAGGCACTGGCACTACTTTCCTTTGGTTTCCAAATATTTAGTTTTTATGAATTTACTTGATTCAAAGAAAATAAGTGTATGTAATCTCTCAAATTCTGGACTACATGATTTCACTTTATCTATTACAAGTTATACTGATTTTCCTAACTTTCTTTTTCTATTATCTTCTTTGGTATAGAAAACTAATGAAAATATTTTCTAACTAATATCTGAATCTTCTATAAGTGGAGCATTAAATCAGCCCTTGAGATGGGAATTTCCGTGTTGCAAAGACTATGTGAATTATACACACACATGTGGGGAGCTAGCTCCATGCTCTGCCCTTAAGATGGCGACTAGCCATTGTGAAAAGTGTGTAAACAGGAAGGGCATGGGGGAAGGAGGGACTATGTGATTGGTTTACTGTTGGTTCCGCGAACGTGATCAGCTCGCAGACAGAATTCAGGGGGCTTGTGTGCCTTGCCATGTGGACAGCTGCTGGCTACGTGCATTATCTCTGATTGGCAAAATGGCCCTATAAGTTGAATGCTTGTTCCACAAGTAAACGAGTGCCTGCTTTGACCGGTCTCCCTGGTGCCTCCGATTGTCCTGCGCGGAGGGCTGGGAATAGGCAGCCAGTCAGCTCCAACTCTTCCTGACTTCCACTGCTAGGTGAATGTGGGGGTGCCTCTTTGGCCCGCTGGTTCGGGATGGACCGCAACCCCCACAACGCAACATTCACATGCACAAAAACAAAAGAGTAGAGGGAATAGTCAGAAAATAAAGAAAAATGGAAGACAGGAGCAAGTGGAAAAACAGGGCCTTCTTCTAGAAGCACCTGATTCAAAGCTAAGCTATAAAGAGAACTGAGGAAAGAGGAAAAAAAGTAATGGTGACTCACAGCTTCTCAAATCCAAATTTTCTTTTTTTCCCTACCCAACTAGATTTATCCCATAAAACTAGTGTTTTAATTGCTAAGTGTCCCTTAAAAGAGTTAATTCTAAAAGCACTTCTTGTAGATAATGTTTGTAATTAAAGTGTTTAATTATTCAAAAGCTGTAAGCCCGAGGCCCTTGGACCATGTTTCTCAGAGGATCACAACTGATGACCATTGTCAATCTTTGAGATATTCTCCTTTTTCTAAATAGCTTCCCCCCCTCTACTACACAAACTGTAAATGCTAACTATAAACATTTAAATATAGTTAAGCTCTCCCATAGTACACCTCAGAGAATTTACACATTTGTTGTTCTAGTGAGAAGCAGTACATCTAAACTCTTTAACCTGGTCTACCAAAAGCTCTATATCTTTCACTGAGTTCCTGGGAGGTAACGTCTATGCTGCGGTAATGTCATGCACCACATGAGTGTCTTTATGTCTCAGAGGTCTTGGGTCAGCCCAATGGTAACAGTGAGTTTTTTTATTTTTTAATTTTTCTATATTTTTAGTTGTAGATGGACACAATACCTTTATTTTATTTTATGTGGTGCTGAGGATCGAACCCAGGGCCTCAAATATGCTAGGTGAGCACTCTGCCACTGAGACACAACTCCAGCCCAACAGTGAGATTTTAGGGTGGTGTTTTGGGGTCATGTGAAACCAAGCAGAAGATCTCCTAAGGAGCAATGAGATTGGTCATTCAGGCAATCAGTGTAGCCCAGGTGATGCAGCTTGATAAGGACTCTGAGAAGGATCAGGTGAGCTTCCCTGGTTGGGTAGGACTTGATGTTATCAAAGTAACATCCCTAACTCCACAGGAGGAGGGCAGTGAAGCTCCATGTGTAGTATTGTTCTTGGAACCTCCCTTTCAGCTTCTTCTCTTGGCCAGTTAGCAACTGTCAGAGTTCTGAGTTCTTGTAATGAATTGTAGAAATTGAGGGAGGATTTGGAAGATTTCTGCATTGGCAGATAATGTCAAAAGTGAGAATTCTGTTGTGTAATACTAATTGTACAATTGGCAAATTCTTATACATGCCTAATAAAACAGTGAACGAGCACATGCGCAAGGGAGGAAGGAAAGAAATTTACAATGAAATTTCTCATATATGGAAAATATACATAACAAAAACTAATATATCATCAAATAATAAAGCCTTCAACTACTTCTCCCTAACCTCATTTCTATCCTATTATTTTGTTTTATACTTCCACTGCACTGTTTCCATAATTAAACAATGTGTGGTCTCTTGAATGAATTTTAATTCATATAAAACTTACCTTGCTCTTATAGTTTCTTTGCACTCAGAATTCTGCTTTGAAGAATTATCCAGTCTATTATTTTTCCCAGAACCAAAGGGGCATATTCCTCCTCTTTTGCTTTTCTCTGTATAATAACCAAGAAGCAAGTACCAAATTCCTCATATCAGTTCTGAGTTTTATATAAAGCAATTCTAATTTCACTTCAAGTTGCTACTTGTTTTCTTTAAGCACAATTCTAACATTTAAATAAACTCAAGTATATCATGAATAATAGGAGTTAAAAATATAGTATTTTAATGGCAAAACTAGAAAAACATTACTCTTCATGAGGAAAAAAAAAAACTACAGAAATCCTTATTTCCACATGGTCCTTTTTGATCAATTATGATAGATGGAATCCAATATATTCATTTGTCATTGTTATTTTGACCCTGAAAATATTTTTCAACAACTAGACTTCCAATATATATCCAAGTGCTATATAATTCTGATATACACACTGCTTCATATCCATATTTATCATTACAAACTTGAAATTGCCACATAACTTTACTGACAACACAAACTCTCATCACTATCAACCCACATTAAGTTCCGGAGAAATTCTATAAACTTGACTATGGAGTTCACTGTGACATGTGCACACATGCATATCATCATTTGCTCCACTTTGTTCCCCACTGCCTACACTTTCCTTTCTCCCTCCCGGTGATCCTTAGAAAATTGAATTGTATTGGACTAAACTACACAATAAAGTAATATCCTCAGGGGTCAAAATAGGCAAAAAAGAAAATTTCTTAGTTTCAGAATCAAAGCAATAAGTATGTTGAAGCAACAGAAGTAAAATTCAGTGGTGCTAAGAAACTGTCCATGAAACAATGCAAATTCATCAAGAATAGGCACTACTATGATTGTCTCATTTATAATAGTTATCTTTAATATTGGAGGCTTGAAATTTTAAAATGAAGCAACAAGGTTTGAATGCTTTTTCCATTTATAAAAGAATAGGATAATTAACTCCATGGGCTTTCCCTCAGTAGCACTCGAACCATTGCCACACAAGTAATTCTGAAGAAACTTAATCCTCATGTTATTAAATAGCAGGTTAGAGATTTAATTCCTACTCTTAACACTTTATTTCATCATTTTTTCCTGTTCTATCCATCATATCAATTAACTCCTGAATGAGGTAAACCCAAAATGTCCATTCGCTCTAGTAATGACCAATTTTAGCATAGTCTTAAATGCATGGTGATTTCATCTTCAGTAAAAGTAGGTTTTGAGGCAGGGAAAGGCACAGGGGAGGGGGATGAAGAAAGGATGATTAGCAGACAGAGGGTGCAGTAGGATAGGAGAAATAATTTCTAATTTCCTGTATTGTAGTAGAACTGTGGTTGACAACAATTGTTTATTTCAAAACAGATAGTAGAGAGGATTTTAAATACTCCTAATATGAAGAAATGATAAACAGTGGAGATAATGGTTATGCCAATTACCCTGACCTCATCATTATACATTGTATATATGTATTGAAATATCACCCTGCACCCCATAAATATGAACAATTATGTGTCAATTTAGATGATTTAAATGTTCTTAATGAAATGTAGATTTTATTAAAATATGGAGCAGTTCTTTGTTTACTTGTTCTACTTTAAGCTTTGACCATTTTCTGGAATCATATTTTTTAAATTCGGAAACATTTTCTAATAGTAAATTTAGTTTTGAAGAAAAAAGACATTATGAGGCAAATAATACTGTTTGTTACCAGTAAAGCCACTGCAAGAAACAGAATAAAGTAACAATCTTATCATTAAGAGAGCAGAACATGGGTTGGTTTATTTGTTCAAGCCTTAAGCTAACCATTCTATGGATATACCCAGTTGTAATTATCTCAGTAAAAAAACATGGTTTCAGCTGAATATTCTTAAGAATGTGTCTGCTTAATGCTTTCTGCCAATCTGTTCAGTAAGATTAAATTGGATTCTATTTGAAATTAGAAGGAAAGAGAGAAGAGATTTTTTTAAATAGCTCAGACTCAAGAGTAGTTTATTTCCAATATAAAAAAATAGTGGTATTCCATATGCAATACATCTTTAGAGTTCATGATACAAAGGAATAATATTGGGGATACAAAAACAAATATCTGTTTAAAAAATAAGGTATAATTTTTGACTCCACTATCTGATTGTAAGCCAGATTTTAATATGCTCATCACCATTATATGCAGCCAATGAAATGTTTAGTTGGTATTCTTGAAGACCTTTGTCAACTTCTGCTTATTTATACACTTGACAATTAGGAGTAATCATTTTAGTAAACTTTTAAAATCTGAAATTTGGAGGAATTAAAAATCATACCCTGGTATACTAGATCTTCTTTTGCTTCCCCCTTTGATCTCACTCTTCCTAGAAGAAAAGCAAGCAGACCCGAGCTACGTTGAATGACACATGGAATCAATTGATCACTGACTGCACTGCACTCTTTGTATAAGTCAAATGTCACTTCCAATTTTGCTGGGGTGGGGGAGGATGGGGATTTACTTTTACTAAAACTCTGAGGAAGGTATTTTCTCTACTTTTATTAGTCATTGAATTCTTTAATAGTAGGGCAATTTTGTAATCTGTCACTTTAATTTGGTTAAACTACATTTCATTGAATTTTCTTCCCTGTGTATTTCTGAGCAGAGTGAACCACAGAAAAGGTTTTTGTGGGAGATTCCGGGGGGACATGTGAAGCATTGACCATTTTGTGACTTATGCCACTTCTGGTTTAATGGCTGGACTGCTCATTTTAATGCATGGCATGGACCAGGCTGCTCCTGCTCCATATCGTACACTCTTTAGTTTCTCTGACTCCTGCACCAGGTGTGTCTTTTGTCCCCTGATGAAAGGCAGTAAGGTTTGGTTTGTCTGTGCTTTCAAACTCTCATATATCAAGGTTAGAGATACCTAGAACTGACATCGCTTTCAAAACATTGCATTTATGGGTCTGGTCTTCCCCCTGTTCTTAACTACTTCACATTCACCAGCTCTTAGCAACTGCATGCTCAGGGGAAGTGGGGGTGAACCCAATTCCACCATCAGTCTCCACCATGGACACTGCTTATCCAGTTCCCACAATTGCAGGAAGGCTAATGACTGTGCAGAATGTGCATGTGTATTCATACACACTAGTGTTTTGATTTCTGCTTGAATTCTGACAAAGCCAGCCTGTGCTTTGTCATACCTTTTCTCTGAAGCTTTTTGAAAATTGTGAAAAAGACTACAAATATATATTAAAAATAATAAGAAAGGCAAGATGCAACTTATAAAAACTACCGCCACCAATAAGAATCAGAGCTCAAATTAGTACTACTTACTTTCTTATAATATGCAACTTACTCCATTGGGAATATGTATTTCCTCGCCAGAACTGAGGATTTGTAGTAGGTAACATTGGTTTATCAGTATGATCACTCCTTTATAGAACTTTGAAGCCCAGAATAGAATTTTACAGTCATAATTTAATTTTTTGACATACAACATTTCTAACCATAGTGAAAAAATTTAGTGGTTATCAGGGAAACATTAAAAAGGTAACTATTACCTTTGAATAAGTAAATCTTTATTACCTTGAAATAGAGGAAAGTGTGTAAACTTAGGAATTAATTTACATGGCACTGATTGAGGACTATTTAAGTGCATATTTATACATTATCATATCAATGACAACTTTGTCAAAATATAATAAATTCAAAATAATATATGTAATCAGATAAAGTATTGGCATATAACAGTTAAAAATATCTCATCTGTTATCTCCTTTGTCATTAAAACTAGTTATACTGCCTAAGACTCAGTAAATTATTCATAACAAGTAACCAAATATATTAAAGACACAACAACATGTTGGATTTTTAACAACACATGGAGGAAGATGTTTGGTATTTGAATACTTGAAGATTAGCAGGTGGAATGATGTGGCTGGACCACCTTGCCTAAAACTTGGAAGTTTTTCAACTTGAGATATTTCAGGATAGTTTGTTTTATTCTATAATCCAGTTTCTTTTCTCTATTATACTAATAGTTGACTATTAAAAATCATTCGTTTACATAAGTTTTCAATGTTCTTTAGCTTTCTGTAAAATGAAAACTGACAATTTGAGATTATTTTTTATAATTAACAAAAATAAACATATCCCTATATCACTTTAATAAAGGGGGGAAGGAGCCACGTGGCTTCTCGACGAGTTGGGATCCAGAGAGGAGGAAAAGAAGGGGTCCCCGGGGAAGACGATATGGAGTCTCTCTGAGTGGTGGTGGTGATCCATGGGATCACTCTCCCCAGACCCCGGGGTGTAGGTAAAAATCTGCTCTGACCCAGAGAGACGCAGAGACACCTGGGACAAGAAGCAGGGACACCGGGGCCAAGAGCAGAAAACACCATTTATTCTAGAAACTACAGAAGCTTATATGCACTCCTGGACCAATAAGGTCCAAAGGTCACAAACAAAGGGGTGCTCTCTGGCAAAAGCAGTCTATTATAGAATCGGGAGGGGTGGAAGATATGGAGAGTGCTCCTACATATCCCCCTTTTTGCTTTTATTTTGCTGTGATAACATTATATTCCTTCTAATTGCAAAACAAACTTGGTATGAAGTTTAGAAATTTGTATAATGTGATACAAATATAAGTGGGTATGCCTGCCATGTTACATAGAATATTACTTTTCTTACATTACCAACCATTTGATTAATGATAAATCTTTCAAGTGTCAGATTAGTGGGAATAAAAATAAAAGTTATTCTATGACGATGCTAACCTGATAAGACTTATTAAAAGCATATTTACCCTTCCATTGATTGCAGTCTGGACAGAAATAACCTTAAAAGAAAGCAGGGAAGGTTAAACATAAGAAATAGTACCTAGTCTATAGGTATTTTCCAGATACCAATAGATATACTATCCCTATATTTATTTATAGGGATAATAAACAAAGGTTATATATTCCAGATCTTCAGTGAATACTCTTTCACATAATTCACATTCAGAGCTAAACTATTTTGAAAAACCCCACATTTTTGAGCATGTGTATGTATTGAGTGCACACATGTACATTCCAGTTTTTCTGTGATGTCAGTTGGGATCATATCTCTGATCTCTGATACTATATGTGGCTCTTCCCAAGTTCAAGACAATAAGAAGCTGAGAAATTCTTTCAGTGCTTTAACTCTAACTTGTCCTTCTGATATTAGCCAGAGAAAATTTTCTGCTTTATATGTGCTCTTGTGATGAAACTGCACCCACTCAGAATATTTCTCTATTGCCATATACTATAACATAATCATGGGAGTAATACTTCACGATATTTATAGATTACACCTGCACTCAACATGGAGGACAAGGGTTGTTAGTAATCATTCAGATATTCCCATAGGAGTCTATATGTGAGCTTCCTGAAGCCCTGCATTGAGGAAGCAACCAACTGACTAGGTCTCAGATTTATTCTAAAGGTCATCAAACTTAATTTGTATTGAAACATAAGCTCTTTATTTTCTCTATAAACAAGGCACAGTGGCACACACCTGTAATCCCAGCAACTGGAGAGGCAGAGGCAGGAAGAAAAGTTCAAAGCCAGCCTCAGCAACTTAGCAAGGCTCTAAGCAACTTAGCGATACCCTGTCTCAAAATTAAAAATAAATAAATAAAAAGGGCTGGGGATGTGGTTCAGAGGTACGTTGCCTCTGGGTTAAATCCCCAGTACCAGTAAATAAAAAAACAAATACACATACACATATATAACATTACCACAGATGTAATTGTGGTTAATTACATTACCATAAATGAAGTTCTCTTTTAGTTCTAAAAATGTTTTCTGGTAGCCTACAGCTACTGAAATAAATGGTGGGACTTAATGAGGCATAAATATAAACAATAATTATCTTAAATTTCTGGCAAAGCATGATTTGAAAGTTTCTCCCACTTTTTCAAATATCTTAGCTTCCATGCTTTGCATTTTCATCTTTGTCTTCCATAACCTTCGTGGGCTAAAAATCTCCTCACTCTTTTCTGTGTAGCTTAGTGCATAGAATATTGCATTTTACATACACAGTTGTAAGAGTATATAAATTCTACCAGATTTTGATATAGAGGTAAGAAGCTGAAAAATCCTTCATAACAGTATCAATATATACAGGCACAGTACTTACTGGTCACCAGTTTTTCATAATGGTTTTGCTCAAATCCTTTGTTACTCTCCCCTCTAATTGGCACATGACCTTTTATGTTTTTTCTTGTCTTGTACTCTGATTTTGTCACATACTCTAATTTAGTCCAATAATAATTCACCAACTACTTTTTGGAGGACTGATCATAAAACCATGAACAATAGCTCAGTTCACATGAATCTTAAGTGCATATGATGCAGGAGAATTTTTTTCTTGTGCCCAATTTTTTTTATATTCCTGAATATGTTGAAATATGCCCAGTGATTAATGTTGACATTCTTTTCCAGATAGAATCATGATATACTAGCAACACAGTTTAAAAAACAAAAAATGGATTATAATTGTGGCCTCTATCTGAAGATACTGGTGGTTAAAACCAAAGTGTTTCTTATGATCTCATTTGCTGGTTGTGTCTATGCTTGAAATGAGGGCATACTACTGGGTGGTGAGATTGTAGGTGATGTGTAGTACATATAATACTGAGATCATATACTTAAGTTTGGACCCTTTCTAAATACTTTCCTCACGGAACACGTTCTTTTCTTCTTTTGGGGAGAATTTTGAAAACTTGATTATTTACCCACAACTATTTATTGCACACCTTTTAAACTAGACCATAAACTTCAAGAATTCAGAGACTATCTGTTTTATCAATGAATTTTCAAGAATTAGCACATTACCAAGCAAACATAAATATTTAATATATGTTGGCTAACAAACTGACTAAATTGTGAAAATCCTTACTCCAGAATAAGAATCAAATGATATAAGGTAAAAATCAAGTAATACTCATGACAGCACTTGATAAAACAATTTAATTTTGTCTTATATAGTATGACACTAAAAGTAATACATCATGGATGGTAATACTAAATCCTACAAGAAGTACAATGTGTGGAAACAGGGAATTTTCTTGAATTTGTTATAATTAGTTGTACATGATAGTAGAATGCATTCTAATACATCATGCATAAGTGGAGTATAACTGCTCATTCTCTTGTACATGTTGTAGAATCTCACAGGTCATGTAATCATATATGTACATAGGGTAACAAGGTCTGATTCATTCTACCCCCATAGCCCCACCCTTCCCTTCACTCCCTTCTGCCTAATCCAAATGGATTTTTAATAACTCAATGTTTTGTTTACCTGGTGATATTTTAGAACAATATTTTTAATATGTAAGGAAATGCAAACTTCACTTTATAATCTGTCCATAAAGAGCCTATAACTAAATGTATGGGAGAAAGATTCTCATTTTTCCTTTGTACAACTTACACTAAGTTTGTCATCTCCAAAGAACTTGTCATCCTGATATTTGCTATGGAATGCTTATTTCCCAAGCATCTTGATACATATGTTTGGATGGCTAAAATTGGCTCAGATTGTAATGTCCTGACAATTTCATTTTGCCTAAATATTTTTCAAAATTCTTTAGCAGATATCGATCAGAGGTCACAGTTGTTAAACTCTATTAGCTACTTCAAACAAGGACTTCTTACCCATTTAGATTGTTTTGTATAATATTTTCTACAAACTTAAATTTACATTTATAGTGTATAGGATCTCCTGATAATTACTTTCAGTTTCAAATTAAAAGACAGTTTTAATTAAAGTCATTATAATTTGAAGTATAGTCCTGTGACAAAGCAGTTCAAAGAATAATTCCCTACTAAGTAAGTGGCAGAAGTTTACAAAGACAATAAATTCCTGGAACCTATTTTCCAACTTTGAATAAAATCTTTGAAATTATAATTATTGATATTGTGGACCTTAGTAAAAACAATTAATATACTTCATAAGTTGTATATCAAACATATACATAAAATCATTTATTAGAAATTATAGTTATCAAAAATCCATGTTTTCTCTGAAATTGTTTCTACTTGGTTTTGTGTTAACATAACTCTTATCACATTTCAGTACTTCTAAAACACTTGTAAAATTGCACAATTCCATTTTTAAAAGTACTTACGTTGATCATAAATCAATTGTATTATTGCAATCAAACATCTTTGTTTCTTAATTCAGTGTTCCATTCTTCACCAAAATCATTTTAAACAACGGGAAGATGTTTATTTCTTTTCAGATACAGTTGTGTTGGATTGATTTTTTTTTTTTTTTTTTTTTTTTTGTACTGGAGATTGAACTCAGGGGCACTCGACCACGGAGCCACATCCCCAGCCCTATTTTGTGTTTTATGTAGAGACAGGGTCTCAATGAGTTGCTTAGCACCTCGCCTTTGCTGAGGCTGGCTTTGAAGTTGCAATTCTCCTGTCTCAGCCTCCCTAAGTGCTAGGATTACAGGCTTGTACCACCGCGCCCGGCTTGGATTGGTATTTAAATGTAGCTCAATAAACAGAAAACTTGCTGGTTTATGGTTATGCTTTGGATTGTAGTTCACCATTTTTCAAGAATCCATAATTTTATTTTATTCAGTTCAAAGGAGTCAATTAACAAATTTCAAAAGAATACTAACTTGCTGGTAAAGAAAAATGAATGGATTATTACCTTAATGCAATAATGAAGGATTAGTTTTCCCTAATTGATTCACCCTCAACATGTTATTTACATTTTAGCATTTTCTAACATTTTCTTTCCTTTTGAGGTGTTCTACTTCATTCCTGTAAACACAATCTATATGAAAATTCATTACTTTTTGAGTCAATCTTTAATGCTCTCCTACCACTCTATATTTAGAAAAAGACACAGTAATTGCACAGAATATTAGTGTAAACCTCAGATGATGGCTTTCATTTAGAATACTTTCTAATAATAAAACTGCTACTAGCACTACTAACAATTTATTGCTTTTTAATCACAAACATTTGTATTGAAATTTAGTATATTTTCTTCCTAGATAATGGCTATATACAATATGTAAGGAAATTAAGTAATGACTATATACGGTGACTGACCAACAGGAAAGAGCATTATAATAAAGAAATCTATTAAACTGCAGGAAATCATCTCTCTAGGGAAGTTGCACCAGGTTACTTCTTAAGTCATGTAAAATGGGAACAGAAACAAAGAAGCCCTTGAAACTACACCAGGGGAATAATCCTGTTTTAGTAAGAAAAGAAAGGTGATTGTTCTTCTGCCCCTCTGCTATAAATATCTTTAACCTGCAGCTCAGAGAGTTCCTTCCTATACATTGGTGAGTTTTAGTAGAACAAACACATGGGTTATCTTGCCAAGAAGCACTAGAGAGCTTTGAGAACTCATTGTTCTATGAGAATCCATTGTTCTCATAGAGGGATGCTGACTGGTCCTTCTTCCTTATGATCTCGCTTTATTTGAAGCAGAATAAGAAATCTTGCACAACAGTTTGTTCTGACATTGATGAATCTAAGTGTCCACTGTTTACCACCATTGCAGAAAAATCTAGGTATCTAGGATCTAGAAACTTTGTTTATTAGCAGTTGCGACTATTCCATCTTATTGTTGTAAGCATTAAGGGCCATGGGGATCTCAGTAGTGGGCCACTTGCCTGGCTAGCATAGTGATACCCTGGGTTCAATCTCCACAACTGCAAGTGAAAAAAAAAATAAGTAAAGGAAGTTTTGATGGTTAATTCTGTTTCAATTTGCCTGGGCAAAAGAATGCCCAGATAGCTGGTGAAACATCACTTCTGGGTATACCTGTGTGGGTATATCCAGAGGAGTCTAGCATTTACATCAGTAGACAGAGGAAAGGAGCTATCTTCTCCAACATGAGCGGGCATCAATCAAACCTTAGAGGGGCTGAATGGAATAAAGGAAGACAGTTGAAAACCTTTGTCTTCTTGATATTCACTTCTTTTGCTTTCCAACATCAGAGGTCCGGATTCTTGGGCCTTTGAACTCTAGGACTTTTACTAGAAAATTCTTGTACCCCTTAACCTTCTGCCCTAGACTGAGGTATACCACCAAGTTTCTTGGTTCTCTAGTTTGGAGACAATAGATGGTGTTACTTCTTGGTCTCCATAATCACATGAGCCAATTCCCATAATAAATAGAATATATTTTCTACTGGTTCTGTTTTTTGGGAAAATTGATTAATACAGAAGCCACTGATCCATTGGCATTTGTACATATCTGTTCTCTCTGGGATATAAAAGAATTAATCAAGCCCTCTCAAGATAAATGGCCTGGGTTTAAATTCCAGATCCAGCACTAATAGACTGTAATTGGGAGCATGTTGTTTACTCTGACTGCATCTTTATTTCTTCGGCTATATACAGCTGTTGAAGATTAAATGAGTTAGCATAGGAGAAACATCAAAATAATACATAGTCCATAAAATTATTATTCAAATATTATTTAGCTACTGTCTTTGACATATCACCATTGAAAGCAGTGAATATAGGCACTTCATAAATAAGAAAGGATCAGTTTTTCAGATGCCATAGTGCAATAATGAAATTCCCATATCTTTACAAAGTCATTTTTTCTCTTATCAATGGCTAGAGGGTATTTGTTCTGCTGGCGCTGTCTGATTTGTAATATTTTTTATCATAACACCTTTATTAATTACTGATTCTAAAATAAGAAAAAATACACTTAAATTCCTCTTGAAGATTGTATTTACTTAGTATTTACTTCATTTGAAAGATGTCAAATATCAGACAAAATCTTAATGTAAAAATAATACTTAAGTATAAATGAGGCATTTCAAATGTTCACTTAAAGAATTATATTCTCAAGATATATTAATTTCAGCATTTACTGTTTCCAACACTAAGTAATCAATTATATGATACAATGTGGCATTTAAAATTGATAATATGAAAAATGTGATCCTATTTTTAAATCAAAGGCCAAAATCATTAATATTAACCAATTTCCACTACATTTGCTACTGTAACATCCATCATTATAAAAATATTTAAAACTATATATGGCATGTAATTATTTACTGGCTTCCCATGATTTTGAAAAACATATTACAAATAATATTCATAAAAGAATGTTCTGTTTAGATAGCTAACACAAAGTTCAGATTTGTCTTGAATTACATTTAGAATCTCAAATGAAGCTCATTATTCAGATTCATTCAAAGACCTGGATAGAACCTAGGTTTAAGAGGGATAATTTGTTCTATATTTTGGGAACAATTTAGAGATTAAAACAATATCAAGTTATAAAGAGATTGTTAACTTATTAACTGGTTATTCTTAGTTACATATGACAGTAGACTCCATTTGATATAATTATACAAGCATGGAATATCTTAGGATCCCATTCTTGTGGAGGTACATGTTGATGGGGTTAACTGTGATGTTTTCATATATGTACAGAGGAAAATTTATGTCAGATAAATTTTCAATGCTAAATTAGTGCTTTGGTTTACGACTGGCAAGCTTTGCTATGAGGTAAATGGAAAGACTAACCCAAATCTCACTGGCCCAGAGCTGGCACAACTTACAAGTCACAGAACATCTAGATGACTCAGCCCCTACTGGTGGCTGGAGATGCTATACTAAAAGAAACATGTTACTTAACATCTTCTGCTAAATGCTTAAATTCAACTTCATGATTTTAGTCTCAAACACTAGAAGGCAAAAGAAAATCCAGACCATATGTCTTTTAGTCCATGTTAGATGAACACGGTGAGTCACTTCTGTCTTTGTTTTTTATTGTTTGTATTGTTTTTCTCTAAGCCAATCAGAATTTAGGTCAATTATTGAAATGCTTAAGATTGCCTATAGTCCTGGTAATGCTAAAACAATTCCTAAACTGCAGTAGATTACTTATATTGCTTTGGGCCCTAGCTTTCTAGCATTGTCCCTCAGTGAGTAGTAAGTAATAATGATGGAAGATAGTAGAATGTGCCTTGGAATACTTCTAAAAGACGGGAAACTATAGGTTCATTGTTCCATAAATCTCTAGATAATGGGTGATCACAGTAATTAAGTAATTGTTACTTGAATGTAAGAGTCTACATAAGTGTTTGAACACAGCTTGGGTGAAGACTGCCAGTTGAAATTAAGGTAGTAAGATTTACAGAGTAGAGGAAGCATTTATCTATGCTGGGCCCACTTATTCAGCAATACTTATTAAGTACCTACTAGAGAGAAGACAGTATGTTTTGTGGCACAGATAGATAAATCAGATAAAAATTGTGCTTTCCAGGAGTTAAGGATACAAAAAACTGAAGTGCAATGTACCTTCAAATACAAAAGCAAAATGTAAGATAAAAAATGATAGTTTATATATATAGCCCAGATTAAAATGCTAAATGGTAATGTATTTAAGATGGAGCAGAAAGGAACCGGCTTACAAGGACATGGTACTCAAGTATACATAACATTTCAGTATCATGAGAAGTTATAATGAAGATTTCAGAAAAAAAGATAAAACCTTGGAAGGGGGAAGCATAGGATAATGATGGTGAACATGGAGCAGTTCAATTTGAGATCATTAGAGGCACTAAAGTGTTATACTGTAGAATCTAAATTTGAGACGGTAAATATGAAATACTTGGTGTTTAATACATAGCTTAAGAGCATGGAAATGTGAAAATAAGACAAAGTTATTCATTCCTGGTTCTTGGAAGGAATAAGCAGTCATAAGCTATTTAAAAGACTTAGTTTTCTCATTGTAAAAAAATGTATAATAAAAATTTCTACTTAATTTTTACCATATTCTTGACACTTGCATTTTTATCTTATTCATAGTGTTAAAAATTAAGTACAACTTGTAAGTAAATATTTAAATGATACAATAGAGTTGCTGAATAAGTCATGTTCTTATCAAAGCTATTTCTTGTTATGATTTGATCTTTAATGATTCCCTGAAAAGCTGATATATTGGACAATGCAGGAATGTACAGGGGTGAAATGACTGAATGATGAGAGCTATAGCTTCATCAGTGGACTAAGCGATTAATGCATCGATAATTTGAACAGACTACTAGTGGTAACTATAGGCAGATGGGGAATGGACGGGGGCAAGTAGGTCACTGGGAGTGTGACCTGCACTGTATCTGTCCAATACCCCTTCCTCTATCGCCTCTCTTTTCTTTATAGTAGCCATGAGCTGAGCAGCTTTTCTCTTGTAACATCCTTCCATCAACATGTTCTGCCTCATTATGGGGCCAGAGCAGTGGAGCCAGCTGATCATGAAATGAACTTCTGACATCAACAGCCCCAAATAAGCTTTTTTTCTCCTCTATTTTTCTTGTCAGTTATTTTGGCCACAATAATAAAAAACTGATGAGCACAAAAATTTGTATCAGGAGTGTGGTGGTTACTGTGATATACCTGACTACATGGTTCAGAAGACTTTGGAATTGGTTTGTGGAAGAAATTTGTAAGATTTTTGTGATTCAGGGTGCAGGAGTCTTAAATGTTGTAAGCAGAGTTTAATGGGTGATACTGAAATGAGATAGGAAGACCAGAATGCAGATGGTAAAGACTGAGGTCATAAGATTTCAGAAGGAAACAAGGACTCAATACAGAATTGAACTAGAGGATGTTCATGTTACATATTGTCAAAGAGCTTGTCTGTGTTTATGTCCTGAGAATTTTTGTGAGGCTGAATTTAAAGTTGATGGTCTACTATAGTGGAGGATATTTAAAAGCAGCACAACATTCAGGTGGTAGCGTGGGTATTGCTGACATCTTATCACCAAGTTTATTGTGAGAATCATGAACAAAATGCAGAGAGGAAAAATTTTAAAAACTTTCACTTTTTCCAGAAAAGCATATGTAAAGTTGGGGGCAAGAAAGATGTATTGGTGCAGAGATTACTGCATCTAAAGAAAAGCTATACTTTACACAAAGACTACAGGAAAGATGCTTGGAAGACATCTTAGAAATCAACAAGACCATAACTGTTGCAAGCTCAAGGGTATAAAAGTGAAAACTTACTTAAAAGACTTTGAGGGGAAGTCACAGAGGGGTGCCTATGCAGTTGTTCTCCAAGGATTTGTTTCACAGGATTTGTTGCTCAGCCACCCAGACATTCAGAACTATAGCAGTCTTGGTACAAGGGGTTGGGCTGTTTGCTTGACCTAGCAGCAGACCTTGAACTGGACATCCTGAAACACTAAGTCCCAAATAAACTTTTCCTCCTCTAGGTTATTTTCAGGTATTTTGATGATAGTAATGAAAATATTACTAACACTTCTGAATGAATAAGTTAGCTTTAAAATGAGTCATTTAGATTTTTAAAAAACTGGAATACTAGAGAAGAAACTGGAGCTAAAGAGATCAGTAATAAGGTTATTGCTTATTTTCAGGGAAAGAACTAAACTAGAAATTTAAGAAATAAGTTACAGGTATTATACTTTTAGCTACTATATTATGGGTAGCACTTAGCAAATGATGCTGGACTTATGATCATTAAGGAACCAAAAAGAGAAGCATTTTATGTGCAGAAATTCCTGGGTCATTTTTCATGAAAGAAAATTATCAAATGATGTTATCCCTATTTAGGAAGGTATTTAGTAATTTAAGCTTCAGTACTGTTTATTCTTATTGTATAAATATTTTTTCCTGGAATTATTGAAAGCAAGTTAAAAAGTTATCAATATATAAAGAAATATTGTTTTGAGTCATCAAATTCAAGGAGAGTGAGGACTTAAATTTTCCAAATTTAGCCTACAGGTAACTGAGTTATAGTTCCCTCCACATTTATTAGGTAGTGATGACAAAGTGAAAATATAGACAGAAATGAAATAACCATGAATCTAATGTTTGTGCTTTACGGTTTTTGCTTATAATGGCTTCTTCCAAGGCTCTGTTATTAATTTTTTGTTTTTAATTTTTAATTTTTTTGTTAAAATTGGTCCTAACATTGTGTGATTTGCAGATATCTACAAGACCTAGATTCCTTCCTGGGAATTATCCTTGAGTTCTTGACTGTCAGGTCTGGTCAGGGTCCAGGATGCCCAAATAAGGAAGCTGGTCAGCGGAGCTGCAAGCCAGATGTGACGTCACTAGTGGACACGCCTCCTGTCAATCAGTGAGTTTTCCTGACCCATCAGGAAGGACTCTGGCTTTCTCTTCCTGTTCCCCAGCCCTCCCCTTCCTGACCGGGTTTTCTTGAAATTATGCACGGAGTCTCCGACGCCATTTCTCCCGACCCGCTCTGATGGACGGGGGATTTGGACTGAGGGCACACATTCCAATAAAGCCTTGCAGAGTGGCTTAATTCATCTTCTCCTGGTCATGTGATATTTACATTGACCTTTATTTTGTGTCCATGACCAATGACTATCTACAGAGGACATTTATAGATTTATCAGGTTTTCCAAGAGGTCTGAAAAAATCAGTTTAAGGAGTTCAAGAAAACATCTGAAAGTGAGCAAGAGGAAGTGGGAGGCCATGAGGAGAAATGAGGACAAGGACATCATAGCCAGGTATGTTTAGAAGCTCACAGACAATTCTAAAGTGCACCCAATTTTGGCAAGTTACTACTTGCCATATGGAACTATATTGGAAAGGTTTAAAGGAAAGAGACACAATTTTAGAGTTTTTACACATCAAATGGCTCACTTTGAGTACTTGAACAAGATATTTAATCCCTCCTGAGCCTTAATTTCTTTAATCTTTAATAGTATGTTGATTTTTGATAATAATCATGTAGTCTTAGTCTAAATGTAGATGAAAATGGAGAGGAGGGATAATGGTGAGTAGAAAATGGTGAAGTAAATAGGCAGGAAGTCATGATAAGAACTTTTGTTGGAGTTAAGGTATCAGGTGATGCAAATCAGAATGAATTTTGAGGAAGAAAAGTGAATAATTAAAGAGATGAACATGGGAGTATGACTGTTGGTGATAAGGGGACAATCATAGCAGTCAATGAAATTTAAATATGAGAAAATTTTTAGATGCAAAAGAAAGAATTGAACTGATCAGAATGTTGAGAAGGTGTCACATGTGGTTATTTAAAAAAACAATTACCAAGAAAATGTCAAAGAAAAAAGGATGATTCCAGATTCTGTACAAGGAGATTTACTCACATTTATTATTTCCATACCAAAAATATTCCTTCCATTCTCCTTTTTAGAAAATTAACCTACCAATAAAGTTTTAGCTTAAAATATTACAGTAACATCAAACATTCAATGTGCGTGATGCAAAGAAAATAATCAATTAGCTGTATTTGTTCATTACTTTATATTAGCCTCCCCAAATATGAGAATGATTAAGATGTCATCTTAACCTTCCCATTAATCAACCAAGCTAAGTTTTATTAATATGATTGAATAAAGGAGGAATCATTTGAAGAATTGTGGTCAGTTGGTGCAATTATTAGATTCTATATAACATTTTTTAAAACTAAAATTCAGCCAGGTGCAATGGTGCACACCTGTAATCCCAGCACCTTGGGAGGCTGAGACAGGAGAATCCCTAGTTCAAAGCCAGCCTCGGCAACAGCAAGGCACTAAGCAACTCAGTGAGACCCTGTCTCTACATAAAACACAAAATAGGGCTTAGAATGTGGCTCAGTGGTCAAGTACCCCTGAGTTCAATCTCTGGTACCAAAACAAAAAACAAAAAACCTCAAACTAAAATTCGATATAGTACTTGAATTCTATCTGCTTAGCTGGTATAAAAAACAATAAAAGCTTGTTCTGTCAGGATTTGTAGGTTGTAGAAAAAAGAATATTGTCTCTTCATTTCTTGAGGCTTTTAATAATGTTTTACTGGTTGGAATTTTATAAACTGAAACAATTAAAGGGGAATTCTCCCATGTTTCCAGTGCATCTTGCTGATGTGGCTGGTTTCTGAGGTCTTTCTGGCAAAGCCTGTTATAGAAATGTTTGCACCATCTCCTGACTACTACCCTTTCTGCCCCCTCCTCCCAAACAACTCTTTGCTTAAGCTACTAACACATGGCACACAACTTCCTGAACTTTCTATTTTTTAAAATATCCTTAGCTTAATTCATGGAAAAATTGCCAATTATTGTTTTTCTCTAGTGGTATTCTTGCTACTTCCACAATCACCCCCACTCTGAGCTAAGTAAATATTTTTTTAAAATAATACCTGCTGGTTTTATACTGTTTAAATTCTCTAGGAGCCACATATCAAATCTTTTCTGCTGTGCTATTTAGGACATTTTAATTCTTAAATGTCCAACTCTTCCTGACATACTTACTCACCTCAGCCAAGAAACTATCCCAGTGGGGAAACAATTGTGTATTGAACTCTCCCATTTGACAGATAAAAAATGAGATCTTTAAGTGGGAATAACCAATGTTTTTTACTGAACCTTATGCAGACAAATAAAACTTTAAAAGCTCTAGTCAAGTTTCCTATTTTTTGGTGACTATGAAAATGCTTATTTTTCTTGTTGCAAAAATTGGACATTTACTCTAAATATAGGTAGCAAATAGGTATTTGATTCAATATTTTCCTGTGTTCCAAAATATCACTATTGCAAAAAAGGTTCACTGTGTTTTTACGTAAAATGAATTTTTTTATCATAAATAGTACTTGGGTATTTTGCAAGCACTACATATACATTAACTTGGACTATTTTAAACAAAGTATTACTTCTATTCTGTACAGATAAGGAAACAAATTTAAATATTTTTAATGATTTGACTAATCCACAAGCCCAAAAAGGGAGTTAGAATCAAGTTACTCCTGACATTTAGTCATTTGTTTTTCATATTTTTTCATATTACATAATGTAGAAAAATCTACAAACATCCATATAGACATTTGTTTCTTCATACATACTATGTTTTTATATTCCTGAAATTTGTATGAATTGATTTTTTTTTAAAAAGACTTTAAATGTATTAAAGTTACTATTTATTTAAATTCTTTAAGTTTAGCAAATGTAAAATTCTTTTAAAAATGTGACTCACCTGGTCTTAAGTGTGGCACAAATCAAAAAGAAGATCAGACATGGTTTACAAATGTAATTTTTATCCAGTGTAGTGAATGACTCTCAGCCTCTTTTGGTACATAAAATGTAATAACTGTGCACATATTGCAAAGCGGTTTGCATTTCCTCTGGCAAGAAAAATTACATTTTACATTTTATCCACTTCTTGTTTTTAAATGAATTTTTTTCTAGAGCACTACTTCACCTAACTGCTTTTATTTACTCATTTATGAGGGCCTCTAGACACATGGATAATATTCAAAACTAGTCCTTGTGTATTCTGGTTTTTTTTTGTATTTTTTACTTGTAGATGGACACAGTACTTTTATTTTTTTATATTTCTGTAGTGCTGAGCATTGAACCCAGTGCCTCATGCATGCAAGGCAAGTGCTTTACAACTGAGCTACAGCCCCAACCCCTCTAATTTGTTTGAAGTATTATTTTAAAAACAAACATTATTTTTAAAATGTCAAATATTCTTCTAGGCATTATAGATGGAAAATTAACAGAATTAAGCAGAGGAGTGTGGAGAGCTAGCTCTGTGCTATGCCCTTACCACTAGCCATTGTGTGTAAATGGGAAAGGCACAAAGGAAGGAGGAACTATGTGATTGGTTTACATTTACTGTTGGTTCCACAAACGTGCAGCTCCTAGACAGAATTCAGGGGGCTTACGTGCCTTGCCACATGGACGGCTGTTGCCTACTGCATTGTGTCTGATTGGCCGAACGGCCCTATAAGTTGAATGCTTGTTCCGCAAATAAACGGGTGCTTGCTCTGACTGTACCCCCTGGTGTGTCTGATTGTTCTGCAGCAGGGCTGGGAACGGGCAACCAGTTGGCTCCAACTCTTCCCAACTTCCATGGGGGCTAGGTGAATGTGGGGTTACCCCTTCCACCCGCTGGCTCAGGACGGACTGCAGGGGAGAACTACTTTGTATAGTTGTTATCAAGGAAGGCCTCCCTGTCACATAGGTTTAGTAGGTGTTCTGGTTTGGGTCATAAATATCCAGAAGGCCATATTCTAAAGACTATTTCACCCAGCTTAGTCTTTTTGGACCATGGTGAAATATTTAGACCCTAGTTGGAGGACATTAGGTCATTGGGAAAATGCCCTTGAAGTGGGTGTTGTAACCCTGACCCATTCTCTCTCTCTCATTGCTTTCTGGTCACCATGAGGTGAATAGTCTTCCTCCACCACATGCTTCTGCCACTAAGATATATTGTGTTGCCACAGATCCAAAGCATCCTGACCAAGTGACTATGGACTGATATCTTTAAAACTGTGTGCCAATATAAATATTTCCTTTCTTAAAATTTATTTTCTCAGGTATTTTATCATAGTGACAGAAAGCTCACTAATACAGTAGATAAAATGAAGTAAGAGAATATTGTGCAACACTTAGAATGTTTATTACAGAAGACAAAGTAGAAAGACCCTGAGTTAGGAGCAGGTATGGTATTTAATACACAGGAGATTATTATGGCTGTGGCATCTTGATCAAAATGGATATCATAAAAAGAAAGTTTCAAAGGGTATCCAGGAAACAACATATAAAGCATGTTCAAGTTCAACAAAAGCTATGCTTTTATTCTATGTGGGATTACAAGCCATTGGTAGGAACACGGTTGTAAAGTAACTAATTTACAGTTTTAAACAATGTAAGTACTACATGGAAAGAAATTCACGTACAAAGGGATCAAATGTAAAATTCAAAAGTGTGGCAATGTTCCAGGAGGGAGGTAATGGTGACTTTGAGTATAGGTAATGAGAAGTGATTAGTTTTTTAAATTTATTTTAAGTGTATCTGTCACACCAATAGGTAGATAATAGATGCTATATGGGATATAAAAATGAGAGGAAGCAAGAGTATATCTTAGGTTTTAGGTCTTACAATGAAATAAATTGTTTTGTCCTTTACTGGGATGGATAGACTGAGTAAAAAGCTGGTTTGCTTGCACATAATGTTGGAGGTCAAGGGTTGGATTTTGGACATGTTGTGTTTATGATACATTTATTATGCATTCAACTACATGTACTAAAGAGGCATTTGGAGTCAAACTTGAAGCTTCAATGAAAAATATAAGCATCAGCTAATGGGTATTGTTTGAACACTGAGACCAAGGGAGTGAGTACGAATAGAAAACATAATGCATCCAAACATTGAGCTCTAGGGTGCTACAGATTTTAGAATTCACAAAGAGAGAGAAAAAGAACATAAAGTTAGAAAACGAGCAAAGAGTGAAACAGGTGGAAGGTACACAATTTCTGGGAAACCAAGAAAGCCAAATTATTCAAGAAATAAAGAGAAATAATTGTTTGGAATGACTTTGGCATTTCAGGAAATTAAACTTTAGAATTAATCATTGGAGCTGGCTCTATTGAGGAAATGGTGTCTTAAAGAGTTGTGAATTGGTAATATCATTTAAAAAATCTGTGATGCAATAGGTTCAGGGGAGACGCGGGAATCAGGAATAGCATACCAAAATATAAACCATTTTGGAGTTTTGCTCTAAAGTGGAGAAGAGAAATGAGGTGGCCTTAGAGGGAAGCATTGTCTCTCGGCTTTAGTGGTGGTGTTCGTACTGATCATGCTATTGTTTTAGTATGAGATGTTTCAACATATGTATGGCTAATTTGGAATTTTCCATTAGAATATAAAAAAGATTGTGATGCAGGAGATAAAATTTTAATTGCAATATTAAATACCTTGAAGAAACAGCTGAGTTAAAAAAAAGGATGCTTTGGAGTGTCCTTCCTCTTTAGGTAGTCACTGAAGATTTTCATTAATTTTTAGATGGGAAGTCAGAGTACAGATATAGGAAGGTTTTATATTTAGAAAGAGATCATTAAGACACCTTGTTCAGATTGTTTATTTCTCAGTCAACTAAGCAAGTTCATCAGTGCAAAATGAGGAGGGGATAATGTGTCAGAGAAAACAGAATGTGTGAAATGGTATGCACCTAAAATGGAAAATAAAGCCCTTACTGAGTTTCTTCTAAATAGATTTTCACTTCCTAAAGTCAAGTTACTACTTGATGTAGTCTCAACTTCTCTCTCAAACTTCAACCACACTTCTCTCCCTTTTCCTACTACTACCCAATCAAATCTAGCACCCTAAAAATTGGTCTGATATACAGAAGTAGGTTATAGCCATTTAAGGTTGTTTCAAACTTCATAAATGTATTAATAGATTTCACCATATAAATAGGTAAAAGGTAAAAATATGATAAATGTTTTAAGATTAGCATGATTATTGGCCAAATACAGCTTTCATTTTAATTTGAATTTTATTATATTATAAATAATTGGAAAGTTACTAATATAACCTGTACTAATTGCAGCATAATAAGACACTGAAAATATTATCAAAATCAAGACAGTACATGGAGAGAGTTTTATTATTCATTTTGATAATCTATAAATACTACCTAGTATACAAACAAGCAAAATATATTAACACATATATAGTAAAAGAGTAAATATAATTATGATGTAACAATAATATTGTAGAAATACCTATCTTGTTAATCCTAGTAACCACATGAGGGAGGTACAATTTTTTTCAAAATAAAATGGATGAGTCAAGATAATTGGAGCTTAAGAAAATTAATTGGTTAAACATGACACAAATATTGGTCAATCAAATATGCTTTGATTTGAATTGAAGTAGCTTGAATACAGTTTGGAGACACTCAAATTACAAACGTGTGAGGGAGATTAAACTGAATAACCCTTACAGTGGGATTTCACAGTCTCACTTAGAAACAAAGTGTGAGTTAAATTTTCCAAAGGCATGGCAGTTTGAGTACACT
Organism: Xerus rutilus; assembly: GCA_028644305.1. Lineage (NCBI taxonomy): Eukaryota > Metazoa > Chordata > Mammalia > Rodentia > Sciuridae > Xerus > Xerus rutilus. The sequence continues at coordinate 70,562,793 of CM053410.1, forward strand.
CAAATCATAGTTATAATGATCAAATTTTATTGGCCATTTGTCCCTTCCTGTTATACAGTCAGTCTCTTGTAGGGCAACCTGTTCCCAATTTTAGCATCTTCTTGGCATCATCTCTAAATCATCTCTAATATGTTTTTTCCAAATTATGATAGAGTTTGTCTCTTACAAGAATAAGAGGAGGGGAACAGCAGAATATCTTAGATTGCTTTATGTTGCTATAATAGAATAACATGGGCTGTGTAATTTACAAAGGAAAAAAATTCTCACAAAGTCTAAAAACAAGGTGCTTACAACTGGCAGGGGCCTTCTTGCTGCATCATAGTATAGCAGAAGGCATCACAATCAAGAGAACATGCCAGAACTGAAGAGGGAAGAAGCAAGAGAAAAGTGAAGGGAGTTGAACTGGATTATATGACAAAGCCACTTCTGTGATAACTGACTTCCTCTTTATGATCTAAGCACCCCTTAAAGGTACCACTATCCCTTTTTTCATTGCCAAAACCACCATAGTGGCAATGAAATTCCAGTATCAATTTTGGAGGGGACATTCAAATCACAACACTAAATTTTTAAGACAGATGAAAATAGAATGGATTTGCACATTAAAGTAGAAGTTTTAAAAAATGTAACAGAATAAAATGTATATGGAAACTTCGATAAATCAGAAAAAAAATACATTCAGTCATGTATTTCACCAAGCTTAATACAGACAAGCAGTTAATATAAAACAAATATCAATTTTTTATATTTTCTCTGAAATAATAGTCTATGAATATTAGAGATCATTGACTTTTAAGTCAATCATAAAATATCCCTTCAATATATACTAATGTAACTCAATATGCTTATTATTTATACCTGAACTTAGAAATGCTATTTCTAGCATAAAATTTATAACTATACCTCTTCTTCCTAATTGATAAGAAACTACATAATAAGATAACCTTGGGAAGCATTATAGAATAATGGTTAAGGTTTTGAATTTGGAGACAGTGCCTAGGTTTAATTTCTGGGTCTATTATTTAACAGCCCTCTGATTAGCCTTGTAAAAGTTACTAAGTGTCCTGTGCCTCATTTTCCTGATCTTAAATTGAGATTATTAAATTTTCTACCTCATAGGATGGCCTGAGATTAAACATGATAATGCATAGAGAGCAATTAATTCAAATTGTGGGTCTGTATAATGTAAAGACACAATGTGTGTGTGTGTGTGTGTGTTTAATGCCATCCCACACAGCACAGCTTTGTTTTATTAATACTATTGGAAAAAGCAGACCCATCAATTTTAAATATTATAAATGTACTGTGGGTCTTGTCTCCTAGTTATGATCTTATTGGTACAATTTATACCTAGAATATAACTAAAACAAACCACTTCTGGTACTGTACTCCCAGTGCAACCACCCTAATAAGGACCTACCATGATCTCTCTCCTGGAATATTATCTGATCCAAGGCCACAACCTCTGAAGGGATCTCTTGTTCTTGTACTGCTCCCTCCCCATATAGGAGGATGCTCTCCTGAAATAGTGCTGATAAAATAAATGTACAGGGAATATTTGGAATAATGTTTACTGTTCTTTTAAACAAAAATTATCTATTAAAGCACATAATATTTTTAAGAAGAAAATATCCCCTGAAATTCCATTGCCATATTAAAATGGCAGGTAAATTCTGATTTAATTTTCCAGAGATTCAAAGGTGGATGCAGATAGTCACACGCAGGAAGCATTGCATGCACTGGGAACCTTGCTCCAGAGCATCACCTAAGCATTAGGCTGCAGTCTTGGCATCATCAGTGAGGCTGAGCAGGACATATGCGATTGACTCAAGGTCATTGTGTCTGATTAGAGGCTCAAGTTTTCTTTAATGTGTTTGTCTATAAAGAAATTCACAAATTTTTGAGGAGAACATGGCTTGTGTTGATTCCTGGGCGAGAAGAAAAAAAATAATAAACTATTCTTGCATCTTGAAAGAAGATTTAAAGTATGAATTACTCTTTTAAGAGATTTAAAATCAAAATATTTAATCAATACAAATGATAGTCCATTTTAAAAAAGAAAATGACTTTTATGTATTCTATATTTAAATGAAAGTGCTTGGATTCATTTATTAAATATGAACTTTAGAACTATTTTAATTCAAGTTTCCAAATACTCAGAAAATAATAACTTTTTTACATTATTTTAGATTACTATATAAATGTACAGGACATTAGTTAAGAAGCAAAACAAAAACATGGAAACCATGAACAAGTGTTATTATTTCTAACACTACTTTGATCTAACCCTATATTAAATCATTGAAATGCACACTGTAAATGAACCAAAATGCTCAAGATGACCAGCAATAAATGATATCAGCTCCTTTAACATTTTAATGGTAATATTGTATCTAATTTAGACAATATTTTTTCTTAATCAGAAAAGTCATGCTTCTGTATCTTTCTCAATTGTAATATTCAGTGTAGGAAATCCAGAGACTCTACAATTCTGTAATTCTGGAGGCCAGAACATTAAAATTCTTTCTTTCTAGGTATTCTGTGGCATCCACTACAATCAATATTGTATAGCCTTAAAAACATTATCCAATCATTTTCAAGGCATTAGGGTTATAGTGCATTTAAATAGCAATGCCACTTTCCAGTTTCTACTGATAGACCTATGGATTGCACTAACCTAAAGACCTCAATTATTGTGGCAGGAAATTAAGTTCTTCCAGTCCTAAGGATGCTTCTTATCATGTGTGATGTGATAGAAACAAATACATTCATGTTTAGTTCATATAGTTGCAACATCAGCTGCAGGACATTGTTTCTTAGCCCAAGTTAACATCTCTGATTTTCAGTTTTCTCTTTTGTAATATCAAAAATTATCAGAGGTGATGTGAACATTTTCTGTGGAGTAGGAATAATAAATAATAAAGTAATTTACATCTGTCCCGAAAGTAGTGAATTCTCAAAAAGAAAACAATTATTTTTATTTATATAGGGCTTCTAATATGGTGCAATAGATATGATGGCAGTACTCTTAAAGCTGGACACACAAGAGTCTCATTTTTTTTATTAGATAGCATATAATTCTACTGTCTAATTACATAGATGTAATGCCTAAAATTTCAGATGCTTTGGGCAAAGCCCATATTGTATTACCTTTGTATTGCTATCATTAGTTATTGTTGAGATAAAATTAAATGAAGTGAGGTCATATGGAGTAGCAATTGCCTAACCTCAGATAACACCTCCACAGGGAGTGCCTTGGGAGATCAGTTGATGGATGCCTCCAGTGACCCTGAAGAGGAGTGGGAAACATGGGGTTTGAGAACAAGTAATAATTCTCAGCAATTTACGTATACTTGATTTAAATTTTCATTTTTAACTTAATATCTCTTAGCTGGAAAATGTACTCATCCTAGGTATGTGTGTGTATATATGTATATTTAAAAGAATGCTAGTGATAATTATCTACTAAGGTGGTGGTTGTGGCTCAGATATCATGTGAAAATTTGCACATAATAAAGCCTGACACATGGTAGATAAAACATAGGTACTTCTTAAATTAACTACTTAATTATATAACAAAGCCACTGAAAATTTCTAGATACAGAATTGGCATTTGTTTCCTCTCCAGTGTTTCCCTGTGGCTGGCATGTTCCAGTAGTAAGACCTCTGTGACGGTAAAAATTCATGGTGTTTTGAACTGGCTCTTTATATCTCACATGGTTATCATGTGATAATGGAAGAAAGCATCTCAGCAAATGCCATATTTCATTAACATCCGATTTCCTAATAATAGAAACTATGTTTGAATTGAATTCATGAAAAGGGGATCTTGGCTTCACCAAATATGGTAAAGTCAATTGTGAGAAAATATCAGGAATGTTGTTCTACCAGAGATAAAAATCTAGCTCTTTATTTTACTCATGATCACAGGAAGATTAGAAGAATATGGACCATCCTCAGCAGATATTGAATAACACCAGCATACTTTTTACTTTCACTGGTTGCAAAATGTTTAGACTTAGGACCAAAGGATTTGAGGATAGCTTAATTACTTATGGTTGGTCCCTAGATGTCAAGTGAGCATGAGTAAACTGTAAAGCCAACTGGTGATTTATTTCAATCAGAGAATCCTACCACATTTATTCAATAATATCCAATTACTTTCTAACTTAATTATTTTCTTGCTGAATTATGCTTTTTTATATCACCTGGGCTATAAAACCAATGAGATTTTTCCATTAAAAATTTTGTTTTCACCAGTCCTGAAATTATGTTCTGCCTAATCCTAGTTATAATAATATATCAATATCTCTACAAATAGCCAATGGATAATTATATTTTGTTAAAAGTAACCTATCAGAGTAGACTTAATCATGTTTATCATGATAAGCAACATCAGAACCTCACTCTTACAAATCCTCGCTCAAGTTTGAGCATGGTGGGAGGTTTTTATCCTATAATGTCCCCACAATAAGATCTAAGCTGGTAAAGAATTCCATCATCCATTACTGAAGCACTGCTTCTGTAGGAAGTGGAAGAAAGTGATAGTAAATAAATCACCAGATTTCAAGTCTTTCTTTTTTTTCCTGAGAAATGGTTTGTATTACTTCTGTTTATTAGGGTTAAGTCGGGTCACATGACCTCACCTATTTATAATGAAAACAGGAATACTCTATCCTAAAGGAAAATAATTCAAAATATTGGAAGATATTGTTAATGAATGCCTTCAGAGTGCTGAAGGGAATTTTTATGAATTTTGTTAAAATTATGAAATCCATATTTTTGTACTGACACTTAAATTACCCACAAATAAATTGTTTCACTGTATTAGGTATCTGGCTCAGAGCTATACAAGTATTTTGACAATTAGCAAAGCTTTGGCTTTTGACTCAAGCACTGTTGTTTTCTTTGGTTGTATGATGGACCTTTTGTTGATTATAAACCCACGTTTCCTGCAGTTTAAAAGGAAAAAAAGTCACTCTGTTACATGTACTGTGATATCTAAAAATTTAGTTGTCAAATTCATCAGCAATTTACTGTCAACAACGCAAGGGCTTTGAGGAGAGCTTAGTCAAAAATTGTGTTACTCTGACCTCTCTAAAAGCTTACTACATGTTTAAAATAATGGGATATGATAATTATTTATTATCCTAAGTATAAATCTGAATGATATTCAGTAACTAACTAGGAAATTAACCATTAATCCATTCTGATAAATGCTGAAGAGGATATTTACAAAAATAAAAGAAGTGCAGCAGTGATATAATGGCACATGTCAGAAATTTCACAAAGGTATATTACCAGGGAAATATCCATTCACCCAACGATGTATTAAACAATTTGAATGTCATGATTTTTCATAAACAGACAAGAAAGCACATGACAAGAAATAGTAAAACTAACCAATGTAATATCAATTTGGATAAACATTCTATGAAGAAGCAAAACATCATTATCACTGTTTAACTCCATGTTTGTTTCTACAAACATAAGAGAAAACCAAGGAAAATATGTAACAAGTTGTCCTTATTGTCCTTGGGGCTAGAATTGCAGGAATACTTTGTTTTACTTACTTCTAATTTGTTTGGCTTACTTTAATAACTTTTTATTGTAATAAGAAAATAAAAACAACAAAAATGTGAAATAAAGCAAAAAACCCAGATTTTATATGTATGTTCATATACATATATGCATGTGTATGTTTTAAAATTTTTAAAAATGTGCCTGAGGAAATTTTGGTTTAATGATTCTTTTATGTCAATGATTTTTAAAAAAACCCTTCAATTTGAAGTATCTTTGAAGAGTTTAGGTATGTCTATAAAACTAGTGGATGATACATCTCTCCTTTGTATAAATACATAATTTTTAAAAATATTCTTTGAATTCAAAGTTTAATAGTATCTAGTATTTAATAAACTTTCATTTCCATATATTTAAAGAATAATACAATTGCCACAAAATAACAAAGATAAATATAATGGTTAGATGAATAATAAACTCATGATGACAGAAATAATAATTTTCATTTGTGCAGATTTTATAATATCCAAATTGTGCACAGCATTATTTTGTCTAAATCTTATAACAGTTTTGTAAAATCATGGAAAATTTGAGTTAGTTCTAAAGGACTAAAGTGCTGATAAATAATTCTAAAGGATCAGGCCAGAGGCTTACAGATCAATTTCTTAGTGATTATTATTTTGTGTTAAAGACTATATTATATTTTAAGTTATTTCTATAATTGACTTTAGGTGTATGCTTTATGATTTTACTTCATAATTATCCCTATTCATGTTCTTTGAAAGTACAAAATATTTAATAAAATAAATGCTATTGGAAAATCTTAAAACTCCTTACTTTTAAAACATCTCAATTTTTCTGCCATATGGCCAACACAGTTCAAATGAGAGAGCTGCTATTGAGCATTAAATGACATTTATTCTTTCAACAAACACTGTCAGAAGCACTTCCTAAATACCAGACAGTGATTAGTGCAAGACACATGCAATGATGGAAGTATTTCCCTCATGACCATAAAGATTTTTGCCTTTTTATAAACTTAATCATGCCTCTAGATGAGGCCTCATTTGCCCTCCTTAAATTTAGAGACATACTGCAACCTGAAAAAGTTGTAAATAAATTGATTTGTGTAGTATTGAAATGGAGCAATTCTATTTTTCTGTTGGAATGAAAACAGTCTTATTAATTCTTATGAACAATCTTCTGTTTAAAGATACTTTTTTATTTCTGGAATGTATCGATTCAGTCATGCATGTTAGGCTCTTTATTAAAATCATCAGAGAGAGGAATATCCAGACTTAGGGTTCATTCTGCATATAAAGCAAATCAGTAGAGTGATACATGATCATATCCCCGCATTTAAGCATGATTCATGTCTTAACATGATGCTGTTTTTGTGTAATTTTAATATGATGGTTGTGCTTTGTGCCTTCAGTAATTTAAAATGTTCTTCAGATGTTGTAATTTAGAGTAAAACAATACTGCTGTGGCTATTGTGATAAATATTTGGCTAATATACACTGTTACAAGATTCTCTCAACACAAGAATGTCTGAAAACATTGATCTGTTTGAATTATTGTAAAGTTTTTGTGTTAAATGTGAGGTACATAAAGGTGCAGAATAATGCTACATTTTTTAGTGCCGGTCTCCAGTACATGGAAAATGGATTCATTGATTTTGGCTTCCTGTCCTTTTTACATTCATCTCTCTTCCTGTCTCCTTTTTTCCTCTTTCTTCCCTCTGTCATTCTCCTCTCTCTCCTCTCCTCTTTCCTCTCTCCTCTCCTCTTTCCTCTCTCCTCTCCTCTTTCCTCTCTCCTCTCCTCTTTCCTCTCTCCTCTCCTCTTTCCTCTCTTCTCTCCTCTTTCCTCTCTTCTCTCCTCTTTCCTCCCTCTTCAGGAAAAAAAAAAAGGTAGAAAAAAATTCCAGTAATTTAACAAAACTTTATCATTCAAAAATTAATTCCATGGGAAACTACAGAATATTTCCTACATAAATATAAGAAGTTATAATTTTCAGGACTCTAACGTGAAATAATATTATTCAATGGAATCCATATCAAAAGGTGTGGGGAGCTTTGAAAAATTAGAAACTCTTTTAAGCTACAAAGAAATGAAACTCTTCTTATGTTTTTTATCTCATTATTTTCTGAGAGCTGCTCTGAACATGCAAGTTCAAGGGTGCATAAGAATGAAAGGAAAGGTGATGAAAGGAAAATTAATTGAACATTTATATACCTCAATAAGGAGTTTATTTTCAGAAGGGTCAATTGACTGAGTTAATTTCCTCAGCCCTGATAATAATGTGTTAGTGATTTAAGATTCAGCGTCTTCTACTTACTGAAAACTATGTGTCAAGCCTAAATGGAATACAGTTCATTCAAATACTCCACTTTCTTGAAATCTAAACAAATAACATGTCTTATTATCCATTAAGTCATTTCTGCAGAGTTAAAAAAAAGTTATAGAAAATGTAATCCTTAAATATTTTAGAATTTTATAAAATATAAAATTAGTATAAATCATATTAGGATGTTAAACAAGTAAAAATGGTTTTCTATAGTATTTAAATATTCTGTTAGTACCTCAGATACCTTTGCATAAGAACTAAAAATTGAAATTGACTAGAAGAAATTAAAGTGAAACTACCTATTCTGTATTCATCGTCTAAACTCTACTGTGCATATTTTGTAACTTTCCAATCAGTTCTCTTCTAAAGACAGAATAGCTTTGGTCTCAGAACAATTGAGAGTTCTTTCTGAAAGGCTAACTTCTTACAAACTGATTAAATTAGTATATCATTAAGAATTTTTCTGATAGAATTTATTTTAATACCATCTTAGACTTCAAGTTGGGTATTATAGAATATGAAAGTTGTGTCAATTCAAGTCAATTTGGGGACAGTGTCAAATAATTCTGTTAATCATTGATGTTGGAAATAAAATATGATGATGAACTTAGTAAATAATATATTGCTTGAGATACACATTAGCTTACTCAAAATAAATATAATGCTACTACTGTAAAGAGATCAGCAGATATGTTAAATATGCTGTGTGTCATAGTTTGTGCTACTTTTGAGAATTTTATCTTTTTTTAAATTTTAAATCATTAGTGAATATATTGCAACATGTTATCATTATTTGTTATATCTAGGTATACAGGAACAGAGAAATCACATATTTTGACCCTGTGTATGAAGTAAGTTTTTAGAGTTCTAACAATCCAATTATAACACTGCCTACCTGATCAATATATATTTCTATTTGATACACATGAAATAAATATATTTCATTTGATATATATGTTGGTGATACAATTTATTCTTCATTTTCTTTTGTGATGAGTCATTTACATTTGGGTTTTTTTTTTTTTTAATTCTATTGCTTTTGACTTAAACCAGTAAGGAAAATTTCTGGGTAGGTATTTTAGTAAGGAAACATTTTTTAACTGAAAATTAAAAGATATACAAGGTCAAGAATCCTTAACCACATGTGACATTCATATCTTACCCAAAAAGGTGGCTTCAGAGTACCTTCACATATTGTATCAATGACATCAGGGAAGACCGGGTTTTTTCATCATTCCAATTTATCATTCTTTTTTTTTTTTAAATTTTTTTTAGTTGTCAATAGATCTTTATTTATATGTGGTGCTGAGAATCGAACCCAGTGCCTCATACATGCTAGGCAAATGCTCAACCACTGAGCCACAACCCCAGCCCCCTAATTTGTCATTCTTGATACTAGTTTTTTTTTTATGTCTTGCAGCACTAATGACAATAAAACATGTACCAGTTCATAAAAACATGACAATTTAAAAGAAAATGAAACTGCCTGTGAAGAGCACGAGAACTTTCTTTCAGTGGTCTGTCAACTAACCTAGCTTCTTATCTATCATAATTATATAAATGCCAATACAGAAAACAGTTCCTAGAAAAGAAAATGAACATTGATTGACTAAGGCAATGTTTCCTATGCATTCAAAGAGCAGTGCTATGACCCAAAAAAAGATTGCAGGAAAGCAAAATCTTTGTTTTGTTTTTTTTTTTACAAAATTAGAGGGAAAGAATATTGGAGAGGGAAACAAAAGAATATACATGCTGTAATATAAAGAAAACCCAGATAACTCCTATTTTTTAAATTGAAGCAAAACCTACATATAGGGAATTTAATGGATTATGACTATATAATTTCAGGAGTTTGGACTGAAATTTCCTTCATGTAACTAACAACTTAACCAAAATATAGAACCTTTCCATCACTCCAGAAAGTTCTTTCATGCACATTTCTCATTCATTTCCATAGCATATATAAAATGCCTGTTCTGATTTCTTGCATCATAGACTATTCTGCATATTCTTGCACTTCATAAGAAGATCTCACATTTTGTGTTCTTTCATGTCTGGCATCTTTTTCTCTGTATCAACTTTTTGTTGATTGCATAAATGATTTCCTTCCTTTTCTCTCTCTCTTTTTTTGTTCTACATTTGCATGAATATATGAGTATTTCACAATTTGTTGATAAATTGTCTTATTGATGTAATTTTGAGTTCCTTCAAGTTTGGGGTATTATGATTAAAATGCTAGAAACATTCTTCTGCAAGTATTATTGTGCTCATGCATGATTGTACTTGGGTAAATATCAAGGAGAAGAACTTTGGGGTCAGAAGAAAGAGATGCCAGATTGTTGATTTACTTTGCAATTCCTCATAGTAATAGCATTGAATACATTCCCCACTCCATATATACATATATGAAGTGTCTGAGTCTTTTGTTCTTTTACTTTGACAGCATTATTATTTGTGCATTGTGGGAATTTTTACATATACCAAATAAAAGCCATTTGACAGGTTTATAATGTGAATATATTCTTCAAATTTGTCTTTTTTATATTTTCTTTTAATTTTTTTTTCAGTTATAGATGAACACAATACCTTTATTTACTTTATGTGGTGCTGAGGATAGAACCCAGTGCCTCACTCATGCGAGGCAAGCACTCAACCACTGAGCCACCATCCCAGCCCCTCCTTTTTATATTCTTAACAATAATTTTGAAAAAGCTGTAGTTTTTATATAGTCCACTTGTCTAAATTTTCTATTAAGATTTTTTTGTGTACTTCCAACTAAATCATTTTGCAACTTAGTGTCAAAAGATATTGTTTCTTTAAAATGATTTTATAGATTTTTTACATGTAGATCTGCTATTTACTTTGTGCTAAATTTTGCATATTATTGTAGATAATTTTCCTTTAAATTTATTTTCAAGATTGGTAGGTGTTTCATCATCATTTAAATTTTTTTTAAATTTTAGTTTTAATTTACAAGATAATTATATATAAATATGACAGTGTAATGTGATATTTTGATATGTTTATATTGTCAAATTATTAAACCAATCAAATTAACATCTATCACTGCATATATTTATACATTTTTGTGGCAGGAGCATTAAAATATAAGTCTTATGTAATATTTAAATATGCCCTGCACTAAAGCTTGGAGGAAATCACACTAAGTGAAGTACACAGAGAAAAAGACCCTGCAGGATTTCACTTATTTGTAAAATCTGAAATAGCTAAACTCTGAGAGTGAGGTGTATCTCTGTGGTAGAGCGCTTACCTAGTGGGCCAGAGGTCCTTGTTTCATTCACAGCACTGCCGAACTCAGAAATAGTGGGATGGTGGGTACAAGAGCCTGGGTTTTGTAATAAATAAGGAAATGGAAGATGTTTATCAAAGAGTGCAAACATTCAGCTAGACAGGAAGAATAAGCTTTAACCATGAATTGGGAAGAATTCAGCATCACACTTCAAAAATTGATGCTGAATTATATACCAAACAACTGTGTGTGTACGCACATGCACATCTACTGTCTACACACATCTGTTTTTACAGGCTCCTTGTATTCCATTGTTGCTTTGATTTTTTGTTTATTCTTAAGAAAATAGCTCTGTATGTATATAGCTCTTAGGTGTCTAGCTCTGTAGATATTAAGAAGGCTAGAAATAATGTAGTTTGAGCTTGCCAAATTTGTTATAACATTTCAATATTTTAGATGTAGTTCTTTGGGGTTATCTCTATTATATTCATTTTGAGGAGCATACATCCAATTTACAAAAAGAAACACTAAGGATATATATTTGTATTGCCATGAATTAATAGTTAATTTGGGAAGAAATGATGTATTTATAATGTTGAGTTTTCTGATGCATGAATATTTTGTTAATTTACTGAAATATAGTTTAATTTATCTCAGTCTAACTATACTTCTCAATGTAGAGAGTTTTCTAAATATCTTTCTAATACTGTATCACTCAAAATTTTATTTTTGATATTGTAGATGGTGTTCTGAAAATGTATTTTCTAATCTTTATTAATATAATCAGCCTTGATAGAAGTTAATCAACTTCATTAATCTTTCAAATAACTGATTTTATTTTTTGTTATTTTATTTCTAATTTTTATTCTAATTTATTGATTTCTATTCCTCATTTCCTTCCTTCTACTTAGTCTTACTTTGTGCTTTATGTTATAGATTTCAAAAATTCTGGTCTTTTAAAAATTTATATAGCCATAACTTTAAATCATCCCTTTACAAAAGGATTCTACCCTTTTCTTGCTTATAGGATTTAAGGTAAAAAGGGGAAAAATAGAGAAAGCCTATATACTACCAGTTCAAAACTGATCATACACCTACCAAAAATAAAAATATAAAAAAATACTGAAAACTACATTTTTTAAATAAAATCTTTTGATAGTAAAAACCTACACAAACTGACATGGAGCTGTTTATATTCCCTATACATCCCACTTAGCACTAGCATTCAAGAATTCTTCCACATAGGAATATTAATGTGTTTGATTATAAGATGATGGAGTCTCCACAGATGTGTTTCTTTCTCTACAATGTTATTTCCCCAAAACTGCTGTGATGAGTCCACTTCTTAAAATAATGGAGGGTTTTTAACAATATCCTAGGGGGCATACTTAAATTTCCTGTCACTATTGGTCACTGAAATCCTATGCAATTCCTAATGCCAGGCTCATATCTAGTTCCAGGTGGTTTTAGTCATTACTAGATGGAATAGTGGCACATAGAGAGATTCTTCACTACCTTCCCCTTCTTTCACTTTGGAATAGAGAAAAAGGTATGTGTCTTCCTTTTTCTTTTCTTTTCTTTTCTGGCTTATACCTTATCTGGGAAAGCATGGTTGAAAGTAGAAGTAGGAAAGCGGGCATATCTGTTTCTATTGATTTGTCACTGTTTAGTTCACATTATGATTTTTTTTGCTATTTTTGTTTTTTGTTTTTTTTTTTGTTTTGTTTTTTGGTACTGGGTATTGAACTCATGGACACTCGACCATCCCCAATCCTATAATATATTTTATTTAGAGACCAGGTGTCACTGAGTTGCTTAGCACCTCACTTTTACTGAGGCTTACTTTGAACTCATGATCCTCTTGCCTCAGTCTCTGGAGCTGTTGGGATTACAGGCGTGAGCCATTGTGACCAGCACTCTATAAGTTTTTACTGAGTCCCTGGTTAAGAAATGACAGTTGGGCTAGTCATATTTCTATGAGACTTCTTATAATTCCAAAGATGATGATGATGATGATATCCTTTTCAGAATTCAAAGAAAGGGGCACTCTTGTATACTATTGGTGGGAAAGTATATTATACAGCCAACATCAAAAACACTTATGAAGTCTCCTTAAAAACCTAAAACTAGAACCATCGTATGTCCAACAATCCCACTATTGAGTACACATCCAAAGAAATGAAATAATTACATCAAAGAGATATCTGCATTGCCATGTTCATTGCTATACTATTCACAGTGGCCAAGGTATGCAATTAACTAAGGTGTCCATCGACAGAATGGAGAAGAAAAAAATTGGCATACATACACAATGGAACTCTATTCAGCCATGAAAAAAAAGGAGTCCTAATAGAACTTCTCTTAATACTTTATTTGCATTTATTTAACTATAGTTACACATAAACTGTGATCTTTTGGCTTTAAGGTAAAGTGTTTAACTAGAAATTAGGTTCAATAAACTCTAGCAAATGGAGAAAATCAATGTTGAGAAGCAAAGAGTAGTCTCTCAATAATAAATGGAAGCTGTGACAAAAACCATTAAATTAATGGAAAGTTATTACTGTTCAAGCAAAATTAAAATGGACACCAGACATAAAAATTTTTTTAGGAAACAAAACCTCGTAGAACCTAAAAATAGCCTTAACATTGTTGACAATACAAATGTGAGGTTTAACTGGGTCATTTCTTGTGTTTATGCTATACAGAAATAAAACTTAAGCCACTCATAAACCACACACTAATGTATGGTTGTGTGACTATACACTTTTCAATAAGAAAAACCAAAAAAGGCAATTTTGTTATGCAATCATTCAAATAATGTCTCTAGTTTATTTCTGCATTCACACTAAAATAATTGTCTCTGATTTTTATCACTGAAACACTAATCTTCTTTCAATTTCCTATTTCCTAATTCATGCATTATTTCTTAGTCAAACTTTTAAAAATTTATTAGACCTCAGAGTTTTGTTTACATTACTAAGTTAACAGTAAATGAGGATTTAAAAACAAGTGAAAAGCCATCAGATGATTTTTATAATCCCACTAGACATGTAGTATCCACTACAAGGAACTGATGTTCTCCATCAATTGACTCTCTTTTATAAGACTATGCCTGCAATTCTGTACTTAATCTCTAACAACACATTCAAAATGGGAAGTTAAAAGCTAGACCTCATTTACTAGGACATGCATCACTAGTATGAGGCTGTTTAAATCAAGAAAATGTATTCATGGGATGGTCCTATTAAGAAACAGGCATTAAGTTCTTGTCTTAGATCATTTGTGTTGCTGTAACAAACTGCTATAAGCTAGGCAGCATTTACATGGTAGAAATTTATCTCTCATAGCTCTGAGGGCTGGAATGTGCAAGATCATGAGGCCTGCATATTCTGTCTAGTATTGGCATGCCTTCTGGCACAAAAATGGATTCTTCTACCTGTGTCCTCAAAGGGTGGAAGAGAAAAATGAGCTCAATCAGGTAATCTTTTAGAAGGGCACTAATACCAATCATCAGGGCTCTGTCCTCACGACCTCTTAATACCAACACTTTGGGAATTAGGATCTCAATAAATGAATTTTGGGGGAGGGCACATTCATATCATAACCACTATCATATAGATTTATGCCGATTTATGTGACTCTAGAATACAAAAATGAATATCCACAATAAGAGTTTCAACAGACGAATATGTGATCAGGAGTAATGGTATTTATGGCATATCCTGTTATCTGAAAGCAAGGAAGATAGGGGACTGATGATTTGCTCAGCCTATAAGATTTGAAAGCATGGATGGCAATCATGTATCTCGGATGTCAACACACAGCAGTTGGTTAGAGAATTACATAATATCTGATGTTAAAATTACATGATTTGTATTTTTAAAAGTCACTTAAGTACCAGGTCAGAGTTTCTGAATTAGCAATGTCTAGTGACATTGGATTGCATTTGAAGGAGGCTAACAGCTGTTTCTCTTATAAAGGGTTATAAAGTCAAATTGCTTTAGAAGATCCTGGGAGTTTACTGAGAGACTCTTGAAACTCAAAGATGAGCATCATGACCTAGTATATGTGGGCAGGCTTTCCTAGCCATATTTAACTCCACAAAGAAAATTCACATGCATGTTTTAACATCTCCCAGAACTAGTTGTGTCACATAAGGCAGTTTTAAAAATACTCCTCTCAAAATGCATTTTGATTCCTAATTATCACACATGTGCATCTTAATTTCAATGGCTGCAATTCTGAAGTATTTTCGATTGTTCTTTTGAAGAAATGTAAAGACTAAAACCAAAAATGATTACATTTTAATATTTATATAAATATTCTCAACATGTCTAGAGTTTATAAAAATTTTACTTCAAAAATATTATGTTTGAAGATGGCACTATGAGAAAAATTATTCATTTTACTTAAATTTAATGAGATGATATGTTATCAATATATATGTATTATAAAGTACACATATATTAGTATATTGTAAAATAGAGCTAATTTCTTTCTACTTTCCCATTTTGATCAATTCTCAGTTTAACATTTGCCAGCCATCAACTGTTCACTCAGCAAAGAACCACTAATATGATTCATGAATAGGAAAAGTTAAATTTATGCTAACTATACAAAGGAATGTCACTGTACTCACTGGTATACATGAAGATAAATGTCATATGGTATTTGTTTTATTTATTTTTCATCTTCCAATTGCAGGAGATCTTTCAATGTGGCAGTGGGGAGTGCTAAGTAGGCTTGGACCAAATTGGTGATAAGATAGGATTGGTGAACACAGAGAGGCTAGGTTTATAAAGTAGGTCATGGAAAGGTCGACTCATGTTGATGAGTTAGCTGACAAATGTATTTTTCAGAGAGGAAACCCTGATGAGAGGACAATGATTAGTCTACTTTTTGATGAATATATAAAAAGTCCCTGAAACAAAATATAAACTTATCTGCAATCTCATTCCACAGGAAGTTTCCTAGGCTTGCTAAAGTCATCTTATTTCAAAAAGTCAGTCTGTGGCTCTAGATGGTTTCATTTCTTGCAGGTCAAACTTAACAACTGAGAATTCTACTCATTCCTAGATTTGAAATTCTTATGTTGAGGACAGGGCATAAACCAATTTAGTATTGCTTTTCTTTTAAATCATATAAAAAATCTTTGATCTACTATCACAATTTATCTAGCATTATAAGAACTACTACACTATTTTTCATACATTATTGAATGAAAGATGGGTGCTCTGAAATACATGGTGTTCTATAAATAGTACTCGTCAGTTCAACTTAAGAAAGTGCTAGAATTTATTTTGATTATCTCAGTTTTTCAAATGAGTTGAATAAGTAGCTCCAAAAAGCATTTTAGAAACCTGATTTTTAATAATAGTGTTAAAAGACAAAAACATTGTTCTTTTTATCCTTGTCATTTATCATGCTCTATAAGGCAGAATGGTTCTGGTTTGTTAAACATTAATTAAAATCACAAATTTACTTCTTGCTAGTATTGATGATGCTCTAGTTTGTGAATTATTCATGATAACTAATAATAGTTTAGTTGCTTAGTTTCTTTCTATTTATTATGCATGTAGTTCATCACTTAGAATTTTGATCTTTTGCACATGGAAATCCACACTTACCTTTCAAATCTTTATAATACTGTATAATTCTTCATGTTTAAGAGGTCTATTGGATGACTTTATACATAATTATAGCACTTTGTTCAGCACTTAACATGTTTGGATTTAAAATAATTTGTGATAACACCAACAGTTCACCTATTGTCTGTTAAACATATCCCCACTTTCTATAAATAACAACCTAACAAACTTGATTTCAAGTCATCAGAACTAGCATTATAGCTATGGACGTATTGAAAGGCACAAATTCAAGAAATGTGTAGAACCTACCAATCTATCACCAGACAACCTGTTCAAAATGCAAAGAAAAACTAGTTAGAATTCACTGCAGAATGGACAGAGCAATGACTCAGAGGAGTGTGGGAGGGTTAAATTGAGAAGCAGCCTTCAGAATCTGACCTCAAGTCTTTTCAAGTGTATCTGTCAAGGTGGGCAAATTATTGAGATTAAACAGAATGTATGATATACTTTAAGATTGGTGAATACAATGCAGGGATAATGTTGAATAAGTAAACTGTTATTTGATAAATGATGTTTGCTCAGGTGAGAAGATTCTTGTCTTCAGTAAATGGATCTCTAGAATTTCCTGAAACAAGTAGTGAAGTAATTTGTTAGTTTACAGTCATCTTTCCCAGGCAAAACTTTAACTCATATTGACATGATGGCCTCAGTTCCCAAAGCCAACTAAAACAGAGAATAACACGTATTTATTAACTGGACCTGACATTTTGTTGAGCCTGAAAATTTTGCTATCATTTTTATGCTTGGTTCGGGTACTGGAGTAGGATTGGTCCCAGCAGCTGGTGGAATCTGGAATAATATCAACTACCCTCCACTCAAAGAACAGGATCATAAAGTATCCATTGCATCATTCCTTCAGTTAGTACTTGAAAAATGCTTCTGATGGTTTATGCTGCAGTTATTCTATTTATTTCTAAAAACACGCGCTATAATAATACAGACATGATTCTGTTATTTTCATAGAGCTGCCTGTAGATGATATTTAGGTGCACTTTTGTTGCACAGGCACCCTTAACCACCCCATGCACTTTTGTTGCACAGGCACCCTTAACCACCCCTTTAGCTCCAAACAAGACTCGTATTTGTATATATGTAGACAACATTTAAAAGGCTTAACTTATACCACTTCCCAACCCCTTTCTATTATTTTCTTCTGATGGTGTTTATCTCTGACTCTGAAACCCAAGCTTTTCAAGTTAGTGTTCTAGTCCCCTTTCTCAACTACTCCATCACAGCCACAGTGTAGATTAACCTGTTGCTTATTTTTGCTAAGTCTTCACTTTTCTAAGTGTCTGAAGTTTCCATTTTGGATAGCTTTAGCAAGCTAACCTCTAGAGCTGAGTAAATTCCCACGCCTGTACCCTTGAACTAGTGACTCTTGACAATTTCCAGTTTTGAATGTATTCCTCTTCCAGCCTCTTTGTGGTAATCCAGACCCAACATAACTTCTACCAAAATATACTGACATATTATAGGGTTCTCCAGAGAAACAGAACCAATAGGACCTATCTATCAATCATCTATGATATATAGATAACTCATATATGTCCCATAATACCACTCCTCTCTCTCTCTCCCTCTCTCTTGCAATCTATAGATATAGATATACCACTCAGCTATATCTAGATATAGATAAGGTACAGAGAAGCAGAGAGCGAGGAGGAGGATTTACTAAGGGAACTGGTTCAAGCAAATATGGAAGCTGAGAAGTACCACTATATGTCATCTGAGAGCTGTAGAACTGAGGATGACAGTAGAGTGGCTGAGTTCCTTTCTGAAAACCTGAGAACCAGAAAACTGATGGTATAATTCTCAGTCTGAGGTTAAAGGCCCGAGAAATGGGAGGGCTGTGGGTGCAAGTCCCATGTCCTGAAGGCCAGAGACCTGGGATTCTCAAGTCTCCTAGGTTGAAAAGATGGCGTGTCTGCTCCAGAGAAGAGGACCAATTTGCCTTCCCCCATCCCTTTTGTTCTTCCCAGTGTCCCAGCTCAAGGAATGGTGCTGCCCACATTTTCCTAACTCGGTCTGCTCATTAAAATGCCAATCTCTTCACCCTCCCAGATACACCCAGAAACTGGCATCTATCTGGGTGTCCCTCAACCCAGACAAGTTGACACCTGAAATTAACTGTGACATCAAATCTACTGGGATTGTAACAGACTATATATTCAGAAAAAAACGGGATTGAAAACAGGACAAAGATCTAGGCATAGGGATTAAGAAATTTAAAAAAAAGGTAAATACCAGGAACAATATATCCTTTCCTAATGAGACTACCTGAAAACTTTTAATGACCAGTAAATTATTAAGTAATGCATATATTTTGATTAGCAATGTCTTTAATAATTCTGTCATTTTTTTTTCAAAATAATTTGTTTCTGAATTTTGATAGCTATTTGTTTACATGACAATTACAAAATTCTAAGTGGACATTTGAGGTTTATTAATAAAATAGAAACTTTTTAATGATGGACATCATAGCCCTAGCTTTATGTATGACTGCATGTATGTTGTAATTCTACATCACATACAACCAGAGAAATGAAAAGTTGTGCTTCATCTGTGCACAATGAATTACACTCTATCGTGTAAACCTAAATAGAATGAATGAATGAATGAATAAATAAATAAGTAAATAGAAAAAAAAAATATACAAACTTTTAATATAAATTATTCATCTACTAACAGTAATTCTGATTTGATAAATTATCAAACAACAACTAAAGTGAAACCCTGTTTTTCTGATTTTATTTACCACTGACCATCTGTTCTGTGCAAAATCCACTTGCCCTGGGGTGGAGGTGCTCTTTCATACTTTGGTTAATTGGTGATATCCTTCTGCCTGCTTAGATCACCTGATGAATAGATCACACCCTTCCTGCTGGATAGTCAAACTGTTCAAAGTCATTGTATTTTTACAGCATAAGTATACTAAGGGCCATGGCATAAATATTGTTAGATCAAATTATGAAGAGCATGCATGAAGTAATCACTATCCCTTTTCTAATTTGGATTTTTTTTTGCCCTTGTATAAGAAAATATGAAGTACACTTTCTACTGATATTCTTTGAATAGCCTAAATTGTACTTATTTTCCCCTTTGCTGCAATCATACAGCTTACAAACTGGAAACTTCGGAATTAAATATACATTGCTTTGCTCTCTTTTTACTTTGCATGCCACGGCAATATTTTTGCAATTTTATTTCCTGAAAACACAGAATAAAATGAAGTTTTCCTTGTACTTACTATGGCACATATCTCAATATAAATATCATACACTTCATAAATAGTTCTTCAGTGAGTCTGTGATTGATCAAGGGCTTGTTGATTAGGGCAACAGTTTAAGCTGCTTATTTTATTGTACAAGAGTCCTAGACATGGCTGTTAAGGGAAGCCCTGGAAACAGCCCAGATGGCTCTTAGGTGGTTTGCCTCCCAGGGAATTAAGCAGTTACCTCCAATTCAGCCGCACTCAGCTCTATTTGGGCATTCATTTTGCATATCATATCCACAGGGCATTCACAGTTCTTTCCTGAGTAGAAAAGTCAATATTTCAGGAATAAAAATTCACCATGTAATTCAAAAATCTGTTCTCACCATCATCAGGGACTTGTCCTGCAATTTTTACATGCATAAAACATGTTAAGAGCGTTCTGAAGTTACACATAAAAGTGACAAATTGCATCACTGGGCTGAATAAATTTTGACCTAAAGCTAAATATAATTATAAAGCTCTTGGAACATTGGGATGTAAAACAAAAATAGAAGAATAAGCCATGATTTTTGTTCTATCGAGGATTGATAGTATAAAATTAATAAAATGCTAAATAATTTATTTAATTAAAATGTATTCTTATGAAATTAAAATTTAATTTGTACACACTGTGCAATGTAAGCTGAAGTCTCTATGTAGATTATTGACTCCTTGGATTATAATGAATTATGTAAAGTCAAAATGTCACTGGATAGGGGTCCAAAAATGTGTGTCGTTGTGGTGTCCCCCCCCACCCCCCTCCAGGGCACAAAGGAACCTGAATTTGACCTGACTGAGTTTTTGACTGTAACCAATGAAAAGAATTGCAGTATATTTCAAAAGCAAGGCATAAAGACAGATTTATTTAAGAACAGCAAAGATTTACACACCCCAAAGGCAGAGTGCTGGTGCCCCACCCTTCTCAGAGAAGAGAAGACAAGTGATGCCCCCAGGGTTGACTCTGATTATATGTATGATTTTCCTGGGAAGAAATGTGAAGGTTCCCAGGCAGGCTTCTTTGAAAATCAAATCCCACGATGATCATTTGTTATTTAGGGTCTGGAATGTTACTTTAAGTTAAGCAGTGTAGCCATAAATCAGTTGTGAATACATTGTATAAGTCTTTGAATCTGGTGACATTTAAATTGATTGTGTTTTCATTCTAGTTGATCTGGTACTAGCATGTGCTGGAGATTTTGCTCATCTAACTAAAAGGACAAGCACATCCTGTCAGACTCATAGATTCTGGTCTCCATTTACCAAGTGTGTGTGTGTGTCCTTCTCTCCCTCTCTCTCTTTCTTTCTCCACTCTCCCCCTCTGTCTCTCTCCAAGAGCCCACTTTTCTAAAACACATGATTATTGCGTATTCACTTCTCTAAAGGACTGGGGTCCAGGAAAAGAGAAAATTGTGACGCCCAAAGACTGAATTACTAAAATTTGTCATAGTTTACTATTTTGTACACAAAAGCATTGATATTTTTAAATGGGAAATGTTGATCAGAAGGTCAGTTCTCATCCTCCTTGAAAGACTTACCAGAACCTCCTTTTGGAAT
This sequence comes from Xerus rutilus, assembly GCA_028644305.1. NCBI lineage: Eukaryota > Metazoa > Chordata > Mammalia > Rodentia > Sciuridae > Xerus > Xerus rutilus. The sequence goes on from CM053410.1 coordinate 70,584,367, forward strand.
GACTCTGTGCCTTTGGGCACACCATGCAGTGTTGTGGTTTAGGTGTTCCTCCAAAAGCTCATGTGTGAGACAGTGCAAGAAGGTATAGAGGTGAAATGATTGGACTATGAGAGCCTTAACCCAATCAGTTATCCCTAATAGAGATGAAATGAGTGGTGACTGCAGGCAGGTACGGTGGGGCTGCAGATGCGGGCAAGCCTTTGGTGTATATTTTGTGAGTTTAGTTTAGTTTATTCTCTGCCTCCTGGAAGCATGTCCCGCTTTCCTCTGCCACACCTTTCCACCATGATGTTTTGCCTCACCGTAGGTCCCAAGGAATGAAGTCAGCCACTATGGACTGAAATCTCTGAAATATTGGGGCCCAAATAACTTCTCCTCCTCCAAAATTGTTCTTGTCAAGTCTTCTGGTCACAGCAGCAAAAAAAAAAAAAAAAGAGTGAAACAGCAGTAGTTCTTCTACTCTTCTGATGTTTGCACCTTTGTCTCTCTAATGTCACTTTGTTGTACTTGTTAGGGTATCGGCCAGCCATACACGACACCTCATGCAGCCAGGAGATCCTCTATTCAGGGGATGGGCGCCCAGGAGGAGGAAGGAGGAAAAAGGGCAGAGGGGACATGGGACAGGGAATTTATAGGGCCGGCTACAAAAACGCGTGGCAAGCTATGGATTGGTCACCTTAAAATTGGCACGGCATATAAGCGGCAGACGTCGTCTTTGATGTGCTAACCTGAGTGGTCAGGCTTTGTTCTTCCTGGTGGAAGATTCTGGAGAAGGACCACCTGGGGCAGGAGCTGCCTTAGGCTTTTAGGGAAGGGATGCTAAAACTAAGAACAAAAGGGCTGTTTTTTATCTTACAGTACTAATTTATTTATTTATTTATTTTTAGTACTAGGGATTGAACTCGGGGGTACTTGACCACTAAACCACATTCCCAACCCTATTTAGACAGGGTCTCACTGAGTTGCTTAGCACCTTGCTGTTGCTGAGGCTGGCTTTGAACTCACGATTCTCCTGTCTCAGCCTTCCAAAGTGCTGGGATTATAGGCATGCGCCACCGTGCCCAGTTTGTTGTACTAATTTCTTATCATTAGAATGCTGAAGCGGAGTCCTTGAATCTATTCTGAATGCTATTTTTTCTTTGTTGTGTCACCCAGTTTCATAACCTTAAGTGCCATCCATTATAATTACTGACCCTTGATTTTTTTCATGGCCCAACTTTTTCCACTTACTCAATTTCATTAGTATAATTAGCATTTCATAATGAATATACCCTAAACTTAATATGTCCAGAATTTAGCTCCTATACCATATTCTGTTTAACAGTGAATATAGTTCCTCTGGTTGGTCAGGCCAAAAGTCATCACGCAGTCTTTGATTCTTCTTTCTCTCACACTTCTCATGCTATTGATTTAATATATACCATAATACATCTGAACATATGATAATATGTTCTTATTCCTTACATGTTTCAATAATGCCACTGCACCTGCACTCGTCCAAGCCACCATTTTCTATTGATTGTGTGAAACTTTACAGTTGTCTAACAATTTCAGCACAATAAAAGCCCTTCACCACTCTCACCTCATTGTTTACTATTTCATTATTTATAGTCCTGGTCCGGCCAGGACTCTTTGCTGAACTCTTTGCTGTGTCTCAGAAACTCCAGCTGTGCTTCCAAATCAGGGCCATTGCCATTATATCATCTATCTTCAGTTAAAATATACTGTTTTTAGAATAATTTAATTCTATTTAACATAGCCTCTACTCTGAATAATAGTATTTTAGCAAATAAACATACCAAAACTCAGTATTTTTTAGTCTTTGAGAAATTTTCTTATAAATTTTCTTATAAAGAAATTAGAAAAAATAAACTACATATTTTTTAAAAGTTATTAATATTTTTAATTATTTCTAATATTTTTTCTTAGAATAAGTTTCTATATGGAACCATTTTTCTAGAACTTGAAAATTTAAAAACAAATTGTAGGTCTTCTGGTATTAAATTATTCATAGCTTTGTTTATCTGAAAACTTTTTTCCATTTCACTCATATTTGAAGGATACTTTTGCTGGATAATTAAATCTGAGTTGATAATTTTATTTATTATTTTTTTCAGCACTTCAGAGACACCTTTCTATTGTTTTCTGGTCTTCATCATTTCTGATAACAAAGACCACTGCCATTCCTGTAAGCATACCCTATGTGCTGTGTCATTTTTTTTTTTTTTTTTGGGTGGTTAAAAAGATAGTTTCTTCATTTATTTTTTTAAACAATATTACTATGATACAAAGTCATCCTGATATCCTTGAGAAATTGGTACTAGGCCCCCCATGCAAATACAGAAACTCATGGCTATTGAAGTGCATTATATAAAATGTATTTTTTCATATAATTTATGCACATCATCTTTTATATTATAAATTCTTCTTAGACTAATTAATAATTTGTATGCAGTGTAAATGCTTTGCATGTAGTTGTTATATTGTTTGGATAAAAATGATAACAAAAAGACTGTAGATGGTCAGCACAAATCGTATTTTCATCTCAAATATTTTCAATCTGATGTTAGTTGGATCCACAGAAGCTGAATAAATGGGCATTCTGGGTACAGGTAAAGTTAAATTTTTTTTCTCATGTTTGAGATTAGTGTTTTTCAGTGAATTTGAAGAAGTAAATAAACACACACATAACAATACATAAATAAAAATATAAAAACAAATATGAACTACATATATATACCTATCATTATAGACACATGTTTTTCGCTGATGTTTATTTTATTTACTTTGTTCTCATACTTCTTTATCAAAATTTCAGGAAAAATGAGCTTAAACTAAAATGAAGTATATTGAAAGCAAACTCTACGATACTGTAAAATTCAACTTCTATAAACAAAGCTATCTACTTATCAATCCTTAATAGTATACTTAGTATAAATTTGGCTTTCATTATTATGTTTAATTTGGAGATATTCATATGAATAACTCTAGTACATATTTTCACACAAAAAGAAAAAATGAGTCAGAAAACTTCCACTTGATATAAGAGCATGATTTATCTTTGAAATGCTATATATTCCTCTAATAATTTTCAACTTCATTTTTCATGCTATGTTAAATATATTTTTCATTTAAACACAAGAAAGGTGAAAAATATGTAAACCTGTATATTCGAGTAATTACTTTTTACACTTACATAACAGGAAAATTTTTATTTTTATAATGTGAAAACCTTATTACCATGTTTAAACAGTAACTATGGGGAAAAATACCATCTTTTCTGGACATTAATTTTATGCCTTTTAAAATGTAAAACATGACTGTAGCTACACTGAAAGCTCTGTCTATAATACACAAACATCTACCTACTTCTAAAGGAACAAAACAATATTTACTTTTCTTAGTGTGGATTTTTTTAAAATAAAGAACCTGTCATAACAACTGACACAATTTCATTCAAAATCTACTGAGTCATTATCATTATGAAACATTGTTGTATTTCATGTTTTTCCAAAATAGCCCATACTTTGGTTAAAGCCAAACAGGCAATCGAGGTTGTAAATATAATCAACATAACACCACATTTACCATTAACAATAATTTTTAGCTTTTTAGTGTTTTCATATTTAAGTGAAAAAATAATCTTCAGTAGTTAAAATAAGAAGAAGTCAGAAAATAAAATACCACTATCTAAAGCTATATTCCACTCCTTTGGCCTATTGTAAACTTTACTGAAGTAAAATTTATAGTTTATAGAAAGATGATTTCCTTCTTGGGTATTAATTTGTTTATTGCATATTGAAAAATCAGTAGATTGGAACTCATGAAAAATTACAATAGTGGCTCATCCCTGGTTCACTCTGTGGCCTAGGGGAAGTCTTTCAATTTCATAGAAACCTTGCTCCTTTATTAGAAATTAAAAGTACTTTGTATTTAGAGTTTCAAGCTCCTCTCTTTTACTTATTCATAAAATATATAACAGCTTCTTGTGAACTACGGTCCCCCACTCTCCATAGAGCACTAGAATTTATTATTTCCATCCTATTATGCTTTGGTACCTGTTACCTAATTTCCTGTCATCTTTTCTCACCTGTCTCTCTCTAAGCTTGTTGTAACTATTATTCTAATCAACAGAGACAAAGAGATGAAAATATTAATCACCTTGATTCCGTCAGTATGTATTGTACACGTGTATTGAATTATCCCATAATACCTCAAAAATATGTACAATTCCTCACTAACAACCTTTTAAGTTTAAGGAGATAGACTCTTTTTTTTTTTGGTACTGGAAATTGAACTCGGGGGCACTGGACCACTGAGCCACATCCCCAGCCCTATTTTGTGTTTTATGTAGAGACAGGGTCTCACTGAGTTGTTTAGCACCTCGCTGCTGGTGAGGCTGGCTTTGAACTCACGATCCTCCTGTCTCAGCCTCCCTAAGTGCTGGCATTACAGTCTTGTGCCACCGCGCCCGGCTAAGGAGACAGACATTTTAACTATTGTGATTTGATCATTATACACTGTATAATACATTGAATCTTCATGTTACTCCATAAATTGTACAATTAATAGTTTGAAAAATAAAATATATTTTAAAAAAATCAAATTCTTAGTTTAACTCAAGGTCTTTCAAATATTTTCACTGTGACAATGGTAAGAACATATTTTACATTTTTGAAATTTACATTTTTAAAAAGGCATGTATATATATGAATTGATATTATATATATATATATATATTCAAAAAGTTTTATCAAAAACACCATCATATTGTATGGTTCTCTCTGTCCTACATATTCTATATATTTAGAGCTAATCATAAGTGACAAAAATGCATGAATTAATAACTAATCAATACTCAGCAATTGAAATATATTAAACAAAATGCCACAATTTCTAGCAGCACTAACATTTGATAATTCCAAATATGCCTATTGCTCTATCATACTTACCTCCATATACTGATATAAATTATGTTCATAAATACATTGTTTATATAATTCCTGAGGGACTCAATATATTTACAAAAATCATTCTCTACCAACATTTCTTTATAAATAAAGTTATTTGTATAGGTATTATTTGTAAAGGAATAACTTTATTTATAAAGTTATTTGTATTTGTATTATAAATGATGTATTATGTTGATTTATTCCTAAAGAGGATAAAACTTATCTACCATACCTTTAAGCATTTAGTGTGCTCAGCAAACTTTTTTTGATTTAAATTATGCAAAGATGAACTTTGTTTTATTGCCTGTCAAAATTAATGAAAACCTTTAGGGAACAACCTAGTTAATTTTAATTTTAGGTGTAGAGTTTGATATAAAGTTGTTTCAGATTGCTTCTTTATTTTACTTTAATAAAGAATTCTTTATTAATAGTAATTTTTAGTAAGAATTCTCCAATACTATTTTATTGTTTGTTCATGAGTAATTAAATTACTCAAATTTATTTTTATTGATTAGTGGACTTTTTGTATAAATTTTTATTAGGGTAAAAACAAAGACTCAAAAATTTGAAACGTCCCTTTTGAAAAAAATAATGCTAAACTTTTCTCATCCGTTTTAAATTTTCATCAGTAATATGTCCAATACCTCTTTTCTCTACCCACTTTATACTGTGGGATATCATTTCCTAACAACACATTCCCTGACCCTGCCTGTGGGACCTGGTCTGTGGAGAATGATACCATCTTCTTGACTCTCATTGTTCCACATCAAGAATATGGACTTCAATGTCTTTTGTTAAAAGCCCTAAATCAGTGAAATTGATGCTAAAGATTTTCTCAGTACTGGCCCAGGTAAGAAAGACTAAAGACAAGTTTCTAAAACAAACATCTAATAAACTCTATATGACAATTTTCATGAACAAGAAGATAGGCATTTTCCAGTAAGAATTTGGGGTGCATCTAATGGTACCTAATGATAGTTATTTGAAATGTGTATTTATGTACTTTTTGTTTTCATGTAAGTCTTCAACATTAATCTAAACAACACATTTTAAAGGGCACATGAGGCTATCTCTAGCGATATAAAAATGATCAAGGGAAAATGTGGAAATGATTAAGTCCGATTTTTATTCTCATTGAAAATTGATAAAACCCTATGCATGTTATCAATGTGCAAAAATACTAAAGAGCTTCTTAGCATACTTTAGAAATGGAAAATAAAAGATGAAAATAAATCAGCATTTTAAAATATAAACAATTTCTAATGTTTCTTTTAGTTCTGTTTTGAAAGTTATAATGCACTGTTAAGTACAATTCCATATTTTAAGCTATAGCCTTCCCAAAACAAAAGAGTATATCATTTTAAACTTAACTTTCAGAAGTCAAACTACTCATAGGACTATTATAGTAAATTCAGAACAAATATTTATTAAATAAGAAATTTTTGATATATGCCCATATAAAACAACATTATAAAGAAAATTTGCTGACATATAATCAAAATATTCCACATAAATTATTTTAATCAAATGCTCCATCACTTTCTACGAGGCTGTACATAATCTGGGCTCTGTGGTCTAATAGTTTCATTGAAACTATGGTTTCATCTTCTATGCTCAGCTCTCAGTTTTTGCTTAATTCATTGAGCAAATGTTATTATCATGGTACACTAAGGCATAATTTGTCCATTTATTTGTAATTTAAAGCTCTTCCTCAGCAGAAAAGAAACTGCATGAGCTCAGAATCAAGTGTGTCCCATTCTTCAGAATTATGTCACCACCCCCTTAATTGTCTGTCATAAAGTTCCAATTATCATTTATTAGGCACTTGAACAAGAACTTTATATTTTTATATTTTTATTATAATTTCTCTAGGAAATGAATATAATGATTATCCTTACTTTAAAGAATAGAAAACTGAGAAAGGCTAAGTCCCTTCTTATTATTTCAATACTACTAGGTAGCAAAGCCAGAATTTGTAGTCATGCAGTTTGGTATGAAGTATCTGCTTTTTAGTGGATAAAACACACACCAGTTTTGTAGTGAAATTATTACATGGAATTTGCCACCAATATGAGATTATGTTACAGTGCAGATTCATTTGTTAATTTTCCCACACTCTTACATTTGATATAGGTGTGTTTTATTCATAATTTAAAAAAATAAATTTTATCATATTTATAACTCCATAAGGAACCTAAGAAAGTAAATCAGAATAAAATATTTATGAAATGCAGAAAACTCATGCTTAAATTATTCTGACCAAAAGTTTTACATTATTTCTGTGTAGTATATGTCACAAAGTTGTATATTATTCCAGTTAACATAATTTGGGGTGCTTTCAGAGGGAAACAAATTCAAATCTAGCCTTCATGGAACGTGTATTTCTGTCTAGATGAAGTAGAATAACTTAACTACCAAACTTATTTTCAGTTTTGATGGAAACAAGTTTATATGATCATATAGGAAAATTTAGTTGGGTGAAAAAAGTGAGGCTCTTAAAATCCTTGATTGAATATTACAGATTTGAAGAGTTTATTTTACCCCTTGCTCTCTCCATATAGAGAATGTATTTTTGTTTGAGATCTCTATTTTATATCTCAGAAAAAATGTTGAGTGAAAAATAGGCTTTATAAAATTGAACTTGATTTAAGAATTCGGAGCCGGAACTTGGATTAAGTTGAGATGGTATTTAAAGCCAATGGACTGAATGACAAATAATATACAGAATAATAGAAGCCCTTGAAACTTTTCCTGTAAGTTACTTAGCAACCATGAAGATAAAAACTAGGTGGGGGAAGGTCTGGTATCATGAGAGAGATTGCTTAGCTGAAATAACAGATGGAAAACTCTTAATCATTTTGAGTGTCAAATTGTGATCTACAAGTGGTGATTATAAAATCTCATAATAGGTATTGCTATTTTAAATAAGTTTACTATCTAATAAGAGTGAATGAATACAAACACAATGCTAAATAACCAGTACCATGTAGAAATACATACTTTTCTATTTTGTTTCTATAATAAAGTACCTCAGTCTAGGTAAAGAAAATAGGTTTGGAGATGCCAGAACATGGCCAACATCTGCTTAGTTCTGGAGAAGTCATCCTTGACAGCATCACATGGCAGATGATGTCATGTTGGGAGCATATGTGAGATCATATGGCTATACAGAGAGCCAGAGAGTGAGAGTGGTCAGTCATATTCTCATATAACAACTGTGTCATGAGAACTACCCAGAGCCCTTTGAAAACTATACCAATGCCTTCCAAGGGCAGACCTTGCCAAGACTCAGTTTCCTTGCTCTAGGCCTCACCTTTTAAAGGTCCCATCACCTTGCAACTTTGTCACACTGAGGAGTAAGCCTCCAACACATTATCCTTTGGGGAACTTACTCAAACTATTCTCAAACCATAGCCAATTAGAAGAATCAAACTGAAAAATCACAAATTTCATGTAATTATTTTTAATAATACATTTTCGTGTTTTTACATTTAGTCTTGAGTTCATATTGCATACAGCTCTGATGGATGTCACTTTTTAAACAAATATTTCAACATTGACATTGCTTTTCTTAGAAATCATTGTTGCTAACCATGGTACAGCAAGATTTTTAAACTTTCATCTTCTATTATCGACAATATGACAAGATAAAGGTTTCATCTTCATCAAGAGAGAAACACAATTCACTGCCCTCAAGTAGTTCAACAGTACAATTATAATTCCTTCCAGCAAAAAGCACTCAGATGCTATGATAGCAGATACAAAATTCCACAAAGAAAACATACTTGTGAGCTGGTGAACTAGGTAAAGAAGCATAAAGTATTCTGGAAGAAGCTGAACATACCAAACAAAAACCGGTTTTCTACTCTGAATACTTTAAGTCATATATAAGTGTTATTTTCAAGAAAGATAAAATAAATTTGTCATTAGATACATGTATTATTTTAAAAACACAAAAATATATGTATAAATAGAACAAAATAAAAAATTTTATGTAGGTATGTATGTATGTGTATGTGTGTGTCTACTTCCCATACAGTGAATAGGAATTAATGCAGTCTTTTCAATAAATTAATTCTAACTTTGAAATAATAACAATTTTAGAGGCTGTATCTATATTAATAAGTATTATGGATATTATTAGCAAATAGAGCAGTTGCTATGGTTTCAATAAGTATCCCCCCACATTTTCATGGTTAAAGACTTGTTTTCCAAGATGACACTGTTGGGAAATACTAGAACCTTTGTAAGGTGGGCCTTGTGAGAGGTCCTCAGGCATTAGAGATGTGCCCTTGAAGGGGATTGTGGGACCCATTTTCTCTCAGTTTTCTGCTTCTTGGCAGGTAGGTGGTTTTGCTCCACCACATGCTTTTACCATAATGTGCTGGCCACAGGCCCAAACCAATGGGGCCAATTAATCATGGACTGAAATTTTCAGAACTATGAGCCAAAATAAAACTTTTATCTTTGTAAGTTTATTTTCTCAGTTATTTTGTTATAGTGATGGAAAGTTGACTACCAGCAGCATAAAAAACATCTCAGCATAAAAATATTAAATATACTTATGGGATGGCAATGCTATAGTTGATAAAAAGTATCAAAGTCAAGAGGAGCAGACCATAGTATTTTTATTTAATAAACTCAAGATGGATTGTGATTTAGATTTGTAAGTATTGTTTTCCTTTACTATAATTGTGTGCAAACTGATCCAACTGAAAATTATTCTTTCCTCATGCTACAGTGTGATTTTCCCAAATAAAATGGCTGAGGGAACAAACACCTGGCTCAATCTCGTACAAACTGTATTTACAAAGAAACTTTTGCTCTCATTTCATCCTCAGATATCATCATGTGATATCCTGGATGGGAGACAAGTGGTAATAATTTTCATTTGTATTCCTTTTGTATTTGTCTCCCATGCAATCCTGCAATAGGCGACATCTGTTTTGCTTTTCTCTACTTGAATTTCCTCAACTCCAAGGTTCAAATTTATTTTTTCACCTGATCATGATGCTTACCTGTAAATTTCACTTAACTACGTGTAGCCTCTTTCCAGGAAGTAAGCACTGGCAAACATCTGCATTGTGTAGAGCTATAATAGAGTTCCTTTAAGAGATGGACTTAGAATAAGGAACACATTAGTCTAACACCATTAGCCTACAGAAATAGTCTATCACTGATCATCAGGAGTTAGTGCATAAATTATAAAGTACACAGTGCCCAAAAAGACAGCCCTTGTTTTAGATGCTAGCTACAAGTTGGTTCATTCTTTTCTTTGTAGTCTTTATTCTTTGAACAAAGACATAATTTTTCAACTCCATTGTTGCCATTATATAAACACTGTGTCATTGACCTAAACAACATTACATAATGCATGAAAATATCTAGCATCTGTTGGAGAACACACAGTTTGAAAACATATTACCAATTATTTTAACAAGACTGTCTATAGTGTGCATTTTTAATGCTGGGTAAAGGAAAAGGATGTTTCAGATTCATTACTAATAAATCATCCAAACAAACTTGTAAAATACCTTGCTACTATTTGTTGTTTGTTTTGTTTGTGGATTTATTTTTTGCAGTAACAAATACTTGATTTTTCCCCATAACATAAAAATAAATGATAGCATTTGCAAATAAATAATAATAAGCAGGATATGAGCTGTGTAGTTTTCCTCTACCATGCCCTTCTTCCATAATGTTCTATCTCACCTCCTGCCTAGAAAAATAGAGTTGGCTGACTATGGACTAAAACTCTGAGACCATGAACGCAAAATAAACCTTTTTTTCCTCCTCAAGTTGTCCTTTTTAAAAAAAATATATATATTTTTAGTTGTAGATGAACATAATACCTTTATTTATTTTATGTGGTGCTGAGGATCGAACCCAGTGCCTCACACAGGTGAGGCAAGCACTCTACCGCTGAGCCACAATCCCAGCCCTCAAGTTGTTCTTGTCAGACATTTTGATCACAGAGACAAAAAGTTGATTAACACACTCTTTCTAAACAAAACAAACATATTTAAACCTCTTGAAAGATAAATAATGACAGCATTTCTCAAATCACTTTTTAATACATGGAACTAAGAAAGTCTGTAAAATGAATGCATTTAAGAAGTCAAACTTAGACATGTACACTGTTAAGTATGATTAAACTTTGACAGTGAGGTAAACACTGAAACTGAAAACATCCAAGTGTGCACCAACCAGTAACATTATCCAACAGAGACATTCTCTAGTGAGATTAAGAAATAGAACAGTTTCAGTTTATCAAATGATGCTATATTCATGGAGACATGTTATTTAAGTGAATGATTTACATTCCAATTTTTTGAACCAGAAGTTATGTTAAATGAAAGCAAATAATTCAGAATAACTTTTGTGATATTTTGTAGTAATTTACATTCTTATATCCTTTTTGTCTTCTGAGTTACATAATACACTCACATCAATATTTCATAATGAAGGTAGAGATGAATCATGATACACATAGACACCGTAGTATATTCAGTGACTCAATATTCTCAGTACAATAAGAAGCTACCACTCTTTTAAGACAAAAAGATGTATTAGTGAAGAAAATTTTGTTGCTATATCTGATTTTGAATTCTGCAAATAAAATAATCAGTATTAAATTCAGCCCCCTTTTTATATGTACATATCTTAAGTTCAGTTTGATTTAACTTACACTTAAGTTTGACTTTTGGGGAAAAAACATGAATTTTTTATTGTTCTAGTATCAGTCATGCTTTATTTTATAATTTCACAATTATTTTTACTTAAAAATATTTCTCCCAATGCAGAGAGACTGTCCACAATATTTTTAATACTCAACAATATCCTCTGACTAATTCTAAGAGTAAGCAATTCATTCTTTATAGAGAAGTTCATTTCATTGTTGACTATCTAACAGGAAAAACAATTTGGGGCGCTTACCACACTTGTTCCTCTCGTTATTTTCATGTACTCATTTTCTCTGTGATTTCTGAAGTAAACAAGATGGGGTGTTTCCTCTACCTTTTATGATCAGCCATTCTAGGATGTGAAGAAGCTTTTCTAGATGACTTTCTCCATCTCAACCATCTTCCAGTTAGGAGCACAACTTCCAGGATCAGACTTAGAGGGTTTGAAACTTGGCTGCTTCATTTGATAGCTAATTGACCTTTACTGGATTTCTTTCCAGTTAGAAGCCTTAGTTTCCTCCCTTTAAAATGATAATAAACTGCAGCACATTTCACCTTAGGAATGTTGCTTCTACTAAATGGCATCAAAAACAAAACAAAACAATCCTTGGCACAGATTATGAGTTCAATTAATGTTACTTCTTTGATGAATTTGAAATTAGTATTTTCTCAAAAATATTTATAATAAATGTTTTAAATGTCTTGTTAAAATAAAAATACAATATTTAACATCTAATCCATATTCTACCATTTATCTTATTTCAACTATTGAATTCACCTAATCATTCTATCATCATATCAAAAAAGGAGTTAAATTTGTCCAAATATGTCTTCAGCTAATAGTTTTTAATAATATATTGTGTTTTTTTTCACTAAGCACATCTAAATAATCTGACAGTTATGTACTCTCAAAAGTTGCTGAGATTTAGCATCTCAAACATAGTTTCCGGAACTTGCCTCATTTATTACTTTAAAAAATCAGAACAAATATACAAAACCCCAGGCTTCTGTTAGTCTTACATCTCTGAAATATGATTCATGTCACTCCTAAATTCAAGTGAATCTGAGAACATTTTTCAGTACCAAAAAACAAATATTGTTACATTGACCTATTATTAAAGTATGATGAGAGAAGTATTTTATAATTAAATAAAATTTCATGAGACAGGTTCAGTAATATTCTACTTTTAAAAAATGAAAAATTTTGAAAATCAAATGTTAATTAAAACCTGTAATTTTTGAATAATATCAAAATTTATCAACATTCATTTATTCTTCTGACTAATTACTTCAAAATTTGGTTTCTCTATTCTTTTCTTGATTGTATTATTTTCTTTAGAATTGTCCAGAGATGAAGATTACCCCCCTCCACTACATTAACATTTTCTACTCAAGGGCTGATTGCGATATTATGCAAAGTAGGACTCACCAAAAATAGTTGAAAGGCAGAGAGGGCACTAAATAATGTATCCCAAATCACTCCAGATGTGAGAAGCTTCCTTTGAAATGCCAAATGCATGGTTTTGAATGCCCTATTAATATATATTTAGTGGGTTGATGAGCTATATTATAATATAAATTGTGAATTGTTTGATGTGTTCTTCAACTTCAGTTCTAATTACAATGTAGTCAACTCTTGATTATCCATTGTAATAGGGACATGATCAGTAGAGATAAACAAAATCCACAGATTTTTCCCACACTTTAAAAAAACCAATCGTTTTTACTTTTTTTCACATGCAACCTTTATTTGTCCTCCACCTTCTCTTACTTTCCATCCATCCTCAAGTAAAAGTAAGGAAATAAACAGAAATCTGACAGGCATAAGTTAGCATTTGTATTATATTTGGTAAACAATATCTGAATTTTTAAAGTGGAATTTAAAATTTCTATGACCCTGCAAAGGCATGGAGATTTGAAGTATTAAATGAGTAAATTCTAATTATGGTTTCACTGTACATTATTGATATGGAATAATATGAACTTATTACATATTCAGAAAAACCATCAGGACTATTCATGATACATGCATTATGTATTTGTAAATTTGTCCTATTAACACAGGATCAGAATTTGGGTATTTCTATATTTTTCTTCCTTCTGTTCTTTAGGTCACTTGACCACATGCAGTAAAACACCCCAGCTCTACCTTTAAGATAAAACTTGAAGTAAGATCAAGGATTTAAAGAAAATAATATAAATGCCAAAATGTCTAAATCCTCTTTCCTCTGGAACCAGACAGATACAGAGAGTAAGAAATATCTTTACAATTCTAATAAAAATATTTTTCAAGGGTTAATTCCAAAAATATGACAAGTTCTTTTAATAGCTCAGAGACCAGTATAGGTCTGGCTAACCTCCTAACTACAAATTTCTAATAAATGGGTTCTTGACTCCAATTCTAAGTGGACTAAGAATTATTAATAAACTTACTTGGTTAGAATCATCTTCCTACCCCCAGGTTATGTTCCTCTGAGGGACTTTGTGGATGGGATTTAGACTAGTCTGAGTTCAAGAACTCACTTGCTTACTGGCTTCCTCCATCTCCTGTAATTTCATGTACTTCTCTAGGAAACTGTTCTGTTGCTATCATCAGATGCACCATGCTGACCGATTATTAACCATTCCTCTCAGAAGAAGAAAAAAAAGAATGGAAAACTTAAGAATAATCAAACAAAAGAACTGTTTTAGTTTGTTCTAGTAATAGATACAAGAAACTCACAATGTTATAACCTGCATATTAAGAGGAGAAAGAAGTCTATCTTCTAATGTCATCATAGGTCCTTATTTTTCACTAAGAGAAAAGCTTAGCCAAGACACATTTTGCCCCCCATATTGAGCCTTCACTGGCTCTTCGATCCTCTGCAGAATAAAGCTATCACTTTTTTTTTCTAGATAATTATCTGGTTTTTTTTCCTCATCCAGCTGTTTCTAGTTTCATGCCAGATGATTCCTCATACCGCTCATCTGACTGAGGCTGGAAAGTTTAGATGTTCCTGATGAATTATGTTATAATGAAATAAGAATGTGATACGAAATGCAAAAGGGTTTCCATTTCAGTGTAAGAAAAGCAGTTCAATGTTTGTGTATAGGTAGAAAATGAGAGAGAGGTAATGTCAGAGTGTCTAGAAGAGAGAAAATATCATATTCAATGGATCCCAAAAATGTAACAGAAAATTCAAAATAGTATTTGCAAACCCAATTTGAAAAGGCCATTTGAACCTGCCATGATATGAAAAAAAGAGGGGAACTATTTGCAAGAACCTCATAAATAAATAAATATGCACTGCCAGGCTTGCCAAGAAGTATTATGGAGCATATGCTAACTGTGTCTTAGCAGAGAGAACAAGAGTACTTTACTCTCACATTGAAAAATTTTTCTGAGCAAAGAAGGAAAAATCTGTAGAGATTTGGACAAACCCATCACAGCTGTGCCAACATATGGCAAGTTGGTTAATACATGTGTCACTTGTAATAATGAACCACAAGAAAATGTTATCTACATAAACTGTTTATTTTTAAAATGCAGGCCTCCTTCCAAACAGTATTTTTCAACTTCTTAATCAAATGATAAGTAAAATTTTAAAATCCTTGAATTCTCAAAAATTTCTAAAGAAGGTTATAATTTAAAAGATTAAGATATTTGAATAATCATGTTCTAAATCATGACATCAGTAGATTTTCCTTTCATGGGCCTTTTATCCTATAGGAATAACTTCTAATAGAGGCCAGAGGTATTGGTATATATAAAATTTGCCCCCAAAATTTTTACTACAGTTTGTTAATTTGGAAATGACATTTGTTTTTTGTGTTTTTTTTTTGCAGTAGAAATCTGAATTTTTTTTTTTTTGGTACTGGGGATTGAACTCAGGGGTACTCGAACACTGAGCCACATCCCTGGCCCTATTTTGTGTTTTATGTAGAGACAGGGTCTCACTGAGTTGCTTAGTACCTTGTCGTTGCTGGGGCTGGCTTTGAACTCACAATTCTCCTGTCTCAGCCTCCCTAAGTGCTGGGATCACAGGCTTGAGCCATTGTGCCCGGCTAGAAATCTGAAATATTTGACGTTGTGGTACATCCACTCAATGGCAAAAGGAAGGACTTATCTTGAGGTTCTAATGCATGCATTTTCAGTGAGGAGATATTGGCCATAATGGTTCTTGAGGGACAAAATATCATAAGTATTATAATGGTTTATAGTTCCCCAAATGACCACATAGATAAAAGGTACATCTGCCATGTTATAAATTCAAACAGGATGAGAGAATAAATAGAAAACAACAAGATCTTCTAGACTCCTTAATGGATGAGATTATGAAAAATAAATTTAATCATCTGTGGGTTAATGCATCTGTAGTTCCAGGTAGGAACTGTCCATCCATAGGACTAGAACTAGCTATCAGAACTAGAATAAACAGCAAGAATGTAGTTGCATAGCATAAAGAGTAGGTAAACATGTAGCAGGTATTAGCCTGCAGTTAGTGTTGTGGTTTAGAAATTAAAATACACAGATAATCTCACAAAACGAGAGTATAGTTACCAAATGAAAGAGAGGCACTCAGTTTAATTTGAATTCAAGATAAAAAACTATAATTTGGGACATACTTATGTTAAAACATTAACTTCTCACTTAAATTCAAAAATTACCCTATAGTTTTATTTCCTAATTCCAATAAATTTCTAACAAAGTTCCAGTTATCTGTAAGAAAAAGATAAAAGTACATCAGTGATCCTAAAACCTTCATTTATATTTCTAAATGTTCATAGTTCTTATAAAGGCTCTATTTGTTTCTAAATTTAATTTGTAAGTTTATTGTCTAAATTCAAAAAGGCTAAGCTGTTTATCTGTTTTCCACCCCCCCAATCTCTTTTGTACCTATTACCTCTGTTTGAGATTAATCTAAATCTGTTATTGTAGAAATGACTGAGAAATGAAAGTGTGTATGTACACACAAAATATATACATAAACACACATTTAACTATTTACAGTCACAGCACACGCAATGCTTAGTGATCTTCTCTGTTAAGTAAGAGGGTGGAAGCCATTCCATTTGCTCCTCATCTACTGGAACATGGTTGCTAATTTGCAGTTGGTAGATAGGTTGACATAGACTGGTATATAATAGAAAAAAATAGATTGGTCTTGTCTCCCACCCATAAATAAAGCAATAATATACTGTCAATCAGCTGAAAGTTCTCCTTGGCTCTAACACTTCCATGAGTTATAAATTTCTTGTCAAATGAAGATCATGTATTTTCATAGGCATGAGTTGTTCTTAGGCTTTCAGAGAAAATTATTCCATATCTTGCTTTATTTCTTGATATATTCCTCCACATTATTCATTATTCTTCATAGTTACAATCAACTACACCTACATCCTATCAAGTTAGATGAATGTCAGACTTAATTCACTTCCTCTGGGAAAACATTAAGAGTGTATCTGAAAATAGGTAATCTATTCGGTAATGGACCCTCTCCTAACCTCCATTTTCAACATAAAAATAGTCTGGAGATAATATAATGCATATAAATTAACATTAGTTGTGTAACCTAAAAATTGAGATTCACTGTATAACAAAAGACCAGTGTCTTAAGAGTCTTTAATTGTCTCCCAATTTCATTAATAGTGATTGGAGCAAAGTAGAGAGAACAAAAGGGAAATGCCCATGTTAATTTAAAATTTTGATTTTTTTTTTTAGTGTGGATTTTTCTACTAATTTCAAATTTTAAAATATTTCATTAAAATAGTGCTTTGATTAACTCACTCATTTTATCATAGAAGAGGTACAGTCAAATACAAATTTCTTTCTTTAACTTCATGAATAGGTGGATATATTATTTCAATGACTAAATTAAATGTAGCTGTGATGTCTGTCATAGAAAAATATCTGGATAAGGACATAATTTGTAAGTACATTTTACTTCTTCAATAATCAATACAGAGTATTCTGTTCTTGTAGGTGCCAGGTGACATTATTATTTCTTCATTTCTCTAACTCATGACCAGCCTAAATTTATTTAACCAATTCACAATTTTGTCTATATTGTCATTATTGAATAAAGAAAACACTTTTCAGTAGAAAGAGACCCTTTAAGACCAAGTAAGAACTGAGTTACTGGAAGGACCAGAGAAGCATCATAAAACTTCAGTACTTATTAAGAATTTTTATTTTTTTCCTGTGACACTTATTGGTAGTGGCACAATTTTTAAAATCCGAATTAATGTTGTCTTTTTTTATCTCATTTTTTCCCACTAGTGTTCTTTGATGCATTCTTTACCAACTGTGCATAATATCACAATTTGACTAAGATGTTCCCTAAAACATGCAATCTAATATTAAAATGAACTCACCCTGTGTGGGAGTCGGGTCTGAATCACATCTATAGTTCTAAATGGAGACACACATGATCAGGAGAAAATCAAGTCTTCCAATATTGTGCACAATGTGCAAAGTGTTCTCATTAATTTTTACTGAACAATTTTCTATATTTTACAGATTATATAGATAAGTTCAGTGTAAGTAGGGCCCATTGAGCCTACACATATGATTTAAATGAATAGTACAACACTGTTCTATGTTCTTTTACAAATCTTTTATAAAATTTTAGAAAGCGAGACTCAGCAAATAAAGACAAACCATTTGTCAGTTCACATCTAAAATTTCTCTCAAGGCTCTGTGTAATGGAACTATATTCAGAAAGCATTTAGGTGCCAGTACAAAGCCATGGCAGAGCTGCTTAAAGCAACTTTCAAGGACACAACTACATTTCACATTTCTCAGTCTTTAAAATAATACCATTGAAAATCATGAAAAAAATAATAATCATGTGGACTACCAAGAATATGTGGTATAATTATGGCTACATTTACAATATACCTTTAAATATTCTAATAAATAGGTAAATAATTGGGTTCCTGTGTTTTCACTAAAATTAGAAAAAATTAAATTTGAAACAAAATTATAAATTGAAGACAAAACATTAAAATACCAATCAGTTTTTGTCTGTATGAATCTAAATCTGCCTTCATAGATTCTAATAATGAACTAATTACACAATTTTTAGTCTGATCTAAGGAAATTATGGAATGTATTAAAAAGCTAATTTTTTGTATAATACAGTGGCTAAATTACAGATATTTATTTTTTCAGTGATGATAATTAAGCTGAAGCATATTTTGGTATTGTTTTATAGGAGCCTTTAAAAATTCAGATATTCTATTATTGATAATCAGTTTCATTTCCTAATATTTTCTGTTCCTCTCATTTCAGCTTACAAAATCTGTGCATATATAATTAATGCCAATAATATACATTGTTCTCTTGGAATATATATTAAATACTTTCAAAAGACTCATAAGTTCATACACTCTAACAATACAAGAATTTTCTTAACGAAACATCTCCAATATATTTATCTTCTGCACCTGAATTTTCTGAACTTCTAGTGTTCTGTATTCAGCAAAGAAATGTTACCATTTTGCCTGTTTCATACATGAAAAATTACATTTCCAAATGTAGGAATCCAGTCAAATAAGAAGAGGATTACCAGTTTTTGTAGTCATATACCTCAGTTGATTCAAGGCTTCAGATGGAGGCATCACAAAGCCTAGTGAGAGACTTAAAAAAAAAAGGATTAGAAGTCCAACAAAGGATTTTTATATTTCAATGTCAGAATCAAGGTAAAAATATGAGAAGAAAAAATCTGAGAACTTGAAATAATTAGGCTTTATAATGGGACTAAATACCTTTTTTGACAAGTGCCTGGAGTAACTGGAAAGTGGGAACTATTTTGAATCTCTAGATGCAATTTTTAGACATCTATTTGAAGAGAGAGTTATAAATGAAAAAGGAAAAAAATAGGCTAACATTCCTCTCCACACATTCTCTGGAGCATAAAACACCTCCTAGTTTAACCCACTCTTCTAAACCATGATATTTTAGATTTCCATATATTATTTATGTTCTTCTATCTTCCAATATCCATTTATTACTCTGATTACTTTCACTAACTCTATTCATTTCAGGACAGACCTCAATGATGATCACCTCTAAGGATTCTTCCTGAATGATTCCAGACTATTCTATCTCAAGTGTGTTTCTTTGACAAGCCTTTCTTCAATATGGTTGACCTAAACAAATAAAGCCCCAAATCCTTGAAGAGCAGGAGCCATTCTTTATGTTTGTTTGTATCAATGACAAAAGAAATCTGAGTTCACAGCAAGAGGGCAATAAATAGTACTTTGAGTCACTCATTCATTCATCCATTCCTGCTCTTTTAAATATTCTTTGAGAACAAACAATGAACTAGGTGCATTATGATGAGAGAAGAGCTCTCCTAGTCTAAGACCTGGGACACTCCAGTTTGCAGCAGCAGAACACATTCATTGATTATAAGTGTTCAGAGTAGTTCATTATTCTAAAGGACTGAAAATATAGGAGTAAACAAACAAGTTTTCTTACCTGTGGGCAAGGGGAAGCTATAGTAATGACATCGGAGCATAGACTATTTTGTGTAAGGTTTCTTGAAAGGTTTCTTTAAATATAATGGAAAATAGTGCTCCCAGCTGAGGAATTGGCTCAATTGGCTAGTACTAAAGTACAAAATCCCTCACTTGAAAGCACTTTTGGAGTACTGCAAGCTAAATAATAATAATAATATTATAATTATAATAATAATAATAATACCAGAGCAGAGAGATCCATGGTTTAAGGGAGATATGGTCACCCATAGCCATGGTGCTATCCTCTGTCCAAACCTGAATGAAATGCGCTAACTACTAATTTTTGTAGTCTAGTGCTAGATTCTGAGACAGACCAAGGATACTAGCATGTGTTCATTTTTTATAATGTATAGATTACTCATTTGCATCTGGTTTCTGGTATGATTTTAATATTAAGTTTTTCCTGTTCAAATTACTGGGAGATTTTTGTTTCTTGATTCTGCTGAGACTGAAACAATGATCTTCAGAGTCTATTTGGCTAATACTTAATGGCTGTTTTGTAATTTACAGAGATTTTGGTACAATTCCCTTCTTTTTTTGTTATTTTCATTTCTTCCTCTTTCCAAGAGGCACTAGGGAAGGCTAGAGAATACTCTAAGGGTTTACATCATATATTTCTTCCCTGATTATGAATAATTTCCCCTTGCTTGTATTTTTGCACTTTTGCTGGGAACTCTTTTTTGTAAGTCTTATTTTTTTTTTCTTTTTGAATGATTTCTGATGACCTATCTATGATTAATTACTATGGTAAACACAGCTCAGTTTCTGAAATTTGGATACTGAATCTATGTACTCTGGGGAAATTCTTCAGAAATATGCACATGAAGAAAATTGTTTTGAAAGAATTCAGTATTAAATGTCCATTCTGGATATGTATTGTTTGGTTCCTTGTAAATGTCAACAAAGAGGCATAAAACATTTTAAAAATATGTTAAGAGCCAATCTTGTTGCCACAGAGGACCAGTAGCCTAGCTACTTGAAGAAAATTTTACCAACTATACAGAGGAGAAAGAAACCAGCCTTCCCGTATTTTAATAGTCTTTGGGGGGAACTTTTGTCAAAATGCTTCCCCTTAATCCTGATTTGTAAAAAGCTCTCAGGAATTTAAACTACATTTTTTTTCAATGTACTCGACTATTTGCAGAATTCTAGTCTCAATCACCAGTTAGAATTTACTTTTTTACTGAAGTTACTTAGTAATGAAATAAACATCAAGGACACTTTTCATGGAATAAAATGCAATTAATACAATTTTTCAAATTTCATGCAGTGTTAAATGGAGTACATAAATAAAGAGAACATTTCTTTTCTTTCCTTTTGATTAACCTTGGCCTTTATAAAAGAAGCACAGGCAGAATCTTTACTCAATAATTCTAGTAAATGCAATTCTAGAGGAATAAAAACAAGTTGGTTTTTATGGTTGTAGAGTTTAAATTTGAAAGTCATTTTGAAACATGCCACTTCTGAGTTAATTCCATGTAAAATGTCTATAGTGTAATAATTTCTTTACTCTGTTAATCTCCTGATCTCACTTATGACTCTCTCAAGTTATATGTCTATAAATTTAGAAATTAAAATCTCAAGGACTGTGAACATTTACTTTGCTTCTATTACTCTTATGGTAACATAATCCACAGGGATTTGCTAGCACTGCAGAGAAATGTCCTCCAACAAAAAATAATAGATATTGCTAAGATTTATTTTTCAAAGTCCTTATCTATATACAAAACTTAATATCTAGATCTACAGACAAGAAGTGATAAACTACCATTTGGGGTGTAGTAATCTATTCTCGGTGCTCTTTACCCTAATGTGTCTCTGGGGTGACACTTGACAACCTACATTTTCATAAGCCTCTACATATTTTCTTAAAACTTAGATTCTCAGAAGTTATGACTTTGACCTGCTCATCTCGTGCAATTGATAAAAACATACATAGGTTATACATTCATTGTAGAATTCTCACTCTACACATTTTTTAAAGAGAATAAATATAAACTTTAACTGATAAGAAATCCTTTCAAAAATAAACTGTCAAAGGGAAGAAATTTGTCATCTAAGCAGTAGCGATGACTGTGTAAAGCACTGTTCAGTTAAGCCATTCTAGCAAATTCAGAGAAAAATTCTTAAATGCAAAAAATAAAAATGATTTCTGAGACATGTAATTGAATACCTCTGTACTTTTCTTCTAAATCATAAAAGGAAAGAGGGGAAGAGGAGAAAACAAAGGAAAAAAAGTAGACAAAAGGAAAAGTAAAACACGTTTTAATAATTTCTCTTATGAACTCTCTGCAGTATCCCTATTATTTTGTTTGTTTTTTAAATGAGTGAACATGCATTTGTAAGTCCATTCTAATATACAAAAGGATGGAAACCTTCATAGCACTAGGATATAATGGACAGTATAGGATTTTCTCAAAGAAGAATGTAACTGTAGTACCACTGGCTGAATATTACTGGGAACCTCAGATGTATGTCTACTTAGAGACAGCTGGATTGCAGGTGGACTGGAACATTTGTTTGGATGGCCCTTAGGAAAATACAGTAAAGGAATCAGACTGTAAGAAAGAAATAGTTGGCACATTCAGACCTGGACAACCTGAGAGGCATATGTGATCAGGAGCATTTACAAAGTTGTGAGAAACTCAAGGAACTGTTATATCCTGAGGCTGCTAAGAGTAGATGTATTATTCAGGGTTCTCTAGAGGAACAAAATCAACAGGAAGTATAACTATAAAAGAGAGACTAATTAGGTTGGCTTAAGTGAACAGAAGCTGGATAGTCCACAATGGCCATCTGTAGGCTGGACAGCTGGAAGAACCAGCAGCTGCACAGTCTAAGAGTTTAAAGCCCCACAAGAAGAGGGTTCAACTGTGCTACCCTAGTCCAAGACCAAAGGCTTCTGAAGAATCTGCTTTGGAAGAGTGAAAAGCGAGACTCTGATATCCTCAGACAATCGCAGCAGCAATCAAGAACCTGTTCAAGAGAATCAAGCTTACATCTGCTGCTTCTTTCTTGTTCTTCCAATTTTTATTCCAACCAAGCCACCCTCCTATTGGATGGTGCTGCCCACACTTAGGGTCTCCATTTCAGTTGGCTATTCCACATACCAGTCATTCCTAGACACACCGTCATTGCCACACCCATAATTCTCTTAATCCTTGGCATCTTTTAATCCAATCAAGTTGACAATTCAAATTAACCATTACAGTGAGATACTGTTGGTACCTTTTGACTTTAAGCAGCAGGGGCTCTCCCTAAACATGGACTGAGAGAAATATGAGAGAATTTATTTCTTTTTTTTTTTTTTTTTGGTACTGGGGATTGAACTCAGGGGCACTCGACCACTGAGCCACATCCTCAGCCCTATTTTGTGTTTTATGTAGAGGCAGGGTCTCACTGAGTTGCTTCCTGCCTCGCCATTGCTGAGGCTGGCTTTGAACTCGCGATTCTCCTGTCTCAGCCTCCCTAAGTGCTGGGATTACAAGCGTGAGCCACCGCGCCCGGCTGAGAATTGATTTCTTTTTTTTTTTTTATTATTTTATTTTTTTCCCAAAAGTTGCATTTTAATACATGTTGGCAAACATAACAGAAAAAAACAAATTATCAGAAGCTGTACACACTATTCACTGAAAACATTTGTTGAGGCAAATAGAAAAAAATTGTTTCAATCATAATTTTTCTAACTTTGCACAAAATTATAAGCAGATTACATT